>JAMAHJ010000008.1:0-670991 GCA_023627475.1 Aspergillus sp. S3505
TGTCCGATCGGACAGTCTTTTATATACAAAAGTACCTTCTGCGGGGTACGTAGTCAGATAACCACTCCCATCATTCCGCCGGATAACATATCATTTATTCTACAGGCGCAGCCTGTGACATGCTAAGGACCAAGAAGTTGATCTTGATGAGACGCCTGATACCTTTTTAGAGGATTGCTATAACTTGCAGATGAGTCGCTCGTGAAATAATGCTACAGATATAGACGTATCATTGAAATTTGCTTCTAAGTATTTGTGGTTGAGATATGGATGCCTCAAACTTGGCATTTTATATGGAATACAGAGGTGCGCCGCTCGCCTACATGCGCCGCTCGCTTACCGGTTACGTTATTTCTAGTTACAGAGCAGAGGTCAAAGCTGGCACTCTGTACAGTAGTATTCGATTGTATGTCTCAATGATGCTGACATCAAACCTTGTAGAAGCAGAATGCGTGATAGAAACCTGGATTATTAGCATAGTTTAAAAATAAGTACACCGTGCTGCACTCACTGGCTGCTTCCTTCTCCTCCTCGGTCATCAAAAGAGCACCAGTTTCTCGATCCCGTACTCCCATGCGTTCGCTGAGCGGTCTCAATTCAGGATCGTTCTGCTCGTCTCGCCAGATGTCCAGGAATGGCTTGCGGTAGGAGAGTTCGAGGTTGTAATCCTCAGTCAGACTAACTGATTAGCAGTGATCTATGATCAGGGGAGGAAAGGAGCCTACGCTCGAAAAGCTTCCCAGGGCACAACGTATTCCGGAATTCCCTCCACCGCTTCTTCCATGAAATAGGTGTATCTCCATCCGAATGGCGGCCGGAAGACACCATCGTCCGGCGCAGGACCGGGAAACCGGACTTGGTAGATGCTATTTCCCCATGCTGGTTTGTCATCATCCTCCTCTACCTCGCCGTCTTCAGGATCTTCATGTTTCTCCTGTTTGGCTGTCTCGCGTTCCTTGCGCTTTGTGTTGTATTCAGCCACCCGTGCGCTGATGACATCCGAGTTGGGACACACGCCCAAGAATCGACCACCCTTTTTCAGCAACCCGGACACGTTGCGAAGCATCTGGCGAGCCTTTTCTTCGCTCTCAAATGCGTAATGGATTGCGAACATTGATGCAACGACGTCAAAGCCACCGCCGCCCCATCGTGAGCTCATGACTGAACCTCCCGGACCTGCGTTCGGATCAATCCCGACCTGCTGGATAATAGGTATATCGCCCAGGAACTCTCCGAAGCAGTCCTTGGGGATGAACTCGCCATGGAAAAGAGGACCACGGCGTCCACGCGGGCCGCGGCCATTTCTCATCGAATTGTAACGGTCACGGGCTTGCTCGACAGATATATCTGCTGGATCAAGGCCAACGTAGAGATCCACTGACTGCGGAGCTTGCTGCCATTTCCCCAGATCACCTCCCTTGCCGCAACCCAAGTCGACTACTAGAAGACGACTTTCATCCACCGGCATTGGCCCGGTGCCTTCCGCCCAGTCCTTGGAATCAGCGTAACGCGAAAGAAATTCTTCGTCCGGAGAGAACTTCTGGATTAGAGTACTCTTGATCCAGTTGTTAAAGCTCCGCAAACCCTTGATCTTACTCTCCGTCTTCCGCCACTCCTTTCCTCGCTGCGGCACTGTATTGTAATGCTGGCGGACAACATCTGTCACCCCACGAACCTGAGACGTCCGCATAGCATCATTCTCCTGAGCACGTTCCCGCTCTTCCTGTCTCCGCCGTATCGTCTCACGGTCAACAAGCCCCATCCTCGCACCACCACCGGGCCTCTTGCGCTGCCGCGTTTGCGCTTCAGGAGTAGGTGCTCTCGGAGGCGGCGAAGGCGAGCGATCCTTCGGGGTATCACGACTGCGGCCCGAGTTCTCATCCGCATCACGCCGTGCGTATGCAGAGGGTGGTGCCCGGCCACGTTTGCGTAGCTTCTGGTGTCGTTCTTCGAGACGCTTGCGCTTAGAGACTGGGCGGTCTGAGCCCTGTTTCTGTTCGTCCGGCTTTTCTTCCGCTAGCTTTCTCTTTTTCTCGCCATTTGGATCGGATGGGCTGGTGACGAAGTCCGTGGCTTCGGGAGCCGGCCTGGTGGCGTCCGGGCTGTCCATTGCTTTGGTAGCTGAGCGTTTTCCTTTCTTCCTGGTAGGCTTGGATGGTTGAGTAGTCTCTTTATCTGGTTCCGCGGCTCCTGTCTGTTCCGTAGAGACGTGACGGTGCGGTAGTTCTTCCGGCGCGGCAGTAGAAATTTCTTGCGCAGCTGGTCTCACGGACGGCTCTGTATCATACGAAGGCTGCTTCTCAAGCACAGGTCCATCAGTAAAACAATTGACCTCAATCAAGCCGAACAAAAGACGAATAACGAATCGCAGAAACGAGTTTCACTAACTAGCCGCGGGAAATACCCACACCAGCTACTACTAGCGCACTCGGAATAACCAGGCAGCACAAGACAAACAAGCGGATAAAAGAAATTACTCACCAGACCAGGATCAGGGACAGGGGCAGCATACACAGGAGAAACAGGACGAGGAGCTTGCGCTGATGCTGGCGCTGGTGGCGAGTGCGACTGGGTCTGCTGGTCCACACTACGGCGCTGAGGCCAAGAGCCCGCGTCGGCGTCGCGGTCAGCCCAGGCGTCGCGGGCGGGATCGTACATGGTGCCTCCTGGCATTCGCGGGCCGTCGCTCATGTTGCGGCTGAAGAGGGTGAGGATGGAAAGTATGAGGAGAGAAGAGTTTCGTGGTTCTCATTGTGAAAGACAAGCTCATTCACTGACGGTTCCCTTCCCTGGATTCCTTGGTTGAGCCCAGCGCTTTCCGTTATTCCCCTTACCGGATCCGGAAGAGATTCACTACAGTGAAGATTTATAGAATCAATGGAAAGGATTGATAGAGAGTACTGCAGGGCTTAACAGTATCAGTAGAAGTGTGATCAGACGCATTAAAATACTTGAATATCTGAGAATCTATGGATGTCAATGGGTATATACATAAGAGCCAAATAACATGACCTCGACGCCGTGCTTGAGTCAATACGATAATAACAAGAGAACAGCTGGTCCAATACAATTAACGCCCCGGGGTCGACTTCCTAGGAGAATTGACATTCAAGATCTGTCGCATTCGCCGGATCTTAGACCACCACTCGCGGTCAGTAGCCTTCTTAGTCTCCTCGTCAACCTCTGAATCTACCACTGAACCGTCCATCACGGAAGGCGTCTCTGAGCCACCGCGGAGAGTATCCATCGATGCAGCTGAACGGATTTGGCGACGATGCTTCACTTTCAGCGCCTGGACTGAGACTTGCCATCCACTGCGCAATGCCTCTGGTTTATCAGTCGGCTTGCCTGTACCGCTCTGTGCTTGACCGCTGATCCAGGGACAGTATTCCATGTGTTCACTAGCCACTTCCAACTGATTGTCAAGTTCGGTGTCTCTGTCCTTTGGTTTGTACATCCAGAGACCAAGTCGTCGGAAACACGCACCACACGCAGCTAGTCCTGCTGCCCCGTCTGAGACAGTATCCCAGCCAAATAGTGCCAATGAGAGAGCTGCTCTGTTGATCGTGATCTTCTGAGATATCTCTCCTTGAGCCCGAGGAGCGCTCTCTTGATTTCCCCCCTCTTCCTTTGTCTCAGATCTGGGGATCTCTGGCTGTGTCGTCTCTGGCTGTTTTTCTAGTTCAGCTGTTTCACTTGGCTTGTCTGGTTCAACAAATCCGGTTGGTAATAGGCTGATGATTTCGTCGAGATCAAGCGACTCCGGTGTCTGTATGGCTTCCTCCGCTGGTAGTTTACCATCCATCTTCACCAAGTTCAAGTACCGTTTTTGTAGGCCGGAGATTGCTGCATCAGGATTGGACAACGGCAGGCGATGGATCGTAGCTGTATAAGTTAGCATTGAGTGTAGCCAAGAAAAATTCAGTAAGCAGTTACCATCACAGCCCTTGTTCCTCCACGGGCAATTCTCACCATGCCCTTCGACCAAACGTTTTGTATATTCCTCCACGAGTCTTGCGCCTGCGCCTCGGTTAGTATATCCATTGATCCCAAAGTATGAGCCGAGTGAAGCATACGGACGTCCTTCCTTTCCTGCACTTTTTCCGCATCATACCCGTCCAATTCATCCAGCTCATCCGGCAACTTAACAACCACTGATCCCCCACAGCCCCCAACGCATGTCACCCGCGACACATCCGTACAGATCCATCCTTGTTTCGCCCAGGCCACTTCACTAACCGCAGTCGGCTTTGGAGACCAGCGATCTACCCGACGAAACGTCTCGAGTCGTTCGAGGAAGCGCTCGCGGTCCCAAGGGACGAAACTGGGTCGCGCTGTTGACGAAACAGAGGATGCTCGCGTGCCGGGTCGGGCAACTTTCAGGATCGAATTTTTGATGGAAGAGGTAGAGGTGTCGTCGTCTTTGCTTAGGCGGATCTTCTTGATCGCATCGCGTGCTGTTGTCGGAGCTCCGGTGGTGGATTCTTTAGCTGGTTGGTCGGGAGTCGACGGTTTAGTTAGAGATTCAAGAACTCGGTGAAATTTGCGCTTTTTGGTTTCTAGTGCGTAGGACATTTTTCTTGTATATTTGGATTGGGCAAGGAGGATGGATGAAGTGTTTGTTCTGTTGGTCTGCGGCCTTCGAGATGATGTACCGCGCCATACCCAAACCGGCAATTTCCATATTTGCCTTAGGAATCAGGTCTATTACATCGGCCATACAAGTCTTCTTTACAGAGTACTTCTACAGTGGGTTCTAGATTAAATGAAGCAAGGCCTAGCCTCTTCTACCTAGCACAAGAATCACCTAATAAATTGTCTCAGTAGACAAATATACCCCCTCTGATTGGCCCTCGGCGTCTCGGCCTCCGACTCCGCGATTCTTCGCGATTTTCAATAATCATGCCATTTATTTGTATTCCTCCAACCTAGGATCTTCCCAGGAATCAACAATCATGGCTTCCCTGGGGAGCTCAGCACCCTGGGCTCGAGGCTTCGCGCCCCGGTTATTCAAGGGGTTTTCCACCTGCCGCCAATGCCTACGGACTCAGAATTATGCGACCAAATCCGCTTTCCGTAAACAGTTTGCCAGCCTATCGTTTGCTCAGTCTCGCCAGAGAGCCAATCCTATGATCCTGAACTCGAAGACTAGACAATTTTTCTCGCAGAATCTGAGAAGATCGGTTTCGTCATCTACGGTTGCCAATGCTGCTGAGGAAGGAGCGACAAAGGCGAAGTCGAGCTTTCCGCAAGTTAGCGATAAATCGGTTGCATATTGGCTGCTTGGTAGTGCGGTCAGTGTGTTTGGTATTGTGATCTTTGGCGGCTTGACTCGATTGACGGAATCAGGGTGCGTGGGGACATTTTACAGCAGAAACATTAGCATGAACAGGGCTAATCGAGTCGTTGTAGGTTAAGCATCACAGAATGGCGTCCCGTCACCGGCTCCCTCCCCCCCATGAACGATCAAGACTGGGAATCCGAATTCTCGAAATACCGCGAATCCCCCGAATTCCAGCTCCTGAACCCGCACATGACCCTCTCCGAATTCAAGTCGATCTACTACATGGAATGGATCCATCGTATCTGGGGCCGCTTTGTCGGTCTATCGTTCATCTTACCCGCTATCTACTTTGTCGCCCGCAAGAAAGTCAGCAAGCCCATGGCACTGCGTCTTGCTGGAATCGCCGGTCTGATTGGATTCCAGGGCTTCATTGGCTGGTGGATGGTCAAGTCGGGCTTGAAGGATGATTTGTTTGCTCCCGGTAGTCACCCTCGTGTCAGCCAGTACCGTTTGACGGCACACTTGGGTGCTGCGTTCGTCTGCTATGTTGCTATGCTTTGGAATGGTCTTGCGATATTGCGGTCTCGTCGACTCATGGCGAGTCCGGAGGCTGGAATTAAAACGCTCGAGGCACTCCGTGACCCTCGCCTCAAGCTGTTCCGTCGCTCTATTGCTGGTCTGGCTCTTCTGGTCTTCACCACGGTCATCTCTGGTGCACTCGTTGCTGGTCTCGACGCTGGTCTTATCTACAACGAATTCCCATATATGGGCAATGGCTTCGCTCCCCCCAAGTCCGAGCTGTTCGATGAACGATACTCCCGCCACGAAGACAGATCCGACCTCTGGTGGAGGAACATGCTCGAGAACCCCTCGCTCGTCCAGCTCGACCACCGCATCTTGGCAACCACCACCTTCACCACCATCATGGCCCTGTGGGCATACTCGCGCAAATCCCCCACGATGAAGAAACTCCTCCCGCCAGCCGCGAGAAAGGGCGTACATGGCGTCGTCGCGTTTGCCTTCATGCAGGTTGGCCTCGGTATCTCGACTTTGCTCTACCTCGTTCCTATTCCTCTCGCGTCGGCGCACCAGGCTGGTAGCTTGTTCCTGTTGACTTGGGTAATGGTGCTGGGAAGCCGGGTCTGGCACCCGTCGAGGACTGCGAAGTTGTTGCAGATGGCTGTTAAGGCTCGTGGGCAGCAGGTTTCGCAGGCCGCTGCTCATGCGGCTAAGAGGATATAGTCAGTCTTTTGTCTGGCTTGTTCTCGTTTGTCACGAAAAGATGTGGATGAGTATATGCCTGTATATTAACTAGTATCTCTTCTTTCTTGTAAAACATGGTTTTTTCTTTCTTTTTCCAAACTTGCTATTCTATTCAAAATTGCTATTCTACTCTACCTACAATCCATGAATCACAGTGATACCGATCAACCGATCCTACGCATCCAAAATCTATAGAACCTCCATAAAGTCCTAAAGACACTATAACCCAATTCAACAAAGGAAAACGATATCCACCCATCCCCATCCCCCAAAACAAGCCAACCAACCTTAAAGCAACCCCACAACCCCATTCCTCTTCCTAAAATCCTCCACAGCCCTAGCTGCCTGGTCCTGCGCATACCCATGAAGATTGCCCAGTCCATACGCCTGATAGTACCAGCTCCTCGCCGGGTCTTTCTCTCGCTCCTCCTGTATCCACTCTCCGTGCGCCTCAAGACTGAAGGCGTACAAGTTCCTAGCACCAGCCATGACCTTGTCCGTCTCGGCTTCGGCCTTGTCGAAGTCGGTTGTGGCAGTGGAGGGGGTGGAGGCCGATTCGTCGAGAAGGGGGGCGGTGGACTGACGGTCGTCCAAGGAAACGGGAGAATTGACAGTGGCTTCGGTGGTGTGGCTGGGAGTACATGCCCTACGAACACCCTGTCCTTGGTCCCTCTGGGTTTGATACTGGGTGCGAGGTGTCTGCACTTGCTCTCGTCCGCGTCCACGCCCGCGCCGAGGGCGTTTCGACGGGCCCTTTTGGACCTTGCTAGCGTTCTCTTGCTTGGGTTGCCATTTTTTCCTTTTGCCCTTGGGCAAGGCACTTGATGAGACAAGCTTATTCCGGTCGATTGGGCCGGTATGCACACGGCTACCTGCGTTGTGCGTTCGCGTGCAGTTATTCTTGATAGTACAAGCATGACAAGACTGCCAGCCGCAGGACGAGCATCGGGACATGCCCGAGTCGTTTCTGGCATTGCACAGGTCGCACTTTGCAGTGTGCGCTGTGACCGGTTCGAATTGTGTTTGGGTCAGGGAGGGCTGTGTCTGGGTGGTGGTGGTAAGCACAGCAGCAGCAGAAAGCGTGCCTGTGGAAGTGGTTGGAGAAGGAAAGCTGGAACCAGGTGTTTCAGTAATATTGGTATACTGAGACTCGGGGTTCCTCAGTGGGGAAGACTCGCTACCACTTGAGGATCTGATGGGAGAAGCTTCGTCTGCGTGTTGTCCCTTGTCCGCACAAACGAATAGTCTGTCAGGTGAGCCCTTAGTTATTCGTAGCGGCAGCTGTTCCATCCAAACGTCAGCACGACAACGACTTCTCAACTATTAACAGGGAAAGGAGACCAACATTCCCAAGCAACTGAGGCACTGGATGCAAAGAACGAGAATCAGGAGGCGCCGGAAGAGGCAAGAAACGAAAGTCTCTAAAACAGTTCCTCTGGTGACCCTTTGTTTGGTTCACCATCATGGATCAGATAGTTTTCACTACCATCAATGGCGTGCCGATCAGTCCGGTCTCAAGAGGCTAGGGTACCGGATATATCGCTGTTAGGGCAGTCTATGAAGTAAAGTCCGGAAAGGTGAATGGTAAGAGAGAAGTAGAGGGGAGAAGGGGTCATCTTTTGTAGCTGGATGCTAAGGACCCAACCAGCGGAAACAAAAGCATTCAGGTAGTTCTCTTCTCCGCTGCTTTAGACCTACGGCATAAATAATCTATGCTGTCTATTGTTTCAATCAGCATACAAAGTACTTTGTTTTGCTTATTGTATTCTTGTTTAACCAAGTGGTGAGAGATCGTAGGTGAGACATGTCACTGAGGCGTGGGCATGGGGGCAGTTCCCTTAGTTGGATGGAGAGTATCGTACAATGGATAGAATGATATTTTTACTGTTTTATTGTTGGCAGAATGATAATGAGGCTGAATGCTTAAAGATTATTGAAGGGTATTCCATTTCAAAAAGGTAAGCAAAAGGTAAGCTAAAGGTTTTTTATTCCCCTAATGCATCTATTCATTGACATCCTAACATAAATCCATAAGAAACAGTCATCAAAAGCATTCAACATCCCTCGTCCAGTTTCGTAGAATCTATTTGTGGGCTATATCATGTTAGTTCAATGGTATTTGTCAAAGCGTACGGTGAAACTTACCAATGCCCTCTTCCGGCTTGGGCTCAATGCCAACAACCTCGGCAGCAGTCTTACCCTCCTGGGCGGTCTTATCCTCCTTCATGAAGGGGAAAGCAAGAACCTCCTTGATACTGTAGTTGTTGGTAAGGAACATGACTAGACGGTCAATACCCATACCCCATCCACCGGTGGGCGGCAGACCGTACTCCAAGGAAGTACAGAAGTTCTCGTCGATAAGCTGGGCCTCCTCGTCACCCTGGTCCTTCTGGCGGGCCTGCTCCTCAAAGCGCAGACGCTGGTCGAAGGGGTCGTTCAACTCGGTGTAGGCATTGACAATCTCCTTCTTGCAGACGAAGGCCTCGAAACGCTCGCACAGACCAGCATGCTGGCGGTGGTACTTGGCAAGCGGCGACATCATCTGCGGGTGGCCGGTGATGAAGGTGGGGTTGACGCAAGTCTCTTCAATGAACTCGCCGACGAGCTTGTCGAGCATACGGGCGTTGGTAAGCGGTGGCGAGCAGTCGACACCGGTCTTCTTCAGGACGCGCTGGAGGAACTCATTGGACTCGGCGGTATGCAGCTGGTCGCCTGGCGGGAACTTCTCGCCAGTGGCCTCCTCGAGGGCGGGGATCATTTCCACGCGCCTCCAGGGCGCCTTCCAGTTGACGTTGTAAGTCTCGCCGGTCTGGGTGTGGAAGGTAGTCTCGTAGCCACCGGTGACGTGCTTGACGAGACCCGAAACGAGGTCTTCGGTGGTATTCATGAGGTCGAAAGCATCAGCGTAGGCCTGGTAGAACTCGCAGGTGGTGAACTCGGGGTTGTGAGTAAGGTCAATGCCTTCATTACGGAACTGGCGACCCATTTCGTACACACGCTCAAGACCACCGACAATGAGCATCTTAAGGTACAGCTCAGGGGCAATACGCATGAAGAGGTTCATATCGAGCTCGTTGTGGTGGGTAACGAAGGGCTTGGCAGTCGCACCACCAGCAATGGCGTTCATCATGGGGGTTTCCACCTCAATGAAGTCGCGGGTGTCGAAGTAGTTGCGGATGTAGCTAACGATCTTAGACCGGGTAACGAAAACATTGCGCGAGCGGTCGTTCATGATTAAATCGAGGTAACGCTGGCGGAAACGCTGTTCCTTGTCCTGCAGACCGTAGTGCTCGGAGGGAATGGCGTGCAAGCAAGGCGACAGAAGGACCACCTCAGTCGCGAAAATCGAGAGTTCGCCATCGGCTCTGTTCTTGGGGCTAGTCCGACCGGGGAATCCAACGATGCCGACAATGTCACCTCTCCGGAGGTGCTCGTGCTGCTGCTCGAATGGCACGTCGCCAGTGGCGTGCTGACCCTGACACACAACTTGCACCTTGACACCCTCCGCACGAATGTCGTAGAAGTTGAGCTTGGCGCCCGAGCTGCGCTTGGTGTAGATTCTACCGGCGATGCGAACGGTGGTTTCGGGCTTCTGCTCGCCCTTTTCGAGGCCCTCGTAGTTCTTGAGGAACTGGCGCAGGTCATCGGTGACGTTGAACTTGTGAGGGTAAGGGTCGGGAGACTTGGTTTCGCGGAGCTTGTTGATTCTCTTGCTGCGGATTTCGAAGTATTGCTATAGCGAAGAAAATACCTACATTAGCGACTGTCCGACCCGCCACACATATCAAAACCAGAAACACTCACGTTAGGAGTCAAGTTAGCCTCCTCCTCCTCAGCGGAGGCCTTCTTCTGGGTCTTAGGAGGGGCAGCAGCCTCCTTCTCCTTCTTCTTGGCCTCCTTCTCGCGCAGCTTCTGGCGCTTCTTCAGCTCGGTCTTGGAGACCTTCTCGCCAGTGACCTCGTCAAGCAAGAGGTTGGCCATGGAGGTCTCTGCCTCCTTAACTCCGTTGTCCGTCATGATCGATTAGATTGTCTTTTGTTATGCGAAACAAAAGAAGAAAAGGGAAAATTGAGACGGAGGAGGGGTTTTGGTGGGAGGGACGATGGCAGGTTGATTTTTGGGTCTGAGTCAGGGTCCGCGGCTGTTATTGGTCGGTGGAATTTTTTCTGGGATTTACTATGGCGCCGCTACCTTCTGGCTATGGTTATGCTACGGAGCTGAGCTTAGGGGTTTTTACTTTGGCTTGCTCCCCTAAGCTATACGCAGCTTTGATTTGCATCTCTCTGTTGTTCTCGATATGCAATTGTTGCCAGCAGTTACGAATTGGGTAATGGGGCTTAGGGCATAGGGCAGCTAGGTGGGGGTTGGCCCCGCCTTGCCGCTTTCGGTCTCTACAGAGAAAGTAGAGATAACTAGTCGGTTACACCACTTCCAAGCTACAACAGTAGATTCTCAATTCATAAACTATCTCCCTATGTGGCAATCTCAGTTCTATAACAATTTCCATCCAAGGCGAAACTTCCACACCAAAGGCGAACAACTGCCGTCCACCATTCGCAACAAGACTCCAACGTAAACACGCCATCAAACAAAACCCAAACTTCGTTGAGCATCACATCAAATCAGAGTTGTCCAGTAGCAGCGGGAAGGTTAGAGAGACCAGACCAATCTTCAGTCTTGGTACGAGTCTGAAACGTCGTCTCAGTATCTACCATAGGCTCCTCTTCCTTTTTAGCGGTCGATAACCATCCCTGCGCCTTCGATATCTTTTCCTTCTCTCTGAGCAGGTACTGGCGACGGCGCTGGCGTTCGGGATCTTCGGCCATGAGCTCCATACAACGTTCGACGGCTGTAAGATATATTAGCCTCGATTGGCATGTAGAGGATATCATGGAATTAAGTTTACCATTTTCATCATAAATCTGAAGCTCCTGTTCGATAACGTCGATCAATTCTTCGCGACATTTGAAGAATAGCTTAGTGTATACGCTCTGGCAGATTGAATCCACAAAACGAGAGCTCGCAACTTCATAGTATCCGCGAGTGGCCTAGGATTATCAATTCTGTGCATCACTGAAAAAAGAAGGTGTGAGCTTACCGCCATCATCTTAACCTCCTGACTAAACATGTCGACACCCAGCTCGGCCTCCGTGAGTTTTCTGATCTCAGCATCCCGCCGCGGGTCCTCTCGAGGAAGTCTATCCTGCAGGTCCAGATACTTGTGAGCGCGTTCCAGACGACGCCGAGAACTAAGGTACGAATATGCACTCATTCTCGCATGTTCGAGCGCGAGTTGAGACATGCTGAAGGGTTTGTGCTTCTCGATGTTGAAGTTCTCAAAGGCATGTTGAAAATGCTCTTGCTTGAGTCTCTGCAAGTAACCGTCGATAATGCGTGTGAGTTCGCGGAAGAGGCTTGTGCGATGGTATTGGGAGAACACCGTTTCAAGCTGTCGAATCAACATGTCTCTAACGAGTCGATGAGTCGCGTTGAGAAAGACAGTCATAGGCTTGTGCCAATGTTCCACACTCAACTGGTTCATGATTTCGATGGCTTTAGGATCTGTTTGGTCTGGTATTCCAGCACGATACGAATCCTCGTTGATTTCCCTAATCTCTTCCCAGCTGAACATCCTCGCCGGACGGTCGAAGGCATCAAAATGTGGGGTAGAGTATCCCGTAATTTTACGTATAGGAATCTCGTTTAGGGTTTGCGAGCCGGCCGTTTGGATACCCGAGGCGTCACGCTTTGCAGAAGGGTGAATGATAGTCATCTCACAATCTGAATCATCTCCCTCACGATTCATCACCATAACCGTGGAGTCAAGTGGAGAGAGGAGTTGAACTGTAGGCCGGGTCTTGACCAACGCTCTCTTGAAGTCCATTGCTATATGTAGCCAGATCTTTGGGAGAGGATACTGCCCAGAACCTCCCTCAATATGTGCCCGAATCTGTTCCTTGAGATGATTCAGTTTTCCGCAGAGTATATAGGGTACATTAGTTGATGGGGGACTGGGCAGCTCCTGCAACTCGTGTTCAATACGGATTGCTTTCTCATCGATTTGTTCAATGATTCGAGGAAGACACCCCTGAATCTGATTGAGTAGAAGATTAGAGAGAGCGGTCTGGAGACGCCGGGTACCGAATCTGTCGTGATATGCCGACAATTCAGTACTCCAAGGACTCGAATCGAAAAATTCAGCTTCCTCCTCGCGCGCAACAGCGTGCTCGACGGAGGGATCTTTGTTGTTGCGGACGACGAAGTATCCATAGCCGAGTGAAAACTTGTCTCCCTCAAGGATCTCCATCCATTGAGTATACTCGCCCAGCTGGATCCTGTCGGGTTTCGTCAAGACGCCCATGGTCCTCGACTTCGCTCCGCGGACGTCCCCGATGATGCGAGCCGCACTGGAGTTGGTCGCATCGTCGGTCATCGGAAGCGCCAGAAGCACGATGCAATTATCTTGCGAAATATACTCCTTGACTAGGTTCTCAACGAGAGCTACCAAATATCTTTCTCCATCGAATTCTGCCTGGCTAATGACACCGGGGGAGATCGTAGAAAGAAAGGTTGGGGAAGTCCGGAGCAGAGATATCAAGACGGACCATATTTGGAGAGAACTTCACTTGGTAGTGCGATCCATCAGTGCCTGCATTCTGCCCAGGTATGTAGTCCGCCGGTGGTCTGCCGGGATTGAGGGTTGCAAGTTGCGCCCATTTCACCGCTTCTTGAACATCATCCTTGTCAGAAAGTATTAGAAAAAGTTCATCTTCCTGGTCCTGTTCGATCCAGGGGCCGAGCTGAAACTTCTTTGAGATTTTGATCTTCCGACTGCCATCAAACATATATTTTCGTGACAGATAAACCTTGCAAGTCCACGGCTGGGAAGGGTCGGAATGCGACAGGTTGATTTCCATCGGGCATCTGGTACAAGTGCCGGCGCTGCGAGGGACCTTGATCTCACTCATGCCCTCGATCAGCGAGCTTTTGCCGGTACTCTGGTCTCCAACAACACAGATCTTCGGAAGCGCAATTTTGTTGTCCTCGATCCCCAAGTGGCGCAGATCTTGTATCTTTCTAACCAGAGTCCTCATATCCTGGGATATGAGGTTGATCGAATCCTCAGCGGTGGGCAGACTTGGGGGGCTGGAGAGTTGCATCGTGTCTATTCAGTGTGAGTAGTCTGTCTGTATCCAAGTGAGTGATAAGATTACCGGTCGAGGCGAGGCTGTCTTTTTCCTGAGGCGTATGCTTCGCTTCGGTGTCGTTGAGCGCATGTCAATCAGGAATATCTGATACGGACTCTTCTCAGGATATTTGAATGGGAGCAGAAAGCACTGAGAGAACCGAGAAGGAATAGGGGTAACGCATCATGAGAAGAAGAGCGAAAGAGAATAAAAGGTGAAGGTAGAAGAGAGCGCATGCCCCTTTGAAGTGAAAGAAGAGGTTTGGCCCTGCGGTACAAGCTCCCAGTGAATGGCAAACGCCAGCCAGCAACACATCTTGGTTCCATAGGAGCAGTTGACAGTGACAGGCACAAACGCATGTTGCCTTCCAAGCTTTGATGCGAAGATATTTCATCATAACTCGAGCCCGTAGTGACTAGCACAGCTCAACTAGACCATTGCTCTGAGATGTCGTCTAGGTACACCTGGACTGCCTTTATCGCAACCAGTACCCACTGGCTACAAGGTTTGGTATAATACGATACTAGCCATCAAGCACGCTCATCTCTCGGTATATTTTTCGTTCGAAGTCGATTGATGCTGACTTTGTACTGCGATGGGCCACTGTCTTTGTAGGAATAGCTGGTCCGAATGAACCTGAAGGACATCGAAGACAATATCCTACTCTGCTCATGATCACCAATTCTCAGAATAAAGATGCCGATAAAATTGACGGCAAGTGGTTCCCAGATCCAACGGTTCACCAACGGGGGGCTCCTTCTGTTGGCGGTGGGCCTGGGATTCGGTGATCCGCTTTCGGGTCTCTCAGCAACTTGGTCAATTTCTCCTGTCAACGAGCTGAGCTGTATAGGGGTGCGAGTATTCCTAACAGTATCATTATACCAATTCATCTATTCTCATTTTTTCCCCTGAAATAAAAGGCCTCTTCTGTCCCCATCGTCTCCATGCTTCAAGTTCCAGTCCGCGAACACAACAACCTGGCCTCGACCAAGGCCGTGATCTTGGTAAGGATCATGCAGACAGACTCTGAGCCTGCTGCTCGAATCAATGCTGACAGAATACCCATGAATAGGTCGGGGGACCATCCAGAGGAACTCGGTTTAGGCCATTGTCTCTCGACGTGCCCAAGGTTGGTGATAGCCATGCCCCTCCCCCTCTGTTTTGTTGCATTGCATCTGCCACCACGGCGCATACCATTTTCAGCGCTTACTTTTGTCAAACCACACTGACAAAACGCTATATAACAGCCCCTGTTCGAAGTCGCTGGTCATCCCATCCTCCGTCACTGCCTTCAAGCCGTCGCTAAGATCCCCGATATCCGCGAAGTGATCCTGGTCGGATACTACGACGAATCGGTCTTCCGAGAATTCATCAAAGACTCTGCCAAGGACTACCCCCAACTCCGTCTCCAATACCTACGTGAATACACGGCCCTGGGCACAGCCGGAGGTCTCTACCATTTCCGTGATGCTATTCTCAAGGGGAAGCCAGAGCGCATCATTGTGCTGAATGCGGATGTCTGCTGCTCGTTCCCGCTGGGCGAGATGCTGAAGCTGTTCGAAGAGAAGGACGCAGAGGCGGTTATTCTGGGAACCAGGGTCAACAACGATGCGGCCACCAACTTCGGTTGTATAGTGTCCGACTCGCACACCAAGCGTGTGCTGCACTATGTCGAGAAGCCCGAAGGCCACATCTCCAACCTCATCAATTGCGGTGTCTACCTGTTCTCGACTGAGTGTATCTTCCCCGCGATCCGTAGCGCCATCAAGCGCCGCACCACCCGCCCCCGTCTGGTCTCGTACCCTTCGTCTGAGCACCTTGACGCATCTTTCATGGCGGCCAACGCCGAAGAGGAGTCGGAGAAGAGCGAGGTCCTCCGTCTCGAGCAGGACATCCTCTCCGACCTGGCCGACAGCAACCGATTCTTCGTCCACGAGACCAAGGACTTCTGGCGACAGATCAAGACGGCTGGTTCCGCCGTCCCGGCCAACGCACTCTACCTGCAAAAGGCGTTCCAGGCACAATCCGAAGAACTCACTCCTCCCTCCGCGACCATTGTCCCGCCAGTCTTCATCCACCCTACCGCAACCGTCGACCCGACCGCGAAGCTGGGTCCTAACGTCTCCATTGGGTCCCGTGTGGTTGTTGGGGCCGGTGCTCGTGTCAAGGACTCGATTGTGCTGGAAGACGCCGAGATCAAGCACGATGCATGTGTGATGCACTCGATCATCGGGTGGAGTAGCCGGGTGGGCGCTTGGGCTCGTGTCGAGGGTACACCCATCCCGATGGGCAGCCACTCGACCAGCATTGTGAAGCATGGAATCAAGGTGCAGAGCATTACGATTTTGGGTAAGGAGTGTGTGGTTGGAGATGAGGTGCGGGTACAGAACTGTGTGTGTCTGCCGTTCAAGGAACTCAAGAGGGTACGTTTACGTCCTATCCATTCTGCATCGATCCAGTTGCTAACTATATCAGGATGTTGCCAACGAGGTTATTATGTAGATTCCTTTGTTCTGTCGTTCTTCGTCGTCTACCTAATTTTCTACCTACACCACTTTCTGCAGATGACTTTCGCTCAATTCAAGATGACATTCCAGCGCTCGCTTTGCTGCTTTATTCAACACATGAAACGATGATGTATTAAATGACCAAGATTCAAGAGATGAGACCAAATACCAACGCCATACCCAATTCCTTCCAATAAATAAAATCAAAATATGTGCAATATCGTAACTCATCATGGATCGGTGAAGATGAGCAAACAGGTATCAGAGATGCGATTACGCTGTCTTGTCCAAGACCTCACCGATACGCACCAGGATCATAACTCGTCTGCTCCGGCGGCTGCGCATACCCCGACCCAACAGCACTAAACCTCACCCTGGGCGCCCCCCAAACACCCATCGCCGGCGCATTATCCGAATAATCCTGTGCCTCCCCGACATGATACTGTTCCAAATGTCCATTCCTCGACACATTCGACCCCGAGTACGACACACTATCAGCCCTCCCATGTCCGAGACCCCCGCCCATACGCGGATCAGGAACATCATGATAATACCTCGCCCCAGCAGTGGGATCATCCGCCGCCATCAGACTCCCACTATTCCTATCCTCCAGCTTGACATCCCCCGCCACTATCGGGTTGCTAGCCATAGGATCGTATTTCCCTAGTCTAGTCTGGCGCTTGCGCACGATGATGTCGAGCGTGACGGCCGCGATGAGCGAGGCGACCGCCGCAACTGTAAACGAGAAGAACGCCTTGTAGATGCGGCATACGGTTATGCCTGTAGAATTACCCCAGTAGGTTTCCGTGCAGGTGGTCAGGATGGTGTGGGACATGCTCCAGCAGAGGACGCCCAGGGCGGCGAGCCAGATGAGGAGCAGAATTGTGTTGGAGGTTAGGTTTAGGCGCGGGGAGAGGCCGCAGCAGCAGTGGACGAGGGTCGTTAGGGTGAAGTTTATGAGAGAGAGGACGACGGCGATGATGAGCTTTTGTTTGTTAGTTCAGTTGTTTGTGTAGATTGAGGAGGGTGTATGGGGAGACAGGGGAAGACTTACGACTAGGTACGCCCATGGTAGCTTGTAGTTTTGTTGATGAAGGTGGTAAATAAAGAGGGCGAGGATGATGCCAACAATGATAGTGGAGAGAAGGACGAAGATGCGGATCATATGGAAGGGGATGGCGGGATATAACGAGGGTTTGACGGATGACTTTTTGGAACGCATTTTGGTGGTGATTCTATGTCCTCCGGTTGTTTGAAAGAGAGAAGAGAAAAGAAATAGAGAGGCGAGGGAAAGAGACAAAGAATGTTTGCTGGAGGCTGTCGCAACAGTCGATCACCGGCACGGCTCCACGGATGTTGCTAAAGAAAGCACGCCTAGTGACGGGGGTTTTGTTGCGCTATGTATGTACACAGAGTGCCATTAAAAAGGTAGTAGGTTGCTGTTTCGTTTCTCTTGAGAAAGAATCGGACCTCATAATAAGCCAGCCTTGTCCAAGTCGACTCTGTGTAGAGACATGATAGTGGCGGTGTTGGCCTGGAGATCGGCCTCGACCACGCGGCGTCTATATTTATCCCGCCCACTATGGAGTACTGTAGAGACATTTAGGTGTTTCTGGAACAGTGTATTCATTTAATTTATTTAGTGGTAGCCGGATCACACATGGCACTTGTAAGTAATACTCAGTTAAAATATTCTTAAAGTGGGATTAATTTCAAGAGAAGCACGCCTATTTTTACCGCGTAGACAAGTGAGAGAAACTGAGCAGTGACCGATGGGGATATATGTGTATTTACTGGCAGATGTCAGCCACGGGATTTTTCAGCCCAACCAGCAGTCACTTGAAGTCTCCAAAAGTATGTACCCCGTAGATTATTATGTGTTCTCACATTATATCAATTATCAAACAGGGCCCGAACATTGCGTATTGCAGCTGTCAACTATCACATTGTAAGGTCACGTGTCATTAATACAACATCGCGCTATCAGATTCTGTACTCCGACAACTGTCAGCATAGAAGTCGTTGCGTCTATCTCTGAGATATTCAAGAGAAAAATATATTACACCGATAATGCTTGATCGATAGCATTGAAGGATTGCTTTTGCCGCGAAACCAACTATTGTGCGGAATAAGCCATGGGCCTCCTGAGGACGGTGGCCCTGGGGATTCTGGGGATCTCTGGTCTGACATTTGTGGCTCTGTTTGGAAGACTGCCAATTTTTAGGTACTATGACAAGTGCAAGAATTCTAGTTTCTACGAGTCTAACTGGCCGGCAGGAAAACACCCATCAGTTTCCTCTACAAGGTCATTTGGAAATATGTCCCAAATGGCATATCTTACTTCGACAACCGCCTGCTGCGTGGTTGTCTTACATTCTGTTGTAACCGGACCGGCAAATACATATGGAACGAGAACCATCCATTAGTTCTAGTCAGTATTCAACGCGCCGAGTGACTCTCCCCGTGCTGACGTTTGTAGATTTTCTTCGTGTCCCTGCTTATTGCCGGAGAATATCTGTTTATCCCAACTGCGTGGCCTCGGATCTCCACCATCCATAAAATTTGCGCACCACCAATTGCGGCTCTCCCGTATTTCCTCTTGTATGCGTGTGTCGTCTCCACGTCCTACGTTACCCCGGAGAACCATGCGCAAGAGATGACCCGTTATCCCTACGACGGGGTCATCTTCCACCCGGGACGCTATTGCCCAACATGCAAATTTATTAAACCAGCACGGAGCAAGCATTGCAGTTTCTGCAAGGCGTGTGTTGCTCGACAAGACCACCACTGTGTATGGCTGATTAATTGCGTGGGCGCGAACAACTATCATTACTTTTTGTGTCTGCTGCTGTCCTTGTCGGTCCTGCTGATCTATGGCTCGCTTCTGGGCCACTCGCTCCTATCCCAGACCATGGAGATGCTATTCCTTCCAGAGTCTGGATTGCAGTTGGCGCAGAAAAACTGGACTATGTGGTTCAATGTTTGGTCGTTGGTTATTGCGTCCGAAATCCGCATCGGAACCGTGACTTTGTTGGCGTTCATGACGGCTCCGTTGGCAATGGCTTTCCTTGTGTACCATACCTACCTCATCTGGGCTGGGATGACGACCAATGAAAGCGCGAAATGGTCTGAATGGAAAGACGAAGTGGCTGATGGCTGCGCTTTCAAGTCTACAAAGAGAGAGATTTACGGAAACTCGCCTGTTCCGGGTGAGAGCCAGAAACCTCAACCTCAATCGGTCTGGCCGATGAGCAGTGATCAAGTCCTTCTCTTGACAGATGGGGAGCCGCCAGCAGTAGGATACAAGATCTCGTTGAGGTCCAACGATATCATCCAGCCGGATGATCTCGATGCACCTTATGACCCGAGATGGGTTCGCGTGCGTAGTATGGAAGAGGTTGATAACATTTACGACTTGGGATTCTGGGATAATCTGCGGGAAGCTTTCAAGCTACCAATCAGCAAGAAGGTGCAATAGAGCTGCTTGAATACATTTACTAGCTGATTCACTATCTCGAATGCCTGAGGCTCTACTAAGTTTATTGGCCCCAAAATAGTAATCAGCGGGACACATCGGAGATTGAGTAAATCCGAGTATCTTTCTTCGCATTGATAATTATTTTAACCCCAACCGCCACTTGCAATCAATAATAAAGACGGATTTGTTCAGCGCTTAGCGTGCGAAGCTAGCAGTAATAATCAGTCATTATGACTGACCGCGCAGGGTCAGATGCAAAACCAAAATGCACACCAGCCGAACTAATGCTGAAGGTCATCTTGACGGGGACCTTGAGCCACTACGAAACCCGCGGCATGATTGATGACAAGAGGTTGGAGCATATGCTGTCTGCTGGAAAGCAGATTTTGTACAAGACGCACCAGGAGAGCGATGTCAGGTATGCTTGTATATATTCTCGTTTTTGCCATCCAATAGGAACTGTATGCTAATTTCTTTCTTCCCACTAGGCACAATCTGGGCTTGTCGCCAGACATCTGGCAGGGCTTCACAGACGTACTTACCAAAGCGATCCCGGTCCTTGAGGCCCAATCGTTCGCATGGAAGAGTCCCCCATCCGTTAACTACGACCATTCGTCCTCCAACCTCATCGCATTCAACTACTTTTCGCTGGTCAAGGATATCGAACGACTAAATGACCTCTGCACGATCGCCCGCAACCTCCTCGCTACGACAAAGAAAGCGCAAAATATGGCAGCAGAAAAGGGATTTGACCAACGGATTATAGCGCTAGTAGACACATGCGTGAGGGTCACGGCGCGGGGCTTCGACGGGGAAACCAATGCGAGGAACGAGGAGCGATGGCAGAAGGTGGTCAATCTTTACAAGCGCCTGTTGATCACATGCTTGCAGTTTCTACACAACTTTATCATGCATAATGAGCAGCGGAAGATGGTGCTTTGGTTGGATTTGTTTGGATATCATTCTACGGGGGATACGAATATCATTCAGCCCAAGGAGCCCCTGGATCAGACGATTAGCAAGCCCGAGGGCGTCGCGCCGATTGTCAAGACTGGGGAGAGGATTGTTAACCCTCCTATCCGGGCATTATATGACCAGACTGCTGAGGATCTGTTGTTGGAGACTATTTCCAATTTCCCGAGAGAGCCTGCAACGATCAAGGAGGAAGCGGCTATGCTGCTCCTTGCCAATATTAAGGATCATATGGAGAAACTTCTTGGACGAGACTTGACAGCAATTCAGGAAATGGGTAAAGATCCAGAGCAGGTTAAAGAAATCCGGGCTGTTCTTACTGCCATACTCGGTGCGAAGGTCGACGGATGGTCAGATCTTCAGGATAGGGCCAGGGACCTTCCTCCAGCTCTTCCGGAGGATGAACCGCCGCGCAAAAAGGCCATTCTTACCATCGACCGCAGCCCTACTGCAGGCTTCCCTCGAATTTGTTGGGCCGATCTTCCTGACCTTGCCGAGTTCAGTGCCGTTGCTTCAGGGGACGCCATTGTGGCAGAGGAAGATACTGGCATGCCGCGTTCCGCACAGTCTGCTGCAGAGACATTACAAGAAGCCAAGGATGAGCTGATGGCACGACTTCAAGAGACTTCCCAAATGGGTGATGATGGTGGTCAAGAGTATGACCATCCCGATGGTGGGACGGTTGCCGATGACGACTCGCGCAGTCTGGAGGCTGTCGCGGACGGCAGCATGGAGGAGGAAGAGGAAGAAGATGACGAGGATGACGATGACTACAGAGGCCGCCCAGGCGATCAACAACGGGGTCTCTTGACTGATATTCCGCTTGTGCTTGGACCTGCGGAGATCGAAGCTCTTCCGATGATTGTCCAGGCTGGCATTGTCGACAGTTTTGGACTCAAAGGTGGCGAAAGAGCTGGCTCGAGGAACATGCAGGCCCTTCGGTGTCACATACTGCTTACCCAAGAGACAGGTCGCAACCTGCTTCGCGAACTGTTGATCTTCATTGCCGCCTGGGATCTTCCTGACGACGAGCTGTACTTCAAGATGATGGTGCAAATCATGGACGCAGTGCTTAAGAACGGCTTGATGTCTCACGCTTATTCCGACTTTGGACAACCAAAGGATATCATTTCCCCAGCGCAAGCCGTGGTGGTCAAGATCTTGACCCACATATTCCGATCCAAGTACTCTCCTGCATCCGTGACAGGAACACAACCCAATCCCTCAAAGAACCCTGCGCCCCTTTCCAGAGTCGATGTCCTCACCGTGCGCTACATATTCACCATCTTCCGCGGCAACATCATCCCGGAAACCTGCGCTCTGATCTACCTCCAAGGCCAGATCCGCGCCGGACGCGCACTGCCAGAGGACTTCCCGCTGAACCTTTGGGACATGGAACGCGTCTACGAAGGTGTCTACCAGTTCCTCGAATTTTTCGCCGTCCTCACCGAAAACAACGACTGGAAGAACCTGCTCGTCAAGTGGGAGATTGTCTACGACCTGGTCACCCTGATCAAAGAACTCGAGGCTAGCATTCCCAAGGGCCAGTTAAGCTCTCTGCCCATGGGCATCCCCCCACGTCATACCAGTCCTCCCAAGGATAGCCCGCAGCCAGGTACAAGCGGCGGTCCAGTTGCCGTCGAACGGCCCTATGACCCCAGCGACCCTGACCCCGCAGATACCGGCCCAGGCTCGGGAGCTGAGTCGCCACCGATCACAGAGGACCCATCCGAATTCGAATGGCGGAATCTCAAGAAACTGGTTGTGCTTGTCCTCTCGTCGCTCGTGTGGAAATGTCCCGAAGTACAAGATCAGATTCGTAGATACGGCGGTCTTGAGACGATTCTCTCATGCACGAACTTTGATGCGCATAACCCCTATATTAAGGAACATGCCGTCATGTGTCTCAAGTTCTTGTTAGAAGGGAACCGGGAGAACCAAAAGATGGTAGAAGAGCTTGAGGCGAGGGAGGTGGTTAAGGATGATGGGGGTCTGTTGGAGCGCAGCGGGTTCGAGGCTGTGATCGATAAGACGGGCAAATTGGCTATTCAGCCCAAGTCGGATAACGATGGGGTTACTAGGATAACTATGTGAAGGAATGTCGTGTACCAATGGACGACTTTGTATAAACATTTTTTTGTTTGATATATCTTGCATTACGTTGGATTCGAGAATTATGCATATGCGCAGCTAATATCTCCGCTATACAACTGACACTGACATCGTACGCATCAATCATCACCAAAATCATTTCTCATCAGTCACCAATATACCATACTCAAACAGCTCCATCTCACCCTCTTTTTAATTAACCATACATCCCATCCCACTCCTCCTCCTCATCATCCGCCGGCTTCTGCCTCCTCGCTGTCTCCTTCTCCCTCTCCTGCTTCGCAAAATCTGACCGGTCAAGCGGACATGTGCCCCTCAACCTCAACCACGGCCGCACACACTCGAGATCAAACAGATGGGTAGGATGACAGGGCAGCTGCACAACGAGTGGGTATTCGTCTTCTAGGAAAGGGTTGTTGCAGATTGGGCAGACTTGGGATTCTTTGAGGGATTTGCGGGGGACGCGGTCGAGGACTTCACCAGTCAACGTTAGCAATTCGCGATTTGCTTATCTTTCTATGTAGGTTGGGGGGGGGAGAAAGTACCATCGCAAAACTCCTCACTAACACCCTCCACCTCCCTCGGCGGCGTATCCGCCTCACTCAACAACGACTGAATCATCGTCGTCAACAGATCCTCCCCTCCCTGCCCACCTTCCTGGACTCCCGCGCCAGTCCGAACATCACCTCCCTCCCGTCGCATAACCTCCAGCGCCTCCGCAAGCGAGTAAAACGCCGCGCTTATGTCTCCCGGCACGGGAACGGCATGTTGTCTGTGGCGCGAGGCTTCGGGGTTGGAGATCTCGGAGAGCGTTGCGAAAAAGGTGGAGAGGTCAGGGCGGCGGCGGCGGTGGGCGGTGGAGGAGGTGGTGCTGGGGTCTGTGGTGTTATGTTCGACTGTGTGTTTGGGTCTCGGGTAAATATTGGTAATGGGGGCGTGTAGAGGGTGATTGGACATACCTTCGTAGGTGGACATTTTGGTGGGAGGATGCGCGGGCTGGTGACCGCTTTACCGGTTGTCTTTTGAGGGGTGGTTTTGGTAGTTGGGCGGGTTTCTGTTTGTGGATAGAAGAACGAATGGGTTGAGAGAGTTGTGATGAGGGAAGGGGAGGAGGGAGGGATATTTATGTTGAGGTGAGGTCGAGGTAAAGTTGGTGCTGCGAGCAGTGGATGCGGAGGCAGCAGAAAGACGCGTTGACACTAGAGTTATCGATAAGGATCGTTACTAACCAACAGGGATCTAGAGTAACTAGTAGATTCCGTGAAAGTTTCTAGACGAATTGCTAGATTACTATTTGGTCCTTCTGTCTGGGATTTACGAGTAAATCGTCTGTTCAATAATCCAGTACAGCTCTCTATCGTGATGTTCTCCGTCTGGTGACTTTAATTTTTCCACAAAGACACCGCGCCGACTTAAATCTCATTCCCCGGTGTTTCTGTCAAGGACGAGGCAACTGGAAAGGATCTACTTGCAATGATACCAAGCTAAGAACGACATATTCCAACCTCCAGTAAACGTCTTCCAACACATGCCCACGTGACTGCAGACCAAGGAGCCCCCTACGCGCAAGAACAACGCGCACCAGCGCATTGAATTGAGAGAAAAGCAGCACCTAAAAACCGGATATGAGTGCAGAAGAGAGTGCGGATAGTCTCAATCAGGGTTCTGATTCCCTCTTTCAGGGAATGCAGTTCTGGTTATCGCAGAATATCCCGCAGAGGAGTAGGTTCAAGGAACTCATCACAGTAAGACGCCTTGCCCTTAACGTGTTTGGGGATTAATACTGAGGTACCGGACAGGAACATGGTGGAATCATAAGGCTGCAAGAAAAAGATGCAGACGTCAAATTAGTCGATCATAAGAGGAAGAACCTACTTTCTGATACGTCAGTAACCTCCCATATACCCCCAAAGGTGTCCTGTACTTACAGCTATCAGCTACTCATACAAATACATCGAAGACTCCATCCGCAACAAAAGACTAGCAAGGCTAGAAGATTACCGCGCTGGCCCATCACCGCAGCGCCCTGCGGGAGCTACTTATATCCCAAGCCGGGGTATCAAAGTCATCTATTCTCTGGAAGATGACCAAATGCTTTGGGACTATGTCCAGCAGTTTGAGGGGAAGACTGGGTTTGCTATTAGTGGGAATAAGATTTATCAGGACTTAGCGGCAAGAGTATGTCTGATATGAATAGCAGTTTGGAAGCAGGGAGCTAATATTGCTGTTGACAGAACCCTAGACATACATGGCAGTCATATCGCGATCGATATCTGAAGAGGTTACGTGGACACCCTCGACCTGGTGGCATGGCGGGGTTCGCGGTTCAGACATCAGACGCAGGGCCTAGTTCGTCAGCTCCTTCTCGATGTCCAAAGCGTGCTACCAGTCGTCGACAGTCGCCAGCTTCTACTGCAGGTCGGGCTCCAATAATTCATGAATCCGCGATCGGCAGAACTTCTTCAAGAGCTCCTAGTAGCGCCACAGAAGAACGGCCACAGCAGAGAACGGAGCCAACGGATAACAGAGCGGATGATCGAAAGCGAAAAAGATCATCTAATATCGAAATTACTGATCATCTTCAATCCAGACAGCAGGACTCACCAAAGCAGAAGAGAAGAAGGGCCCCAGAGCCTGCGGCGCGAGAAACCCGAACGCCGGAAACAAACCGCCAAACCGAAACCGCAAATCACCATAGAGACCAAGAACAACAAGATAATATGAAACAACCAGATCAAGCTGAAAACGAAGTCGACAGCCTATTCCTAGAACTCCCCTTCTTCCCTGCAACCCCAACCCCAGAACCCGAAGAGGAACAAAGCTCACAGCCCGATATCGACGACTGGATTGATGATCATATACGCAGTGGCAGAGCACAGGACGACGCACAGGTGATCGAAGCTCTACGCTGCACGAGCATGGATCCAGGCCTAGCTGATAAGATCCTGGGTAATCTAGTCTCTGGAAGGGGGATACCTGACGACATGCCGGGGGTGTGGACATTAGAAGACGATAAGTGCTTGGAAGGTGCTAATGCCCGGGATATTGAACGCGTATTGGAGAAGCATGGGATGGAATATTTCAATGTTAGATGGGAGTATCTTGGTTTGGCGAGGGATGCAGGGCTTGAGATTCCTGATGATCAATGACCATGAGTCCACATCCAAAATTTCATGGATAATTGGCATTGTATATCATACAGGAACCCAGGGAATTATCGGATGAAATCGAGAAAAAAATAACAAGAAAAGGAATAATAAGAAACGGGAATCACAATCGCACTCATGCATAACGGCGCCTGCAAAACCCATGAATGTAAGAAAAGACGAGGACATCGAGTCTAAAACCGACAGTACATAACAATAAATTACATAAACCACATTATTAGATCATTGCCAGATAATTTTCATCACCATTCAAGAATCTTTCGTTGATATAAAGTTTAACCCTCTTTGAAGACACTGCGACAAAGTTAGCGTCCTGTATTGCCAATCATGGAAGGTTGGACCTTACAGATGAGCCTCATAGAATTTGAGCATCTTGCTGCACATCAGTTTGGTTCACAAGTATCAAAGAGTGGGAATACTCACCTTCCTCGGGCATTTTTCGTAGCATGTTTCAAGGGACACTTTCGACTTCCTCCCATCTTTCCATTGTATATAAGCGTATAGGGTGCTTGTTTCCGCTTCGCGCATGATGGTCTCAATGCTTCGCACATCATTCTCCCAGCTTTTTCGGTTGGGTGTCCAGTCTGTGTAAACGTCCCCATTCTCGCTCTCGTTCTCCCCTGCTGTTGAAGATGGTGTCCCGATAGCGTTACCACCAGACCTTTTTTGTCTCTTCGGTGCTGCCTTCTCGGGCGTCTGTTTTGGTCGTCCAACTGACTTGCGCTTCTTGAGAGCTGGCCTTTCCGGACGGCCACCTTGAACTCTGTAGTACTCCTCTACTAAATCCTTTGCACCCTCCCTATCGCACTGGTGAGTATGGCGGCTACACGATGCGAATTATGCTCGATCACATACAGCAGGTTTTCTTCCGGCTCCATAGTCTGATCTGCCGGGTCATCGTACCCCTTCCATTTCACTTGAAGCAGGAGTGTACCCTGTCGCATTGTCGGGTCAGCGCATCGCACCTGGCGGAGTTGGGATTGCGCGTACGTCTTTTAGGAAGTCATGGCCCACGATCTCTTCAACGATATAGCTTCCCAAGTCAGCGCCGTCGATCTGATGTCCGTTGCCGCAACCTACACGCCCTCTTCCTCTTCGTCTTCTTCGCCTTTTTCTCCGCCCTGATCTGCGTCTCTGGGTACTGGTTGTTCCTCATCATCGTTCGCGTAGGGGATGGAGCCTCCAGTGGACTCGCTGTCCGACGTCTCTTCCAACGGAGCTAAGACGCGCAAAAGTTCAGCTCGAGGTCGAGCTAATTCAATCGAGGAACAACTCACGAGGCATGGTGCCGGATAGAAAGGTAAGGCCAAAAAGTCTGGAGAGTAGAGTCACGGTGGTCGCGGGGTGTGAAACTTCACAAAGAAATCATTGAATAACGATAACCAGCAGGTTAATTGGAACGTACAGGGTGCAAAGTCGAGGTAGAGAGAGTTGCTTGACTTGCGATGCGCGTTGAGAGGAAGCGCGCTATACCGCCTTGGGAAAACAGCTCACTAGCCCGATTGGGACATCTCCAGAATTTCTAAGAGCCTCCGAACGACTATCGGATCGTGGCCAGATTCAACATCCCTCCTCCGACTTTTCTCACTCTATCGAGGGATTTCTCTTGGTTATTGTTTAATTCTAGTTTCTCAGTGATATTATAACTTATTTCTTTTATTAAATCCGACTTCCTGCCACGCGGCAGACCATATTTAAAAAATGGCGATGCGTACGTCTCGGTGCCCCTCATTCTTGAATTCATGGACTAACCGTCAACTTTTTCATTACAGAGCTTGATTTGTCTCAAGGTCGATACTCCTTCTTGCGAAATGTTCCGAACGTATCGAATTAGTGACTGACAATTATAACAGCGTCGGTGATGAAGGATGAGCAGGGCCGGCCGTTCATCGTCGTTCGGGAGTACGTTCTACAAATATCTTTCTTTGTGGTTTATTGCTACACACCGGAGGACTTGTGCTGATAGGAGACGCATTACAGTCAGGGAAAGAAGAAGAGACAGCATGGCACAGAGGCCGTGAAGTCGCACATTGTTGCTGCCAAAACGGTTGCCAACATCGTGAAGACTTCTCTGGTATGGTTATCGAACACGTTGCTCGAACAAATGCTAAGCATTATTTAAGGGTCCTCGTGGTCTTGACAAGATCTTGATCTCTCCTGATGGTGACATTACGGTAACGAACGATGGCGCAACTATTCTTGGGCAGGTCCGTCCTCAACCCCTCGACGCTGGTACGAAATTGTCACTGACCTCTCCCGTTACTGAAGATGGAAATCACGAACAACGTTGCCAAGCTGCTGGTCGAGCTCTCGAAATCTCAAGACGAAGAAATTGGTGATGGTACCACTGGTGTTGTCGTTCTGGCGGCGGCCATGTTGGAGCAGGCCGCGGATTTGATTGACAAGGGTATCCACCCCATCCGGATCGCGGATGGATACGATACTGCTTGTGAGATTGCCATTGAACAACTCGATAAGATCAGCGACGAAATTCCGTTCTCGAGAGAGAACACTGAGAACCTGCTGAAGGTTGCAAAGACCAGTTTGGGTAGCAAGATTGTCTCCAAGTCTCACGACCAGTTTGCGCAAATCGCTATCGATGCCGTTCTATCCGTTGCCGATCTTGAGCGTAAGGACGTCGACTTCGAGCTGATTAAGGTTGATGGCAAGGTTGGAGGTGCTCTTGAGGATTCTCTTCTTGTGAAGGGTGTTATTGTCGACAAGGACTTCTCCCACCCTCAGATGCCCGACGAGGTGACAGACGCAAAATTGGCGATTCTTACCTGCCCATTCGAGCCCCCGAAACCCAAGACCAAGCACAAGCTTGACATCACATCGGTTGACGAATTCAAGCGGCTGCAAAACTACGAAAGTGAGAAGTTCAAGGAGATGATTCAGAACCTGAAGGACTCGGGAGCCAACCTTGTTATCTGCCAGTGGGGTTTCGATGACGAGGCAAACCACCTTCTGCTCCAGAATGAGCTTCCCGCTGTCCGGTGGGTTGGTGGCCCCGAAATTGAACTGATTGCCATCGCCACGAACGGTAGAATTGTCCCCCGTTTCGAGGACCTGAGCGCAGAGAAGCTGGGAACTGCTGGCCGTGTCAAGGAAATGACTTTCGGTACTACTCGGGAGAAAATGCTTGTCATTGAAGAGTGCGCCAACAGCCGTGCGGTGACTGTTTTCGTCCGGGGAAGCAACAAGATGGTTAGTCTGAAGCTCCTGGTCTAGTTCCCCTATGCCTTGCTAACTTTGGCGCTCTGCAGATTATTGATGAAGCCAAGCGGTCGCTACACGATGCTCTGTGTGTCGTCCGCAACTTGGTCAGAGACAACCGGGTTGTGTACGGTGGTGGTGCCGCTGAAATTGCTTGCTCGCTTGCCGTCGAGGACGCTGCTGTCAAGGTTGGTTTCGGGATTCTCTTGCTTTTAATTGCATTAAGACTGACCTGTGAACTTTACAGAGCCCTGGTATTGAGCAATATGCCATGCGCGCATTTGCCGATGCGCTTGATGCCGTACCATTGGCCTTGGCCGAGAACTCTGGCCTGAGCCCTATTGAGACCCTCGCATCTATCAAGTCGCGCCAGGTCAAGGAGAACAACTCCCGTCTGGGTGTCGACTGCATGGTGACTGGCAACAACGGTATGTTTTCAGTGCTCTGGCCAATTTACTACTACTTGTACTAACGAATTCGTAAAGACATGAGAGAACACTTTGCTATCGACCCATTGATCGGAAAGCGCCAGCAGCTGTTGCTGGCCACCCAGTTGTGCCGTATGGTTCTTAAGGTATGTGGCCGCTCTTCTCATCCTCCTACGATCCCGACTGACGTGTTACTAGATCAACAATGTCATCATTTCCGGTGACGATGACCAAGAATTCTAGATTTCTTGTATACAAATTCTGTCTCCTGGTGGCCAACTGCTGCTGAACGGACGTTGCAGTCATAGGGAATTCACATTTACATATACCTTGGTAATTCGTTTCTCATGTTTTATGTAGACAATATTAGTGTCCAATGAAATAAAAGCAATTGATGTGCTTGATACAATTCGATCCCAACATAACAGGTATATGCGTAAATAGCCATAGTGAATATATAAGATTGCTTATTTTCTTTCCTTCACGAAGTATTTTACTTCACTTTCCATCTCAGACAAACCCCCCCTTCCCTTTAATCTCTTCAAGCTTTGTCTTCTAGTACTCATGCAAGGAATCAAATTGAGCCAGAGGTTGCTATGGAGCAAAGAGAATGGCCTAAGCCTTTATTACCGGCGGGTAATTGACGATGACTATCCTCCACGACCTAAGTGCGGAGTACGCTCAATTGCTCAAAAAGGCGGAAAAGCCAAGTCAGGCGGCCAGACGGTCTACCCCTGAAGAATCTATGTCGCCAGGTGGCGTGAGCTCCAGAAACTACCGTCTCGTTACTTTCGTAATTGAAATGCATATAGACCAAAGTTCATGGACTACAGGAGTTCCAACTATGAAATATCATACCGTACCACCGGCGGCAATTCTTTTGTTTATCTGTCAAGGTAAGGAGTTCAACTACTGAGTATAGTCCGTGGATATAGCTACATGCTAACCCGTCTTTCGTCAGTTCTTAAAACCATGTACCATCAACTTTCTTCGAAAAGCAAAAGAAACTACAGTGTTGAGAACCGAGAACCAATACTCGAAATGCTTTCATGGTTAGCCAGCTTTCTTTCAAGACAGCACAATGAGCAGCAAGGCAGAATGACCGTGCACATGGCCTCAATATTCTGTTTGGGACTAGTCTCCCTGTTCCTGCCCGTCTTCTGGTCCGTTCCAGAAATTCATTCCTGGTGGCTATAATTTTGAAGTACACATGTGTTCAATGAAGATGCATGACTGAAGGGATAAGCATGAAGAATGACACGACTTCCCTTTTATCCGGATCCTAAACAGCACTAGTCGACGGCTATTCAAGCTCAAAAGGTTTATAATATCCAGGGAGTTATGAGAACGAAAATGCGGTTCACTTGGATTGCAGAACCTCCAAGTCCCGACATTAGCAATCAGCCATTGGAAATTCAAAGCAATAGACACAACGTCAGATATGTTGTTTATATTCCGATCTGCTCGACAACCATGATATCCTCGGCGGCAGAAAGGGTCTAAGACTACGTACGACCACAATGTTAGAGAAATCAGTGCGAACCTTCGGCAGAAAGAAGATACCTCCTGATGTGTTTTTGCGGGTGATGAATAAGCTCCAGACCACTTCCACATGCCAATGTCAGACCATCGTAAGATGTGACGGCGCGGTTTTTCAACGGAAAGCGATATATAACACGAAATGTCTTGACGATATCGCTACTCCTTCGCTCAGTATCCCCCATGAAATTGCTGGAAGAGCTTTTCGAGCAGCATTTGATAAACCTCTAATGGGCTTGACGAAAGACGTAGCCCAGTTGTAACAGCAGACTTCTCTGCAGATATATTTCTAAGAGACCGGAATGTCGTCAAAAGAAGGCATTTTTCTCTACAGAGAACATCCAAAAGGCTCGCTTCTATATTCTAAGATGTGGCTTGTCAGAGATATAAGCATCTTCAATCTGATGCTAGCTTATGGATCTGTTGTTTCCATGGATATGTTAGGGCTGTGGCATTGATAATAATTAATATAGGCATTGAGGCAACTATTGCAGACACCATGATGAGTACTAACTTTGTCTTACTGTCCTATCATTGGGCAACCAGCAGGGCATAGCTAATAATATAAAGATTATGAGAGCTATCTGGCAATGGTGGAGTTTACCAAAAACTGACAGAAACTCTTGCAGCACATTAGGATTTATTATACCATTCATGTCAAGCAGAGCTTGTATCAGAAGTTCTAGAGTTATGATTGCTACACCATGATGAAGCATTTACTTACAGTTCCTAAATGGCAATCAGGTTCTAGAAACAGAAACCTTCCAACCTGAAGTCCAGCAATGGCACAGACAGATGTCAAACTGAGGTCAGGAAGTGGATATAGATTGCCACGCCACAACCTGCACGGTGAATCCGGGCTGCTTGCTTGAGTTGCCACAGTCAGTCAAGACGAGACAAATCGGGTGCTCGAAGTGATCGTGAATGGGTCCCTCAGATGATTCCTGTTCAGAAAGGAGACGCTGTTCCGCGGCCTCTAATGGAAATGTGAACACAGATGCACGTGATATCTACCATGAAACGTCATTCGCCATCAATCCGCATTTCAAATCGCCCAACCTGAACTGCCCTTTGCAGATGGCAGCAGATATGTCGGGGACCGGATAGAAGGGCGAAATTCCATTGACGATCTCGATAGACTAACGGGCATTTTCGATTACCGCTGTTTTCCCATAGCCAGAGATCGCTTAAGCCCAGAGCAGATAGCTTGGTATATCCCTTAAGTCCTTCTCGGAGCCAAATGGTCTGGGTGAATGTTGAAAACCAAATGTCCATTTGGCTCCGAGAAGCTTTCATTCGAACAGCATCATCAACATTGAAAACAACAATGTCCATTGAGATTACACCTACCAGTCCCCCAGCCGCATTTATTTGTTAATACAAACCTCCGAGATTCAACTCCTCTGGCGTATGGGAGTATTGAATCCGACAGATATGCCCAACCGTCTGGAGACGAGGAATCTTAGATTAGCCCCATGAACCACATTCTCTCCGTATCTGTCCGAGACAGCGTGTTTTTCAAGGTCAGAAGCCTGTAAGGAGCCATTGTTCCCTCTTTCCTCGCCCCCCCTAACTCTCAACCAGTCAAGTTCAGGCCTTCAAACCCACACTCCCCCCAGGACTTTTGTGCGGCATCACGCTAAATCAGAATCTTGACTACGTCCTTTACCTGTCTTCTAAGAACTTCCCATGTACTCCACTCTACGACTTCTCTGCCAGCGTCAGTCCCATCGCCTTCGGAATTACTAGCGACGCTGTGACAGGACACTATAAGTTCCTGCACAATAGGCATAGCGGCAATATAAAAAAATGCGGGGGAAGAAAGATTGATCCATGAGTCCGATGTCACAACGAGAAAGCTGCAACTGCTTATAGAAGCATGAGAACAAATATTTGTACTTGAAGGCATCGCCTTATTCTTGTTGGCAACTTATCGCCCACTTTCCACCCACCGGTTAGGCCAAACGTGCCTCACTTTAGTGGTAGAATGTAAATGGGCTGAGAGCATCAAATACCATTCCGGTATAAGGCTCTATGTTGAAATCTCCGAGGGATGTGATCCTCATATCCGTGAACAGACAGCTAGACAAAACGATATTTGAGAAGTTGAGCCTGAGCACTTTCTCAGAGACAGACTACTTGCATCAAGAGTTCTGTGTACGAATGTTCAACATGGAACGCGATGAGGAAAGAAAAAAAAAATAATCATTACTGGAGATCCGCTCAAAGTCTCCTTTCAGGAGACGAACCTCGCTCGGACCTTGAAGATTTCATTATCGAATGAGAAAGACTGGTTGAAATTGCTCATTTTCCTTGAGGAGATGGCTGAAGCCATCATACAGAGTATGGAAGGAGGATGGCAGCGGTATACATGTATTGTCAACCAAAAAGCAGCGTCGGTTCATGTATTTCGCATCAGAAAGGGAGATGGCTTTATTAGTATCTATCATCAATTATATTTGACTATGACTACAGATACTCGCTTGTTTTATCGTGGAAACAGATAGCCAAAACCTTAGACGAGTAGCGTCTGTTGAGGACGCTATTATTAGGAACAGAGTAAAACGATGGTTAACTCAAGTAAGCTAGTCGGCTGCATACTGCTCCATGACTACCATTAGAATTCAAAGTCAACATAATTCTGATTCAACCCATTCATCATCAGAATACTTACTCGTGCGAGCCTTGAAACCCGAGATAGCGGATAGTGCTTCAACATCAATACTGCCATGCTCCGCCAATGTCCCGGTTTTCTCCCACTTTCTCATCAGCCCGTCAATCTCACAGTCCTTTCGAGTCATATGCAGAACCCTAGATGTGGAAGCATGTACCTCGAGAAGTACTGGACTTGGAAGCTCAAAACGAGAATCATGGTGAACGAAACTGACTTTCCCGGATTCTGGCAAGCATCTGGAGGAAATGGTACTAGGGATCATGATCTCTGATCCGATATGATGTTCTCCAATTACCTTGAAAGCAAATAAGTTGGTGCAAAATTGGTATTGAAGGGATATAATCATTGTAATAACATTGCGCGGCGAATCAATGTCTTCTGGGCTCAAATATAGCGAAGGGAAATAGCGCGCCAGCGATTTCCAGAATAGCCCTGATTCCGGCATAGCGAGACCATACGGGATAAAGCGAACCACTATTGTTGTGCACTTTATAACTTTTTTTTAATTCCAGATCATCGCAAGTTATCTCGCAATCAGGCATACCTGTTGATGCATATCTGATACCATCGCAGGAGAAACAGCATTTCGAAGTCGTAACAGGCGCTTATATCCTTCTTCTGATTCCAATTCTCTATAAGATAGTAGCGGGCACTTCTTATTTTTTCTTATCGGATGGAAATAGGTGCCCGTGGTTGTGTATATATTGGAGACAGGAGAGTCATTAAGCGAAAATGGACGAGGTGGCGCAGGTCTTGATGGGCTTGGCATGATTTGATATCATCGACCGAGTTCTCCTTTCCGTTTTCTGGTAGGTATTTCAGGAAAATACGCAAGAGCTTAACCGTGCCATCGCCAGGTTCTTGGGCTTCGTAATTAGCAAGTTTCTTCTTGATACCGTCTGTCATTGTTACTTCAAGTTAAGATGGGCTGTTAGTATGGGTGGTAAGGAATCTGGGTAAAAATCCATGTTTCTCTGCTTCGTAGTTCCTGTATCACCTCTTGAAAACATCGGTTGTCATCCTTAGTTCCATCATACTTTTGAATATTTCCGGTCGATGCTTACAACATGCAGTATGGAGACGGGATCTACAGAACCCTACCGCTGCATATATATGAGCCTCGTTACCGGCTACACGGACAATAACCCGCATATACTGCAATCTACTCTGTAGAGCTGCAAGTATTGTCAACTATGCCATACAGCAATAATAAAACTAAAGCACGTGCTAGACGCACACAATAAACATTACATCCCCTCACATCTATGAGTCAAGGGGCTAACCGGGGATGCGGCCCGGAAGACAAAATGTGATGAGTCGACTGATATCTATCACTAGGATGGTAGATATATACACTGACCATGGCGTACTCCGTAGATAGTCTACAAATATGAAGCTGAAAACTGCTAGGCTATGTATTGAGCAGATCGGGATGATTGGTGTAAACACAAGGCGTATAGCTATACGGCGTGATTGAGTGATTGATCGATAGCTTCGCTTTAATGCATGCTACTAGCATCTGTTTTCCAAGACAGACAATGTCTATCATCGAGCGATCGCCCACGATCGACGCGGCGGTGGATATCGGTATCCCCGAATAGAATCAGAAGTCATTGCATGCATCTGCACAACGTAATCTGTACGGCGTCCGATACAAGACAAACCGCAGAATCGCAGAAAGTAGGACGGGGATCGGGTATCAATATCGGCGCATGACCTCCGGGAACAACAACGGATGAGTCTTCGCGCTATTACCTGTCACCGACTAATCAATGGGTGTTTAATTATTGTCTTCTATTGAAGCATACGCCCCTAACCAACGCCGTTCCGATATATAGTTCGTCGGAAGATGAGTATCCGGCCAGAGATATCGGACCAGTCTAATATTCCGAGGACGGAAAACCCCAATATGTCATGTGATGTTCTGCCTCGGCTCAGGGGCCCCGGTTCTTACCGGATAGGGACATGTAGGTCCTCGTGACCAAACCTGGGGTTTTTGCCACTCTGGGGTTATTCGCAGACTATAGCATACTATGTTAAGCGAGTTTCTTTTTATGGGGTGGAATCCAGATAGATGGGCGTGATTTCATCCCGATCCATGGTTATGGCTATGGTGTGGTTGATCGTCGTGCGGAATCGTTGAAATTATTATACTTATATACAAGTACCGGTACGTAGTGCTTTGTACTGATGATGAAATGACGAAACACGCCAGTAAGAAAGCGACGCATGAAAGGAAGCCGGTTAGTAGCAGAACTGCGAAACAAGATATAGCTCGTCTGACTCCTCCGTACGGACGGAGTACGGAGTACGGAGCACTCTGTTGAGCTATATTTGGTGGGGCAGTGGTTGAATACCTTCCCAGGGGTAGTACCAGGAGGCTATACATGGCAGTAGACATCAAATGACCCTGTTTATGTATGTACTCTGTACGGGATGCGCTCTTGTACTCATTCTAGCCCTATTATGCGGCTTTTACAGTCCGGGCCCGGTGCGGCTGCACAGAAAAGGGTTCTTTCTTTCCCATTTGCCGCTTGCAGGGTATAACCAACAGTGCATATCTGTACACAGCCTGACGTGGACTCGTGCTCACATGAGCCTGAGAGCATGCAACTGTGCCACTTGCACTGGTAGCCAGTTCCGGACTGTTGGAAACACTGAGCTGGGCATCTGCCATTATTTGGCCCCGGATTGGAAGCTGTAGCAGCGTTTGGCTCTTGTGACCGTTGCCCGAAATTGGGCGCAAAGGACTACACCGTCTTCTGTTTCATCTTTGACGATCGAGGATATCCCGCCAGGGATGAATCGGAAGACGTAACAAAGGGGCGGTAACGCGGGAGATGTTCGCATGATACAGACCAGATAAAAACCAATGTATCATTGCAGAAAAATGGCCCTGAATACCACCGAGGATAAAGAATTGATCAACTAGATCGGAAGTCTGGCGGTAGTTCCCCGGGACGGTAAGGTATGCAACGAGAAACGATTGGGACATGCCACACCGATCCAGGAGCATCACAAAAAGCAAAATCCCGGAAGATCCCAATTAAGGTCAAAATGATGAGGAAGGGACAAACAGGGTAGCAGGCTATCCCGACTATCGGAAAATTTGCAAGGTCATATGGACGTCCCAATCCGGTAAGCAAACAGTTACAGAAAGGGGCGGAGGTGGGAAGCATTTCCGGTCGAAAAAAAAAGAACAATGTTTTTAGAGTAACGTGACTCTAAGCCAACAGTTCTCGAACTCCTAAAGGGAAAAAGAAAGAAGAATCCGAAATCCCGTGGCCACAAAGCAAACAGTTGAACAGAGCGCGCGGCCCTTGTATCATCTAGTTGCAACCATTGCAACCATTGCAACAGCAATCCGTAGTTGGGTAGAAAGAAAGTAGAAAGTCAGCAGGGCGAGGTGAGTGGCGCACGACAGAAGCGGATAAGGACGCAAATCCCTTTCGTTTCTTCTGTTGAGGGTTGATGTGATGATTATTGTTGCATGATGAGAATAGAGTGAAGGCAAGGCGGACTTGACTGAAGTTGTTCGCGGGCGCCAATCATTGGCGGGGCCTGGTCAAGTGACGGATGAATTGTCCAAGCCGCTGACTAAGACAAGCGATAGGTCACAGGATCTGGATGATTGGTGTCTAGACCGCGACCATTCAGTTGGGCAGTCTACGCGAGCACCGAGTAACCGCTTGTCTCTTCATGACATTGTTTCTATGAGCATCACCAGACTCTAAGAGACAACTCATCAATCACGGTACTCTATCATTAACCGCTGTCAGTTTGTACTTTGTGCTTCACTCTGTTATGTATGCTGTATGCTTCCTTATAGTATCCAGCATTTCAACAATGGAACCTCCGGAAACAGACCGGTAAAATTACTGACCCACCCCTGGGGAGCAACTTCGGAAGTACGTAATTTATAACAAAGTGAATTTTCAGGGCGGTAATAAAACGGACCAACCCAACCGGCTGAAATTCTGACCGCCATCCTCCGTTGTCCAATCAAAATTTTAACCCGGAACCTGCTTTTCGGGACTCTCCCGTTCGCCCCTCGCAATTTTTGCTCCGGTGGTATTCGTTACGTACGCTACCAATCCATACTGTACGGTAATATATACCATACATACATACCCTCCACTCCCCTAATAACAGGTATTTTCCTCCTTCCGCTCCACCCATTTTCCTCGCTTTTTCGTGTCGTTCTCCTTCCGTTTCTCCTTCCCATCACCTACACACTCTCTTTTCTCTCATTACCAGCCTACCTGATACGGCTTCAATTCTCTCACCCCGTCGATTCCGACCCTCCCTCCATTCAACTCACCTACCGTCTGTCGTTTTCCACCCTCTCCGCATCCAACTCAGCAGGACGGCCGTGAAAACGACGAACGAGCCAGCAATCTGAGGGAACAGTAAAGGCAAAAAAAAATCAAATTAGCTCGGAATTAGGAAACAGAAACCCTGACATCCAACGTGACTACGAAACCTCGTGGAAGGGATCAATTCGCGTTCTCTATACCCTGCTAGGTCTTCCGCACCATTGTGTTACTCTTGTCTGGATTGAACTCGATATCTACGACGATCCCCGTTCATCCGTAACCGAACCCTTTTTTGGAAGTCCCCCATTGATCGGCTGCATTCATTGCACAGGCTTTGTTGCAGCTGCGGCGCCAATTCCTTTCTACTTAATCGGTATTCTGCAGGGCATATTGCAGAACAGAAAGCTTAGGTCATTCGGTGATATCCTTTACCAGTTCGCGGTGTACTCTCGCCATCGTTACTCTAGCGCCGTACGACCGCACTCGGGGGAGACGGCGACCCCGAAATCGACAGAAAGTCCTCAACAACGGAAAAGATCACGAGCCTTGATAGAAAAATCGTGGCCTCGCTAGGAAGGACAATATGTTTCCTCGCTTGCCTACCCCGGTGTTGACTGTGGATACGGAGAAGATCCACAAGGTAGATACGGCAAATGCGCAGAGTTTACATGGGATGTGGATGGGTAAGCCTATTGCTGTCTTCTGCGTTACTTTGGCTGATCTAGGCTGACAATTATCTCCTACGAAACAGTGTTTTCGAAATGTGCCGATTATATGGACCAAGGTCGTCGATTGGAAAACCTCAGCTGGAGATTATGGACGCGGGAAACATTTTGCGTTGACCCTGAAACCTCGAGTGAGGCATCGGTATTGCCACTTCTCCGTTCCGAGGCAGGTGACTTGCCCGATCTTTCTTCCAGTGTCGAATCGGCGGCCTCTGACCAAGCGGAGAAAATCGAACACCACATTAAACGCCCCAAATGTGACTACAAGCCGGCAGTAGTTCGTGAAGATTCCATGCTTAATCTCGGTCGTGGAAAAGAGAAACACATTACGTCTTCTGGTTTGGAACGAATGGTTCTTAACATCAAAGAGAAGAAGGATCTTGAACCTATTCCTCCTACCATGACAGTATCGCCACCAGTTGTTGACATTACTGCACATTCCTCTACGAGACCCTCATCCCCCACTCCTACCCCGCCTTCGAGCTCCACCGCGAAGGAAGTGCCAGTTCGTCCATCCCTGGTGCGGAAACAACCCATCGAGTCGACCGAATCGTGCTCGACCACTGCGCCCGAGAACAATGACAGCGATGTACCACAGCAGGATGCCTCTGATACGAGCGTTTCTTCCTCTGGTATTATCCCGTCCCGCCCTAGTCTGACCAAGTCTCCCAGCATCGTCCGTGGATTTTCTCCTTCGCAAATCTCTTCGTCGTATCGCTCGCAGCCCAGATTGGCTGCCGAACCCCGAAAGATGAGCACACCTGTTCAACGCAGACCATCCCCTCTGAAGAAGAAGGGTGGAATGTTTACACTGGGTGGCTCTTCTGGTGATGATGACGAGAGCTCGTTCGACGATCGTATGCTGGCCCAACAAACGCACCGCAGCTCTCTCTCCGATGAATTGAGCAAGCCTACGACTGTCGCCCCCAGTCCTATGAAGAAAGTGACTACATTTAAGGACCAAGTTGGCACGATCGATCCACCAAAAGACGCCAGTCATGGCAGCGATGAAGATGCGATCGAAACCGAGACCGATGATGACGATATTTCCGAAAGTGCTATCGATGATGATGATGAGGACTCGGATTGGGAAGATTCGGTCACGGAAAGTGGACGGTCCAGCGTGGATGAGAACCGCATGTTTCAGCGCGTAGATTCTCGACCCAATCTTGTCTCGCGTCGCTCGATGCTCACGATGATGATGAACCAGCCGAACAAGCTGCAGGGACCTGCCTTCCGTTCCAGCCCTGCCCTTCAGCGACAGCGATCGCGTCTGACATGTCCCAATGGTCCGTCCTATCCCACTTCGCCGCCCGAAGATGGGGATAACTTGACAATGCGTGGCCCAGAAGTGCCTCGATCCAAGCCGATTATCGTGACGCCCAATCCGCAATCAGTCGCCCATTCTCCGCGGACAACGCGCAGAAACATGCTTGCTACCGAGTTGACCGAATCCCTTCGACACCATCTCCTGTGGGAGCGTCAACAGAAGAGCGCAACAGCAAACGCCTTCTTGAAACGACGGCACACTGCCCATGATATGGCCAACCTGCAGGAGTATCCTGGAGCCAAAGGGGCTCGAGGACCGGGCAGCCAACATAAGGAGAAGGACCTATCGAAAGGCAATGGTTCATATTCCAACTATACCGACTATGGACCGTGGGAATACCATGCTAAGGGCTGGTAGAGACCTCTTTGCTTCTTCATTTCTCGACTTCATCTCCTCTCCGTCTTTCTTTCTTCCTCTCCTTCCCGGGTCACGATTCGTGCATATGCCGCTTCGTTTTATTTTATTATTTTTTTTTTGCCGGGATGGGTTAATGTGTTTTCTGACCTCGATACCCGATTGTTACCGATTTTGCTTTACGTCTTTTCTCTGTGAAGACCACCGATAAAATACCCCTGTGACAGTTACGATCACGACGACTCTGCATAGCATCTTGGCGCACTTGAGGGATTCATTTTACGTTCATCTGTGGTCTTATTTCTTCGTTCGGTTTTCATCTTCGCGCTGCATGGCCTCGGCTGTCTGTTTTATGTTCTGGGCTATTTAGAGGACCGACTACTGAATTAATTATCTTGTACAGTTTTGTTTCTTCCCGGTTGCACGATGGGCAATTGGGTCATGGTGGTTTCTTTTACATGTTCTTTTCTTTTTTGCTCAGGAAGGCTCATTGGCATTCAAAAATTTCTTTCTTTGACGGCTCACGACTACGCCCGTCATCGTCGCGACTAGGGGACCCGGCCTTATTAGGCCACTAAAAATGCATATTTACTTGTCGATTTCAATTTTGTTTTTGATACCAGATACCAAACAGTTTTCTTGCGAATTTCTTGGTTCACATGTACCTTACTATCTCCACATTATCATAGAAAATGCATAGAAGAAGTACACGATCAGATGATGCCATAATTATCGACTACACCGTAATTTCAGCGCGGGATGCTTCCCCGAGCCAGGATAGCTTGGCTATGGAGGTGTTCTAGAATCGCACTGATCGCTCTGGTATATGCAGGATGATGGGATGGTTACTTTTATGCAGCCGTGCCTTGTTGAAGAGTCATGCCTTGTAACTTCAACTTGCGAATACTGGAAATGCGACCCGGTGGGAGGGTTCATAATGATGTCTGCTAATTGGGTTACGCCGTGTACAGATACTTGTAGGGGATGCTGTACATTTAACTGCGTCCGCTCATTATTCACCTTGGAGAATGAAACTTCGTGCAACTCTGCACATTCCACTGAGGTAATGCTACGCTCAGTCCACCATGACCAACACCGTCCAAAGCATTCTTAACTCTTCGAACCAATTCACCCAGGTGTACATACTTGTGAGTAGCAGAACCCTCGACCTAAATCTTCGATATCGTCAGTCATGACAGTCCTTACCTGTTCCGGCGACCAGATCGAGTATCCCCCGGCCGGGGATGCGGGAAAGATGGAAGCGCCTTGAACTTTCAACTAGGCTCTTCTGTTGTCTAATTCACCGGGGTTACGCCGTACATTACCACAGAAAACTTGGGGTGGTCACCTGACCGATCCAGAAACAAGGATGACTTCCTATTTCTCCCGATAACCCAAAGATGCTGGCCAATGAATTCGTCTGGATTGGGGACGAAGGGAAAAAGAAAAGCGATCGTACTAGCTAATTGGCAGGGCCCCACGTGTTAGAAGTCCCGTACAAAGAAAGCAAATTTGCGGCTCATTGATTGGGACTGAATGATGGGTTTTTATTCGTTGGATTTGGGTTTTACGAATAGTGGTTGGGTTGGTTGTTTTACTTTACAGGTACTGGTTATTGAGTGTGAAGAGGGTGTATCTGTATAAGTACTTGTACGGGGCTTACGGGTAAGTACTGTACAGTGGATCAATACTGACATCCGCATCTTTATGGAGTTATTATGGGGCTTATGGGGATTCTGTAGATGAAGTCGATGGCGGGCTAGAGCTGAGCTGGTTGTGACCGTTGTTTGAATGTGGATTTTCGGTGATTTGTTGGCGTTTTGTAGGGGCGCAGGTACCTTTTCTCTTGGCTGCGGAAGACTTAATAGGTCAACGCACGTTCATTATTTTCTTCTTTTCTGATTTTTTTTTTAACCAGTATTGTAGTTTATTTTCGGTTTTCTGCTTTCTTTAAGATGTACAGAATACGTATTTTAAAGGATCATCGTTGTCGGCATGACATATGCACGGAAAACTCCGACCAGAGTCCAAAATCGCCGACCGAGACGAGTCTCGGCATGCCGAGGACAGAGTTCTCCGGGGCACACCGGGCCGAAATTATGTCGGTTTCCACGCGGAGAAGAGTTTTCTTTTCCCCCCCTCTTTCCTCGTTTCTTCAATTCTTCAAGCTGCCGATTTATTATTGCGTAAGGAATAAATAAAATTGATTGCTGCAGATATAGCATACAAGTCAAGCATTGTAGTAACGCCTACTCATACAGATACTTTGTACAGTTATGCTCATCAAAAAATTCTATCTTCACCCAAGCATTCCAGCTCGGCTTGTGTCGTCACGGACCACTGCAATCCGACAACTCGGGTGGATGCCGAGACAATCAGGCTTGTACAAATTGGCTTTAGTACGGGTGTAAAGTGGAGTTCTGACGGGCAGGACCGATGCACCGGACGGAGTTTTTGTTGTTTTTATGGAGTACATTTATTTGGATACCCCTTGTAAGGTTTGTATATTGATTGTTGGGATTTGGTAGAGTTGGATACGTGGTGCAGAGCATGGAGGACGGAGCACAATCGGATTGGAGGAGAGCTGTCGTAGAACGTGCAAATGTACTTGTAGTGAAGAAAAGCATTAACAAAAGGAAGCATACAGGGTATCTGTGCTTTAGTCAATGCCATGTGCTGCAGAGAACTTGTTCAACTTGCTTATGTATGGAGTAGCTGATTCAATATCTTGGCTGCATTGGCGCTTTACCGGTTACTCTGCATTGGACCTTGCTCTTATTTATCGTCATTCAGTTTTCTGTAATTGGAATTGTTCCTAATGAGAAGACAATGTTGCACTCAGCGCTCTCCGTATCAAACACAGAGTACTTCAAGGCCACTCGATTGAACGTTCTCTAAAAAGTATCTACCGACCAATTTATTCAAATGACCATAAGCGGACATATCTGCGACAGACGACAACTTTCGTACTTAGCACAACTTGTCCAAGCCGAAGAGAACACATTCTGACTCGTAGGCCGTTTCGAGAAACATTCTAGAAATGCGCTTTTCCTGATGCAGCTAGAGCTTGTATTAACGTCCCTGGTAATACGTATAGAGTCATGCGTAATTTACGTTACTGTATGCGGCTATGGGTATCTTACGGAGTCCCAGTACAAGTCTCAAGAGTACTCGATACAAGGCCGTCAATGGGTTCATGTTTTGCATATTCGGTCTTCTGGTCGAAGTTAAGACTTTGTTTTAGAAACCGGATGAGACTTACAATTGTTGGACGTCATATTTACATCTGCCTGTGAATGCCGGAATATGAGTCTCCGGAGATCTGACAACCGCGGAAGCATTCCCCGGCTTTTGTATTCCGCATCCTACCAAGAAATCATGTGTCCCCTCTTGAGGTTTCCGCTACAACGCCTAACTCATGTATCTCGCTCTATTGGATTCAAGCTCAAGCTCAACTGAGCTCTCCCACGGATCTCTCAACTCCCATTGGCTTCGAGCACGTAAACTCGAACAAAAACCTGCTTCAGAAACGAATGATTTTCGTCGTAATTGCGGTAAGTAAAGTATTCTGGAAATGTGGAAAAAAGTCTTCAGGTCTGGTGACTTCCTGAGAATCCCAAAGAAGAGAAAGCTCCCTGAATATTTTCGTGCGGTGGATCGAGGTTGCATTCCCGGTGAACGGCGCGGGGCATTTGGCGGGGAAAATAGATGCCTGACTGCCTGGGGGTTCGGGCAGACATTTCAGCCTTATTTTGTCGAATGGGATGCTTGTCGGAGTACTATGTTCCATGAATATTCTGGCTTGCCGGAGTTTGATTAGTGTATAACTGCATGGCATACTCCTCCATACTCTGTTACCGTACAAGGCGCAATATGACATGGCATTCCCAGTTTTATTCGGCGTATGCTCGGTATGATTCATATTATTAACTGATTGCCACCCAAGTCAAGCATCGAGAACAATTCCCCGTACTATCCTCACATAGAATGCTAAGGAATGAATGTGTATCAAGTTCTACTTCGACTCACTCTGAGTCGTCGTGACTCACGGTGGCGTTGACTATCTATCAACTGCCATTTCCCTTTTTGATAGTCTAGTCACGTGGCTACCCGACCGCCAACGACCACATCCGTATATAAAATCGTATATAGAAACAATATTGGCCAGTGGTTATATAACGCAATCATCACTATCGTACGCTCATTAGAAAATCCCTCGCTATTCTCTTGCATCTAGCACCTGCAGACACCGCGGGGAATCGGACCTGGTCACCAGATCTCTGAGTTGGCATTTCGATCAACTGGGATCTATTCCTGCGCGAGCTCGTCGCCATTCAGACAGACAAGTCAGCGTTGGTAATTGCTATTATCAGCAGGTCCCCTTTTTTACGCGCCGCACTTGCCGGGTAAATCTTGATGTTCCTATTCGCTTCCGGTGATTGTGCTGGTTGGTCACTGACCGCTTTTCAGGAATCCATTCATGACGCTGGGTTCGGCTAACGAGTCGGTTGATAACAAGTTATCTATTCAAAGTATGTCTGAAGGTAAGTCATTATCATGTTGGGGAAGTCAGTTTCGAGATTCACGCTGTCTGCACAACATCTATCATACTTCCCGCTGCAACTGCGCAGCCATGACTGACAATAGACCGCCCTCCATGTTATCGTATTCCAGACCCAGGGCTTGTTGTCGATCGACGCATGGCCCGCCGTCTGGCTGACTGGATGTTCGTCACTGCGCAGATGTCGGGTGGCTGCTTTGGTCCAGACGCCCTTCCTGCATTATCTTCACGCAGCTCAGCTCGTCTCTCTTTCTCAATCTGACAACCCGGTCCGCAGCCTTGATCACACGCTCATGCTGATATTCATGGAGCAGGTCAACAGCCCCCGAGGGTGGTTTCTGAGTTGGCAGCCGCTCAGCCTCCGGCTACTGCAGCGCCTAATCCTCAGCAAGCATCCACGAAAAGGCAGAAGTGTCGCTTTTTTACTTCCCGTAAAGGTAGGTACAATACGTTTGCGATTTTTTGGCGCACCGCTATTTGGACTTTATTAATTCCCCGTTTGCATATTCTGGTCATTGATCACGGTATCTTGCATACACGGTGTGCATTTTTACATGGATGTATCAGGGCTGGACCAATCCAATGAGTTGATTGAAACTTGGTCTTACTGTTGACCCTTTTGATTGCGTTGACTTTGAAACCTTCCACGTGATATTGTCATTTCTATGGACTGCTCATTTGTCTTGATTCTCATAGCTCGTTACTGACATTCATCAAGGATGCCGGTCTGGCAATGCCTGTCGTTATCTCCATGATGCTTCCGCACTTGACCAAACCCGTTCACCGCCAGACAACGCTGTCGACCAAACCAATGGCGCATCCCAGATAGAAGACCCTGTGCAGGATGTAGCCACCGATCTAGGAAACCTATCGATGAGGCCACGACCAGTCTCCAAGCCGCCAGTCAATTCGAATCCCACGGCTGCTCAGAGACCAGTATCCACAGCTGAGAGCCAAAACCCACGGGAATTCCAGATCAACCAATTGCGACGACGCTTCCGTCCAAAGGAGACCAATGATAGCTCTGGAACTACAATGGAGCTTGAGCTGGCCCCTTCAGACCCTGATTTCCCGTTTGAGATGGACAAACTCCAATGTACCCTATACGTTCCGCAATCGTATCCCGGACAGGGAAGACCGAAGCTCAAAGTGACCAATAACGACATGGACAAAGTTTTCCAAGATAACGTGGCAAGAGGGTTTGACGACATCGTGGATACGTCGATGCGGATGAATAATCGGGGGACGTTGCTTGGATGGATGAACAATCTTGACCGTCAACTAGAGCGCCTACTCACGACAATAGAGAGAGGACCCACGATCAAGTTTGTTGCGAACTTTGGCAACAGGGAGGCCCCAGAGAGTCAAGTCCCAGTAGGGCAACAGAAGGCTAACAACGTCTCTGCACAAATTCGCTTTGCTCCAAGATCGCAGCCAGTTGCCACACCGACACGCGTGTTTACTGCAGAGAAGAAGGCACTGGCTGAGAAGAGACGAGCAACCGAGACCAAACAGCTGGATGCTCGCCTTGGTAGACTGCCACTGTTTCAGAGATCTGGGGACGGACTTTCATATACCCTGCCCATTCAACCGACCAAAGCAGATCGACTCCCAGCTTCGCTACGTTCCATCAAGACGGTGAAACTGGGAGTACCGCAGTCATACCCCTTGGAGCCTAGTACGGTAAAATTACTAGGCGTTGACGGCCCTGAAGCTCAAGCTGTTGAACTTGGTTTTGCAAAATGGATTGGGGAGAACAGTCAGCTCAATCTGATGTCGCAAGTCAACTATTTGACAAGCAACATGCATAACCTTGCAAAGACACCAATTGAAACGAAACCTGCTCCAGGGCCAATCGAAAAGCCTGCACAAGTTGAACTACCCCAGCAACCACAGATATCGGAAACGCAGTCTGCAGCTGGATTAGAAGACAAACCTCACGTCCACGTTATTCCACGACCTCCAGAATGGTCGATTCCTAACAGCGGCGGCGATGGCGAGGAAGACTCCAGTGACCTTACCGATTCCGAGGAGTACTCGGAGGATGAAGAAGATGGAGGAGCTCCTGTCACGATCTCAGAGCTCAACACGGCGGAACGTGGTGTTGCACTCTCGTTCCCGTTTTTGGAGCTCTACGGAATCGAACTTCTGGAGCTCGTGGGGTTGTACATTACGATACGATGTGAGCGGTGCAAGGAAACGCTTGATGTGAAGAATATCCCTCAAGCGAAAGAGAATAGCGATGCGTACACCCCTAAGGCTGAAACATGCAAGAAGTGTGCTAATGCGATGAGCGTTGGTGAGTCTACTTGAACAAATATCGTGGGTTTATGGACAATTTAATTGATTGGTGCACTACTCAGGATTTCGACGACTGCTGATGCATCCTCATTCCAACCGTGCGGGATACCTGGATCTGGATGGGTGTACTGTGGTTGATCTACTTCCCAGGTAGGAGCCCTGTCCTTTTACTTCTGCAAAGCTTCAAGTGACTGACGGATTTTTCTCCAGCAACTTTATCCCAACTTGTGCGGAATGCTCCACGACTTTCCCTGCACCAGGTATTGCTTCGGTACGTGGTGAGAGCTCAACTGCTATGTGTCGTCAATGTCATCGAAAGATGGGTATGTATCATTAGCCTTGATCTCTCGCACATTATCCTCTGACAGTCGAATAGTGATGAAAATTCCCGAGGTGAAATTCCTTAGAATAGCATCTGCCGCAGGTACGTCCAGAGTTACAACTTGGACAAATAGATGCTGACAGTATCAGTTACTTCTCGCGATCGTGCCCCGCGGCGAAAGGTTTGTACTTTGCACATAATCATACCCCAGGAAGGAGACTAACGTAAACAGCCCAAGGAGGTCCTCGGTATTGTTGCTGGTCAGGAACTACCGCGACGTGGTCGTTGTACACATTATGCGAAGAGTTATCGCTGGTTCAGGTGAATTCTCAACTTGATCTGACATTATCGTGTGCAGTTGCTCACAATAAACAGATTCAGTTGCTGCGCAAAGGTCTTTCCTTGCGACAAGTACGTCTCCCAACCCTACAGCATGTATCCACCAAAGAAACGCATACTGACAACCTTAGATGTCACGACGCAGAAACAGACCATCCCAACGAACATGCAAACCGCATGCTCTGGTAAGCCCCCACTGGCCATACACACTAATAAATCACAACTAAAAAAACCAGCGGCTTTTGCTCCCGCGAACAAATCTACCGCCCCGAGAACTGCGGCATCTGCCACGCCATCCTCATCGGAAAAGCAGGAAGCGGGTTCTGGGAGGGTGGAAAGGGGACGAGGAATCGGGTATTGATGAGTCGAAAGGGTGTGTGCATCTCTTTTCCTTGGGTTCGTCGGTTATTAATTGGGGTTGTTGCTGACTTGAACAGATCCACGGAAGTATAAGCGTCGTGGGGGTACGACGGCGAATGCATCGAAGAAAAAGTAGAATCGTTGTACAGGGTGGTTATGTGTGAAAGGAATTTTTACAAGTTGACGAAATGTATGAACCGTAGCACACTTGTACCTAGCTAGCATAATTGGGAGCGAATTAATGAGTTCCTCAAACTCGTTCTACTCAACTATGTACAAGCCTTCGTCTCGAGCTCTCATCCAGTGATACCAAAAAGGAAACAGAGAAAATGGAAATACATATCCAAAAAGCATAGTTAATATTGAAGCAACCAAATTAGGTCAGGTCTAAGTGGACCAAATGAAATAAACATCATTGGCCAAGATACCACAGTGGATCGAGCCTGCGACCATTTGAAAGTGGACATGCGAGGACTCGAACCTCGGACCATGACCAACCTACATGGGACGCTCTCCCAACTGAGCTACACCAATTTCCACTAATAGCACATACGCTTATGTCTCATGCGTTTAGTAAAAAGAAAAGAAAAAGAAGATTAAATCACCTGCAACAAGAAACAACCGCAACCAGGAGTCTTGTGTGGTACCATAGGGTCTTTCGGAAAGAAAGAAAAAAAAAATGACAAGGGTGGGGTTCGAACCCACGAGATCTTACGATCAGCAGAAACCTCAGAATTATCTGACTTAAGTCTGCCGCCTTAACCACTCGGCCACCTTGCCACAGGTTCAGCTACGACTCCAACTAAGAAGCTTATGTACCTAAATACTAGACCCCACGAGGTAACCGAGTTGGGTTTAGTTAATTGTATAAATGCCCTCTTTGCGTTTCTTTAATCTTTCATCTATTGAATGAGTCAGGTATTGTAAAACCCTGTATCTTAGACGGTACATAGAGCAATGCGCCAGTATGCTAAGCAAGTTATCAAAAGGTGTTTGAATTTAAACTATGTACACGCAAGTCATGATTAAATACGATATCCGTCATTAAAATCAAGCTATAGAAACTACACAAGGTTACCACGCAACTCTTGCTCTCGCTCAAGCGCTTCAAACAATGACCTGAAGTTTCCAGCCCCAAAACCAGAGAAGTTGTGTCGCTGAATGATCTCAATGAAAACAGTTGGACGATCCATCAAGTGCTACATACCGTTAGTATATCTATCTTCTAGTGTTGAATTGAAATTTCTCACCTTGGTAAACAACTGCAGCAAATATCCACCCTCATCAAAATCAATCAAGATATCCAGATCACGAATCGTCTGGAAATCTTCCTGCAGAACAAGTCCTGCCTTCTTAAGCCGCACTTGCACATCCTCGTAATACGTATCCGGGACCTTGATGAACTCGACTCCGCGCGCTTTGAGGTTCGTGATGTCGCGGATGATGTCGTCCGTTAGGAGAGCAATGTGCTGGACACCGGCGCCGTTGTAGTAATCGACGTATTCTTCGATCTGAGATTGTTTCTTGCCCTTGGCGGGTTCGTTGATGGGCATTTTGACGATTTCGTTCGGGGAAGCCATGACTATACTCTTGAGGGCGGAGAATTCGCTGCATTTTTTTTCGTTAGTCTCATATAGCTGTAGAGTTGTTGTAGAGAGCGTACTTACGTGCAAACCTGAGTGTCATCAACAGACCAGAAACGATGGAAGCCAAGCGCTTTTTCGTAACTGCAAAGGGGTCAGCCAATTGTCTCAAGCAGAAAGTTAAGAGAGCGTACTATTCGCAAATCTCTTCCATCTCATCCCAATCCTGATTACCCACACAATGGTCAATCCTCTTCAGGAACACCCCGGGCAACAACTTCTCAACTGGATCTTCCACCCCACACTCCAGCCGATACCCCGGCAAAAACGCCCCCCGGTAACCCTTCCTCTCAAGCAACGTATGCGTCGTCTCCCCATACGTCTGTACCCTCGCAATCTTCACCACACCCCCTTCATCCTCCAACGCCTTCACCCCGTGCACAACCCTCGCCCCATTCTTCACCGCAGCCCCAAAAACACCCTCTACATCATCAACCTCAAACGCAACGTCCTTAACTGCATCCCCGTGTTTCTCAAGATGTGCGTGGATCTCACGGAGCTGGTCCTGTTCTTCGGCCGTGAGGCGGTCGAGTTGGTCGAGCGAGCGGAGGGGTGATGTTAGGATGAACGTTATCTGTCCGTTGCGGATGACGTGCGAGCAGATGGCTCGGGAGCCGGTTTCGAGGCCACGGTAGGCGATGCGCTTGAAGCCCATGCGGGTGGTGTAGTAGGAGGCAGCTTGTTTGGCGTTGCCGACGTACCACTGGACGTGGTCGTAGGCTTTGTAGGAGGCAAAGGGGGAGGAGTCGCTTGTTGGGGTGACGTCCGGGAGGGCTGATGGTGCCATCTTGTTTTGATTATCTGTTTCAAGACTTGAGGTTTGAGTCGAGAGACTGTCAGATCGGGGCTGTTTGGATGATGGTGGGAATGTCCAGTAGATGGAGCGGTATTTATAAACCATGGTTGACACGGTTATCATCCTGTCTTCGATTTCCTTTCCATAAAGTAGCCGCGACTAACATTGGAAACCATAGTTATCGAACAAGTAACACCCCGGGCAAGCCACGGCAAACAAAGGATGATGGCGGTTGTTAGCGGGTATTTCACGGTGCGGAGCGGAAATTAGCGGGTGTTTGTGATATCCGGACGATCGGCTGATAGTATTCGACGCAATGACGAACAAGCAAAGGTAAATAAATTATGATGGTATATATCCCGTCTTCTCCGTTATCATTTGAATTTCTAAAAGCAAAACTTCTATTGTGTATTTACTATACGAACGTGAAAATGTCAACCCTAACAACCAACGACTCCGCCGTCCTCCACGCTCTCTTCGACGCCGAATCCTCCCTATCCTCAGCAATACAAATCGACCCAACCCTCCCACCATTCCCTACAAACCTACAAATCACCCCAGAAGACCACGAATCTCTCAGCAGCCGCGAAGCATCCATAATCAAGTCCCTCCAAACTAACAATGTCTCCCAAGAAACCATCCACTCCGCTATTACAGCCCTAGACGCCCTTGTCGAGGATCACCCGACTTATCCACCCGCCTATGCTAACAGGGCGCAGGCGCTTCGGATGCTCGTTGACAAGCAAACAAGTCCGAGTGAGAAACCGGAGATAGGAGCGAGGGGTCCGATGTTCACGGATCCAGCGAATACCGCCACCGTCTCGAGTCTCTTCGCTGATCTGGGCCAAGCAATCAACCTATCCACGCCATTATCACCAGCAGACCCTGTCTCCCCCGTTCAAGCGCGTATTCTGGCAGACGCGCATACACATCGCGGGTATTTGCTGCTCAAAGCCGCGAGGACGAAGAGGGATACTAAAGTGCAAGGGTCGGGACAACTGTGGGAGCTTGGCTCTGATCAATTGGAAGAGATGGCGAGTAGGGACTTTTACCTTGGAGGGAGATATGGAAATAAGATTGCACAACAGATGGCAGTGCAGACGAATCCGTATGCGAAGATGTGTGGGGCTATTGTGAAGGAGGCGATGAGAAAGGAGGTTGTAGGTTGATTTGTATATTCCGTAGCTACTCTTCTATGTTTATGTCATGCCCTTGAGTTTGAAAGCGTGTATATACCCAAGAGACTTCTCATGAATGTGTTGTCACTGCCCCAACGATTCTTGTTACTAAAACATTGCTATTGCTACATCAAAACATTGCTATTAAATACACCTGCTCATGCCTTGCGAGGATCCTTGAAATGTCTCTTGAGCGGACGCCAGCTGTGGTCGTTGTACTCTTCTTGCACTTTTTCGCAAGTCTTCAGTCCCCATTCGGACACACCGACCATGAGCGAACTATACACGTAGGTTAGCGAGATATTCTTGGAGGAATAGTAGTAGCAGTCTCAATACGAAAACTCACCTCTCAAACATGAATGCCATACTTCCCTCTCCAATCTTCTGAGGCTTCAATTCCGCATTGCTCGCCCCCTCAAAGGCACTCATGTCCGGACCATGAGCGCTCATGACATTGTGCAAACTGGCGCCAGCCGGCTGGAAACCACCACCGGTCTTTGCGTCGTAGTTTCCGGCAATCAACCCCATGAATTCAGACATGGTGTTACGGTGGTACCATGGGGGACGGAAGGTGTCTTCTTGCACGAGCCAGCGGGGAGGGAAGATCACGAAGTCCGCAATCGCTGTGCCAACGTGGTCTGACGGGCCAGTGAGAACGGTGTAGATCGAGGGATCTGGGTGATCAAACGAAACGGAGCCAATGGTGTTAAATCGTCCCAAGTCGTACTTGTAGGGGTAGTAGTTGCCGTGCCAAGCGACGATATCAAACGGAGAGTGGTCCTGGCGGGCGGAGAAAAGGGTGTTTGCAAATTTGCTGTACAGACGGTACTCAGATTCATCATCCTCAAAGGAAGCCACAGGCGCCTGGAAGTCCCGTGCGTTGGCGAGACAGTTAGAACCAATTGGACCCAACTCGGGAAGCTGGAAGTGGCCCTGGTAAAGCTCGCAGATATATCCTCTCACTGGACCATCGGGAAGAGTCACGCGATATCTCACACCACGAGGAACCACGCAGATCTCATTCGGACGGACCACAAGTCTTCCCAGTTCCGTTTGAATATCCAACACACCATGCTGAGGGACAATCAAGAAGTCTCCATCAGCCGAGTAAAATGCCTCCTTGCCCATATCCTTCCCAGCGGCATACAGCAGAATCCCGAGACCATGCTTCAACGTAGGATCTCCTGCGCCTGCCACAAGATGCAAGCCATGAACCCAGTCAACCTTCTCGTCCAGATCAAACGGATTCCACCGCAGCTGGTTGGGGATATGGTGCAGCTTGTGGGTTTCGGTTGTCATGCGCGTGTGATATGTATCTGTTTCCTCGGCATTGAAGTTCTCGTGGGACGCGGCAGGGATGATTCTGTAAACCCAGGTCTGTTTGTTCTCATGTCGGGGAGCGGTAAAAGCTGTTCCGGAAAGCTTTTCGGCGTAGAGACCATATGGCGCTTTTTGAGGGGAGTTGTGTCCTATTGGAAGGGCACCTTCGATGGCTTCGGTTCTGTTGAGTGGCTGTTAGTCTTGACGCATTTTTCCTTTCTGTGGTTTTTCAGCACGTACTCATGATAAGAGTCGAAGCCATTCTGGTATTTGTATGGATCCGGGTGTTTGAACTGAGTAACCGGCATTTTGAGCAATATCTCGGTGTTCTTTGTAGAAAGATGAAACACTATCTGGCTCTAGTAAGTAATCAACAGCCGGCCTCTCTGTGAAATATATTCATCATCCTCTCTCCCTTCCACAGTCTATTGCGCTTCATCCGTCGCGACGGGAATTTTCATCCGCGTAAAGCAAGGTTGCGGGGAAGTCGCGGAATATAGCCGGCAATAAGCGGGGAGAGGGGGCGGGCTTGATTCCGCAGTCGCAGAACAACGGAAAATTGACGAGGCGCAGAGTGAAGGCAACACGATTAGAGGAAATGGCGAGGAGAGCAGAAACCAGGATGATAAGGAGGGGCAGTGTCTTTTTAATCGGTCTTCTTGTCACTCCCCAAGTTCCTGAGATATCCTCATAGATACCCTTTTTGACAAGCTTCAACTTTCCTATATCGAAACAATGGCTTCGTGGCTTCAGATCCCGAAGAACTCGCCCTTTTCGCTGGCCAATATCCCCTTTGGCATTATCTCGTCGACAAAGGCGTCCCCTCGTGTGCCGGCGATCGCAATTGGTGAATATGCGTTGAACCTGAGCGCCTTTGCCTCCTCCTCTGGTTTCTCACAGCTCCCCGCGATCCAGCCTCATCTCAGCGTCTTCAAGGAACCGACATTGAACGCCTTCGCCGCTCTCGGTCGTCCGATACATCGCCAGGTCCGCGAATACCTTCAAGCCATCTTCCGCGCCGACACACCGTACCCTCAAGTTCTCAAAGACAATGCAAGCTTGCAGAAAGAAGCTCTCTTGCCTCTGTCCGAAGTGACCAACCACGTCCCTCTGCAAATCGGTGACTACACGGACTTTTACGCTGGTCTCAACCACGCTTATAATGTTGGTGTGCTCTTTCGCGGTCCAGAAAACGCTCTGCAGCCCAACTATACCCATCTTCCTGTCGCATACCACAGTCGCGCATCGTCTGTGATCGTTTCGGGCACACCCATCCACCGGCCCAACGGTCAGATCCTGACCAATCCAGCCGCCAATCCTAAGGTTCCTACCTTCTCTCCGTGCAAGAAGTTGGACATTGAATTGGAACTGGCCGCGTTCGTTAGCAAGCCCAATGACCTGGGCAAGCCGGTTCCCGTTAACGAAGCCGAGGACCACATCTTCGGTTTGGTGTTGATGAACGACTGGTCTGCTCGGGACATCCAGGCTTGGGAGTACGTTCCTCTGGGACCTTTCAACGCGAAGAATTTTGCCACCACAATCACCCCCTGGGTTGTTCTCATTGATGCATTGGAGCCCTTCCGCGCTCCCGGCCTCGAGCCCGGTGACCGTGAGAGCTTGCTGCCCTACCTCCGCGAAAAGCGCGCCGTCAACGCCTTCAATATTCCCCTCGAAGTTGAAATTACGCCTGACGGCGGAAAGTCGACGGTTATCTCGAAGAGCAACGCGCAGAACCTCCTTTACTCGTTCCCCCAGATGCTTACGCACCACACCATCACGGGATGCAACATGAACACCGGTGATCTCCTTGGTAGCGGTACTATCTCTGGAAAGGAGCCGCAAACGCAGGGTAGTATTCTGGAGCAGACGAATGGCAAGAACCCGATTAAGCTGAGTGATGGCTCGGAGCGTATCTTTTTGGAAGATGGTGATCGTGTTGTTCTGCGCGGCTTGGCTGGTGAGGAGGGAAGCTATGTCGGCTTTGGTGACTGCGAGGCTACTATCCTGCCGGCGTTGAAGCTTGAATTTTAGATAGTTTTTTATCCGGCTTTGTTTCAGATGTTTGTTGTATGAAAAGTGAAGAACACGACATGACTATGAATCTGACCATTCAGATAGAGTCTGACATCCTTGTGCAAGTATAAACAAACAAAAGATGACTTAAATCCTATTTACATATCTACTTCTTCACTCTAAACTCTTCCGGCGTATCCTCCTGCGTCCTCCAATGCCCCCTCTTCACACACTCCTCTCCCTCCAACCTCTCCGCCACCCGCTTTATAATCGGAAACTCCCCCATATCCACCCCAACCCTCTCCGCCCCCCAAACAGCCGGCACCAAACAAACATCCGCCAGCGTAATACTATCCCCCACACTGAATTTTCCAGCCGTCTTCTCCACAATGGCCTCGTACGCCCTGAACCCCTCGATAATCAAATCCTTAGACCACGCCGCCCGGTCCATACCAAGCGGTCCGACGCGCTTTAGGATTCGCAGGTTCGTGACCGGTTGCACATCGCAGGCGACTATGGATGCGAGGGTGCGGACAGTAGCCCTGGTGTCGGGTTCAGAGGGCGGGGGGAGGAGACTGGGCGTTGAAGGGGTGATTTCATCTAGGTATTCGAGGGCAGCGAGAGATTGGGTTATGGTTGTGGTTTGGTTGCCGTGTTCGATGATAAGTGATGGGACGGTGAGGGAGGGGTTTAGAGTGCCATAACCAGGAGCACGCTGCTCGTCTTTGAGGAGGTTTATTGGGATGGAGGTGTAGGAAAGGGATTTGAGGTGCAATGCGATGCGGAGGCGTGCTGAGCAGGAGGAGCGGAAGTAGGTGTAGAGGGTTATGTTGGTGATATCGGTCATTTTGGTGGTCTGCTTGTATATGTTTTGGCTGTGTGTAGTTGCTTTTTGTTTCTTGTGGAGGATTATGTTGGGTTTTAGATGATGCCGTCTAGATATCGTGGTTTTGTACTGTAATGTATTGGTCTAACTTCCCAATACGCTAGCGCGGGACTATTTCCGGGGCCCTTTGGAATACTCACTTATCAGTACTAACCACGCGCTGGGCGTTTATTGAGAACTCCATAGATCACTCAGCGTCGCAGGGACTTATTTGAACTCATAGATGTATGAGGGTGTTATCATTGAGATTGCTGAGCCATTTGGAGTATGGGTTGATTCAAGGCATTCTTCTCTCAATCAGCTAAGCGTTTCTACTACCATATACCCAATTATGTGATATGATTATGGCTGTCCGATCCGACTCATGGTACAACCCCGAGACCTAAGACATACAAGATGTTTATTTGATAATCACAAAGTCGACCTTTTCCCCAGACCCAATGTCCGCTTCTACATGAACACTCATCCCTTCCACAAGCCGGCGACTCAACCATATCACATAAATGGGTATATGGTAGTATAAATTTTACCATGCGGTGAAGTCGACGCTCCTGGTCGTGGTGGTATAGCCCTGTTTAACACTCACCCAGCCCTTGTACAGGTCATTTCTTGAAATCATATTCTTCTTCTCCAACGCAACTCCAACGCAACTTTATATTTGTCAAGCACTCCATTCAATACATTAATCCCATAGCGGACATCGTATAAGCAAATAGCAATGGTCTAGAGCAGTGCGTAAGTAACCCATCATCCCATGATACCGCTAGCCATGATATACTTACTGGAAACTGATTACAAGCCGATTTAGCTCACAACAGACACTCACCCAATCATTCCTCTCCATTTCAGCGGTAATCGATTTTTACAAGCTCCTATCATCACAAATGGACTTTTCATCCCCCATTCCCCAGAACAACGGGTCCCAATGAAGACTCAGATTACAGCCTTCTCAAGCTCATCATCGTTAATAAGCATAGCATAGAGACTGGTCATCAGGAGCAAATGTCCATTACACATGATATTCTCCCGGATAATGGGGTTGGCCCACGGCTTGCGAAGTTCCTTTAGATCAGGACCTACCCAAATATTTGACTGAGATGAAAGATACCAATAATCCCACACCTCCCACCTCAGTATTTTGCGAATCAGGCGACGAAGGAGCAGCTTGAAGAGGTCCCTCATAGCTGGCAGTCGGTGGTAGTGTGTAAGAGAAGCTGCATAGGCTACCGTCGCGAGTTAATACCGGTGAACTCCTGTGCGGGCTCCTGGCTCCCTATATGCGGCCAGTCTCCATAGATGGCGGCACTTAAATTGTGGAAATGTGAAGATGACCTGCTTGCTCTGTTGACAATTTGGGATACCTGGATAAATCCAGGTGCAAGCTTATCCCGCTGTCACTGGCGGAGTTTATAAATGCCATATTGGTACAGCGAGATTGAGGCGGAACCAATTTGATAGGTATATTTAAATATCAGGGATGAATGGAGTAGAGCAGTCAGAACCGATATATATCTTCTCAAAATCTGTCAAAACTACAGGAGCCAACTTCTCGGAGTTTTTCTAGAATAGCCATGATATTTCTGTACATACAGTAGACATCGGAAGAGATTGGGCCCGAATCAGTGATGTCCGCTTTTTGCATAGTACAACATAAGAAAAGCAGTCGTTACATACGACCATGGCTCGCAGATAACTCAGCATCCTGACCACTCTGCCCTAGAAAGGCTTCGAAGGTCTGGATTAATACTCAGTGTACAGGTACAAAGTAGTATCACTAGAGGTGGGTAGGGTAGGATACGACCCAAAAGCAGTAATAAGAGCTTGGCTCTGCGTCTTTTATTCAAGGATACCCGTGATTCCACAGCGAGCACTCAGTGCACGCACCTGAGCGCCCGTCCTGCGACTCCGACCAACGAGCACTAACTTTACATGTCTACAAGTATATAAGCAGAGAACGGGTATAATATCGGAAGACGTGACCAGGAAATAGGCGTACGGATTCCTAACCGGCTATACAGGGCACATTCCTAGAATTATCCGTCATTCTTCTCTACTAGTCAATTTACACAGTTGATCGTTGTATTTCGGACTGACGGTTGTCCATTGCATAGCTGTACGAGGGACGGAACACTCCCGTTGCTGGGATACCCGAATATGAATGGATGGGTTTCCGCTTCTTTCCGTTTTTTTTTTTTTTTTTGGATTTTAATACACAATATTTCCTGGTTATTCTTAACTATTCTAGAACTATTACCATCGGTTTTAATTAAGAGAACTGCAGCTTGGAATTTGTTTGTTGATTTAATGGATGCACGTGATATATATCATCGCCGGTTATGACTATGTCTACGAAATGATATAAAGTAAATGAATTAGAAACTATGATTTCACCTGCCAATCGCATCAATAGCTCAAGCTTTCTACATTAATTTCAAAACATGATCGCCAAGTGGGCCTGGATTTTAGGGCTACCTTCCACTGTATGTCCTAAACACCCGCCGCCGGCAATCACCGGCTATTTCGCAACATCCGCCCCGCATCTCCCTTCTCGGATATTTTGACAGTCTTCCACCATCCCTCGCCTTCCAGATTGTGACCTCATATCATCCTAAAAGAATTAGATGACAATACCCTCGATGCTATTGGTCAGTCTACCGCTCTAACCGATATGGAAGTCAGACAGCCATCCCGTGGTCAACACACCGCGGACCGGGTGTACCAGCGCACCTACAAAGCTTGTATCTCCTGTCGGCAACGCAAGGCTAAATGTGAGCTGGGGACGGGAGAGGATGGCGCTCCAATCGGGCCTCCGTGTGCGAGATGTCGGAGGGAGCAGAAGGAGTGTTTGTTTAGTGTGAAGAGGGCGTGGGAGAGGTCCACGAAACGATGTGGGTTGTTATCCGGATGTGGTTCGATCGTGCCATATTTGTACTGATGTAGGTATTGTGCAGATGCGGAAGATAGTTTGAATACGCCTTCACCAAGGACGCGAAGGAGACGGTCGAATGATGCTGGTGAGAGGCATGATTCGCGCGATATGTCGGAGTCTGGACCTAGTCCGGGGCACGGTGAAACCACAATCACAGAGAACACTGGGAATATCAATGAGAGCAGTCAAGATAGACCGCAACCTACCTCCAGTCTCGGTAATTCGATGATGCGCACCGTCGTTGCTAGTGGGAATGATGCTTTGAATATCCTTTTCGAAGCTGCTGCGGCTCACAGTCGTGGAAATGGCATGGCTGCAGGCTCTCAATCAGGAAATGCCATATCTTCCGAAAACAGAACCATCAGGAATGATGACTTATTAGCAGGCGGTTACTCAGGCCCTTATGAGAACCCAACGAGGACGATGCACCCCGTCGAAATCTCTCGGGTGTCGAAAGACGTCATCGATGTGTGGGAGTCATGCCGTTTCGTCAAGATGGGATGGTTCACCTCCAGGGAAGCGGTGACATTTATAGACTTGTACACTCGTTGCCATTGCACATAGTTGGAATACAGCTAACTGGATGCTGACAGGTTCTTCAAGAACATGTCTCCTCTATCCCCAATTCTTACGGACTTCTACGCAAACCACGCAAACCATTACTGCCTCCTTACGCGCGATCCAGTCCTCTGCTGCACAATACTGATGGTATCAGCTCGCTATCACGTATTACCAGGAGCTGGCGGCGAATCAAGAAACTTCTTCATCCACCACCGGCTCTGGCAGCATTGCCAGCAACTAATCACACGCCTCATATTTGGTCAGGATAAATCCACCTCGTCAAAAATCCGTGGAATTGGAACCATTGAGGCACTGTTATTGATGTCTGAATGGCATCCCCGTTCACTCCACTTCCCACCGGAAGTTGACGGCTGGGATTGTGACCTAATGACAGGGACTACTGAGTCTCGCGCAAACATTGATGAGGAAGACACGCTATCTGCTAACCGATGGCTAGAAGATATGATCGAGCCTGCTAGAAGATCAGACCAAATGTCCTGGATGTTGCTTGGATCTGCCTTGTCGCTTGCACATGAACTTGGTATTTTCGAAGTCGGGGATAAGGAACCGGATCCTCTATCGGAGTCGGAGGGGCTCATGCCTAGTGACCAAATGAAGTTCCGCAGACAGCGTGTACAGCGCTTGCTATACGTGTATATCAATCAGCTGGCATGGAGGATAGGGTGTATATCGCTTATGCCCCAGAGCTTGAATCATGCGATTATAGGCGGACAAGCAACGAGAGAACTTAGCCGTTCTGGAGATGGATGGTTCACTTTCATGGACTCATGGATGGATTTGACCAAGTTGGCGAAATCTGTGACCGATACTTTCTTTCCTTCTGTTTCATTTGCGAGGCAGCAGTTGCATAGTGGCCGGTATATTGATTTACTGGATCATTTTCGGCCGTTGCTCACTCAGTGGAAAGAGAAATATCTTCGGCCTCAATGTAAGTGTCTCATTGATTCTACATTCCGTGAAATATGAACTGACTACCTGGTGTGCAGTACTGGATAAACCTTTCTTCAACATTCTCTTTATCGAATATCACTTCGTCCGAGTTTACACCCACTCAGTCGGAATGCAAGCTGTTGTAGAGCGCGTTCTCGCAGATGGCGAACCCAACCTAGAAGAGGTGCGCCCTCTGAACATCGACTCCATCGATTACGAATATATACAAGAAGTCATCGACGGTTGCTGCCAAATCCTTCAAAAGGTCACCCAGCTCGCAGAAACTGGTGCATTGCGTTTCTCACCAGTCCGGATTTTCTTGCGCATCACAAGCTCGTCTATATTCCTGATGAAGGCCTTAAGTTTGGGGGCGCGCCAAGCGAAACTGCGGGAATCACTCGACATCCTCGAGAGGACAATCCAAGCGCTGAAATCCAATGCCCTGGATGATATCCATCTGAGTAGCCGTTACGCTACACTGCTGAACTTGCATGTCTCGCGTTTGCGACGCAACCTATTAGTATCTTCAAGGGGCAAGAACAGTCGTGGAACTACCACAACATCTTCCACATGCCCACCATCACGGCCTGATAATGGGACCGGTAATGGCAACTCGGTGAACAGTACGCCACTGTCACATGGCATGTCAGATATCAGCTTCAACCCATCACTGAATGATATGGCTGCGGACGATTGGCTTTCATTGCCGTTCGACCCGTCGATGGCTCCGTTTGGCATTAGTAGTGGTGGACATATACCGGCGCTTGAAGGAGGGGCTCTGGACTTTATATGGAATTTGCCGTCATGACATACAAGTAGACATTATATTTGTAAAACGAGGACCTGTGAATTCCCGCTTACGGTTAGTCTTGCTGTTTCGGTATAGCATCCCGATGGCGCGCCGTACTGTAAACGCTGTCCGCCTGGCTCCCCAATATAAATAAGCCCTCCCTCACTGTTCTGACCTTGTCTCCTCCCAAATCTTTTACTCTTCCCCAAACCCCCTCCAATATTCTGCACTCACCCGTATTCGTTGACCTTGTTGGGAACGCTGGTCGAGCTTCTTAGTGAGCCATCTTTGCCTTTGTTGTAATGGCTTCCGTTCGGGCTCTACAAGCAAAAGCCAGGGAGATCTCCTTTGGACCCCTTACTGGAGGCTTGCCAGCTGCTTGTTTTGCCACCTGGTCCGCTTTTTCATTTCCTTCTACTCCTGCGTGTCCTGGAACCCATTGGATAGTATGTTGGCGACCTTGGATATGCAGTCTCTTGGCTATAGCATGTGCTTGGATTGCTAATGCTTGGCCTGGTCCTAGCTGGGTATGTCGCAGCCTTGCAATGGCGGCTTGGGAGTCGCCGCTCTTCATTAATGGTATCCGCCCTTTCGACTCCCTTATCAAGGGAAAGATATTGACACCAGGCTTGACGGACTCCTAAGGCTGATTACAGCTTACAATCGACCCCATTCGGCGCCCGTCCTGTGTCGCACTTTCGCCCTAACCATGCCGATCCCGCGTGTCGCGTATGCGGTTGGAACGCTCAGATGGTAACGTTTAGTATCCAGGAGAAACAAATCCAATGGCATAAATGCCTCACCTGTGGTTTTGTTGGTTATTTTCACCACAGACACTGGTGACATTCCCACAGAGGCATTTCTGTAGAGTCTGGAATCAAAGCTCACTGCCAAGTGATGAACGATTGGAGCTCTGTCATCAAATTTCTGGTCTGCTGCGTCCCGTGACACACTACTGTGGAAAGGACAATGCTACAAGAACAATCATTCACCAATGCAGAGTTTCTTGGCAAATGACACTATGCTCATGGGCTTTCATGACAATAACACTGATTTCACACCTCACTTTGGGTAATACGCGCAATGTTTGGTTGATCCTGCCATTGACTGGGCATAGTGACTGTAGAATGATTGTGCCACAGTGGATTTTGGCACCAAATTACACTTCGTCATCTTACATCCATTCATGCTGTCCTTGTAATATCAGAAGCATATCAGGCTCATCCTTGTTTGAACTGGTCAACATCCTGCTATATCTAAGAACTGGCTGTGACGGCTTGACGCTGTATCGAGGCCAAGACGGGCAAACAGCATCAATGGAGCTAACAACGCCACCATGCAAACAGATAAAGGAAGTCCTAGCCTTGCAGCTTAAGCGTACGAACGCTGACAGATAGTCAGACGCAACAAACACAGGACTAATCCCTTTTCCAAGCACACATGCTGTATATAGCTCTCTCTGTCGACGAGATGATTTTCTCTTTCTTCTTCTTCCCCAGATTCGATATTCTCGTCGATGGCTGCAATAGACTAGATAGGAATTCAATCCATTTTTATCTACTATTCCGAGCCCGTGACACTGGCATCAGTATCTCCACCTTCCGGGTGGTTCCGGACGGATCACCAACTACGCCGTGTTCCTGGTGCAGTGGTTCAGCAAATCAAGAGACCACTTTAAGCACTGTGCCTGTGAGGCCAACCGTGCCGCAATCTTCTTGTAGAACTTGGATAAAATGTCATTACAACAATCAACTGAAGACGAATGACTGAGGTCAGTGCATAGATCCTGCGGACTATTTGTACAAAAACACCAAACCAATCGATCTCATTACATCGGTCCACTTCATCAGCAAATCAGTGGATTTTAATCCTTAGACAGACCGAGGCCAAGTATAGCATACCCTCGCCTTTTTGAAGGCAAGAATGGGAGCATTGTATGGATAGGAATCATCAGACAAGTTAAATAGAGTCAAATCAAATTTTCCCACAAACAGACGTAAATATGACAAGTGACGATACTGATTGTTCTACTTATAGCCAGGCATTCACACATAGTAACCAGTTACCAAGGGGAAAACGCATTGCACGCTCACATCTTCCTCTCGGGCGACTTCATCGCGCTACTGATGCACTGCCTTGAAGACTGTAATTCCCACGGAACAGTCACTTCTGCTGCTGCTGCTGCAACTTCCTGGATAACCCATGCTCTGCCAAATAAGAGTTGGAGAAAATCCCATCAATTTCTCTCCAAATTTTGTCCTCATCAAACTGGAAGGTTGTTTACGCTCCGCCCGTCGTATGTCCCGTTTCGGGACCCCGCGGCACGTGATCTTACTTGACAGGTGACCGAATTTCCGACGTAAAATAGCAACTTATTTACTTACTCTCGGGTGAGCTATGTCCACTTTGAGGAGCGCAAGCATCACCGCAGGCTGGTGACTAAACAATTGCTTGGCGAATGCAGAATAGTGGTATGAAGCACGTGGTGGGACATTAAAGTGTCGGCTCGCCGCTGGGCGTTACAGGTTGGAATGCGGCCGTAAATGGCCTCAGAAGTGGTCATTCTCGGTGTTAGTTTCACATGTGTAAAATAGTAGCAATGCTCGCAATAAAAGTGATGAAGTGAGATGATTGGCTTATTCCACTTAGTCATTATGGTCACATGACTACCCCGGTTGGCGTTTTCCCGCCGGAAGAGAAAAAGTTGTTGCGATCCGCAAACTCCATTGTGCCCACCTTCGGCCTCATCGCCTGTCGAAAATCATCCTCTCGCCGGTCATATAACAGTCTACGAAGACTCTCGACCTATCCATTTCACCGCCGGGACGAACGAACCTCGCTTCCCGTGTTCCGCCTGACCTTTTCGCTGTTCCGAAACCGCACATTTCGAGTTCACCGGCTTCGCGGCTACATCGGATTAACGACCTCCCACCCCTCAATCCGCTTCTCTACATTTTTATCACGACTTCCAATACCTCGCTATGGATCACTCGAGAGATCCCTGCCCTTGGGTTGCCCTGAGCGACTTCGGTGGTGCTTTCTGTATGGGTGTATGTCTCTACCTGCATTTATCTCATTGCAGATACGGATGCTGATATTCTGTCTCTCTCAATAGGCAATTGGTGGTGCGGTCTGGCACGGTGTTAAGGGATTCAGGAACAGCCCCTACGGTGAGCGGCGGATAGGCGCAATCACAGCAATCAAGGCACGAGCACCCGTTCTTGGTGGTAACTTCGGTGTCTGGGGTGGTATGTTCTCGACATACGACTGTGCCATCAAGGGACTTCGCAGAAAGGAGGACCCATGGAATGCAAGTCAGTTTACTCCTTTTGCAAACGGAAAATGGCTTCATGTTGGACGTTCAGGGAAAAGGAAGTTGTTCGTTTTACTAACTGCTGGTTTGAATAGTTATCGCTGGTTTCTTCACTGGTGGTTCTTTGGCTATCCGTGGTGGTTACAAGGCTGCTAGGAACTCGGCTATTATGTGTGCTGTTTTTCTGGGTGTTATCGAGGGTGTCGGTATTGGCTTCCAGAGACTTATGGCGGACAACACAAAACTCGAGGTAAGACCCGGTTGTTTTTGAAGCACTAAGAGACGTGTGTTGTTGAACGAATCTGACTTTTGCCGACTCAGCTCCCCCCTCCGCCTCCGGCCGAAGGAAAGGCTGTCGTCTAAACACCTTAATATATTGGTTCGAAGCGAATATCCTCTCGTCTCGCAATCTTCGGTTCATACCTTGATATACTCTCATCTCTTCTCTCTTCACTGGTGTTGGGTCCGGTCATTGCTTTTTGCTGTTTTTTTTACAGGGAGCGTGGCATAGAGTTTTCCTTTCTGTCTTCGGCTTCCATTTATGTTATAACTACTCACTATTTTGACGGCGGTTTATGGATTTCACAGATTTTGCATTATGATTGTGTTGTGTTGGAGACCAAAAGCAGTTGCTAGGAGATGCCGGGGTGAATTCGCCTGGGGCATTTCCATTCTTGTACATTATCTTGCGGATTATCAGGTATAATGCGATATTTGGATGAAGTGTGTCTCACTATATTCCCATGTAACACTGCAATCCAGTACTCGTTTATAGAGCCGCAGAATATCTTTAGCTCGATATTGTAACGACTTTACGATTATGAACAATCGATGTCTAACTTCCGCCGCCTTAGCCTCTATGATCCATTGACAGCTGTGTTTCCCAAAAGGGAAAGTCCTGGTAAGCACGGACGACGTCATTCGTTCCCGAATGCACATCGCGCGACACCGACATCCTGTGCCCCAGGGGTTAGTTATGCCAGGGGCACTTCTTCTACTATAAAACTGCAGGACCCCGCCTCCTGGTAATGTACAACCGAACGCACTGACATGTTACGCCCAATGCCCCTCTTCGTACCCAAGTATCTCTAGCCGCATACATCCGAAGACGAAACTCCTTTGACATAAAGCCTCTCAGCGACCATACATACCCCTAGTAACGACCTAATACTCGACATAATGGCTAATAAATCACCATCCCCGATGTTCAAACCAACTCTAATCCTCCACGGCGGCGCTGGCGACATCCAACGCTCCACACTCCCCCCAGACCTCTACGAGAAATACCACGCCTCATTACTATCCTATCTCCGCTCGACGAAAGACCTCTTACACGATGGTGCGACTGCCCTAGACGCAGCCACCCACGCCGTCTCACTAATGGAAGACGATGAACTATTCAACTGCGGCCGTGGGAGCGTCTTTACCTCTGCGGGGACGATTGAGATGGAAGCTTCGGTTATGGTTACCTCTGTTCGCCACCATGACGATGAAAGCCAGGCAAGCATGAAAAGAGGGGCCGGGGTTATGGGTCTGCGGAACGTGAAACATCCTATTCGCCTTGCGAGGGAGTCATTACTTCGCACGGGTTGTGATGCGGACGGCAAGCCAAATGGGGATGGGGGAGGTATGCATATGCAGCTTGTGGCGCCGTATGTCGAGGAGAGGGCGAAGGAATGGGGCCTGGAGATTATGCCTGATGAATGGTTTTGGACGGAGAAGAGGTGGGAGGAGCATCGGAGAGGATTGGAGGGGAAGAATAAGTGTGAAGGTGGAGCCGGTGAGGAAGAGGACCAGGAACTCATATCCATGAGTCAGGGTACTGTTGGCTGTGTGTGTCTCGATCAGTGGGGAAACCTGGCTGTTGCGACAAGTACTGGAGGAGTCACGAATAAATGGCCTGGGAGAATAGGTGACACACCGACTATGGGTTCCGGGTTCTGGACAGAGGCTTGGGATGTTGATTATCCATCCTCTTCTCGAGAGGATGAGGAAGAGGATGTCCCGGACGAACAGGAAGCATTGATATCTCCAACATCGCCAAGTTCCCCAACCTGGGGCTTCAAAAACATCCGCTCCCTATTCTCAGAATGCACGCCGTCGTTCATCAACAAAACAAAAAGTGCATATACATCTATCCCGTCAGCCAACCCCGATAGCCAACAGAACCCTGACGACGATGAGAAGGGCTATTCAGACGAGGTCGAGTCACACATCCGCACCACCAGACGAGCAGTAGCTCTGTCCGGCACAGGAAACGGCGATTCCTTCCTTCGCATTGCAGCAGCGCGCACAGCCAGCGCCATGGCGCGCTTTGCACCACCCGTTTCTTCAACTACGCTTGCTCAAGCTATTACGGCCATTGCAGGACCTGGTGGAGAATTGCAATCATCGGCCGGAAAGCGATGGGGCACAACTCGAGAGGGAGAAGGCGGAATCATTGGGATTGAGGCAGAAGCGGAAGTTGATACAGAAAGCCAAGGGCACAAACTACGATATGGAAAGGTTGCGTTTGATTTCAATTGTGGAGGGATGTGGAGGGCGTGGGTTGAGGAGAATGAATATGCGGGTGAGACTGAGAGGGTAATGGTCTTCAGGGATGAATATCGTTGAATAACCTAGCCATTTAAGAGTCCACTGTCAATAAAGTCAAAAAAAGATCGGATAGGCATTGAAATACGATGTAAGAAATGAACGAGTTTATCGGCTTTGAAACAAAAAAAACACTATATTTTCCGACACGGGGAATCGAACCCCGAGCTGCCGTGTGAGAGACGGCGATGTTAACCATTACACCATATCGGAGTGACCTGGTAAATTACGTCTTTGGTTTGATATTCACCCTATACTGTAACATCCTGTGTCTCATGCACCTCCGTGCATGCTTCTATCAGCCGCGTGCACGGCCCCCTACACAACCTCCTTTGAAATCTTGGCAGCCCTCTCAATTGGCTATCTACTTGTAGTTGGTTTCAGTCCGTGTACGGAGTATGTCCTATGAACCAAACATGTCCTACAAATCCCGTTGCTACATATGTCTGTGGCCATCCACCACTTTCTGACTCAACAAATTATCGCACGTCAACCTATGATTTGAAGCCAGACATACAGATAGTACAGTCAGCTGAAAGCAGCCGTGCGTCAGACTCAAAAAAAAAAAAAAAAAAAAAAAGCTCTCTGAGCCCAGGAAATCATCAAGGCCGAGGAAGAAAGCACGGAATTAGAAGGTTTCAGTAGGCTGACTAAAGTTGATGGAGCACAATGATTTGATGTCAGTTTTAGTGGACGTCAGAAAGACCAAGGGCAATTTTTATTTATGGCAAGTTTATATTTATATGCAGTCTTTCTCGAAATCGGTTTGACCCACAAACATACGAATGTTATTTTCCTGTCCCACTGCCAAGACCTTAAGCTAAATGATTTATTGTGCCATCGGCTCTTAATTGAGGACCACTGTAATTTTCGGTGAAGCAGGAATATACAAAGTCTACAATGCTTACTATTTATTCAATTGGTAGTGAACATAACATTTTTTTTTTTTTTTTTAGACTGTTCAATATTTCGAGTATGGTCTAGAGATGGCCCTGCTTAAACCTGCACTTTAATAAATCCAGTTAGTTAGTGTTTATTCTTTTCGAAATATAACAATTCCTCCTCTTCCAAAGTTACGGTACGAGCTGACTTGGTATCAGTGATTCGTGTCTGCTCGGGCCCCTGCCCTTAGTAATAAGCCTTCAGTTTGTTTTTCCAGGGACAATCCGACGTCCAATGATTGTACTGGCCGCCTATAAAGAAATGATTCAATACATGTATATATAGTAAATCTAGAAGCAGCAACTTACATTTAAAACACCCTTCATGACCTTCTTCGTAGTAGCATTCATTCTTCCAATGTCCTTTGCTGAAACCTGAAAAGATCAGCCTGGAAACGAAATATTTTCATGATATGGTAAATACATTTTTCGCACGGCTGGTTTGGTTTGCAATCAATTGAATAGTGTCCGAATTGGCGGCCTTGTAGGTTTGGTGAGCTGGATATATTCAGTGGAATCTATTGATGGAATGAACTCACACGTGTGGCAACGCAAATGGTCTTTCCCAAACCAAGGACATTTCTCGGTGTGGTGCATCTTTGTATTGCACATCAAGCACCTATAATTAATTCTATTTGGAAGCCGTTGCCTGGGATCTCTGCTAGCATTCCAACTGTGGGCGTTTTGGTGCATATCGTCAATTGCTGCTTCGAATATCTCATGTTCGTCATTCACATCAGGGACCTGCAGCCGTTGTGAAAGACATGAATCCCTAAGGCTACCAGTGAAAAGACCATCCAAGAATTGGCTATCCGAGGGAGAGGGAACTGGTGGGTTTTCAGACGAGAAACCATCGACCGAGTGGGATAAATGCGTGCTAGAATTTGTGTTACGCTCGGTTTGATAACTCCCTTCTCGATTTACTGCATCAGATTCATTCTCCCTTATTTGCTGAAGCCTCTTTCTGTCATTAGTCGCCTCGGAGTCTTTTATACTTGGCGATACATCCCGGGTGAAAACCATGATGAACTTCTCGATCTTCCTGGTATTCTCAGATAGATAATTAGCAGTGTGCGCAGCGATGGTACTGGCCTGCTTCCAATCTGATAAAGTAATATCCTCGAGACCACGATCCACGTTGAATCGAAAGTATTGATCACTCTCGCGAAATCGGTCTTCCAAGCGCGATGCTACCTTCTTGGATGATGTGGCTATCTTCTCTAAAGCTTTTATGATGTCAATTCGTGTTTTACTGATGTCGACAACATCTCCAAGGCCAGTTCCAATACTTAGAACTTGCAGTTCGCCACGCCTAGGAAAGACTCGCTGGGCTTCCTGAATGAGTTCTTCACAAGGATTATTATAACCGAAACCGGCATCGATAAAAGTTATCGCATCTCGGCCAACTTGTATGGGCTTGAAAAATGTTGTAGCAGCTGACGTGGCGCGTGCCACTTCCCAAATGGAGCAATAATCCAAAGCAGCCGATGTATCATATGTCTTGAAGAGTGTCGGCCGCGCATCAACGTTTGATTTCGTGATTGCTAGAACAACCCTACTGAAGTTAATACCTCTTTCCCTTTCTTTTGCAGCAGCTAAACCCACGTCTTTGTGCATGTCTGTTCGCGAAAGGCCAGGTCAGAGTGTGGACAGGTTGCAGTTGTCAGGTGGCCTTGTTGCCGGCGGGTCACGCACTCTCCATCTGTGCAGAACTTTCGAACAGTTTCCTTGATTGCATCTTCAAGCTTCCTGGCGGAGAAATGTCCCTTTGGCGACGCAGGAACTAATTTTTTTTTGGGTGTAAATGCCTTCTTCGCAACCTCCCGGTACGCAATTAAGCAATTATCCACGGTCATTCCTAGCCGACCTAGCATGATAGCGATGATTCTTGTGGTCTGTTAGCAAATGAGTCCAGCTTGTGCGATGAAAGCGTTACCCTCCAGTGCTTGTGCCACCGATCAAGTCAAAATAGTCACACGGTCGAGGAACATGGTTAAGGTTCCGTGAATCGCGAATACTTTCCATAATCCTCTCCAATATAAGCAGGCTTGATATTCCACGAATGCCACCACCATCTTGGACCACGTCAGTGACCACTGATGCTTGAGCCTAGGAGACTTACCCAGTGAGAGGATTCTCAGCGGCCTGGAAGTGCCCCCAGTGAACGCTGCCGACTCCATCGTCCCCTTAAATTTTACTGTATATGGTTCTCTGTGAAGAGTAAGATTGCTGGATCACAGAATAAAGGCAGGCTCATCGCAGACGGAGGTTCAGTGTAAGCGCTAGCTGCGCCAACTCAAACTACTACCCCGCACGCGTTGGTGTTTGCAAGGGCCACTATCACAGAAGCCCACGCATTTATCACAACCATCTTCGCTGATTATTCTCATCACAGTTATATATAATGGTAACTGTCTAATCCTCAAAATTTGGGGGTGTTCTACAGTCTTCCACAAGCATTCATTTCGCATTTTTCAGCTTAATGGAGAGATGATTATGGAGCTTCAATTGGCCCATTTTTCTGTTCAGAAGTATCTTCAGTCCAAACAAATTGAAGCAACTTTCCCAGGAAAGGCAGCAGGGGTATATTTGTGGGTTAGACGAGGGCAAGATAGTAGCAGCAGACCCAGCAAGATAATTTTCATCGACACATCTCTCTGAGTGTCCACAAATGTGGCGATGCATCGGCATTGTACAAGAGCAAGGCCTGATAAAGTGTCAAAATGGCACGAATTGCTAATTCTTTCATCGAGTACGTTGGCTTGATCCAACTTTCGCGATGTTGCTCATTCCTTTGGGGTACATTTTATCGCCCTTGTTGGGTACACTCCGGTGAAGTTACTGTTATCATGTTCATAGCCCATACTTCTATTTAACAGAAAGTCCCGGTGAGTAAAGCATTGTGATGCGCAGATGATACCCCCTATTATTTGCTCGTCTGCGGGCTTTTAGGTCAATATCCAGGCCTTAATTCAGAAGACCAGAAAAACTTTCCTTAAACACCATAAATATACTGTATAATCCACCTCTGCAGAATTAGCAGCGCGATAATCCAGCTCGCAATACTATCTGGATTTGATCTCAGATGGTAGCCCGCAAATTCCTTCAAGCTCATGTTCGTGAAAATGCATGCTGAAGTATTTAACCAATGCATGGGCTCTATCTTCTTCCGTCTTCATTGTCTCCAGAGTTTCGGTCTCCCCACGGAGCACTCTCTTAACTTCTCTCCCAGCTAGAATGTAAATTCCAACAGGTTCAATCCCTTGGTCTTCCAGGATTATACGCGTACACGCCAGTTTTTGAGTAAACAAAATTGACCGACTCTTACTTGTAAAAAAGTTCATCATGCTGAAGTCCTCGAACAGGAATTCAATCTCCGAGAACGAGTATTGCGGGATCCAAGGACTTGAAGGGTCGTTCCGGGCCTGGTAGACCCAGACCTTCTGCGTCTGGTCCACAAATTCAGCAAGAGGTGTCTTGATCAAGGACATCTCGCTAGGCGCGATCAATATGGCAGAGATATTCTCTTGCAATAGTAACGGACTGGTGGGAGTGTTACGACCGAAACCAACGTCGATCTATCATGTTTGTTATAATTAGTGTATATCTATTATTCCTTGGCAGGGTTATTAAAGACATACCATATATTTTTGATCGGCTATAGTCACGATAAGAATCATGTGACTACTATATAGTTTTGTCAGTCAACCAGTCATCATTTCGCAGTTCCAGTCCTAACGACGTGGAAATCTCAGGGCGGTACCTACAGGGATATATAACCTTCGTCGGCTGGGTTTCCTGTAACGATTGCACGACTCACTCGGCCTCCTGTCGGATACACCTGGTACCCCAGGGAACATAAGACCATGTAGAGGAGATTGGTGTTCTCCATGCAGTAGCCATCGAGACAGCGGACAACTAGTTTCTCAAAGACACAGGCGGGATGGATTGAAATCGAATGGTGGTTCGAGTAATGTAGTGCCGAATTCCCCCAGGTAATAGCCCCCAGATGTCGTCGTTGCAATTCAGTCAGGGCTGCCAGGGGACCCTGCTCCACAGATTTTTGGAGATGTTCTAATCGCGAATTACCATTACCCGTGGCAGTGGCGTTGTCCGCATATTTAATGCGTTTGAGATACAGTTCTAATTGATCCGGGGTGAGGGTGGGAGGGTTGGCGGGCATAATAACAGTGTATCACTGGGTTTGCAATATCAAATAGGTGCGGTCAAAAGTATACTACCCAGCCTACTGAGATTTTATATGGTTAAGCACGCCTACACACTTACCTAGGTGATCTACAGCAGCATCACCCTCGGTTTCGGAAAAGCTCGGAATGCATGTTGTTTGCTTCGCCATTGTTTTTCTGCGCTCGGGGGATACCCACTTTGCTCCCCGTCATCCGACAGATACGTGGATTCCCCGTCCAATCGGGACTAACTGGCCGATACTCCGTCCTATCTATCAAACACGTCCATTCCTTGCATGGAGGACATCTTATTTCACTGCAAAAACGGAAGAATCCTTCGCAGTTGACGTGAACTATGGCGGCTGTTGCTCTCCCACCATTGCTACCGCCGCTACCTCTCGGTAATGGTGGCTCCCTTATCGCTAGGTTATAACTAACTAATTGACTATCCAGTAACAGGTATGGACAACGCACAGAAAGAGCTTCCAAACACGTAAGCCTCCATCAGCCTGATCTCGTCGTAGGAAGGAACAACCTTTCAGGTTCGTTAAAACCACCCAGCGCTCCTCAATCGTCATCTTGCCCGCCATCAAAGAGGAAGGCTGGGCCGGTGTGTAGTCCTTTAGTTTCGATGAATTCACGCGAACTACCTCGGTGCCCATGGACGCGAGAGCGGCTCCAGTGGCAGTCGCAGCGATAATGCGAGCCAACTCAACGACTCTAATTCCTGCCAAAGGTCGCTTGTCGGCCAACTTGAGGGGCGGCGTGGGCGGGAGAGGAGGACCCTGCCCCTGTCTAGCATAGTTGACCAGCGGATGATGAGCAAGCGATTTGCCCATCTCCGTGTTATGCCAGTTTTCGGACGAGTAAACTATCGATTCCGACGAACGGTGCTCGAGCATGAGTTGCTCGATCTCCCGGGCACGGTATGTGCGCACACGTTCCCGGATGACGTCGTAGGCATCGTCAGTGGAGCGGAGAGTAGCTTCAACATCGAGGTTAATGCCAATTGTCCGCAACATAGTTCAAGGATCGAGGGAGCCATGAAGCTGGAACCAGGTGTCTTCATCCGCAGTCGGATAAATGGCCGTGGCACGATAGACGAGTGGCGAGCCTGATTGACGGTCTTTATCCCACTGGGGCACGCTCGGCAGCGCGATAACGGAGGGGCCTGTCTGTCCATCGACAGTAACAAGCGCGGGAGTGGCTGGATACAGTCCTGCGTGATTTGTATTGACGTACGTTGTAGTGCTGGTGGTCTTGCCGCGAAGATGGAGCATCTCAAGGCCCACGATCTCAACCATCGCGTGCAGAACTGCGGTGACGGCCTGTGCCTTGATTGGGCCTGGAATACAAGGCAGACCGTCACCTTCGAACCTGACTCCGTCAAGCAGGGCTTTGTCCTGCGTGAATCCAGGGACTTTGGCTGCGAAGACCTTCAACAGTCGTTTGCATTTTTCAGGAATAGGGGTGAAGCTCATGTCGACGTATGTTCCCGGGCCATGGCCGTCCTACGAATCTCTTGTCTAAGCTGTGGCCATTATCCCAATTGTTGACACTTCCTAGAAAGTTTGTGCTGGAAGATATGATGCTCAGTCCTCGCTAAGCAAGAACAAAACCATTTGTGTCAAAGCACTGTCCAACGCAAACGTTGGTTCAATCCAGTAGCGTGAGCATGGTATGGTGCCGATTGGCTTAGCAGCTGTCTACCTAACGGACAATCAGTGAATCAAGACTCAAGAGAAGAGGATGGGTACCAAACATCAGTGTAGTCAAAGTTGTATTCCAATTTACCAACAAGACCAGAAGACTCGACAAGGACTGATAAATCAGGGAAAAAGGAACGTCGCGTGTACATAGTCGACTATGTCAGGACAGACTAGCTCAGAAGGCTACATGCAGCCTATGGCTGCGAACTACAATCGTCTGACCCCTGTGGAATAGCGAGTCCAGCATGTAGGTTTCAACACGAGCTACTCATAGGATATATCATTATCAGGACATAGCAGCTACCCACGGCCACTAAAACATCTGAAGGTGACCCCCGGTCCATAACGAACTAACTAGTAACAAACCTCCTGTTTACACCCCAAGCTCCGCTCCTGGCACACTGCGCTGAAGTGGTATAGAACGTTGAGCCTGACAATATCCATTTATTTCTGGACTGCAAAGCCAGGATGGATCTCGAAGCTGCGCTTATTATTATCTGCAAGCTTTTCACCTAGCCCGTCGCTAGCTCCCTGTATCAACTTGTATAGCGCTTGGTCACTGATATCATCACATCCCCCCACGAAGACGCCGCGATCATGATCCCAAGAGAATGTCGCTCCTTGTGTGCTCTTAAGCTCCCACCGCTGCTGTACCCCCGTATCGTTATCCTCTGGCTGTAGATCTGGCGGCATGTCGATGATAATGAATAACATATCCAAATAGTTGTACCACTCAAAAAGATCCGCTAGTGGGTCGACCTTGTGCTGGAGCAGCGCCTGGGGTACTGCAATACGCGTAATTTGGGAACCAGGACAGTAAACAGTTCTGTTAAAAAGATCCGGCTCCTCTAGTCGATCAAAGGGCTCGATAAGGAATTCATCCCATTTCTCAAATGGAACGTACAGCGTATCATATTTTGGGTTGAATGAGCGTGCAAAAGTAAGGCACTGTCTCTCCTTATAGAACCGTATCTTAACACCCTGGCTGTAAATCCAGGACAAGGTAATACCACGGGCCTCGCGGTTGACAAAAAAGGACGGTATGACAAGCTGGACGTCATCTAATAATTCGTGGTGGAATTCGAATACTAAATTCAGCTCGTCATCGTCAGGATTATAGTTGGCATCGGCTTCTGTTATGTGTCGAGGACGCCAACACCCCTTCTTGTAAAAGTATAGCGCTTGTCCGACTTTGTCGGGCAGGGCGTCACGCCATATCTGAATTCGGAGCTCTGCCGGAAGACTTGGAAAGAGAGAGAAGGCAGCTGCTTCCATAGTCTTTGGGAGGTCCAACTGATGCAGGATGGGTGAGAGAAGATAGAAGAGAGACCCTGTGGGAACATGTATAATGGGGGGTAAGATAGATGTGGACAGCTTGTAAAATGAGCATCTGCTTCTCAGTTCTCTCTGATCGATCAGGGCGGGTCACAGAAGGAATTCTTAGCCTTCGAGTTGGGGTTGGGGGCCTGAACACCGCCCCTTTAATAGTAGGATCGACGTCAGAACAGGATACCGGCGTCCAGTTGATAGGCGTTATCACCAAGAAGATATTCATGATCAGCCATCATCAATGAGCGCTGTTGATAAAGTGAAGAGCCTTTAAATGCTGTAGAGTCATGCACGCTTGCTGTAGCACCCCATATGGGTGTATATGAACTGCCCATGACGATTGCATACAGTCTGTAGATTAAAGCCATATATCTTCTTCCTTGAGAACTAAGCCTCACGGTCTTTTATGGGGCTGTATTGGAGAGAAATCTCGGAGCCATTAATATAGACAACGCAATCTTCAAAAACCCCATCATCTGCCTGCTGTTAGCGCCGGACCTGAGAGTTTGGCCACTGTATGAATTCAGCTCAGACTGACCAAAAGATTAATTGTACGCCAGACATAAGTGTGTACAGTGCCTTTGCCAATATCCAACCTCATGCGAATTTTTTCTAGATTTCCTGCAGTGGAGCTTAGTGTGTAGAGAGCAACTGCAATTTGCTCATGGGATGGCCTACCCTGCCTACCTCCTGTGTCATCATTTCACCAGTAGTCAGATTGGGCAGCTGAAATGGGTATGGTTCTTCCAACAGAGGAAGGACACAAAAAGACCATTACAGGATATACAGTCATTTGCTGGAGCAAGTCGGGGACCGTTGGGGTCCCTTACAATCCTATTTGAACATAACGGCCTGTCTTTGGCCTCGCTCGGGGCCACAATCACTCTGCTATCGCTTGCGTTTGATCCGTTTATACAGCAAATCATCGATTATCCTCTTGAAGAAATCACAGAGAACTCCGATCGCGCCGTGGCAAAGCAAGCTGTGTGGTTTAACACCGGCAACGACAAAGTCTCAGCCAGCCAGGTTCGCAATACTGTCAATGCAGGGATCTGGACCGACAACTTCGATGTCAACCCAGTTTGCCCCTCGGGGAACTGTACATGGCCCTCTTTTGAGTCGGTGGGCTGGTGCAGTCAATGCGAGGATGTCACTGGTTCTGCCGTGCTGGTTGGCTGCGACAATGCGCCAATTAATACCACCGACGACACCACACAGCATGCCTCTTGCAATATCACCCTTCCACTCGAGAAGCCAGGAGTACTCCCAATGACCGTCAGTCCGAAGGTATATGGTACCGAATTCCATATCCCAGGTCATATTATCTGGACAGTATATGATCGCGTCAGCCGGGATCGTCCCTCATATGTGGGATTGGAAAATCCATACTATGTCGTAGCACATGCAGAATTGGCTCTGACCGAAGATATCATGCGCGGCACTTCGCTTGGCCCAAAGCCCCTGCGTATCCTTGGCGTCAAGAAAGCCACCCAGTGTGCCTTGACGCCGTGCTCCAGGACATATAACGTTTCCGTATTTAACGGTGCCACAATGGTCCATATTTCTGCGCCAAACTTTGGCGAGGTTTTCTTTCAGCCACCAGAGTATGATTGTTGGAAAAGGACAAAGGCACACCAGTCAATATGACCCATCCAAGATATGGCGAATATGCAGATACCGCTGCAATGGCGTCGTGTGAATTCGGGATCTTGCGATACTATGGATTTCCCAAACAATTATCAGGCCTCGCTTATTACAGCCTTGATTATTACTACGCTTATCACACTTATGGCACGAATGAGAATGGCGACCCTCAAGCAAACACTGATAATGTTCAGCAAGTTATTTCCACTGGCTTAGACCAAGTGACGAACAAAGTTGCCAGCTCCCTGACCAAATTGACCCTTGAACGAAGCAACACCACTGTCACCGGCACAATCTCGAACACCAGAACCTTCGTCGCCGTAAAATGGCAATGGATCACCCTCCCAGCAGCAGTCGTCCTGCTCAGCATAGGCTTCCTCATCACAACGATTTTGGTGGGCAGCTGTCAGAAACGACTCGCGCTGTGGAAGTCGTCGGTGCTCCCACTGCTCTACCACGATCTTGATAAAAAAAGTTGGTGTACCGGATGGAGACGAGTATGCGACTGTTAGTGGGATGGAGGTGGATGCGAAGTCGGTGGAAGTGCGACTAGAGGAGTCGGAGCGGGGGAGGTTAATGTTCCGATAGGACCAGTGACCCTTGATGTCCTGTCTAGCAGGATGGTGGGGCCATACTAACTAGATATCATTAATGTAATCACCCAGCGCATTGCACTGTACACTGGGAGCCTTCAGCAGAGGGGCCTACGCGCCATCGGAAGTAATCGTCGATGAAGGCTGATGCACCGCCGTGAGGGGTGACTGGCTGGTCGATTAGGTCAGAGTTGAAGAACGCGAACAGAATCGGCGATAAAGGAGAGCCTTGCGCCAACCCGGCGTTTGCTATCGGTGTTATCTCTGTGCAGTAGTTATCAAATCCGATACTAGCGTGGCGGTTACTCATGAAGTTACTGATCCATTTTCTGGCCGTCGTTGGGATTTGCCTCGCCTGGAGGAAAGCATCTAGGGTTGTTTTGTTGACACCGTTGAAGGCCCCTTTGAGATCGAACGCCACCAGCTTCACCACCTTGTGTTTGTACCAAGCTCGGTCGATAGCGTTGGACAGAATCAGGAGGGCCTGTTCCGTGGTTCTTCCTGGTCGCCCGCCGAACTGCGTGTCCGGGACTAGACCATATTTTTCTCCTTAGTCTTAATAATTTGTCTCGGTCGAGTAATGTTTTGACGGTCGTTCATCTGCCGACAGAAGCCTTTTTCGAATGTAAGGCAGTCTATGTCAACACATGCAGATTCCTGGAAGCGGGCTTTGCTATTAGTATAGAGCTCGTGTTCCGCCGCTTCCACCTGAGCTTGCGTCAAGCGCAGCATTCTGGAATGAAGGAAATGGGCCTTTGTTGGAAGATTGTCTCGGGCCTATATGCTAAGTACAGACTTTATACGACCGTGAGCTGAGAGGGCCTGGCTAGTCAGTTAAATTTCAGCGAATGGAACTGGAAACAACCTGAACCATGTTTAGAAGAGTTAAGTGTCCTTCATGAGGGTTTCACATCTATAATGATGTCGAACAAGTTCTAGGAAGCAAATATGTGTGAGAGAACGGTCATAAAGAACCTGTGAATCAATTATTGGACCCCAATTGTTGAACTATATAATATACGCATATTCAACGTTTGCTTTGGAAAATTTGGTCAACTACAATGACATGATGACATTGTACTATAACACAGGAATACAATTGGCTTTTAGTTACTCCTTTCTCCACCCTAAAGCAAAAAGTCCTTATTGGTTTGCTTTCAATTGTACATAATCGAGGACGGCCTATACAGCTGTGATTATGACAGCCAATGCTCCAGAAGCTTCTATTAGTTGGTTTCGTCCCTAGGATGCGGGCAGAGAGGTCGCTGCACCAAGCACGAGGTTATGATGAAGTCACAAGGAGAAGTGAACGTCAGCCATGCTACTCCAAGGTGGAGGAAGGAATACCAGAGAACCCAATCATACAATGGTTCCTCTGATCCAATAGCTTTACGCGGGAACTTTATACTTGTTGGATTAGATTACCACTATTCCTTAAGGGGTTCAGCACTCGCCTAGCCTCACCTCCTTATATGGCACTTGACTGATTGCTCTGCATGTGTTTGTCGGATCAGGGAGGCGCATCAGCTTCTACCGGAGATGGAAAAGCATGATATGACCTAGGACACTTGCTATCGATTGCTATCTTTCTTTCTATCTTTCTTTCTATCTTTCTTTCTTTTTTTCTTTCTTTCTTTTTCTCTTTTTTGGTATATTAAATAGTTATATGTATATCAATTATGGAATCCAGAATGAAATGACTGTCAACGGTATTGGAATAGAATATCCCCAGTATTATTCTCACGCCTGCGTTTGAATTGACAATTCTCATCCTGCTGCGTCATGGTGGAAAATATTCAACGATCGCATGTTCGACATACAACGATATATCAGTATAGTTCGTCCGTTGGAAACTGAAGAAGTAATCCAGCGATTGCAAAAAAGCTGGATAGATACGCTGGAATTAGACCGGACTTCTCGGGAGACAGCAACATTGAAACCTGCCGAAGCTTTCTCTTTAAAAGTCGACTTTCCCAGCAAACAGCGACGATCTGAGCACAGGAAAGCTAAGGAGCTATTTTTATAAGGTATATATGATGACGGAAATTTTGCTGTCCTTTTTTCTCTCTTCATTTTGACTATTCCCAATTACCAGTGGTTTTTACTTGACAAAAAGACTATTGTACCTGCACTGAAGACATGGTGGAAGGATGTGATTGTGCCGGAAAACTTACGGGACGCCGCGGGCATGATACAGTACGTCCCGAAACTGGTGCGAACATTCTACACTCTTTAATTGTTTCCCAAGCCCTATTTACTAATTTACGCTAGTACATACTGGGAGTTTTTCCGTTGCATCCCTTCCAGCGGGGCTTGTATGCTTCTTACATTGAGTACCTAACACCATAGTTGGCTGTATACGCCTGTAACATTCATCTGCCACCTCCATATCCCACCACGACCAACGTCCTCTTCCTTGGTACTCCTTACGGGGGATCTTCACAATCAAGCCACTTCCAGAATGGCGCCAAACCTAGCCCCTTCATAACATGAGCTTATCTATGATATGATCCGCAGTCAGAGGGTTCGCCATGAGCGCTAAAGAATTCCTCGCTGACGTCGAAGGCGGCGTGGTGCCGGTGGACTGCCACGAGAAAGTGCTGCGGATGGAATTCATCTATATTGACGAGGGGCTGTGGCTCGGTAGCGGCGTCTTTGATGTTGTCGAGAAGCTGCGCGCGCGTGGATGGTCGTTTGGCGAGGGCGAGTTGGGGTTTGATCGGTAAGTTCCAAGGTTATGATCCCCTGGGCAATAGCACTGTCCTACGAGTACAAAGACTGAGAAATCACAGCACTTTGGATATATTCTACCTCGCCCAGCTGGCAGCGGCCATCTACCGCTCCAGCGACCAACTTGAGGGTGACTTCCCCTCCCCTGATGATTTCCAGTCCTTCTACACCATACACCACGCACTCCTCCACTCCTCCGCATGGCGCTCTTATTACTCTACTGCCTTCCTTACCCAGCGCACCACAGCGCGCTTCTACTGCCTGCCCGACCTCTAAGACCTACCTGACTCTGACTCCCTGCTGGGGCTGCCGCACCAGCGACCCCCTGCACACGCCACGAAACTCCCCCGTTGGGCCCACAGCATCGGGCGCACGCGCGGCAGGCAGCCGTCCCTCCCGCTCGCGACTCTCACTGGATTAGCCCTCAGCACGCTCGAGACGACCATCACGCGCCTACGCACGGCCCACACCAACGTGCCGCCCTACTCGGAGACGCAAGCGCGCTTCTGGCTTGAGTACACGGGCTCGGTTCCCCTGGCCGATCTGGCTTAGCTAAGGCAGTTTCCCGGGAAGCGTGGGAGCCGAACATCTTCGGGATACTGGTCGCGCAGGGTGCGTGCGATGTGTACGCGTGGGCAGCAGAGTACTCGGCGCAGCTGTGGGAGGCGAGTGCGGCGAGGAGGGAGGTTGCTGAGCCGGATGTGGATGGCGTGTGGAAGAGTGAGGTGATGTGGTGTGGGTGGCCGGATGGTGGGGTCGGAGGCATGGTGTAGAGTGTGGGAAGGAGAGGTTGGGTGTGAGGAGGAGGTGAGAGTTTCTGGCTGCTGTTGCAGTGGAAGAGACGATGGGGGTGAAGGCGAAGGTGGGTGAGTTGGACTTTGCAGTGCGGTCGCATATGTTGCTTGGGGTGATGCGGGCTGCGGTTGAGGAGGGGGAGGTGGCTGAGGGAGGTCTTGGGGATCATGGAGCCATATGTGAGGATATGGGACGGTGTTTGGCCTGCTACAGAGGTGGAGAGGGGGGAGATGCTACGGCAGATCTTGGTGGAGACTGGGCAGCTCTTTGCAAGGTGGAAGCTTTCGCCGGTTTTGAAGGAGTTCAGTTTTGCGCTGGGTCCGAGGGAGTAAGAGTGGCAGGCATGCGTCTATTCAGATATTCAGGTCAATGGTGAGGACTTCGTGATTAAAGCTTGCGCCCATGATTTCGGTCATTGTACAAATTGGGAAGATATCTAAGTGCTGTACATGGATTCGATTTGCAAAATTCACACATTATGAATAGGTTCAAGTAGCTCGGACGACCTTCTGGTACAGAAAATTGACAAACGCATATAATGACGCAAAAACCGCCCACCGAACGAAAAAGCTATCAGATTTGAAGATAGCATCTGTGATACAGAGATTTACCGTGAAAGTCACGCTGCTAATCATGGCAGTCTCGGCAAAACTTCGCCACGAAGGGCCTTGAGGCCCAGGAGCATGAGTTGGAGGGGCGTATCCGCCATTATCTTCGGTCTTCATATTGCGATTGACACTGCCGATGTACGATCTAAATATTAGAAGGTTAGTTGAATCCCAGTTACTGATTCAATCAATGGAAATTGTTAGTTACTACCTACCGACCAATATCAAAGCAGTGAAAGGCTTATCTTCCAAGTCCCAATATTGATAGATGATATGTGGGATATCGTGCGAAGCGGAGAATGGAAATGGATAAATCAAACGATACTTGTGTCGTCAGTAATAATATGGATGGTATCGGTTTGTTCGCCATATCGAGTTGGAACAGCCAAGTCCAAGGCTGCCCTGGTGCAGTTGGGCTATGGGGGAATCATTATAGACTAGAGTGGCTTCCGCCTGACCGCCTGAAACTTGAAAGACCGTGCGTGGCCCCTGGGGCCGATGCCCGAGTCTAGAAGATCAGAAATAATTGAAACACATTTACGGTGGAAACAGTCATCCCTTCGAGACGAGTGGACTCAAGCTTCACTTAGGCTGTAATTTTGACTTACTTAAGCCTACACTCCTTTAAAACACGATAATCTGTATCTAGAACAACTCACTGTCCTTAATACACACGATGTGCCATATAACGTGGCGTAAAGCTGTACCATCCCGAAACACGCTGTTCGACAGAAAAGAATCAAGAAATCCTGCAGAGAAGTTCCGCAGAGAAATTCCGCAGACAAGTGACATAGCACAGGCAGCATCTTGCCTGTGCTATGTCGCCTGCGGAGCCTTCGGGCCCACTATGTGATCCCGCTAATGCAGGCGTTGGCCCTGCCCAAAGCGAACGAGGCTTACATGCACTACTATGTACTCTGGATATTGATTTGGACCAGACACAAAGCGTCGAGGGTACTATGATGTCTAGTAACGAGGAATGACCATGTTTCTATCATTCAACACCTCGGGAGGGCTTGTGCGCTAATTATGAGATGGTTGACAACACATAGGGTCAAGTATTGTACTGCAAGATGCCATTTCAAAAGGTCTGAGATGATTCACTACTTGCTATGTATGTGCAAAGCAGTATATATGTAAATACATATCCATGATGCCAACCTGACTCCGCTAGCGATCTTCATGAGCGTTCGCCCGACTTTCAACCGAAACTCTGGTGAACTTCACATCAACGAAATACCCAGTGGATCCATGTACATCCCAGCAAGCCTTTACACGTGCGCCTCGGTACATTTCTCGCCCCCAGTGGGACCGTCACAGTTGCGGTCTTTCTGAGTGTTGAATGCAGTCATGTCAATGTCCTTGTTGTTTGTAGGATTGCCTTGTGCATCAGCGCCCTTGCATTTCACAAAGAGACTGAGGAAAGCAGGGCAATAGGTGGTGACCATGCCACCAGTAAATGTCGTGCCAGCGGTATTGATCATCATAAAAATGGTCTTGCACAAGCCAACAGAATGACCAGAGGATGACTCCACTGACAGCAATGATTGCGGCGATAGGGCTGGCAGCAGCACCCGCGATAGAATAACAAATGCTGTTGATCTGAAGACTGCTCAGGTTATCTTCAATTTTTCCATGGCCCTGGCATGTGCCTTCAACTGTGGCTATCGCTTGAATGGAGCTGTTTCCAGAGCTGGACGCATACGGGGGGAAGACATCGGCAAAGAGTCTTGTTGAAGATGCCCAGCTCCGCTGCCAGAAAGTCGGCTCCGTCATGATTATGAAGGGCGTCGGTCGTGAACAAAGAGGTGAGGTTCATGACATCGCCCGAGAACGACTGAACACGATGATTCACCATGTTCCTCACGTCCTCGGTGGGTGTCAAGCCATAATGCTTAACTGCGGAGGCTGCGGAGATGCAGAAACAGAAGAGAGCTGCCAGCTGCACGATTGAGAAAGGGGGGTGGGTGAATCGATACAAGAACAAGAGATTTCACGGATTTGAGTGGTTTGAATCTTTATGGAGTCAAGAAGCGATTTCCTTCTGGCATTCTCGTTGCTAAAATACTCAAGGATGAAGCGCACAAGTCATGGTTAGAACCGACTTTCCGCTCAGTAAATTAATTGAGGCACTTACTTGCCTACCGATATCTTGTTTCCTGGCCCCCCACGTACATCCGGGTGGGTACTTGAAGAGGTAGCACTCTCGAGGATTATCTGCGACGGCTCAGCGCCTCAACGCCGCCATAGCGGCTGATATCGACAAACGCTGCTATGCAGGCAAACGAAGAAAGCACTTAGCGCGCTCACAGAACCCATAGATAAAAACCGCTTTTTCCTGTAGATAGATTTCCTCTTCTCTTATTTCCCCAGATTTGAAATTCTCGTCGATGGCTACAATAGTTTAGATAGGAACACTGATTCATTATTATCTACTATTCCGAGCCCGTGACACCACCCTGACCTACAATCCACAACTTATTCCGCCAAAAAGATATATTAACTGCAAGATTCTTACCATCCCTGTCCCTGACAGTCCCCAGTGTAAACCCAGGTTCTGGATCAATAACATCCACCCCATCATAAAAGTACAAGATCAGATTCGACAGAAGGCGCCTATTAGAAAGGACCGAACCAGACCTTGAAATATCAAACGCGGACAAGCATGCTTCCTGTAAGGGCTTTTGACGGATGGGCGGAACCTGGACAGGCCAGTGTTGGGGATGTACGGGGTGTTGCCACTGGGTGAGATAGCGACGCCATTGGTGTTTCCATTGGTGATGTGCACAGGTTTAACATGAAATGTACCCCACTCAGCAAAGTAGATTGTTGGCTTTGTCAGGGGCGTGAAGTCAATCATTTCTCTTTCCTGGCTTGTGTGGGCTCTCATGCATGATTTATCGTAGTCACAGAGTTTATAGGAACACTTACCCAGCCAGATTTCGAATCAGTCAAGTAGAAATCTCCACATGGGTCAATTTACAGATCATTAAAGCCCTCAAACAGCTGGACAAGGTAGTTGTTAAACAGTGTCTCCTGTTTCAGAGTTTGTAGATAAATCTTGATAAGCTATAGTGAACAGGTGTTTACCAGAGCCGGAAAAAACAATGGAATCTGAAGACCCCACAAGAAGTCAGTGACAGAAGCGGAGCTACCTAGGAGTACCATGCCATGGTCGAAGCCCTACAGTGCCAATGTTGGAGTACTGTTCATGGGCTACTACGCGGTCTCAGAGTGTTCCAGCTTTACTACTACGCCTAGCCACCACTACATCACAGCATAGAAATGGCAAGATGCGGAGATTTCAAACAAGGGTATGTTAGCTAGTTCCTTAGATTCGGTAACGGCCGGCCTAATTACGAAAACCAGAACGAATGAGGGAAAGATCAAGGAACAACCAAAATAAAAAGAGGAAACTGCATCCCTGTAACCTCCTTGCAGGTCAATTCAACTCCACCACCATTGAGCGCTTGTCAACGTTCCAATATCTATGTACTAAAGACCACAAGCGGTGCAGAGGCAACGACCGTCCCTTAATGACAGTCAATCCCACCGAATTTATTTCCAGTAGCCTCGTACCAAGCTGATTCAACACTTCCACCATCGCAGCCTTTACCGACATCAAACGACCACTCAATCTTTCCATCTTCGTCATTGCAATCTTTTTTCGATGCGACACAGGATGCGAACGGCTTGAGGTTATCCCAGAGGCCATTGCAGGTACCTTCAGCGCCGTCGGCATCAGCGGCCTTGACGATATACGTGTAGAGGGCGTTGTCCTGGCGGATACAGGTGTTGTCGGCGGAGACGGAGACGCTCAGGGCGACCAGGGTTGCAATGAAAGTAGTAGAGATAGTAGGGAGCTTCATGTTTGCTGATACGTTATGGAATTTGGAGAAGGATAATGTAAGCTTCTGGAGGTTTGATCTGGTGAGAGTGAATATTTGCTACAGAGAAGGGAGGGTGAGGACTCTGTATTTATATGTTAGTATAGGCCCTAACACAGCACCTCTTTCTAGGCATCTTCAAACGATGATACTCAGCCCCCAATCTCAACACTTTGGACCTCAGGCCAAGGTGAGGCTATGCACACAGAACGGCAGAGATTGGCATCATGACTGACGCCAGTAGGTATGATCCAACAGATAAACAATGTTAAGCATTATCATTGGTAAAGTGTCACGGACAGCCTCGCGACCCTGCCCCGAACCCGCCCCGAACCCCGCCCCGGCGGGGTTCAAGGCAGAGGTGCTTGCCCCGGCCTGGGGTTGGGGCAGAGTGTCACGGAGCATAGACACTCGCTAGCAAGTTTGATTACTTTGACCTATTTGGCGTAAAATATTCACTGAGCCTCGCTTAAGCCCCTTGCACACATTAGATAGCCCGTCGCCGGCGGGTCTGCCTCTTTCCTTTCTCTCATGTTAGAATTTCGTCAGATAATCTACCAATAGATTCTTATTGAACGAGACCGTCACAGTCTCGACTTTGAAACTTTCCGGCGGCACAACCCTAAATCCAGAAAGGCGCCGTGGCTTCAGACACATTCAGAGATTTTGAACGGCCTGGGGGATACAGCAAAAAAAGGGCAATGATAAAGATAGAAGGATGACGCCAGGTTGGCTAACTGCTGTTGGCTGTGGCCCAAAGTCCTGTCAGTAATCTCAGACCACAAGGAAGGAAAATCAGATTGTGGCTATGTGCAGGTGCCAAGTGACTCAGTGTTTGAAGTGGAAGCATTAAAGCCAATGAACAGTCTCATATCCCAGTTGTGATCTTCAATTCCTCCCTCACCACTTGCCAGAACGCCGTCTAAACACCAAGGAAATGCACCTCATCCACCAGGCCACGTTTGTCTTTCTTTTCGTCTACTCTTCCTCAGCCAGCCCCATCGCCCATTTCTTCCCCAAGATCAGGGAACGTGTCTGGCACTGAATCACCTCATGCCGAAGCCTCTCTGCTCGTTGCGTGAACCCTGCGGGCCACCACCACTGACGATGGTGAAGCTCACTTGAAGGTTGTCCCCCTTATCCGGTCGACCATATACCCATCAAGGACGACCGGCTCGAGCAAGGTGGTATACAATCCATACCCGGCAACATTCTCAAGCGAGGCAGAACGACAGTCTTCATCTTCTGTTGACCCTGTGCCCGTCACGTTGACAACAGCAGGACCTGCCAGTGTCGACTCGTATGCGACTCCAGAGCCCGCAACTAGTACCTCCTCCAGATTGACTGCTGGCACCGTCAGACCATTGTCTGATGCACCCAGTAGTACTCCGAGGACATCGCCTTCTCTGCCGGCCGCCACGACAGCAGACTCTCCAGAAACCAAAGCACCCTCGATGCAAAAGACTCTCGTCAACTTCGACTTCTCGTGCCGTCGGGTCCATCGTCAAAATCAGCCATTCAACCGCAGGGAGCCATGCACCCAGCAGCGGCAGCTCTGCGTTTGGACTGGTTATTGTGATAGTGTCGCCCAATGCCTCAACTACAGAAACCCTATCCTCGTTGCTCTCTACTTCGTCTTCTCACTCGCCGGTTACCGGGAAGACCAGTAGCACGTCAAAGGGATCATTAAACCCCAGTGAGACCACGCCAATACCGGTTACTTCCTCTACGCCTACACCTACACCTACACCTACACAACCGAGCGCAAGCGCATCATCAAACGACTGATTGTCAACAGGTGGGCAGTGTGATGCCAGCATACTCTTCGCATTTGGGCAGTACGGTGCCAGCGTGTCTCGCAGGCGAGTCGACACGAGTATGGAAATCAGATGCGTTGCAGGCAGAGCCGTCGGATAGCATAATGAGGCCAGGGGAAGCCAGCTATCTTCTCGTCTCATAGCCTAGAATCAACACAGAGTGGGCGCGTTGGTAACGCGCCTAGTCGGGGGCACATGCTCACAGGCTGTGCCTCCATCAGATGATAGTATGATACTATCATGCCACCCTTGTAGGCAGTTTGGCACGGAGTAGGCAGTCATGTCGTCATGTCGCAGGCATATCGGCGCGGCTAATTGTTGGTAGGTAGGTAGGCAGTATGATGCCAGCACGTCTCTCGCAGGCAGATCAGCACGAGTGAAGTAGTCAAATACATCTCAAGCAAGTTCGTCAGAAGTACGAGGTCAGGACAATCCTCAGTATCTTCATCCTCTTGCAGGCATGTATCATGGCGTGAAGATGCGTCGTCGACGCGTCCAGTCTGGGATACTCACCAACAGGCTGTATCCCCCATCAGATGACAGTACGATGCCAGCGTGTCACGGCATTATGATTCAACGACCATAGCGAGATAAGGCAGGCAGAAGCCTTAGCTATTCCTTGTTGTCATCAACCATTCTGTGTGGTCGGGCGGGTGCGGGCGCACTGAGGGACAACAACACGTTCGCACAATCGCCGCCACGGGGGAATTCTTCTTGGTTTCCTCACGCAACTGATGAGTACTGACACCGGACACCACGAGAAGGTGAGAATTCGTCGTCCTGAGAGCTGGAGGCAGCGCTCTCATCCAGCGTGCCCACCGGAGGCTATGAAAGTGACGGTCGATGAGGGTCTGGGCGAGGTCTAGCTGTGACCTGAATGTGGGCTAATATCCACCGTCAACGGCAAACAGAGCAACCTGGCATATCTCCTCAAAGAAAAAAAAAAAAAAAACAAAGACCCTAGATACTTCTGGCCGCCTCCTTCGATTCCATGCAATACACACTCAGGCTGAAACCACTTAAGCGGAGCATTTACCACTGAAGCAATAGCAACAGTCCTCACCACCACCCTGTTCACGCTGATACCTCCAGAGCCATCACTGTTCTTGGCGCAGCACTTGCCCTTCGTCTTGCCCGAACTGCTCCAGAAAAAAGAAAAAGGTTAGCAAAGTATCACCTCGAAAGCCGGAAGTAATTTACCAGTTGTGGAAAGAGTATTGCTTCGCTAGCTTCTTTCCACGACACACGTTGGTGCTGTTCCTGTCACCGCTGCAGCCCTTGCGCTTCTCCAATAGATTCGGGACCATGGCGCTCACGAGGGTGACATTGTCAGCGGCAATGTCATTGCTGCCTGGCACTGGGTTCGCGGCACCCTTGTGTTCTGAAATTGCAGTTGGCCTGGGGACAGTCACTTCTTCTCGGATGCCGCATCTTATTCTGAGAAGTATTTTTGGGTCGATTGAGCTCAAGATTAGATACACAACAGCATACCAGAGCTGCCAGGGCTTCCAACAGAAATTCCATTTCCTCCTGCCTTCAGCTGACAGTGTCCTTTATTGCCAGATGTAAAGTGTGAGCTCATGAGAATAACTCACAAGGCTGTTCCTTCTCATATAAACACTTTAAAACAGAGAGTTGTATTTCACAGCCTCCATGGATCTATTTTTGGTTACTCCCGATCCCTTGGTAGTGGCTGTGACTGTTAGGCATCAATCAGGTATTGGTTGAGGCTGTGCTTTGTAGCTGATCATCCACCGCCTCGCTGATATGCTGATATTTAATAGACAAAGGCTTAAGAATCGAAAACCAAGAGCATATACATCATGGAGCGTGCAATCACAGAAACCATAACAGTCGAAGAGTGTGTGTCCTATCTGAAATTCCTCGCAGCAATTGCCAAACTGCGACACGACATCAGCACCAGCGACAGACTTTTCGGGATCAACGACAGCGAGGCTCATGATCAGGAGAAAAACGATATCTCGCCACAGTCAGGATCAGGGAGAAGAGATGGGCAGTTTATGTGTCTAAATCAGTGGATGGATTCATGGCCTGGTGGGAGAGTTGTATACCTGTCAATGAAGGCACAGCAGGGATTTCTTGGACTATCGATACTTTACCATCACTTGGTGGGTCGTTACAGTTGTACTATCTCTGTCTGTATTGGCTTGACTTTATAACTGTGTGTATTCTATTTAGATGTCCTCATGGTATGGCATTCGTACATGCTCTACCCTCGATCGTTTCTTGCGGACTGCATGCGGTTATGCAAAATGGGAGTCTGGGCTTCAGGACTACCCGGGAAGATGTGGAATCGTGCATCGAAGAGAAAAAATATCGCTACGACCCAGGAAACAAGGCAATCCAGCACTTCGAGGCGCAAACTGGTTATTCATGATATAACCTCGAAGACCCTCCTTCAAAGATCCTGACGTGCCTACGGTGCAAAGAGAAGCTTGGTGCTCCATGGACAACCGCGACAAGTATCGGTTGCGATCCCGACGTTGCATTCGCCCATTGCATTGGGAAGAAAGCAGCAACCCGCCAGCTGCTGCAGGGGGTGAAGTAGATCAGACAGATCAGCCTAGCCGAGGCCAGAACACTGCATCACGAGCTAATGAGACTTCTGCGGATTTCAATCCCAGATCTATCGTTACCGGAAAGCGCAAGAGGAATCCAGTGGTCCGCGATGTCTTTGCTATGTGCCAGGGTTTCTCTCTAGGATGGGAGAAAACTCCAAAGCCACTGAATTTGATGGATTCGTCTTCAGATTCTATTTCAACAATTCGACTCCATCGCAAAGACCTGCCTGACGCTCCGAAGAATTATCGAGAAATGACAAAGAACGCGCTAAGCAAATGGTTCGTTGATGCTATGGAACTGGAGTTGAAGACACTAGAAAGCAAGGGAACCTGGACTAAAGCACAAAGACCACATGACGCCTATGTGATCCCAACCATATGGGTATATGCATATAAATTTGATGATGAGGGGTTCGTTAAGAAAGTCAAAGCACGATTGTGTGTGCAAGGGAACAAGCAAGTGCTTACACATGCCGAGACTAGGGCTGCTACCCTAGCCGCCCGATGCTTCCGGACGTTAATGGCACTCACTGCTGCATTTGGCCTGGATATGAAGCAGTTTGACGCCATCAATGCCTTTGTTAATAGCCGATTGGACGAGGTGGTTTATGTGGAGATGCCACCTGGTAGAGATCACAACCTGGCTATGCTTTACGATTGCTCTGAGCTCTATATGGACTCCGTCGATCTCCACGATTACGGCAAAATGAATTGACCCAAACTTTACGCCAGATCGGACTAAATCCAGTCAATGAAGAACCATGCTTGTTTACAGAAAATGGAGTTAGTCTATTGGTCTTCCGTCTACCATCCAGACAAGACACAGGAAGTAGAGCGAATTGCCTCTGCATTGCAGGCACAATATGAACTCCGCTATGAAGGAGAAGGCGATGTCTTCTTAGGTATTAGGATTATCTGTGACCGGGTCAATCAAGTGGTTCATCTGAGCAGCACGGACTATATAAAGAAAATTGTCAGTCGCTCCCATATGGAAGATAAACACGCCTCAACGCCTGCTGTCAAAGTGCTCACAACTTATGATGGCACTACTTCTCTGAAAGATTACATCATTACCAGCAAAAGATTGGATCGATCAACTATGCTGCAATGGCTACTCGCCCTGATGTTGTAAAGATCGCATTGCATCTGGCTACATTAATGACAAACCCCAGACCAGAGCACTTTGATGCCGATAATCGAGTCCTAGCCTATCTCAATTACACATAGAAAGTGGGACTCAGATATTCAACTACTGCAAATAGAGATGCCACTGAGCCATCTGAATGCTTTGTTACCTCAAGCAACGCTGCTTTTGGCGATCATTCAGACTGTCATAGTTCTGAAGGCTATCTAGCTACCCTATATGGGGGTCCGATTGATTGGAGAGCATCCAAGCAAAAGACGATTACCACATCATCTACAGAAGCTGAACTCCTTGCTATTTCAGAAACCGGCAAGGCCCTGCAATGGTGGAAGCGCTTATTCAATGCCATTGGATTTGATCCTGAACATCAGCTATCTATCAAATGCGACAACATGCAAACCATTCGAATTCTTTGCAAAAATGATCCAGCCATTCAGACAAAGCTACGCCATGTTGATGAATATCAACATTGGCTTCGTCAAGAAACCCAATCCAAACGCGTCCTCATTGATTGGATTCCGACCTCTCACATACCCGCTGATGGCCTGACGAAGATCATGAATGGTCAGCGATTCCACAACTTCATTCAATTGCTTGGGCTTACTGAATTCGTCTAAAACAGACTGGCTTGGCCGCCAGCCTGGGGGGAGGGGGGTCGGAATAGTTATAGAGGTTCCTTACCGAACAATACCAATTGATGCCTGATTGATGCCTCTCTGATATCATGTGGCGCAATCAGCTTATTCACTCCTTTGCCATTAGTTATTGCTATTAGAACCGCACATTCGCTTAGGATACTCTGTTAGGTAGTCTATGGCCTTATTTAGGATCCTAGATAATTTCATTTGCAAGAATCAGAGGGACCTCAACCATATACGCTTGATATGTTACGTACTTTCGACCCTGACTAAGCCGTGATTCCGACATGACAGCCGAAGATGGCTCGTGTGAGGCCGAAAATGGCAGCCATTTGGTAAACACAAATTGTCAGGATGAATATTTGATGATTGCAGTGAAAACTCCGCGACTCGGTGGTGAAATACGTTAACTATTACTACTGTTGGAACCCAGGGTGTAGTGGATATATGGCTCAACCAATGGAATCGCCAAAGAGGTCTGAATTGCTATATAGCTCCTATCTGGCAATTTATGAGGGGCAAGCCGACTAATACAAAAATAATCGGCAGTCTAAGTATTCCGTCTTCGAGTACTAGATTCCAGCAACTACTATTACTACTACTACTACTACTACTACTACTACTAACATTACTTAGTTTCATCACAGTTCCATCACAGACCAACGCAATCTAAATTCGTTCAGAATTTCCACTGCTTCATCCAGTTCTCCATCAAGGTGACATCGATCGCCCTCAATCGCCTCAATGTTTTACTAGCCTTCTGTGTCTTCGCCGTTTCAGTCCACGGACCAGCCTCTCCTGCCCTTGCGATACCCGTGAAGAAGTCCAGAATTTTTAGTGCAGGTTTATCCTTCAGGTCATCTTCCGTGGGGTTTGTGAAACTTTCCAGCGTTCGAATCCATGTTTGCAGATCAACCGGCTCGACATCATAGTATTTGGTCACCGCTGGGATGAGAGATTGCCAGTCTGCGGCCGTTGGATTGACGAGGTGGAAAGCTGCGCATGGCTCATCTTCTTGCGTGGTGCGACGGGTTCGGACGATATCAGTGATTATCTTGGCGGTTATGTCCTGGTAATGAAGATGTTAGATAACATGATTAAAAGGGTTGTCGAAGAACATACCACTGGAACCCACTGCACTGATACAGACCCCAGGGAGGTTGTAATCTGCTTGATCGTTTTGGATGTTGCAACCAACGATGGAACCCATTCTTGTTTATTCCACATACCATGCTCGGTGGTCGGGCCTCCAATCTGACCTACGCGATGAATACTGGTTGGGACGCCACATTTGGCAGAGGCAGCGGCGCAGATCCTTTCGGAGACATGCTTTGACTCGCCATATCCCTGACGAAGAGCCACACTGGGATCATCGAAGATGACCTCTGGGATCGAGGGGCCCTTCTCCAGGCTGTATCCTTCAATGGTGGAGATGGAGGAAATAAAATGGATATGCGCCGTCTTTTCGCTGGCAATACTGAAATCGACCAGCCGCCGAACACCCTCAATGTGAGGCTCCTCAAATGCCTCGACGCGATGGTTGAAGTTGACCTTCCAGGCATTGTGAATGATGGTATCAACGTCTTGCAAAAGCTCGTCATACTTAGCCTCATCGAGACCGAGTCTCTCTGCGCCAAATGAAGCCGGGAGGAACTCCACGTAGTGTGGGAACTGGTTGAATGTTGCCAGTCCCTTCTCATGCAGGCTCTGCAGCTGTCTTGCAGCTGCGTCTGCAGATCGATTGAGGCAGTATATTTTGGAAACACTACGATCGCGGAGAAGCTCGTGCAACAAATAGCTGCCAAGTGAGCCCGTTGAACCGGTGAGGATAACTGCATGGCTCTCTCCGAGATCATTCGAGTATTTGCCGACTAGTTCAGCCAGTCTCGCTGCTCTGTCCTCGTCACTTTCAATCAATGCTGGAGCTGGAGGTGAGTCCTGCCCCTGGAGAAGGTTATGGACGTATCCAGCGAGCTGAGCAATTGTCGGATGGGAATACAGTTGCTGGCTGTTGAACGCTGCCGCTGCCAAGTCTGGCCTTGCAGATTGCAGAGCTCCTTGGAGGATTTGTCCCAGTCGAAGAGTTTGGAGAGAGTCAAGGCCCAGGGCAAAAATATCTACATTCTCTTCAATCGTGGGGACGGTCAAGATATTGGACACGGTCGTAGTGATATACGTTGCGACGTCGTGTTGAGTGGCAGCCTTCGCGATCTGTTCAACGTCGCCCTGACCACTGCTTCGATAGAGATCCTCAATCTCATCTGCATAATCGCTCACGACCACTCGTCGTTGGATGGTGCCCTTGGGGGTCAACTTGAAGGGTTTGAAAGGCGAGGACAAACCAATGTGATCTTTCATCAGATGGGCATAGCCTGGGGCGGATTCGTTCGCCTTCTTAACCACAGCCCAAATCTCGTCAATAAACGCATACTGACCGCCATTCCATGCAGACCAGTCAGGTTCAACAAGGGCAGCAGATTGGAACCGTCCCTGGCCGACAACTATTGCCCTGGAAACCAGCGGATGCGCTGAGATGATTTCCTCCATGGACGTTGGATTAAATTTCTCACCATTGCTCAGCACAATCACATCATCCAGTCGGCCATGATAGAGCCAAACTCCATTCTTTAACGGATGAGGGGCAAAAAGATCCCCAGTGCGGTACTCTTGCTTGTCTGGGTAAGTATGGAAGACAGAATGAGCGGCTCGAGTCTCTCCACGTGGCACAACAAGCTCGTATAGCCCATCGCCGATATCACTCATTTGGAGTGAATGCGAGGGGTTCCACTCAAGGTACCGCCAGTCTTTTTTGTCTTGATGTTTCAAGGTCCCGAATAATCCACATTCGCTTGATCCCAGGACGGACTGGAGATGAGTAATCTCTGAGATACGATCACCGACTTCAGGAGCCAAGGGTGCTCCTCCAAAGGCTATCATGCGGAATTTCTGCAAACATTCCATCCCGAGGTCAGAAGTACTGAGATCCTGCAGGATGGAAGGTGGGAGGATGGCAGTTTGGGCCTGCGTGTCCTCAATGATCTGGGACAGCAGGTCGGCCGTGAGAGGTTTGTCGGGACTCAAAACAAAGGGTGTCGAGAAGTAGATGGGCGCGATCATATTGAGGAGACCCATGAAGTGGAAGAAGGGACTCATAGTGATGAATCGTTTACCTTGTTCTGCAATAGGAACCAGACTACTCTCCCTGTTCTCTGGGGTTGGCAAAAGGCCAGTCTTTTCGATTGCGGTGAAATAGCCATTTGTCATTGGGACTGGCTTAGGCAGTCCTGTAGGAGAATAAGGTGTCAGAGATGAGTACATTCGAGTTTATAACAGGGGATATTGATGTACCAGTCGTCCCAGAACTATGGATGTAAACCGCCACTCTATCTTCTGCATCGCCCGCACTCTTCGCAGGAGAGGGAGACAGAGAGCTGGGATCGAAGACCTTCCATAGACCAGGAATCTCCCATGCTTGCAAGGACGAGCTTACTGCCTTCAACTCCATGACTTGTCGACTTCGCTCAGAGCTATACACAACTTTGGCGCAGCCTGTTGCATTCAAAACATGACGCGACGCCTGCTCTGAGTTCCTGGGAGAAAGAAGCAATGCCTATTAACCTGTTAGATTCTCAGTCTGGCACCGAACGTCCAAAATACATACCGTAAGTCGCAGCCTCATACAAGCAAAGACGAACGCAGCATAGCGAATGTCATTGGCACCCATATATGCCAGTATTTCGGGCTCATTTGATGACAACACCTTTTCCTGTATCCATAGAGCTGTATGGTTGATAGCGCCCTCCAGGTCTGCAAAGCTTATCTCTCTCCATCCTTCAGAGATGTCAGATGAGACAGGTTGAATGCAATACAGCCTTCCAGGGTCCTCAGCAACGATGGCGTCCAAGGCCTGCAAAACGGTGTGTTGTTCACAACTGACTGATGCCATTCTCGATAGGATGTTCTGAAATAAGGGCTTTTGATAATACTCTAGAGAAAATTCCTGCAGAGATGCGGGATAGGTTATAAGTAACTTAACACCCTTTCCAATATATACTCTCAGTCAGCCCCGCCATTTACAGCACGAGCGTGTGATACGAGCTCATCTTGATTTGAATTTGAAATTATGCTGGAGATGCAGCTACTCTCATCACAATATGAGGGGTATGCATAATGCAAATGCCCATCGAAAGTTTAATCGAAATAGATATGCCTGACGCCGAAGTAGAAATAACAGGAATTATCAGTTGATAATGATGCTGCCACGTTCATCAGGTCGGTTATTTCTGTTTCCAGTGCCATATCAGAACAGATATAACAAGCCCCAATGACCTCTATGCATAACTATCAACAAATTGCAAATTATGAATTATGAATTTGCAGACCCAATACTTCTAATGTGCTTTGCTACCTCACTACAATATCTATCTTGTGAAGCTCTGATCGGCAAGTCGTCCGCTTCAAGTCACAAGAAAAATCATAAAACACTACCCGGGCTTGTATTGCAGAGAAGGATTCTGTCTATTGGTTGCAGCTGAGGCCAGCCATCCATCAAAACAAGGTCTCCTTTCAGCTCAAAGAAGATCAATTTTCAGCTTAAGGAAGATCACTTTTCAGCTGAATTGAATACATGGCTTTAGCTATCTATTGTCGATTTACTAAACCAGATACAGTAATGGTATGCAAGAAAAAGCAAACTGAATCACAGGGTATGAAAAAGTTTGCAATGTCGTGATGACGCGATCCCCAATGAGGTCGGTTCCATAGCCTCCCTGGTAAGCAACCTCAATCTTTTCTTTTGCTCGGCTTTTTCCCCATCACCAGACACTGGGGTCAATCGGACTATACCATAAGCACTGACATTGATCCTTTTGCTAAATATCAACATAACTAAGGCATGGCCGTGTCTGTCGTGGGCATTCCCTATGTTGAAGGTGTCAGGATCCTCAGCCGCGAGCCAATGCTGACGCGAGAATTTTAGTGGGCAAACGTAGTTCATGGGTGGTCCATCGGCTCAGCTAACTACTGTATATTGATAAAAATCGATCGGATAAATGGTTGACCCAAGTAGCGAGGTCAGGAGATTCTTATAGTCGATGTGTGCGCACATATTGTAGATTAAGCACTCAATCAGCTACGTATACGCACCTACGTTCGATAGATAATACATCTCTACCTTCGTCTAGTTCTCTCCATATAGACCTCGTTTAGTCCGGAATAATCGACTCCTGATTTCCCTTTTGAGCCACGATCCGAGAGACCCCGCTTCATTTGGTTATGAGCCCGGGCCTGCCCAAGATATTTGGATATATCAACGCCTAACAAGCGTGTGGCATCCCGGGGGTTCTATAGTCGCTTAGCATCGTCTATAGACAGATTGATACGATTCCGACTACGTGTCTCACCCTCGATTAGTTCCCTACACGATTACCGGCCGATAATCTGTTCAGTGGAGCCATTGGGTTGTGAGAGAAGTCATGATGATAGAAACTAGCAGCAAGAACAAGGAGATGTCTGAAAAAGATATGCTTTTACCTAGCTCACCGGACAGAGAGCTAGTGGAAGGGAACGCGATCAAAATATATCCTTTCTCGATTGACAAGCTGTGCGAGGATAATGCTCGCTATTGGTTCCATGCCATGGAGAAGCAGTTGAGACTTCAATACTGTTGGCAAGCGATCAAGTATTATGATGACGTTGGGGACCGCGAATACACTGCTGTTTTAGGACGCAATGAGAAGTGGTTCCGTGCCGATTTAAAGGCAGATGCCATCATTGAGCAAGGATTGAATCCCCAGACAGTTTTTGAGGTTAAATCGTAGCCAAATTCGGGTCGAAAATGGGAGTATCTCAAGCAGAGATTTCTGAAGTCATCCAACACCAGGAAAGCCATGAAACTGATGCGGATGGCGAATTGGAAACCTCCATCTTCTTGAGCTTTTCCATGGCCCAAGCTACTCCTTCAAGGATTGTATGTCACCACAGGGCATTGAGAATATATGTCGATTCAGCTAACATAACCCTAGGTGCCTTACAGTTCCTTAGAAACATTTTCTAATACTTCCTTAAACGGCAAAACCGCGGAAAGCAAGGCAAAGACCGACACCACCTAACTGTTATTGGCGCGACAAGTGGTGACACAGGATCGGCAGCAATCTACGGCCTTAAGGGGCAAGAGAGATGTATCGGTTGTCATTCTACATCCCAAAGGTCGGTCGCATCAGCCCTATTCAGGAGACGCAGATGACAATCTGCACAGATAGGAACGTCCACAATCTTGCTGTGAAGGGGACCTTTGACGATTGCCAGGATGCCGTCAAGGCCCTGTTTGGCGATTCTGATATGAACCAGAACTTGAAACTAGGCGCTGTGAACTCGATCAACTTTGAGAGAGTGATGTGGTTCCTAGCAAAAGGTAAAGCGCCGACTTCCATGCTCCTTTGCTTTTATGCTGCTTTTATGCTAATTGACTTTTAGGATTTGCAATTGCCGCCGGCACGGATGAACAGTCTAGCAAAAAGCAGGCTAGCCAAGATGTCTTAGCCTGGTAGTAGGCACTAAAATCATCGGGCGGTTTCGGACACGTACATAAGGATATCTTGGAAAATGGGCACTAACCTTTGAGAGTGACCGTGTGAGCAATTCTGAGACCATTGAGAGTATTAAGTCCTGTTATCAACGGACCAAAAACGTGCTTGATCCCCATACTGCAGTGGGAACTGCCGCAGCGCAAAGGTCAATGGCTAGGGCTAGTACGTATCACATCTCGCTCTCAACCTCCCATCCAGCGGAATTTTCAGATATCGCTACATTAGCTTTGAAGGGCGATGCTGGCTTTAATTTCGAGAAGCAGGTGCTCCCGGATGAGCTCAAGACTCTTTCGAAGAAAGAAACACGTGTAACCGAGGTGGATAATTCATGGAAGGAAGTAAGGGAAATCGTCAAAGGTCTTGCTGAGGAGGACCTGAAAGCTGAGCAAGCAGTTGATTGGAATTTATCTTTGTCCTTTAACGCGACCTTGAATATACGAGTCATGGCCTAATAATTGAGCTAAATTATATAAGCCTAACTAGGAAAGTCTAAAGCGAACACAGCCGAAAGTCATAAGCCATGGGATGTAGAACTTCTATTATGATACTACATACACACGCTATATTAAGAGAATATGATGTAGAACATATGATTGGCTAAACACCGAACAAGTATTAACAGAAGACATAAACCACCAAACGCCTTCAGCGCTCTAAATCCAAATCCAAATCCAAGTCACCACCCCTCCAGCGGCGTCAACCTCGCCATAACCCCATCCTTAGGATGCACCGTCGCGCCCTTCCTAATCTCCAACGGAGCATTGGGATCCCTCAATTCCATCTCAAACTTGCCCACCATCGTAGCAACCAGACAAGCAAGCTCAACTTTTGCAAACATCTGCCCAATACAACTCCTTGGGCCTTGGAGGAAGGTTAGCAAAGCGTAGTTGTTACTTGACCCGCCAGTCTTGTTGGTGCGTCCTGTGTCTGGATCGATCCATCGTTCTGGATTAAATGTAGCTGCCTCGTGACCCCAAAATTCTTCCTGGCGATTGATGATGTGTGGGGAGATCATGAAGAATGTGTCTTTGGGGATCGGGATGCCAGTAATTGTTGTGTCGCGGGAGGCAATACGGACTGTAGCGGGGACGGAGGGGTAGAAGCGGAGGACTTCATTGCAGACGGCGTTGAGGTAGGAGAGGGAGTCGAGGGTTGCGGCGGATAAGGGGGCTGGTGAATCAGAGGAGATGGAGGGAAGGTTTGCGCGGATTTCTTTACGAAGTCGGGTCTGTACGTCTGGGTGTTTGCAAAGGGCATAGATGGCCCATTGCATGGCTGTGGCTGTTGTTTCGTGGCCGGCTGTGAGGAAGGTCATCATTTGGTCGACTAGGTTTTCTTCTGTGAAGGTGCCGCTTTGGAGGGCGACTGAGATGATGTCGACTCCGTTGTTTTCGCCTTTGTTCTCCATTTTCGCACGCTTCTCGTGGATGATTTGCCGGGCGACGCTGCGGAGAAACCCTGATGTCTCTTGTGCAATCTTGTTGCGTCGGACGGGGAGTCTCTGAAGGAGCTTCAGGTCGACTGCAAACAAACCTAGGAGCACGATGATTCTTGTCATCTTGGGGTCGTCATTGAAGAATCGACGGTACTGCCGATTGAGTTCATTGTCTGGGTCTCGTAGAGACTCAAAGTCGTGGTCCATTCCTGCGAGGCCGACAATATCCAATGTCGCTCTGCTGGCCCAGTTACCAATCTGGACGACATTGTCTTTTGGGTTCTTTCGAGATTTTATTTCTTGCTCGATCAAGTTGGCCATCTCGGCGCTCTTGGCCCAGAATACCGGGTATAAATCTTTGACATGACGGTAGGAGAACGCAGGCATAAGATTCTTTCGTTGTATCTAAGTGCGTAGTTAGTACAGTTGAGTTGCAAGCAGCAATAAAGTGTCGCACCTTATGCTCATCTCCCTCTGCGAGGAGTAGCCCATTCCCCGTAACACGCCTCAGTTGCAGCTGGACCAGTTCCGGCTTGCAGAAATCATACGCTTTGTGAACAAGCACCTCACTGAGGGCCTTGGGTGATGTCAAAAGAACACGCTCTAGGTTTCCAACCATATAATAGCGGATTAACCCGCCATTAGGCACATTCCTGACCCAGTTGGCCATTTCATCCAGCGGAGTCTCCAGGAAGATAGAATTCGTATTGCCTTTGAGCCATGTTCGTGTCTAGTCGGATGGTCAGAATAAGTCCCTTCGTTAACGAATGGACAGCGGATCTCACCGGTGGTGTCGGCAGCTGTTTGAGAGGTGTGAAGAATCGAGGATATAAACTTAAATCATAGATAATTCGAAATGCTGTCACAATAGTCGACAACCCGATGAATGTCAGGACGGATGAGTCGAGCACTCTATATTCGGGCCTTAAATGTACCAGCGCTGCGATACTGAAGTAGACTACCCCAAAGTGGATACTGGGCCGGGCCATTATGGGTATCAACGAAGATCAAGCATGCGAGTAACAATGGGTATCGCAGGTGTTCCATATATTTATGGTTGAAAGGAGGAAAAAGACCGAATATGAGAATTTTGCATGTGATAGGATTCCGCTTCAATTCATAACCGGCACATACCAGGGAGTCTATCACTCTTTTAAGCCTCTTGGCATCAGAGCCAAATAATCAACGAACCCCCCTTCTCTTTAAAAAAAATTGGCACTTGATCAGTGCTGAAGACCCGCAAAGATCCCCCGAACAAGTGCGAGATCTCGGTCCCACTTTGATAGGAGAGTCTAGCCGAGATTCCCAGCTGGCCGTCGAATCAGTGGCCTGGGTAGCTTTTCCCACTTATGCTTGATTTAAGATTTGACTGGGACTCGAGATCCTGCAACATGCGTATGCGTATACAAAGTACAGCGAGCGACGATCAAATCGCTTGTCAGCGTCGGGGGAATCTCGATCACTGTTGTTCGGTGAAGTGACGGTGAGAGGCTAGCTTGTCTTGCCTACCAAAAGTTCTGTGCAAGAAGCGGGGCGGGTCTCTGACTGTCTCGACGTGTCCATTGTACGAGATATATTCAAATTGTTGTGACAAGAAAAAAGATCCCGAGGCTGTTGTGTGCATTGATTACTCAGCAGCATATGAATGCATAAGTTACGTTAACTAGCCCGTTCAGTTAAGTCGATGCACAAATAAGTCAACCCTTAAACAATGACAGTTTAATGCATGCATCGATACAAGATCCTCTGTCATAATCTCTGGGTCTAATAAGATATCACTTAAGCGTCTCATGCGATTCTCTTGGTTTTGGCGACATGATTGCTACGTTGAATTATGTCGTCACCTCTGTTCAAAGTTCCATCGAGATTATATTTCAGCATCCCAAACATGAAAGTCTTCTTCGATGTGAATGGAACGTATGGATGTACTTAGTGGAAAACAGCATAGTCGACGAGGAATACAAGTAAAATCAGAGGAAAGGCAGTTTGTATAAATTGTATCGGGATGAGGCATGGCTATTTTGAACAAACAAATCCCCTATGATAATCCGCAGAATTTTCGCCAACATATTACAAATGTAAATATGATTAGATCTCTCCTTTAGAGTGAACACGGTGCATCGCCCTTCCGCCCGCCGGAGGCTCACTAGCCAAAGGCCTTTTTCTTTTGCATCTCCTGAAACAGCATGTCCTGAGCCTCAATCAACTCCTTCACCTTTGGCCTCTCGGCCATCCTCTTCAACCAAGCTGTCATATGCGGAAACTCTTTCTCATCATACCCCTCATCAGACAACGCACTCCGAGCCCCATTCTGCCACGGCACAAACGCCAAATCAGCATACGAGATCTTACCACCAACAAGCCACTCCTTATCCTCCAACCATTTGTCCAACACCCTCGACACACGCTTGGTCTCGTTCACATAGCGCTCTACCGCACTGTCTACCCGTTCTGCATGGTACCGCTTGAACCAGACAGCCTGACCGTAGTAGGGTCCTTGTCCCGTCACCTGGTAGTATAGCCACTGCCGGGCGTGGTAGAACTCCTTCGTGCCAGGAGCAAAACTGAGCTTGTGCTCTTGGTCGTAAGTGTCAAGAATGTACTCGAGAATAGCGCCGGATTCCCAGATCGTGATATCGGTGTTGGGGTCGTGGATTGCTGGGAGGCGACCGTTGGGGTTGATGGCTTCGTATTCTGGGGTCTTGAGTTTGGTAAAGTCGACAAACTCGTTCTCGTAGGGGATATCAAGTTCTGAGAGAATGAAGGATGCTTTTAATGGGTTGGGGCCGAGATAACCCCCATATAGCTTGATGGGTTTCATTTCACGAGGCATTGCGATGGTCTGTAGTGCATTGAAGGTGGAATTGCTTTGATGATGGGTAGATGAGAGTGATTGAGATTATATTTATATAACCCAAAATGGAAGGCGTGTATCTTGACTCAGATTCCTCGTATTCCTACCGATTAGACCGAAATATACTGTCGGCCTTGAGAAGGCTCCGAGGCCGATTTGATTATGCTAGCAAAGTGTGCAAATTTGCCGTCTGATATCATTCTGCACCCTGTGAAGAATCCTTGTGTGATAGATCCAATGCTGACATTTTCCTTTTTAGGAAGTCATTCATAGAAGAAATGAAGGTGAAAAAAAGAGATCTGATTGACTGATGAAAATCGATTTCAAAGCTTCAAGAAGCTTCCAGAATCTGAGGTTGGCAGTCGTAAATTCAACCAATCAGAGGGATTGGCGTTGCTGGTAACCGGATATGCGAGGGTGTAAGCACCGTCATCACCCTTACGGATATCCCATACCAAAAGCCGCAAAGTTGGACACGAAGTAACCCGGCAGAACGAACGTGGCCTGGACACCAGAAGACCGGATATACTTCTCGACCTTCTGCTTCATGTCAAAATGAGGCACATGGGTGAGACGGTGAGACTGTAACCGGAGGTCTCAGTGACATAGAGCAAAGAGGAGTATATTATGTGCTCCACACCGGCTTCCTTAGCGGCGTCGGTGACATTGGTGCTATGGGGTCAACTCGACATCCGCGCCGCCCTCGCTCAGGGGGAGGAGACGAGAAATCCGTGTGAGAGCCATGACTGCGTTGAGGATGGAGGCAGTCGAGTCCATATTGGCCTGGTAAAGTGGTCAGCATGGCACTTGGACAAGGGGTGCTAAGTATGACGCACGCTCTTCACTTCAATCCCCTGCCTCATTAAATCCAGGAAAGCAGGTTTGGAGACGTCGCGGGTAGTACCCCAGATCTTGAACTCCGTCGACACTGTAGGGTCGGCAGGGATGGCCTGGATCACGGAACCTCCCTGGTTGCCGGTGGCGTATCTGCCGCCTTGCAGCCCGATTATTATGGTAATTCCAAACTTCCCTACCTACTCCGTGAAGATACTTCACTATACTCCGTATATCATGACCATAATCGCACTATCGATTCAACTGATTGGTTGATAACCCCTAAAATACAGTAATCCACTCCATATCATCTCCCCAAGCAGGCACACTCGACATCTCCGCCTTCCTCCGCGGCGGTGGTAATACTACTTCTTCTGCTTCCCAGGGCACTATGGCCCCGTCCACCACACCCGTGGCCGTCCTGGTCGGTGGTGGGTCACGGTTCACGATATGGAGATGATGCGCGAGGCCTGTCGTAGTCTTGATCCTGATGTCTGGTTGAAGGTAAAGAAAGATATGTCGGGACCGTTGCCACCGTTGGAAGTGTATGGAGCGGCGGTGGGAAGGAGGGCGAGGGAGCATTTGAATGGGGTACGGGATCGGGGGGGGGGAGAGTTGGGGGTCCGTAAGGGTTTATTATAATTAAAATTCTAAATAAGCATGTTGTAGTTAGCTATTATGCGTATTAGGGAGAAGTGAGGTTATACTTATGGGTACGTGATTGGTCAAATCATGAACGAAAAAAAAAATTGCTAATTGCTCAATCCAAAGGACGATGACCTAATATCGCCATTGTCCAGGAACATTTCGTTGGGTGAGATACCCGCTAAGGTAGTGTCCATCGGGGCATCAAACTGGAGAGTCAGTCGATTGACGAGGTTGAGAAAGTTACTTGCTTGTGCATCATTGACAATCCATATCTGTGACACAAGTTCTTTGATGGTTCTGATATCCTGTAGAAGACTGAACGTGTCTGGTAGGGCAGGACCCTATAGGAGGGATATCACAAGTACCAGCGTGATGTGGAAGTGACAATACCTAACATCTGACTAGCGGAGGGGAAATAAACAGAAGAATAGGTTAAAGAAATAAAACAAGAAAGATGCGACGAGCCGTAGATGTGCACCACCCTTAACGGTTTCATGGACCAGGTTCAGGGATTCTCGAGCAGCATACAAACACCATAGTCCATTGTCTCGAAAAAAAAAGCGTCCTCATGCCCTTCACCTTTGCTATTTATCTTTACCCATTGTAGAAGATACGGACGCCACAGTAGAATCCGCAGGTTTCTATCGCAGATCTGAAGTCGGTCACGAGAGGATCTCAACCACGCCGATTGGGGTGCGTAATCCTCGTCCGTCAAGTATGATGGGTAGGAGCTCCGGCAGTCATCGATCATCTTCTCAATCTCTTGCATCTCGGTAATAGAGATATTCGGCTTTGCCACGAGACGACGGTAAATAGCGTTTGCCATGGCGTGGAATTGGGACTGAGCGATCAGGCCGGAGTACAACATCGACCCATTAACCCCACATGGCATCAAAGTTGTGACTTTAAAGTCCTTTAGCCACAGATCTGTTAGCAGTCACCATATATGATATTAAATGAAGCAATTATACCTCGCCGTGCACATTGATCATACCGGAATAGTGCTTGTTTCACTGTTGTTCGGAAGGAGGAGAGGAAGGCCGAAGCTTTTGGCAGCACAGCTATCAAGAATATAAATAGCCCACCACAATCGCCGTCTCATCTCCTTTTCAAACATAGTTGAAGACGAATCCGGGCTCTCCCGGTGAAGTCCGAGGCCCGTTGCCGTGCAGATGGCAACGGACAAATACTGCAGGCCGACATCAGGCATGCCTTGTTTCTGCGCAAAGTCACTCAGTAGCAATAGTCCCTGTAGGAGAGTCAAACTCCCTGTCTGCATCAACAAGATCTTTTGCAGAAGATCCTTCGCTTGATTATAGAGACCCACGTCGACATTGGATTGGGCATTTCCCAGCATCCATGCTCCCATTGCCATTAGTGCTTTGTGCATAATCTGACATGCCAAGCTGGGAGGGCTACATGCGCGGGCGCCAAATACAGCTCTGAATGTTGGCTGGTGTACAACAGGATGGTCTGGATGGTAGTCCATAAATATGTATCGACGTATGCTTCATCGTTAGAGTATCGTTGCCACCCCTCCTGGGCCAGACTTGAGCCAGGTTGCAAAAATATTATACTAGTTTGCCCATTGTAGTTTGATATTTCCAACCCACGAGGCACATTTTCGCCCGAGACAAGTTAGGAGGGCACATAAAGGGGTTAATTGCGGGAAACTTACAGGCACGGCACAGTTGCTGAGATATCTGGTCGTCTGGCGTTGAGAATGAATACAGAAGCTGATCGGGGAAGATACTGGAGCTGAGGTGAGGTCTAGATCATCCAGAGAAAGGTTGACCAAGGGTAGCAGGTCATTCTCGCTGCGTTGGTCCTCAAGCAGGGAACGGGAAATCCTTTCTACATCACTCTTCGGGAAAAGCCTCTCCAAGGCGGTCTCATATCTACCCAGCCTCTCTTTAATACCTGTTAGATGACTACGTTTTAATGGTTAAACAATACGACTGATTGGGGGTCAGCCGGCACTCATGCCCTAGTCAATGAAGTTTCGGGAAATTTTTGGTGCGTAGGTGCACTGCTTTTGATTATACCTGCATTGCAAGCAAGTCGGACGTTCTTTTGAACACTGTCAAGTCATCATCTTCAGACCACGACTTGATCTGGAGTGGATTGTGTAGTCACTTTTAATTTCCGGGTCCTGCATTCATTACACTGACAACTCATTAACATGCAATTGGGACGGATGGGATACCAGGTGTACTTACGGATAAAAATGTGCGGATTGCGAGGACTCATTGTTAGTTTATATTGCTGTAAATACCCCCGGATTACCTTCCAAGGTCACGTCATCACTTGATTAATCCTGTGGAAGAAACGGGGAGGAATGCCAGACCGAGTCACGGGGCCCAGATTAGGTAACGTTTGTTTTGCATGATGTTCTGGCTTAATCTAATGGTAGACTAACTGGGAATGAATTAAATGCAGCCAAGGTTTTCAGCGTAATTCTCAATTATATGCATGTTCCTCGTATGGGTAATGGCATCTTTGTCTATCATTGCATGCTGTTGGGCGCAATTTCGAATGAGTAGTTCTGGACAATTACCCTCCATTGTTTCGTTTCATACCGAGGATGTCTTAAGTGGGCCATTAGCTTTTGATAGGACCTGGGATTTAGTGCAAAACATGCTGTAATGTCTCGGCTTTGTATGACGATGGTATCCCTTGTATCTTAAGGCTTCGGTCAGTGTGTATCTTGTGAGGATAACATGCTGATACCGGCCGCTTATTGTAGATATTGTGCCAATCTCGTAACTTGCTTACCCTTCTGCTTTTTGGCAAATTAGTGACACACTGTATCCAGGGGTCTCAGACTTCGTTTGACTTGGCCGACCTTTTAAACGGATAGTGAGGTACTAACCATGCAACCGAGTTTGTCATGACATGTAGGACACAAACTTCAGGAGGCCGGTGAATAAAAATCACTAACCCCCTTTGAACTCATGAATCGTCACAGATGTCAGGAAATGGTCATAATCATGCGCTTCAACCGGCACTATCGTGTACGTGGCTATACTTTTGTGCGATAGTTCACCGCGACGGGAAAAGCAAAAGTGGCAGATGTGTTCTGCATTTATTGTCAATTCAAAACGTTGGAATACCTCTAACAAATTATCCTCAAGCTAGGGATGTTTTGCTAGACCTGTGGATCGATAGACACTGGGACTATTCTTCATTAGGCCATCTTGCCAGAAACGGGCTGCTAGCAAATCTTTTGCATCGGAAACGTGCTACAGGATCAGTGCTCATCCTTGGTGACGTCTAGTGAAAAGCCGGTAAATATCAGATAACTGATTCACCGCTTATAGAAAGAGCAGTTTATACCTATGCTCACACTTGAGCAACCTGTCAGTAATAGTAAATGAGTTAGATATTATTAAAAGTGGGCATATTTTCTTTTGGATGCGGCGTACTGATCTTATTCTTCGTGTCGCCCTTAGTAGTCATTGGTAGTGACCAATCCATGTTAATAAAGCGGCAGGTTCCATTTGGAACATATCTCCCAAGGCCCCCTTATTTCTCGGGTAATGGTATGAATCGTTGTTACAGCCATCATCCTGTCCACTGCCGTTTCCACTTCCGTGTTTGCGTTCAAAGGAGCTTAAACGCGCATTGGGTCCATTCTAGATTATATTGCCTCATAGCTATATAATAAGTCCCACCAAACATGAGTTGGGAACCGCTTCGAAAGCTAACAACGGTTGTATATAGCCCAGTAGTCCTATTATGGCAGTACGTTCAGTGCAATGCCCATACCAGCGGGATTGTACCTGGTATGTGAGCACGTCTATCGTTCTGCCAATTTTCATGGCACAATGGGTGCAGTTTAATGGACCTTTAACAGCTAGCGTCCGTCCATCTTCCAATGGAGACACGAGGCACATCATCAATTACCTACAATCTCATTATGAGGCAAAACTATCACATACTACCTGTGCTTCCTTTTGTGCAATGATGCGAGTGACAAAGTTGATGCTGCACAAACCCAGCATCTGTACCAAGCTTCATTGTCAAGGGTAAAGCCAGCCATTCCCAGGTATGAAATTGATTCTCGTATAAATTAATGTGAAATGCAAAGTCTCAAAAAGCCTCCATAGCTTTCGTCAATTTCAATGCTATGCAGGCCGTTTCAGATAACTGCTATTAATCCTTTCCACATTGTTTGTGAGTCTTGGTGGCTGTCTTATGGCAAAGATAACCCATAAAAAAGATGTCGGCGTCTTAAATTTGTGCATATAAGCAGTCATGGGGCTCATGGCTAGAGATGACAAAGGACGACTTAAGCGGCCGAAGCTTCATGAAGGACTCTAACCGAAAGCCCAGGCAAAGAAGAAGTAAAACAGTGGAGCACATTGGGACGCTGTATGATAATTTTGATTGCCAACAGTTAAGCAAACTGAGCAGCTATTGACTTGACAAAGGTCAAAGAGCACGTAGGATATCTTCTTTATGGCCAAGACCAGCACTTTTGAGCTGTTATTCTTTGGGAGCTCTGTCATTAGCATTATGCATTGGTAATCATCCACGGATTCGGTGAATAGGATATCCTTTATCCAGTTTTAGACAGATGGACCATGAGATAGGTATCTCCTGGACTGTTGATTTTCTCATCCCGTCGTTGTATGCAAGAATTGAGACATCACATACAACAAGTGAATCAGTCCACTACCCGAAAATGCGATACCGGACATGAAGGTGATACTCAATCTCAGTAATACTCTACCATAGCGAATGTTCAGACTCAGAGACACAACTCCTTACCTCAACTTGATATCAAAATCACCCCCATCGGCAGTTGTCCCCCGGCCCATTACCGACTTCAACCTAACATCACCTCCCACCACATTTCCCTTCTCCGCCTCCTTCCATTGATCATCACCATCTATTACCAAAGTATCCTGTTTTTGGAAACCGCAGACGCGAATTCTGGGATATGCTTTGAAAATGAGGAGATTGTGGGCGGTTGTTAGTCGTGGGTGGGTTTCGGCAGATGAGTGGCGGCCACAACAGCCGGGCCATATCAGCATATGGAACCAAATTCCACGCACGGGGTTTACCGAGCGGCGAATACGGGGGTAAGGATTGGCGCGTGACGGTGATCGGATTTTCCGTTTCTATAGGGACATTGTTTTATAATACTCTGTAGGATATCTGTACTTGTATTTGTATAGTTAAAGGGTGATGTTTTTTGTGTAGTAGTATGCACTTGTCTCCGCATACATAGCAGCCGAGCTGCACTGCTTTGTACGAATACGGAGTACATAGTTTGGAGAAAACCAACCTATGGGGCATCATTCGTAACGTCTCTCCGGGATTGCCATGGGATGTGGAGAAAAGGCTTTTCTGCCGCTGTTCCGTTCGTTGAGTTAGCTATCCACGGGCTTCGGATATATAGCTTGGTCTTGTACCTAATCCTTTGATCCATCCTTTCGTGTCTATGATTTTGTGGACTGGTTCTGTGATAGAGAGGAATTTTTTCCCGGAGAAAATTGACGCTATCAGAGATTTCCTTTCTTCAGATCTTGCTCTCCTTCACTGTGACGGGAAACTGTTCGCATTCTTGTGATACTTTGATCGCGAGGAATTCAATTCGCATTCGCTATGGCTGTTCCGAGAGCGAAGACGCCTCTTGATGTTGTTGTTGTTGGGTAAGTTTGCCGTATCCCAATTATTGATTTGGTGTTAATTTCTATCTAGGGCCGGTATGAATTCCCTTCTCTGGGATATTAATATTTGCTCATGACTGCAGGTATCGGTGGGATGGCCGCTGCCCTGACGCTGGGTATGCGTGGACATCATGTCACGATTCTTGAAGCAGCGCCAAAGGTATGCAATGCATTTCAAGTCAGATGTGTATGCAAATATTAACATATCCATAGCTCGCCGAAGTCGGTGCGGGTATCCAAGTTTCTCCAAACATGTTGAGACTATTCGACAGTAAGAATCACCGACTTTTCCCCACCGTGAACCCCCAACTAACAGTACCAGAATGGGGCATCTCCGACCTAATCCACGCCCAAGATGTTGGCCTAGAACACATCCACGTGCGCCGCTGGCAAGACGGCAGCCTCCTCAACACAATGCCCGTCAATAAAACTTATGGCCAACAAGCCGTCATCCACCGCGCAGACCTGCACAACGCCTTAATCACCCGCGCCCTAGCCCAACCTACCGTTACCCTGCGCGAGAACTCACTCGTCACCGACGTAACCTTTGACCCACCAAGCGTAGCCCTTGCCAGCGGCGAAATCGTCCGCGGGGATATCGTAATCGGGGCTGACGGTATTAAGTCGGGCATTCGCGCGAAGTTGCTTGAAGATGACAGTATCAAGGCGCAGCCGACGGGCGATGCTGCGTATCGGATTATGCTGGATAGGAGTGCTATGGAGGCTGATCCGGAGTTGAGGGAGCTTATTCAAGAGCCACAGGCGACGAGGTGGATTGGGCCGTATAGGCACGTTATTGCGTATCCTGTGCGGAAGCATGAATTGTATAATGTTGTGTTGATTCATCCGGATCGGCATGGTGTGGAGGAGTCGTGGACGACGAAGGGGTCGAAGCAGAGGATGGTTGATGATTACCGGGGCTGGGATAGCAAGGTTACCAAGTTGATTGACTTGGTTCCTGATGATGAGGTCCTGGAATGGAAGCTTTGCTTGCACTCGCCGTTGAAGACCTGGATTCGTGGCTCTGTCGCTCTTATCGGTGATGCATGCCATCCCATGCTGTCAGTGCCTCCTCTCCTCCAATTACCTTTACGAAGATCAAACTAACAAAACCAGCCCCTACGTCGCCCAAGGCGCCGCCCAAGCCGTCGAAGACGCAGCAGCCCTAGGCATCCTCCTCTCAAGCATGAATTCCCGCAACCAAATTCCCCTCGCCCTAACCGCCTACGAGCAATCCCGCAAGCAGCGCGCGGAGACCGTCCAGCAGTCTGGCACCGAGAACCGCACCCCGCTGCACTTTCCTGATGGACCAGACCAGATTGCACGCGATGAACAGTTCCGCGCCTCAATGAGGGAGAGTGGTAAGAATCCGGATAGGTGGAGTGATCGTGAGACGCAGAGATTTTTGTGGGGATGGGATGCGGAGAAGGCGGCGATGGGGGCTTGGAGGGGTGAGTTCATTTCCTCTTTGTTTTTGAGCTTGTTTGGCTGTGTGGTGATGAAGTGAAGCTAATCTGAGCAGAGGTTTGTGGTGATGAGGACAAGGTGAGCGCGTACCTGTGATGGTAAAATGGAGCATGCACAGAACAGGAGGGATCTTATCAAGTAGTCTTTGTTTACCAGCGAGCATTTGTAATATAACTTGAATATACGGACTTAGAGCATTGAACTCCAATGTAAAAAGAAACTTGAATGCTACCAAACATATATGCTTTTCATTGCGTTACACATTAAATGCTCATCTCATATAGAACACATGATCAAACAATCTGATTTTACAGCCTCTCACCAGCAGCAGCCTTCATCTGGCCGTACTTCTTGAGACGGATAGCAGAGACGGTAATGAAGCCAGTGGTCTCAGCGGGAGAGAAGTCACCAATCTCGTCCATGCTGGACTCGGACATGTCGTACAGCTTCTCGGTCTCGGACGAACGGCCGAGGATGGAGACGCAGCCCTTGTAGGCTCGGCAGCGGACCTGACCGTTGACGGATTTCTGAGAGGTGGTGATGGAGGACTCGAGGAACTCGCGCTCGGGGGAGAAGTAGAGACCGTTGTAGAGGATCTTGGAGTAGTTGACGGTGACGAACTGGTCACGGAGAGCACGGACTTCACGGTCCATGACGAGGCCCTCGAGGTCAACGTGAGCAGCACGCAGAAGAGTGAGACCAGGGGTCTCGTAGCAACCACGAGACTTGATACCGATGAAACGGTTCTCAACAATGTCGATACGGCCGACACCGTTGCGGCGGGCAATGGCGTTCGCAGTCAGGAAGAGTTCGACAGGGTCGGTAACGGTCTTCTGCTGGCCGTTCTCGGCGTACTCGAGCTTGACGGGGATACCCTTCTCGAAGTGGACGATGAAGTCCTCAGGCTGCTCGGGAGCCTTGAGGGGGTCGACGGTCAACTTCCACATGTCGACAGGAGGGGTGGTGTTGGGGTCCTCCAGGATACCGGCCTCATACGAGCAGTGGGCCAAGTTCTCGTCCATACTCCAGGGCTTGGACTTGGTAGAGGTGACAGGGATACCCTTCTCAGCGGCATAGTCGAGCAGGGCGTTACGGCCGGCGAAGCGGTTGTAGAAAACAGGGTCACGCCACGGGGCAATGACCTGGATGTCGGGCTTCAGGGCGTAGAAAGCAAGCTCGAAACGGACCTGGTCGTTACCCTTGCCGGTGCAGCCGTGAGAGACGGCAATAGCGCCCTCGCGCTTGGCAATCTCAATTTGGGCACGAGCGATGACGGGACGAGCAAGAGAAGTTCCTATCCTTTTGTCAATATCCGACATGTGCGTGATGTGATCCAACCGGTTCAATCGACATACCCAAGAGGTAAACGTTCTCATAGATGGCGTTACAGGCGATGGCGGGGAAGCAAAGCTCCTCGACGAATTCCCCTACCCAGATCAGCATCTGTAATCTAGCTCTGTGATATCCAAGGAATACATACGCCGCAGGTCGACAACCTCAGCCTTCTTAGCACCGAGCTTCAAGGCCTTCTCGCGGATAGCATCGAAGTCCTCTGGGAGGAATTGTTAGAACGATTCCGGTATCGCGAGGGTATCCTGTTTCTCACCTTCCTGACCAACATCGGCGGCTGTTTCCATTAGCATCTGTTTGTATCCATTGCTGAAGCAGTATGAGGGCACTCACTGAAAGAGATAACATCCCACCCATCGTCAATGAGGTACTTGACTATGACCCATTAGCGGTGTTCAACATCCTATGCAAAAGAATGAAGACAAACGGATGATGCTGGTGTCAAGACCACCAGAGAAAGCGCAGACGAGAGTTCCCTTGCCCATTTTGAGAGAATTGGTTGTATTGGATGAATTGAAGAGAGATGAGGAGTTGAGTCACGGCGGCGTAGATTAAAAATTGGCGGGACAAAGTGCGGGCGGTGGGCGGCCTTGGCTCGCCGAAGTCGGTTCGCTGATAAGATAAGAGCGAGGGGTTGCATAAATTAGATAAGATGGACATAAACATGCATAACATATCTATGCCATATAAGGAAGGTGGCGCTCATCCAGTCTATACAATGCAGATAATCAATTACTATGCAGAATATGCGTCTTATATATTCTGCCCCTGTGGACAACCCAAGAATGATCACACTACATACTTTAAAGCTACATGTTGGCACTCGGCTTATACCGCGGTTATTGCCTGACATCATTGCAACGGTAGAATTGAATTTCTAATCCGGTGGAGCTCTTATCCCTCCTATATCTTTCACGGTTTCCCCCTCCCCAAGCACATATTCACAATCCATTCTTCTTGTCAATTTTGCTATACTGAATAAGAGACCATGTCGTTCCCCGACATCGAAAACAAGGCCGCCACGGGCATTTCCTACTATACGCCTGCTCAGATTCCCCCGGCAGGCTCAGCAGCAATCCCCCAGTCCGATGGCTCTGGTCCCCCGAAACTGTTCCAGCCTCTGTCGTTGAGGGGTGTTACCTTCCACAATCGCATCGGAGTAAGCTTGTGAGACACTGCTTAGTTGGACATATCGCTGACGGGGCCCAAAATAGCTTTCCCCGCTTTGTCAATACTCCGGTGATGATGGACATATGACCGACGTGAGTTACTTTGCAAGGATTGAAAGCAAGCAAGTCATATATTAACGAGGATTACAGTGGCACATGGCTCACCTGGGTGGTATTGCCCAGCGCGGCCCCGGTTTCGTCATGGTTGAGGCCACCGCCGTTCAACCCGAAGGCCGTATCACTCCCCAGGACCTTGGTCTCTGGAAGGACTCCCAGATCGGGCCCCTTCGCCGCATCGTCGAATTCGTACACAGCCAGAACCAGATTATTGGTGTCCAGATCGCACATGCTGGCCGTAAAGCCAGCACTGTCGCCCCTTGGCTCTCGTTCAACGATGCCGCATCGGAGAAAGTTGGCGGCTGGCCCAACAACGTCAAAGGACCTGGCAGCGACCCTTTCACGGACAACTGCCCGATTCCGCACCAGATGACCAAAGAGGATATTGAGGCTTTTAAGGCCGCGTGGGTGTCCGCCGTAAAGCGTGCTGTGCGCGCTGGTGTGGATTTCGTCGAAATCCACAATGCTCACGGATACCTGCTCATGTCCTTCCTCTCGCCCTCTGTGAACAAGCGCACTGATGAGTACGGAGGCAGCTTCGAAAACCGCATCCGCCTGAGCATGGAAATCGCCAAACTCACCCGCGAATCCGTCCCGCAGGATATGCCCGTCTTCCTGCGCGTCTCTGCCACCGACTGGCTCGAGGAATCTCGCCCCAACGACCCTAGCTGGCGTCTTGAGGATACCGTCAAGCTTGCGGAGGCACTCGCAGACAGCGGCGACATCGACCTGATCGACGTTAGCTCCGGCGGTGTCCACAAGGACCAGCATATCCACGCCGCTCCAGCCTTCCAGGCTCCGTTCGCTATTGCGGTGAAGAGGGCTGTCGGAAATAAGATTGCTGTTGGCTCTGTTGGCATGATCAACTCGGCCCAGCTGGCTAACTCGCTGCTCGAGACGGACGGGCTGGACTTCGTACTTATCGGACGTGCATTCCAGAAGAACCCCGGATTGGTCTGGGCCTGGGCGGAGGATTTGGATGTTGAGATCGCCATGGCCAATCAGATCCGGTGGGGATTTGGTACTCGTGGAGGTGGTCCGTTCTTGAAGTCGAAGAAGGTTCAGCAATAAATGTTACACATATAGACATAGACATACGTGACTAGTCGGGAGTGCATGGTTTTATTTTAAATCCCACGTCTCTTTGCAAATGCCTACCGTGGCTGTCGATTCTGACCATTCGGTAGTCATGCTGGCTTTATTATTATTATTATTATTTAATCAAGTCCATTGTCCATACCGAGCCCTAGAGCTATGACAGACCATATTCGTGGACTTGAGGCCGATAGCTATCTACAATCTCTTATCCCTATGAGTTCCTGAGGCACTAGCCCCCTCCTATATTCTTTTCTGATCCTTTTCCTCGCCCCAAGCCGCCTGTATGCGCAGGGCTTTTGAGCAGAGTGCTCTCCTTGTGTTTCAGAGCAGGGGAGGTGTGGCCTAAGCTGAGATTCAGCTTAGGCTACTCTCCCTGTTACCCTTCTCCTGTTCTGGTCGCCTCCTCTAGTGCTTCCAGTCCCCATTCGTACCTCTTCGGGCCCTTTCCGCCATCCGCTGTGGGTGCGCTTGGGGTAGAGCTACACTGATGCTGGCTTTATTGCAATTAAACATGAACGAAGTTACTTTCATGTCATATCTGCAAATTACCTAACCTGCTTGCCGTCTCCGTTGCATGCTACATACGAAGAGCACTCGCAGGAATTGCGTTGTGTTCATTGAAAGACCTGATGTTCCAGTTGATTAAATTCCACTAGTATAGTTTTCAACGTCCCAGGCCATTAGAACAGAATGACTAGCATAGCATACCACGCGTGTCATCCACCATCCAGCCGGCATTAGCCAGCGATGGTTTTTGGTCTACATTTATGGAATATACTATGATAGCATGTTCCCATTTGCGTCAATCAGACATGTTTAACAAGAATGAACCAATTGATCATACACGGTCTGTTCAACCATGAAGAGCACCATCGAGAGGAGCTTCCCCTGTCACTACTTGAAAGAAATAATATCCGATCCCATGTCATTCAACACAACTGAAGGCGCATACTTGCGTGTCCTTCGAGAATTTAATCATGGCATTAACGACCTGCATAGTCAGAGCATCAGAAAATCTCAGGGGCTATTGAAGAAATATCGCGGTTCTTGGAGAAGCACAAAAGGACAAAAACGAGGGAAAGTGAATTGCTTGGGTGCATATTATTCGGATTGGGACCCGTCATATCATTAGCATGTGGTATTGTGATATTCTTGGGAATTGGGTGTGAACGCTGTATCCAGGGATGCTGAATTGTCCGTCAGTCCTGGTATCAATTGAAGTGCTATGTATCCAGCTGTGTGCAGTTAGACGTTATGGTATATTATGCGAAATGAATGATGCGAAATATGTATATGCACAGAGTCGTAAACCCCTAAAACCCAAACAAATTCCTATCCTCATCATACCCCCAGTCCCTCAACGCTGGCAATGCAGCCTTCTGAATCATTGTCGGCGGTCCACAAAGCAGCGCCACATTTCCCTCTGCAGGCTCGAATGCATGTTCCTTAATAATACCCTCGTTTACATGGCCCTTAAGCCCTTTCCAGTTATCGCTGGGATGCGATAACACATGCGCAACCTGGAATTGATCTTCGTGGCTCTTGGAAAAGTCATCTAGTTCAGAAGAAAGTAAGATGTCGTTTTCGGATTTATTCGCGTCGATGACTTTAATGTTCGTCTTGTCATCGGGTGTTTTGAGGATTCGGGCTATGATTTGGTACCCCGGTGTCACGCCCGATCCGCCGAGGATCAATGTGACATTGTTAAATTTGTGCTCGTTACCATCTACCTCAAACCGCCCATGCCCTAAATATCGAATTTCGCCCGACGGCCCTTTAACCTCAACCTCCTCGCCCTCCCGCAGACAATCGAGGATATTACTCATCGTCCCGCCGGGCTGGTTTTCATCTGGAAAATATGTCTTAACAATCAAGTTGAAAGAGCCGTCGTCTTCGGTGTCGAGGATAGGTCGGGTGGGTGTATATGGACGCACAACGAGACGGTCTTCGAAGTGGAAGCCAAGTTGGATGTGTTGGCCTGTTGAGAGACCGAGCTTTTTGGCGGGGTGTGGGAGGGCGAAGGTGTAGAGTTGGGTGTCAGAGGAGAGGCGCTTTTTGGTTGTTAGGGTTGCTTGGGTCCATCTGCAGCTGTTAGCAAGCATACTTTGTGTGGGGGGATCTGGGGGCGTACTTGTGCTTGTCTAACGCAACATCGGGGTCTTTCTTATCTGTCTGGGATGCCTCTTGCGCCTTCTGCTCTGCGTCTTTCTTCATGTGCTCCATTGCTTTTTGCGTGACCTTTCCAATAATACACTCTGTCCATAGTCAGCACAGCCCTGTTGTTGCATGAACGCAAATGCGTACCTTTCAATTTATCCTGCGCGTAATTATCATGAATGCTTTCAAACTCCTCCGTCGTATCCATTTGCACAGCCCCCGCATGTGCCATAATAGCCCCTTTCCCACCAGGATGCCAACTAAGCACACTAGTCGCATCGTATACATTCCCATTAACCACAATCCAGCAGTCATCTTGCGTATTATGCTTTTCGATCTCCTGTCGGGTGAATTGTTTCTCAGGCGCTGATGCTTTCTGTTTGATCGATTCGATTTGTTCGGACGTGGAGGGTTTCATCCAGCCGTTTGTGCTGTTGCCCGCGTCGACGGGATGGCGGAAAAGGAGGGATGTTGAGGTGTTTGGGGAGTCGTAGGTTTCAGGGCGGACCTCGTACCAGCAGTTGTTCATCATACTGGTCATGTTAGCACAAGGTGTAAGATAAGGACAGAGACAGAAAAAGCTACCCCTCGATATTCCACACAGGCTTTGGAGGCTGTGTATTCTTATGCTCATCAAACGCACGAACCAGTATACTCTTCGCGCGAACAAAGTTGCTAATCGGCAAATCAATATGCCAATGCAACCATGTCCAGAACTTCCTTCCGTGTCGAATCGGCGCATCGGGATACTGTCATATTCGTCAACACAAATCCAATCTTCTAGTCAAAGGAAACTCACCTTCCGTACACAATACAACCACCTTTCCCCCCCATCCAGACTAACTTCCACCCGATCAATTTCATTCCCACTCCCACTATACGCATATCCCTCTACCCGATACATCGTACCCTTCTTTACAACCCCCAAATCAATCATTTCTCCCTGCGCAGGTCTAACAATAACAGAGTTGAGCATCTGCGTCGTACATATCGTGCTAGGATGACGGAACATGGTCTCTGCAATTTCTGATCCGGGGTCTTCAATGAAACTAGGGAGTTGCCTGTTATCGTAGATATAGTAATAGCTATCGTTCTCGTAATCCGTAACCCAGATTTTACTCAGCCACTTGACTGATCGGGCGCCTACCCAACCCGGGAGCATTAGGCGGAGGGGGTAGCCGTGGTCTGGGGGAATGGGATGGTCGTTCATTTCATAGGCTAGGAGGACGTCGTTGTTTGTGTCTAGGACGTAGTCGAGTGGGAGGCAGGATTCATATTTTCCTTCGCTGAGGTTGTCGGCGCCTTCGTAGTTCACCCAGAACGATTTATCGGGATTATTTTTTGCAAGCTGCTGAACGTCTGCTTCGAGGAGAACGTCGCGTAGTAAGACACCTTTCCAGTATGAGCAGCCTGCTGCTGCGGCTGTGTAGTTAAATGCACGGGTCTTCTTTATCATGTTGAGTTCTTTTCTCCGGTTTCCATCGCAGGCTAGGAAGATGGGGATGTTGATGCTTTCAAATTGGTCTTTTAGTTCGTCCATCCCAAGGAGTAGGCGTTTACCAGCGATTATTTCAAGTTTGTGATTTTCCCAGAGCAAATGCGGGACGGAGCCGTGGTTGCGGACGTAGTGTATTGGCGACGGTGTAATGAGACCTCCGTCGAAGAGAGTGGTGAGGTTTACCTCTGCATTCAATGGGTGTTTTCCAGTTAGGCGAGTAAGTCTGTCACTGCGAGGAATCCAACTGTCAGGGGAGAACTGGTCTGCTTCATCAATCTGCCTGGGGAGATCCTCGTTTTGCAAATGAGAGTAACCCTTGCCGTTGTTTGTTGTCATTGATGAGCGATATTCCTGCTCGTGACGCAGACATTGCAACAATGCTTGCTCTTCAACTGAGTGCTTAAGTTGCTGTCCTTCCTCTCCTGTATCATTTTTCTGACCTTCATCTTGCCCGTCTGCCTTACCATGTTCCTTTTGCATCCCATCCACCCCATCCATCTTCTCCTTCTCCTCTTCCCTCCTCCTCTCCTCCTCTTCCCTCCTCCTCTCCTCCTCTTCCCTCCTCCTCTCCTCCTCTTTTTCCTTCTTCTTCAAATTAACAGCCCATGGCTGCTCCTCCTTAATAAACGCCTCCGTAGTATGCAACACATACCTCCAAAACCGTGGATGCACATCTGGCCGTTTCAAATGAAAATCCATCTGCTTCGTTAACACATCCCGCACACTAATCAACTCCCCTCGTCTAACCTTCCCCCTCAACTCATCGAGTTTCTCCCCCGCGATACCCTCCAGATCCTCCTGGTAATCATGATGCCTGTCATCACCGGGATGCGTGAAACCGATATGTCTAGCATCGCGGCTGCGTGTGCCGACGCGGTGAGAGTGTGTTCGCGCCCAGTCGGGTTCGTTGAGGATTTCAAGGGTTGAGGAGGGTGTTTTACCCGGCATTGTGTTATGTATTATGTATTGCGGGGGAGTGTAGTATCAATTGGCAACAGGGAAAGTTGACGAAGTTGGTCAGGAGTGACTATACGTAGATTCATGTTGAGAGCGTTTTGGTGGTGTTGTCGCAAGCGGTTCGTCCGTTCTTGGAAGGTGAGAGGATGATGTAAATGTGATGATGATGAAATTAGGTTGCTTTCTCCGCGGGTTTGAACCTTGGTTCTAGGTCATGGCTTGGGAAACCTAATCTGAACCGTCCACTCACTATATTGATATTTGTGTTGGTGAAGAAGTAGTATGTAAAATTCATTATAACGCCAATCTATGCTAAGTAGATATGTTGTTGTGGTTGGTTGTTGTTGGTAGTATCCCGACAGCACATGCAGTATAAGGATGGTTTGGTCTGGAACCGTCAAATTCACATAAAAAGCAGTCCTCATGATCAATCAAATCATTCGCCATATCAATGCATCAATCATCAGTAATCAATCAATCAATCAAAATCTGTGGTATCTATATACAGGCATGAGGACGGTATTCAGTCTGGAACACAAAGGAAACGTGGTCAACGAGTGGGAAAATAGGGCAAATCAAGAAGAAGTAAACATGAGCCGTAACTTGCTCGACCGCTTAGGCGTGTCCTTGGCTTGTTTGGAATCCCGCTCCGAGTGGATGTCGTGCTTTGAGTAAGTTCGCGAGAACGTGGGCTTGGATGAAGTTTTCGACGGAGTTGACGGCGGGGGGGCCTTGGATGGCGTCTTGGACGGCGTCTTCGATGGCGTCTTCGATGGAGAAGGTGCCTTGGAGGGGGTTCTCGTTGGAGTAGTTGGAGCCCTAGACGGAGCCTTTGGTGGAGGGGCCTTTGAAGGTGACTTGGCCGGAGGAGGAGGCTTGGACTGAGACCGCATCTTCGAGAAGAAGGAAGTAGTAGGTGGTTTGGACTTGCTCTCGCGGCGGGGAGTGTGCACGCTGCGCGAGCGACCAGTACGACGCGATGAAACCGTCGCGGCGTCATCGTCGAATTTGAATCGAGGATCCCGCGAGTTGCGTGCGTTGTTCACGTCGATACCGGACATGGTGGCCGCGGTGTGTGTGATGAACTCGCCGTCAACCTTGGTGCCGACGCTGTTGGCTTCGACGTCGGCAACACCGCGACGCCACATTTCGACTGAACTGAGACATTCCGTGTTGATCTCCATGAGGTCTTCGGGCGTTTCGGGTTCTTCAATCGCCTTGGGCTTGTTCTCGTTTGAAGTCCCGCCTCCGATCTGCTTGATGATCTTGTAGCCGCCGAACATGACTATCGTGGCACCAATGCCGACACCAGCGGCAATTAGGAACTGGGGACTGGCAAGCAGGGCCCAAACAGCTGGCGCTGATGTCTTGAGCATCGAGATGGCGGCAGGGGCCATTTTGCCAATGAGATTGCTAATCTCCGCCAGAGTCAGGGCGACGGCTGCCATCGCATCAGGATGTTGCTGCAATTGGGTAATTGCCGTCGTCGCACTGTAATGCAGACATTCTGCCTCTTCAAGTAACATCTGCGCTCGGTTCACAAGGCTGTTCAGTTCAGGGTCCTCGATTTTCTGCAACTGCATATTATTGGACGGTGAGACGGCTCCGGGCGGGCCGGGATTCCGTGGTACCATGGCATCAGGATTGTAGTCGCCGTACGCGAGGTCCATGTCGATATCTGCATCGCTCATGGTGCGGCCGGTTGGTGGGCGTTGTTGTGGTACATCCCGGGTGTCCATAATGGGCTGGGTATGGCGGCGGGGAAGGGCGCTGGGTGGTGGAGCGTACACGGACTCCTCATCGCTATAGTGCGAAGGGGCACGGGAAGAGGCGCGCCGGGGATGATGACTGCGACCGGAGGGGCGTCGCGCAACCGATCTTGACCGTCCACTTCGTCGAGAAGATGCGACAGAATGCGAGTCATCAAAGGTGAAGTTTTCCATGGCCTTAATGGCTTGTCGCTCGGCTACCTTTGCATTGCGCTCGTACTGGAACTGCGTCTTGCGTTCGCGGTAGGCATTTCTGGCATTGTTGAAGATGTTGAAGACTTGTTTGCTCTGCAGAAGTTAGAATCTATGCAGAGAATGCAGGAAGCAGATGACTCACCGTATTGACGACCTTGCCGGACTTGTCAATCACGGCCACTGTCTCGCCTAGAGGCATAATGATGTATGTATGTTGGAATCGCAACAAGGCGATCGGTGATTGCAGATTGAAATTTTGTTTGAAAAATAGTATTCGAGAAGCACGAGAGAAACGGCTATAAAAGAGAAGCGAAAACGGCCGGATCGACAGGAGCAACGCGCCGAACGAAGCGGTGTGTATAGATCCAGTCACGGTGGAGATGGATGCAAAGTCCCGGCGGATGCGAGTCTAGCGTGGAAGATGGATTGGAAAAGACTCGAAGGACACACGAGTCAGTGTCTCGGGGTATATATATGATGTCCACAATAGGCCGATGGCAAAAAGAAATAATGGTGCCTGTTGTTCAGCCGGTGTTGTTATAGCTATACTGCAAGTATGTAAATGCAGCTTCAAACTCCGGGGGATGAGGCGAGACCGTGGGACTCGGTGAAACGAAGCCACAAACGAAAGGCCTTGACGAATGTCAGATGAGGGAAAATAATGAAGAATAATATAGAGCAATAACTAAGGGAATTAAGAGCAGGGAGGTTGGCAGGAATAATGCCGGTTTTAATAGGAGGGGTCCACGGAGCAACAGCACTGCGGGGGCATATAGAGTTGGTTGGGTGTCGAGTATCTCTCATTCGAATTAGAAACCGCATCGAATCATTCACACAAAGCGAGGGGAGCAACTGGACGAACTGGAATCCCTCGGTGGAGTTGGTGCTATGCTGGGCATGAGTGGACAGCGGCATTGGTGGATGAACAGGAGATCGTGGAGCGCTGCGGTGTTGTTGTCGCCGTGTGATTGACGGATGAGTCCTGAGTGAGGCATATTGGGTAGATGACCGTGAGCAGACTTTTCAGAATAGCAATAATAGTTACTAGTGCTGGATTCAGGTACCTCCGTACTTGTGAATCATTCTGCTAACTATGGATTTCTATTGGGGTCAAAGTGAAGCGAGTTGGCTACCGCTTCTGGACTGGCGGTGATGCATTATACTCTGATTGGCTGATTGGACACCGTCTCTGTGGCTGGTGTGTGGCGCACCATATGGTATTACAGTCTACTATCTCAATATGTATTCTTGTTCTCCTCTATCGACACTCCATACTCCATACTCCTCCTCATAGAGTACAAGTAGCCTCGTATGATCTCATAGGGGAGGGCTGTTCTATTTATATGCTTCCATATGAGCCACAGCTACTCCATACTCTGTACAGCTTCACCACATGCTCAGATAACAGTCCCGTCATGCAGACATGCAGACAGGGACAGCCTCATTCGCTGGCTTCTGCCAGATATCGTGCCTGAGACGGTGTAGTCCTGTCGATGCTGTTACAGCCTATTGATCAATCATGCTCGGGTCTTGGTGTTTAGTCCAGTCCAGAATCCTCCTGTCCTTCTGTCTTTTATCCTTGTTGATGCCCGAGCCCAGATCCTCATATAGACAAACATACCAGCCAGAAAGGGACGCTGGAAGGATACTTGCTGTTAACCCCTACCACCACTTACTGGATTCCTTATTCCCTGCCTTTAGTGTCTAACAAGTGATCTATGCACACTGCGTTACCGACCTCGGGATTTCACCATTCTCAAGCTGAATGGCATAACAGCACCGTTCTCTTTTATTGACGCGATCGACTGAACCAAGCCCCTGGTATTATAGTCTTAAATTAACCATGGCCGCCATTAAACCCAGTATGCCTTTGGCTCGATTGTCGTGGGAACCGAGGTCAGTATAGTCTTACTACCAGTAATATCGGTCGCATTGTATGAAATCACTAAACTTGATAGGTATCTGCCCTCTGAAGTACCTGGATTCTGTTGGAATCTCAAAAGAAACAACAGCAAAAGCAGCGTCAACAGTGGTAAGTCGCTTTCTTTCGTCTGCTTCTGTTTCTGTTTCTGTTATCCACGTATCGCACCGCCACAGCCGAACTTCTCCAGTCTCTGGTCACGAGACTCACCCCTCGACATCGCCTTCAGACACCACCCACGAGAAAAAAAAAAAAAAACAAAGAGAGAGAAGGAATATACAGCATTGGTTGGTTAAAATGAACAACATACGATAGTCATTGACTTGTTCTCTACGTGGACCGATTGGAATCAGCTCCGCCCAGGATACGGAGTAATTTTGCACTGCATCATCGGGGATCCCACCGACCAACAGGACCATTTCCCGGATTCGGGAATTAATCCTTCACTATACATAAGGAGAGAACACGGCTGAGATTTCATCAGCAATGGACAACACAGTCGAATCCGACAGCACCTCCGAAATCGACGACCAGACCAAGGCCTGGGAATCCGATCCTCGTCTCGTGACTCAGCGCGTCCACGATGCTTACGAGGAGCTGAATCCGCTTGAATGCGGCATTGGCCATCGTGTTCAGGCTAGTCGCTCCGTATTGGCATTGGTTTTGGATGAGGAATGTGTGTTTGCTGGGCTGCAGGGTGGTGACATTGTGGTACGTATCTCTCCACCTATCACGCCGGTTGTGTGGTACCACTAACAATGAATAGGCATGGTCGCTCGAGACGTACGATCTTGTACTTTCGGTCCACGCGCACAAGGAAAGCGTATTAGGGCTGTATCTCTCTGACGATAGCGATCTGTTGTTCTCCAGTGGTGGCGATTCTGTCGTCAATGTGAGTATCTCCAACATCGTATGGAACCGTGATTAACAGCTGCAGGTCTGGTCAACAAGGACATTCGATCGTCTCTACTCCATCTACTCCCACCATGATGTAGGCGATATATTTGCCGTCGCCTATTCATCCACTCTCAAGACCATCTACTGTGGTGGTCAAAATACCAGCATTCAGGTGCGTCGCTTCCTTACCATACCCATCGATCTCTTCAATTAACGCTAGTAGTGGTGCGACCTCTCCAAAACTGACGCTGCTGCAACTCAAACATCGGCGGCTCATTTGTCCCGCCGGACCCATCGCTTCTTCGACTCACGTGGCCCAGATGGCACCCGTGCTCCACGCCCTGACTCCAGTTCAGATGGCAGCGCGCAGGGCGGTCAAGTTCTGACGTTCAAACGGGATCACCACCGGTTGTTTTCTCACCATGGCTATGTGAACGCGGTGCTTTTAGTCCGGGGGTTGATTGAGTCTGCGCCTACGGAAGAAGTGCTCTTATCCGGTGCTGGAGATGGGGTGGTCAAGCTGTGGCGTCTAGGTGACGATGGTAATGTTGCACCGACGCAGATGGCCAAGCTGCAGAATGGTGATCCAGTGCTTTCGATTGCCGTAGATGGCTCGTTCTTGTATTGTGGGCTGGCTGGGGGGGCGCTGAATATTTGGAACTTGGATTCGCATCAGTTGGTGAAGCGCATCACCAGACATACCGGCGATTTATGGGCAGTAGACATTATCCGGGGGATTGCCGTCTGCGGTGACTCCAACGGTATTGTTAAGGTAGGTCGGCTCAATAGCTTTTCGAACCCAGTACAATCGCTGACGACACAGAAATTCAACTCTCGATTCGAAGAAGTTGGCAGCTGGGTTGCCCACGAGGGAACCATGCTCGCCTCAGCAGCTGGCCGGTTCAAAGACCGGCGGATTTACGCTACTGGAGGCAACGACAACACTGTCGGTATCTGGGACCTAACAGAATTCTCCATGAACCAGGACGAAATGCCCCCAATCAGCAACGGTACCTTTCCCCCTTCCCTTCAAGCGGACGATGTGCTAATAATAGCAGACGAACTGGTAAACACCCTGGCAAAATTCGTCGCCTTCAAAACCATCTCCGCCAGTCCCAAATTCAACGGCGAATGCAACCAAGGTGCAGCCTTCCTCCGCCGCCACTGCAACTACCTCGGCGCAAAAACCAAACTCCTAACCACAGGCGACGACACTAACCCTATCGTCCATGCGCGCTTCAACGCAACCTCCCCAGACAAAACAGACAAAACAGTTCTCTTCTATGGCCACTACGACGTCGTCGGTGCAGACACAAACCGCCCGAAATGGAAAACAGACCCCTACCAACTTACCTCCATAAACGGCTTCCTCTACGGACGCGGCGTCTCAGATAATAAGGGACCTATCCTAGCAGCCCTCTACGCAGCCGCAGACCTAGCACGCACAAAAGACCTCCGTTGCAACGTCGTCTTCCTCATCGAGGGCGAGGAGGAATCCGGTTCCCAGAACTTCCACGACACAGTCCGCCAGCATAAAGACCAAATCGGGCCCGTGAACTGGATCCTACTCGCAAACAGCTACTGGCTCGATGATTCAAACCCATGCCTTACATACGGCCAACGGGGCGTCGTCCACGCCAACTTGATTGTCACATCCGACCATCCAGATCTCCACAGCGGAATCGACGGCAGCGCCCTCCTCGACGAACCACTCAAGGACCTTTCGATGCTGGTTAACACCCTCATCGCCCCGAAAGGTCGCATCAATTTACCAAACTTCTACGACCCTGTCCTCCCGCCAACACAGGCTGAGAAACACCGCTACGCAGCCATCGCTGACGTCCTCCTCCCTCGACACCCCGAGATCTCAGATTCCGAAGCGCTGATTAACTCGCTTATGCACCGCTGGCGCGAACCCTCGCTTACTATCCACTCCATCGATGTTCCCGGATCCAGTAAATCAGCTACGACGACTATCTCCCGAAAAGCAAAGGCCTCGCTGTCCATCCGTATTGTACCAAACCAAGACGCGGATGAAGTCGCAGCGAACCTCACTGCCTTTGCGCAGGAACAATTCGATAATCTCGAGAGCGGGAATGATCTTACAGTCGAAATCACTGGAAAATCAGATGCCTGGCTCGGAGACCCTGATAATGAGATTTTCGAAACGCTGGCAGATGCGATTACGACTGCGTGGACACCGGATTCGCACGCTACCAAACATCATTATCCGCCCATCGTGTCTTCCCCGTCATTGCCATCTGGGCCAGCAGCACCAATTGCACCTGGGGTGACAGGCGGAAATAACACAGCAGCAGCATCAAGGCCCGAACTTCTCCGCAAGGACTCGTCGGATAGTCTGGCATCGCATATCGACCGCATCATCATGTCGACGACGACCTCGTCAGCCAGGAAAAACGCAACCCGGAAGCGCTCAGCCTTAGGAACCACGGTCCCGACGTCCTCGACGTTGACCAGCAAGTCGACCTCAGGAACGGGAACTGGAACTGGAAACGTAACATCCTCATCATCCTCAAGCAACGACACACCGGACCCCGACTCCGCATCAAAAGCCCTCGACGAAGGATCTACCCATTTTTCTCCGCAAACTCCCACCGAACCACGCCCGTCATACCTGCAGACCGGTGAACAAGTGGTGTCACCATCGCGAACTGGTGTTCGACCGATATACATCCGTGAAGGAGGATCTATTCCTACGATTCGGTTCTTGGAGAAGGAGTTTTCTGCGCCGGCGGCGAATTTGCCATGTGGGCAGGCTAGTGATAATGCACATTTGGATAATGAGCGGTTGAGGGTAGAGAATTTATATAAGAGTCGGGAGATTTTGAGATATGTGTTTGGGAAGTTGCCGGAGAATGCGAGGGAGTAGTTCTCTTATTATCTCATTATTGATTTGTTTCAGTTATGCAATACATGAATTATATGTGGGGTGTTTGTTTGTCTACTCCATTTCTAAGAATGCTGAGTTACCTCCTTTGGCGAGGATGTTGTAGCGATGTGCTTCAAAGCTGGCCTGTCTGTTGTTCTGTACGGCTTTGAGACCCCTCGGTCGCATCTCCCCTTCGTACTGTGTTATGGCATCCTTCACCGAGATCTGCCCATCAAGGGCGAGTTTCAACTTATCAGCCAGGTAACAGGCATCGACAATTGCGTGGTTCACACCTTCGCCGCGGACTATATATATCAGCACCTGCGTCATCACGTAACAGTAGGAACAGAAACCCACAAGGTGTCATGCAATGCGCAGCATCCCCAATCAACGTACACTGTCCATTCCAAGTATCCCACTCAACATGCGGCCAATCCAACATACTAACCACAGCGACCTGTGCATTCTCGGGAAGCGTGGCGGCCATTTCGCCCACGGGTCCAAAGAAGGATTTCCCGCGTTCCATAAACAATTCGCGCCTGGATGTTTTGAGTAATTCTTCATCGTGAGTATTGTCTTTATCCGACTTGAGCCAAGACAGAAACATCTGTGCTGTGTATGCCTCCCCCGGTTGCTTCGGGGTATCTTGCAGAGACCAAAAAAGGCAAGTATTCGTTTCTGGATGTGTGGCGATGAAATAAAGAGGGTCGATGGTCTCCTTAATCCGCCTGTACTGGTCTTCAGTAATAGGGAGCCCTGTCGCCACGGCGTTGATGGGAAGGTCCTGCACTTGATGTGTGGTCGGGGCTAGGACTTTGCGGACAACTGACATGGCACCGTCTGCTCCAACTAGGATGTCTCCGGTAGCTGTCGTACCATCCGAGAATTCAACCAAAATCTCACTGTCGGATCGTCTGACGTTTACGAGTTGTTTATTCCACTGCCCCAGTTAGCTTCCTGGAAGCGGACCGACCTGGGTCCCAACTGCAAACCCACCTGCACATCCACACCTTCAGTAAGCGCTTGCCGAATCCCACTCCTCCGAAACCGAAACTTCCGGCTAGCAGGCCTCCTCCCATCAACACTCCCCGTCAACCCATTAACCCATGGCACCCTCCTCGTTCCATCCAGCCCCGTCTCACAATCGATCTGCGCTTGACACAGCCGATCAAATGTCTCGGGGAGAAAATGCGATTGCATAGCCTCGAGGGACCATTGGATTGTGAGGCCCCAGCCTTGTTTTCTGACGGAGGCAGATTCTTCCCGCTCGTAGATTGTGTAGGGGATCGAGTGATAGCGAAGGGATTGGGCGAGGGTCAGACCGCCGATGCCGGCGCCGATCTAGGGTTGTCAGTTCAATGGATGAAAAGGGGGGAGGGTATGGGGCTGGCGTACGATTAAGATACGCTTGTGGAGATTGGGTTGGTGGGACATGCTGGGCTGAACCTTGGTTTGGTCTGTGGCTATCTTCTGTCAGATAGCCGGGGATTTCCTAGGAGATCAAATCGATACCAAAAAGAGCAGGAAGTATGCAATATTCTGTTGAAAGGAGAATTATGGAGGAAGAAAGGAGGAGTTGAAGGTGATGTTGCATCTGCAACAAACGACATGCAAGCCCCTCTTGCCGCTTTTGGCTGACAGGGCTGATCCCGTATTGGTCATTGTCATGTGACACAGCTTCATTGTCATAGCATTTACAATGTTGTTCGCAGTGCTTTCTTTCCATGACAGCAACTATGGTAACAGCCATGCTAAATAACCCTCCGTTACAGATTGGAGGCAGTTCCTCACCGAAAACCCCAATGTGGAGTTCATATGGCTCCAGATCCTCTCCTACACAGCCAACACATGCACGCACATCGTACCCGTTGCCAGATTCACACAAATGACATCCATTCTCTCTCCCGCAAGACGTCAGCTACGAGAGAATCTATTCCGCCTTCTGCAGTGATGACAGATATGCCTGCTGGGGCTGGGAAAACAAGCGAAAATCTCTACGCCGCGTCAAATTTGGACAGCCACTTCGATCTCTGACTCTTGGGTAGACTGGCTAATCCGTACCTCGCTCTGTGGGCCATAATAGCGTCTGGTACAAATGGTATGGTTCGCAATATTCCCTTGGTTGCGGGACACTGCGAAACTACACCGGCGAAGCTTACGCCGGCGCAGAGAGAAGCTCTGGGCGTTACGGTTTTGCTGGTTTTCATTAATTAACGCATCCACCGGAAAGATTACATGCTTTGGTTAAGTTGCTTCTTGTCGAGCAATTGAAGCCGTTTAAAAATTCTGATAGTGAGGATTCTCTAGATCTCGACAAGGTGGCAGGCTATACTGTGAAGGCATTCAATCGGAATCCCAATGTTGACATCGCTTGGCCGATATTTGATGATGCTGCAAGAGGAACAGTATGTACATGCTCGCCTTAGAAATGCACCGCTGAGAATCATCTAAAGCCTTTCCTTTCCACGCCGTTATTGCAAATTCTGTCAGTTTTACTGGTAGCTCAGAGTCCGATTGGTGATTGGAGGATCTCGTACCCCAACCTCGAACAACGTTTTTAACAGTCCCCATTATCATGCAACTCTCTCTTTTCTTAGGGAGAACGTTCATTAGGAAGGAAGGCTTTCAGCAAATTCGACCACTCAGGCATCGACCCAGTTGGGCTAGCTACTATTGTTGGAAGCATAACTTCCCTTGACGCAGCCGTCCTCATCTCGGGAAAGATTATGAGCATTGGCGAAGAGGCTGTGTTGGGGGCTTTCAATCCTGTCCCTTCCAAGGACGGATAATTGACGTCGAGGCAATCGAAATATGGGGCGACTTGTCCTCGACAGAGACAGAATGATATGTATTTGGCTCATCCAGTCCATGTTGCCGGAATACGCTATCCCGACGCTGCGTTTCCGCAGAAGTGATCTGCTGCTTAATGCATGCTCCTGCACCATGTATCCACTCAGCTTGAATCCAAATCCCGAACTTAGCTATACCTAAACGGGGAAAAGCAACAAAATGCCCGGCAACGGCGGCCAAGATTCTGTTTAAACCCACCTAACGGTCTTGATCTCCGAAATTATTCACCTTCCAATTGGTGGACCTTCACCGGAAGTTCAGAAGTACACTGCAAGTTGCTCTACTGGGCCAAGCACAGACGGCCAAATGATCCAGTCATCCCCTTGACAGGGAATAAATAGTCATAGGGAAAATTAGCGGGTAACCAAATTTTGTTAGACTTATGGCGAAGGGTTTTAAGACAAAGGGGGTCTACTATAAATGTAGCTTCCCTCTTCTTTTGGGCCCGCGGCTTGCTATCGAACTAAATGATTCTATTAATCGCCCCAACTAGATCTTCCGTCTTGGATACTTGCCGTTCATACATATAATGGGTGAAATTCAGCCAGAGATTTACATCCTCAAACGAGACGCTGGGGAATCCGCACGGTATGGAATTAACTCATTGAAAGCCCCCCTCCCCCCGGCACAGTTTGGAACCATGTGAATCAGACATCATTCAAGACTAACAGGCTGGAATTTAGCCTCAATCGCCAGCATGACTTCCTACTCGAAGTCTATGAGAATAACTTGATCCATCCGTCTATTCCCAAAGGGAACTTTCAGAGTGTGGCAGATATAGCAACTGGGACGGGGTATGTATCTCTCGACGCCGATAAGCTTGATAATTCGAGAAAGTAATGAGTGAGATGTATCCAGAATTTGGCTACGAGACGCGGCCACTGTGTTAGGCATGCAAAATCGCAGTCCGCCCAGCTCATACTATCTGCGTGGTTTCGATATCTCATCAGCCCAGTTCCAGCCAGTTCCAACACAAGACAACGCAGAAATCTATTTATCCTTGCAGAACTGTCTCGATCCTTTCCCGGCAGAGCACCAAGGGCGGTATGATTTTGTCCATGTGCGATTATTGATTGGCGCTCTCAGAAAGGTCGAATACGAGCTCGCAATAAAGAATATATTCGATATCCTCAGTATGAGTGAAAGAGACCGTCAGACTCCCAGATATTCTTAGTAACAGCGTACAGAACCCGGTGGCTACTTCCAATGGGAAGAAATCAACATGGAATCCATCGCAAGTGATATGGATCCCCAACCACCAAGCCTCGTTGAAGCACGCCGCCTTCTCCTCGAATCCGTGGAGAAGTCCGGTCTCTACACAAAGCCCGCAGAGCACATCAAGGACGAGGCCAAACGCATCGGCTTTAGCAATCTCCATATCGAGGAATACAATAGTACTACAAGACCGCATCTGCGAGATTGTTCCCGCGCCTGGCTTACCCGGGCACTGCAATCTTTGATGCCCATGGCGATGATAAGACTTGGAAAGGTGAGTGAGGAAATTGTTGCTAAGGAAATGGCCGAGGAATTGATGGCCGAGTTTGAGAGGGAGTGTGCTGAGGCGACGGTGGGGTTGAACATGGAAATGGTTATTGGGAAGAAGCCGGAACGATTGGGGAGTGTTCTGTAAATGATGATGTCGTCGTCTACTACTACCGTCTCGATACATCGACGAATCTGATAAACTGATAACCATACTCGGTGTGTGGTGACGTCTTCCGATATAACAAGTCAACATTATTGCTCTTCCTCACTTATAACGAAATAAAACGGGGTATATTCGTGTATCTGAACTATTAAAAGCTTTCTCGAATGGTTATTTCCCAATTGGGCCATTCAGTTCCGCATTCAAGATACCATTACGTCAGGCCCCCTCTAACCAGTTTCTCACCCTATGACCCATTATCTATTTACTATTCGCAATATTACCTGAACAGTCTGTGCACATTGTCTTCACTTGTCAGTCCTTACTACTATCGAGGTCAGCGGGATATGCCTTATCCGGGTGCTATATAAAGCCATCATGACGGATCACGATCATGATCCCTCCCGATCCTCAAGGAAGCACCACGAAAACGGTGTTGACAAAAACCATGAACAAGAAACAGCGCGACCACCGTCTAATCCTGCCTCGCGCGCATTATGGAATTTTTCCACTCAATGGTTCCTCGTCCCACAAGGTACCGGAGTCATCGCTCTGATCCTACACCAATTGGACTATCAATTTAGCGGGATTGAGGTCATTTCCGTGGTTATTTGGATATACACCATTACATTGCTAGCGCTATTTTTGTTTGCCTACGTCCTTCGCATCATCTTATACCCTCGACACGTCGCCTGGGTACTAAGAATGAGTATCGTTGAGACCGCATGCCTCGCTAGTATACCCATTACCTTCACCTCGGTTATACAGATGACCACGCTTGTCCTGGTGCATTCATGGGGAAAAGCATGGGGAATTGTCTCATACGTGCTATGGTGGATTGACACGGGTATGGCGGTGGTAGCGGTTATGGTCATCCCGTATGTCTTTGTCAAGGTCCAGCCGCCGGGAGTCAAGGCCATTTTACCGGGTACGTTACTCCCATTGATATCCGCGTTAACTTCCGCCGCGGGTGGAGGCGTCATTTGTGTATACGGACAAATCAGCCCTCGTCTTCAAGTCCCTGTTATCATAGTCTCGTATCTAGAAATCGGCCTTGGGCTTCCAATGGCCCTTGGGTTGGGTGAGATATTCGCAACTCGTCTGTTCGACCGCTCCTTCCCAAAACTAGAGCAAATATACCAAGACATGATCTTATGCGGTCCATTCGGCCAGGGTAGCTTCGCATTACAGGCTCTAGGACAGGCAGTGTCCAAAGGCGCTTTTACAGAATACAACCGCGGCACGTTCTTGACAGCTCAAGCTGCGCAGCCAGTTGCCTTTGCGAGCTATCTTGCAGGTCTGCTTTGTTGGGGGTATGGGACTTTTTGGTGGTGTTTTGCGATTATTAGTATCGTGCATACGTTTATGTCGCAGCCGGGTGGGATTCGGGGTTCACAATTTAGTATGTCAGCTTGGGCCCTTGTCTTTCCTTGGGTGAGTGATATTATTTTCGTCCTTTTCTTTAGCAGTGGTGCTTATGTTTTCAACAGGGTGTCTATACAAATGGCGCCGTCCAACTCGGGAAAGTTATGGATGCGCCGGCGTTTAAAGTGTGGTCCACAGCACTATTCATCTTGTTGCTTATAATCTGCATTGCCCTTCATATCTTCACTATCAAAGGCTTGGTTACTGGAAAAGTACTAGGCCTTGCGCATGGTTGGAGGAAGAATGCATATATGGATGATACTGAGTATAAGGAGGTTTGATATATAAACTAAGCTAAGTACGGTTTTGATCATTGATATACTGCCTTCCATTGCTATTAGATTCATCGCATGCCTCCTTTTCTTTGGCCCATCATCATCATCAGTCCTACACAACCTTTCTCTTCCATACTCAAACCACTCCGCAAGAATGGCCAACGTTCTATAGCTGTCTCTTTTACAAACCGGCGCATTGTCTTTGACGTATATTTTACGCAACGGTGGGGACGGTGTGAGCAGGAATTCTGTCCTCGTTGCCGTTGAGTTGATTGAGAGGAACAGAACTCTCTTTCGAATAGAAGAATTAGGGTCCCGGATTTGAATTGGATTATCCTTATTCAACTTGTCCACTATATGTTTCTAACCTGGGTTATTCCACGACAAGGCCAGCTCATCATTCGTTTTATCACGACGGCATATCGTGTGCGCGTGTACTATCTCGCAATTCAACTGTACCACTAGAAAGGCCGTGTTGTTCATTTGCTCTGGGCTTAGTACATGGCTTTAAAGAATTAGTTTTGGTAGTATTTAGGGTTGCTGTCCCGTAAAACGCATGACATTCAATAGCAAGTATGAGGGAATAAAACATGAAATAGATTATTTTCCCTGTCTATCATGAAGCTCTTACTGCTCTTCCCAGTATCCCTTTGCTGCCTTTTACCTCCTTCACAAGGTGCGATTTAGCATGAAAATGAAACGCTTGTTCATCTGTTGCGAAGACTTGCGCAAATGGAAGGAATCTAGGTTCAGATCATAAATCAAAGCAATGAATATACCAATTTTTCATCAACCTAAGCAATCACGATAAACACGAGAAGAAAGATGATTAACCAGTAGGTTTAGTCACCCCTTTGAACAAAAAGCTTCCCTCTAATGTGGGATATACGGCTTCGCAATTATTTGAATAGCTCCAGGAAGCTATGTGCTTAACAATGTGCCACAATAGGACCATGCAACTGTTTTACCATGTCCCAGGACGCGCTGACCTTCTAAGGTCCCAGTAACAATTGCAATTGACCCTGCCTAACTTAGAATCCCCATCTCGTTCTCCTACCGCGAGATCGTGGATATGCGGAAGTCATGGACAGGGCGATTCTTGGACAAGCTATAACCTCGTCAAGAATGGAGAAACCGGTCATTTCTATCCTTCGGCTACTTGTGGTTCTATGTACCTCTGACCAATCGATAACTTGTTTTCATTGATGTACAAGGATACTACAGGGAGGGTTGCAGTCACAATGGGGAATATGGTTCACATTAATTATTACGATCCATGCGTTTATTTGAACTACCAACAAGGCAGCTTGCCCATGCGATTCATAGAGATTCTATACATACTGAGCCCAGGTTCGGCCATGAAGAAATTGAGATGACTACTTCAGATGTATCAACCTTGCTTGTCTGTGCGTATAATGCCACAATCCTTAGGGTACACATTTATTCAGTGTACTATACAAGATAACTACGTGCATTAATAGATGCTGCTGATATTACTATAATTCACAGCGTATCTCATCTTCTTTTAGTTGTAGGCGTGATATCAAAATCTTAATCCAGGAAATCAGTTCCCATAATACATGAAACATGCATCCACAACAGGTGAAGACCACATCATGCAACTCAGCCCTCTACGCTACATCCTCTGCACGGACGGAGTTCCACAATACAATCTTCTGTAAAGCATGGAAGGCTAATGGGAAAGACCTCGCCATGTACTCCCTCCAAGCCTTTGCCCAAGCAATAGCCGACAGATTTAACGAACCTCATCCCAGAGAATATCCCAGGATGCTGAGTCGGCTGGAGGCTGAGAATGGCAAAGGAGACAATATATTGGGTCCATAGATGAGGAGCCAATGCTGAATGTAACACGTATTTGTCTCCGCTGGGAGTTCTGTTGAAATCGTTCCTGAGCAAAAAAAAAAAAAAAAAAAAAAACAACGAACGGGTTTTGAGGCTATGAGGTCAAGACCCCTATCTTAATAGCCAATATGCATGTACTTGTACAAACACTGTGTGATATGACAATTCATCGAAATCTTCTATAATTGAGTGAACTTTTAGAATGATATTCTGAATCCATGTTGGACTTTTTAAGTCCTGGCTTTCCAATTACGACCTTGTCTGTGCACATGAAATTGCATTCTGATCGTGCTCACTGTATGCAGATGACAGCAAGCCTAAGATAGCATAAAAACTCAGTTACCTATTACATTAAACCATCAATCAAAAGTCTTCCTCCGGCTGGGAGCTGCTATTTGTCAAACCTTCTGAGCTTTTTCAAACTCTCCAAAAGCTTTTGATAATGGTCATACGGACTCCCTGGAACATTCTGAATATGCACCTCTTTACCTTTCCTTGTCAATCCCCGTCCACTGACACCCAACTTATCAGCATTATGAACTGACCCTCCCACCATTTCGTCCAGCAATGTACTGAATTCCCTGTTCGCCGGACTAATGAATAATGGGTTTATGATACCCATATTCTGGCATTCCTTCTCCAGGGCCCTTAACTCATTTTCAGGAGTTGTTTCGGATGGATCATATGAGGAACTATGACCGGCAACTTCGTTGTCCGTGCCTGATTTTGAGGTTTCTGATCGCTCGGGGTTGAGTACTCGTCTTTCAGACTCTATTGTTGTTTGTATTTCCCTGGGCGACGGCTTTTCTTGGGGCGTGATATGCAGGGCACGTAGGTGTGTGACTGAGACTGGGAATACAGTTGAAGTTCGACTAGATGTTCTTTTAGCTGCTTGGACAGAATTCCTGATAGAAATAGAAGTGTTCCATAGCATATCGGGTGGAACGTGTCAGAAATTATATATGATATATGATATTGATAGTGTGAAGATGCACAAAATTGGTGGCAAAATTTGAACGGCTGAGATGCAGGCCTATATACTGTCATTAGCAAAATCGCCTTCACCAGCAAACCTATGACGATTATTTTCTGACACCACTGCCAAGAAATCATTACTGGTATTTGATTGGACTGCCGGCTCTTAATGGCGCTGTAATTTTGCCTCTCCAATGCATGTATCTAGCTTGGAAAATACGGATCTGAAACTATCCATGGAACTTGACGGAACCCCATGGTAGATCTTGTATGAACCATAGTCTTCCTGGCTTCCCTTCGTTGATGTTTAACCTTCCTCTGGATACCCACTAACAGATGTTTCTTGTCTCGTCAGATAGAAAAGGCCGGGTAGAACAACAGGTTCCAACAGCATGTTCTGTTATTTGCCCGTAGCTGTCATTGCGGGCAAATAACAGATACTAGGCCATTGTAGGGTGTGAACTCTGATCAGTGGTCAACAGGCTTCTCATAACGATCGAAGAGATGATGTCCAGTTCTTTCAGCATCCATGATTTCGATGGCGTCGATCCGTTTGGGCTGTTTGGGCGGTGGGATGAGTCGTCACAGTATGCACCAACCCCCGACAACTTTGGCCGTACCCCTCCCTACCTCGTCATCTATTCTTAGCTCTACCAACGTTGACCCGTATGCTGTTGAATATCCGGCTTCTCATCCGAACGCGCCGCAAACAAATAGACTTCTGTTGCTACAGTTTGGTGATTGGGACGAGGGTCAAGCATATGATGAGGATTCACCAACATAAGTCACTACTCGATTGAGTGCAAGGCCATCCTCAATGATAGGACTGTGGCAAAAGATACAGCGCAGAGCCTTTTTCTAGCTCCAAGGTCACATTGGAGGGTCTTCCTAGAGCCAAAGTTGAAGGGGCTACTGTGCAGGGCATACCCACGCTGAAGGATTGTTTCAGATGATACAGCCGCTATAGTACCAGTCACTCGGCATCCTCAGCAAGACTTGACCCGTCGGTTTGATGAGACAAGTATCGGTTGGTCTGCCATAGAGAAACAGCTTCTTGCATACGACGATCTTTTTCTTGCAGGCAAGCAATTGCGAATTTATATTTGATTCAACTTCATAAAATGAACGTGGTTGAGTTGCACGAAGTGCTCAGAGACGCCAAGCAAACGATTCGAATTTGTATTTACTAGGGAAGGGATCGTCGCCATTAGGCTCGGGGGCCAAAACACGTGAACAAGGACAGAATTCATTTGAAGCGAGTATCGCGTTGATTCCAATAATCTCGGCTCATGCAAGACATCTACCTGATGAGAGAGAACACGGGTTGAGCCTAAGCCATCTCTCATCCATTGCGAACTCTCGCGATGTCTTCCTGTCATGTCAACTGCTCGGGCCAACCACCTCCCCTTTCTCCCGACAATGACATTACGGGACCTGGAGTTTGTTTCCCTGTAGTTCGTGAAGAGCATATTCTTACCATGACCAGGTCATTACCAATTACATTGCATCTGCCGGAATTGCGGTTGTCGTAATATTATTGTACTTTTTCCTGGTTTACGAGCCAGCTCGTGATCCGTTCGAGAAAGATGGAATGACCCTAGAGGACAGGCCATTTCGTGCCAATCCGATTGATCAGATGGTCACTCGCAAGGTACGAAGCTGGTTCAGGGTCTCTATCAATGAACAGCTCAAGGATCGACTTGAAGAATCACTTATCAAGGTACTCCCCAGACACACGGTTCAGTGATTTTAACTTGAGGGTTTGACTAATTCACATTAGTGTGTCGTCGCAATGGGTGACCTCCAACTCATCACGGGGTTCTCCATCCTTGTCAGTGGTGCTCTTCAACTAGACTGCGGTCTGACTGTATATGAATGGCAAATTATCGTTTATCTAACATGGTTCTCTTGTCTTACTCACTTGTCTTGTTTGATGGTCCTGCGCAGCTACCTTTACGTTCACACGTTTGGGCGAACGTGGCGGTTGGTCGCTATGGGAATACTTGCCACACTGCTGATTATGGGTTTACTTCCCACGGCAAATTATGGTGCTCTTTACACTGCACGTCCTGGTCCTTCAGATTATGCCAAGTGCTATTTGGCAATTCATCCCTCCTCAGAAATAGAGCTATGGTCAATGGTCCTTTCAGTGTTGATTATAGCCATTGGCTTCATTTCTCGCGTGATGAAGTTACACAAAATGCTTTCAGTCACTATCTGGGGAAACCTCAGAACCTGGGCTAGTGTTCGGGCTCGGGGCATGCTGCGTGTCGTCTATAAGTTGTGTACTACACGTAACCGAGCGCGAGGCCTAAGCTTCTCCTTGGTATACCGACCACTGTTTGCGGTTTTCCTCGCGGCGCGTTTTGTATTAGATGCATGGTCTTCGATGTTTGTGGAGGTATGATCATATCTCATTGTGGGCCTAGCTATTATTGACTTGTTTAAAATAGGCGTTGTGGCTATTTTTTGCCTTTCTTTGGGGTGTTATCCGTCTCATGATCGCACTTAATGACACTCCGAGGGAGTATGATCTGTGGACGAAGACCGCAAGTCATGATCGAGGTAACTGGACTTTCGGACAAGTTGTATCTTTGGTGCTGCTAGCGACACCTCTTCTAACTTTGCTGGAATATTTCGACCGCGGTATGTCTGGCCTAACCTAGTGGTGGTGTTTTTGCTAAAAACTAAACACCTTTTTCAAAACAGATCCTTCAACTTGTCCCCGAAGGCCACTGGCTCGGGAGGTCTCTGGGCTCCTTGAGCCCATGAGTCGTACCAGTGATCCTAATCCGCCTCCGTCCATCGAGACAATGCTAGACGCCGAAGATCCTGACGGGAACTGGTCTAACCAATCCAAAACTCTTGGAATGGTGATAATTTATGGGCTGATATCGTTAATCAACATCATCACGGTGCTTTTCTTGCAGTCTATCAATGGATCCCTGATTGAGGTATTAGCCAACTTATACTGGGTTATCAAGGTGATTCTTGTGCTCACGGGTGTCTATGGCATCGTTCTGTTCTCTTTGCTTATCCAATCGGAGGTAAGCGGAAAGAGTCCGAGGATTCAAGGCTGTCTGCAATTTCTGAACCTTGCATTCTACGTAATCAGCTTCAACTGCGAGGCATCTTATTATGATTCAAAGAGTCATCTTTGGCTAAACTATCTGCAACTCTTTGCCCTGGGCTTTTATGCGCTGGTGGCTGTTGTGTTTTTATGGGCTCGCGGGATAAGGCAGATGGCATCAAAATTATAGGTAATATAAAATAACGGTTAAGTCAATGCACCCTTTGTCCAGAATTGCAGGTTACCGATGACCTTTTAGCTATAATCGCTATTTGCTGCCTGGCCTCCAAGACATGGCGCGTGAACTGGTATCACGGAAGAGTTGCTCTGTCATGGACTGCCTATGTCACCGAGCTTTGCATACAAAGCTTTTTGAAAGGTGGATGGGATATCAATCAACTAATGGCTCGGGAGTTGCCGTCAATTCTCAGGTGATCGAAACTACCATGACGGTCTAAGAAATGGCCGGTTAGATAACATTTGCTCATTTATAGTAATGCCCTACAGAGCTTAGAAATGTCAACATGGCTCCTTGCTCATGGGGCTGATCCCAACCATAGAAAAAAAAAAAAAAACCACTCTCTTATGCTGTCGAACGCGCCTCCTTGTCATTTGTCAATCTTCTCATCGATCATGGCGGTGATGTAACAATGGGTCAACTTTGGACCACGCAGTGACATGGAAGTCTGATTCCTTGAAGTAGTGAAACTTCTCATCGCATGGGGTGCTGATGTGAACGCAGTAATGTACTGAAACATCAACCTTCTTTCGAGAGGAGATTTTTCATGGCAGGAACTCCCATTAATACAGCAATCTGCTATGGTAAACAAGATGCCATTCGTTACCTGATCAGCCCAGGAGCAGACGTCAGCATTGAAAGTGCCAAGAGGGAAACGGCTATGCAATTCGCATTCAAATCAATAAGCCGATTTAGGTAGAAACCATGGAAGCAATCCAAGCGATCCGATTTTTGCATTTTCATGCGTCGTTGCGATTTGTACTCGTTCCTCTTGGAGGGGAGTCTGTCGCATGCAACTGGATTTGATGGCTTATATCATATCCCGTACTCTCGCAAAGCATTTGTTCTTCCTCTTCCATCCTGGTCTGGCTCTGGCGATAGTACGTGCTTCATATCAGTGTGTCCATTGACCTGGCATTGCCTGTGAAATTCTATGGCTAGAATGACAATTCATACCTTTTAGCTGGCTAGAAGTGATGAGATAGCAAGTGCACGATAATCATACTATAAGTTTCTAGACAATGGTTGGTTTTTATTTCTTCCTGATTGTATTTCGCCGGAATAGTATGCTCATTGGTGGCTCTTGAATCGATTGTGAGAGAGCCGGAGTATATGACATTAATAGTGAGAATCATTCTGTTAATGCATTGTGCGTGCGCGTCATTGGCAAACCTTGGATAGCAAGGACATTGTGCTGCAGCTTATTAGCTTTAGTTAACTTACAGTGAAATAAATTCATAATGGATGCTTGTGTTACTTCCCAATTACTCCAGAATAGAATGTATGCTTATAGCCTGACAAGGCTGATCCAATCCTGGCGGCTAACGTCCACCAATGTGATCACAACGCAGTTTGGCCTAATACATGATTACTTGTTACGTCGCCCATTACTACTAAATGTTACTGCTTACCTATAGTATAATTAGTTTGGTATATTTCCCTTTTCCATACAAAATAGTGTAATCCTCAATTAAATCTGGCAGTTCAATAAAATATAACGTTATGAATTATACTAGTTATATTCTTGACACAGTGGCCGAAAAACAATTGTCATATGTTTGCTGGTGAAGGCAATCTCGCTAATGACTGTAGAGAGAAGTTTCTTACTTATTAGACAGTCAAATAATTGCCCGGTATTATGATGTCACCTTTGCAGCATCTGTAGTCTAGCTACTTATAAGAAGAAGGTGGCTCATAAGAGGCACGGAACTGACATCATTTGTACAATTTCCATTGATTGTTCGGAGAATGGTCTTCAGGGTTATTTTTGGAGTACAAGGATCCCCGCTATAAATGCATTGCATCAAAGTTCATGATCGTAAAGTCTACTAGTAGCATTGTTGCTCCTCACACCCACCACATGAAGAGCCTGGAACCGTGGAACGCTGTAGACCAGTACTTTGACTGGTAGCTTTCATCCAGACTAGCATGGCTGCTTCCATGTATCCTTTTCCCCCGCATATAGTGTTAGTGTTTTGCTTACATCTCATGAAATCATCGTGGCGGCATGAGCCTACAACCACCTCCAGTTTTCAGTCATATAGATGACATTCAAGAGAAGTGGCCATTCGATGTTTTCACAATCCCTAGTATACTACGATTTGAAATTTCACACGGTATACAGATAGCACTATGCCTTTTGCTCTTCTCCGACATCAAATCAAACCTCGCCCCCTTCGGCAGATCAACTTGCTCTCAAGAGCTTGTTATCATGGACTGCAAAAGGGTGAATGTGAGTTGAAATTCTAACCAACTTACACTGTTATCATGTGTTGACAACCGGCTTTGATTTTTTCATCCAACCCTCGTACCCCGATACCTCTGAACCGCCCATCTTGATCCTGGATAAAAAAACGCGTGTAATGCAATGGGACGAAAAAAACGCTACATTGAGTGAAGCCTCGGTAATGTCGATCTATCTTGAAAGCAAGATTGATGCTAATATATGGTATACAGGTTAAGGCTGACCAGGAGTTCAGCAACGAACAGAAGAACCGGATAAGAGAGAGGATTTCTGAACTTGAGAAGAACAAGGAGCCAGAATTGGATGAAATGTAACTAAATTATTTTCGAGGTCATATAGGTGCTGCCCAGAAAATCGTATTTAAATAATTTTTGAACCCGAGAAGTTTTCATCATAGGGTGTTTGGAAGAAGAATAATACCCTCTACGTTATGGACAAAACTGGATCGTAATTCGTTCCAAGAGGTACAGTTTGTGCTGGGAAACATTCCTGGATACCTCCATTCAATTGCTTCGAATCAGCTCTGATCCCACTACAGTTAATTGATATTTGCTAAAACATAGTTACTCAATCCGCTTCCAGCTACGTACACCTGGTATTACAATGGAATGCATTGAAAAGCGACGCTGGAAGGCCATCCTGGTCTACATAACGCTGAATTCAGCCGGCAGAATTACAGCGCCTTGCATGTTCGGCTCTGTATGATTTACACTCTTCGACTTCTTATAGCTCTGGCTCTGATTGATAACTTCAGGTTACATTACACCCTTTTTTGCATTTCAAGCATCACTTTGTTTCTTGTTATGTTTGTCAGTTGGCTGCGTGCGCCCTCTGTAATCCACTGACGTTCTTCCGATCTAATTTCGTATTCTCAGTATGATTTAGGCTTCACTTCAGCATGTCTCCTATTTCACATGGCTGCCTCTCTTTATCTCTATGCCCGCTATGGAACTAGAGTTTATATTTCATCAATTTTCAAGCCTATATGCCGAAAATGACCTACTGCACTTCTGTCCGCGTGCACTCACAACGCCGATACAACACTGAAGGAAGCTGCCAGAGCAATGGTACCGTGTTGAAGTTCTTGGCGTCCCAATTAGACACTACCTTGCCTGTGGCCTGGCTCTAGCTCATGAAGAAATTGAGCTGGGTACTGAGTACTAGCTGAAGAGAAATCCAACGTGGCTCCGGAGCTCAAGAGAATTGCGGAACAGCAACCAGAAGGGATCGACAATCGTTATCACAGTGGACTCACTAGAGGAGGCTTGGAAGCTTCTTACCAATGGCGTTTGCTTCAGGGGATCCCGGTACGAGAAAGCAGTACTGGGAAACAGGAGTAGGCGCAGTCTGCCCCAGGTGCTGCCAGTTGGGCCACCACAGCTTCAAGGCCTGTGGGGACCGCCCACCATGCTGTTTTATATGCGCGGGGCCCCATGAGGGCACAGAACATTCCTGCCGGGTAGTAGACTGCCCCGCCAAATCAGGAACCGCCTGTAAACACATGCCGGCCAAATGCGGCGCTTGTGGAGGTCCACACCCAGCAACAGTAGCGAACTGCCCCGCTAAACAGGCAGCGAGGAAAAAACTGAGAAAGAGAATCATAGAGACTAAGGATTTATCCCTGTCAGCTGAGAGCCCTCAGGGAATGACCAGCATGGAACCAGCCATCCCAAGCTCACCAGGATTCACTTTCACTATGGTTAACCTAAACCAGCACCAATCACGACCACGGAGCAGCTCAGCTTCCGACAGTCCCCAGACCCAGCGATATCTGAGGCCTAGCGTAACAACTGGCCAAGAGGAGGACATGGAAGACCCAAGTATTCCCATTGGGCAGAGGATATGAGGTCTTCAGAGTTATGAGACCCACTACAACAGAAGAATATCCACAAGGACGACTTCTAGGAAAACCCAAAGCTACAAGGGTATTGCTACAATGTCTAGCCAGCACCAGTGTAGCTCTACCCTAAGCACACCTACAACGGATGGCGAAAAGGGCCCAAAGAGATGATGGATGGGGACTGGAAGCATTGGAGGAAGCAATCAAAACAGGAGAAGGGTAGCAGGAAGGGTAGCCTAGCTGAGGGTCAGCCTAGGCCACACCCATCTTGCTTGAAACACAAGGAGAGCACTGTGCTCGAAAGCCCTGCGCATACAGGCGGTCTGGGGCGAGGAAAAGGATCAGAGAGATTGTAGAAGGGGTCTAACCCCTCAGGAACATATAGGGACAAAAGACTGTAGGAAAGCTGCTAGCCTTGAGTCCATCAATCATGGTCTGTCATAGCTCTAGGACTCGGTATAGACAATAAACTTGATTAAATGATAATAATAATATATGAGACAGCCGTGAGCGGACTCCGTATTCCCAAAATACTTTAGTCAATACACGGTCCAGTTTGGTTATTGACCTGCACTATTTCTTGCGTTGAAAAATTGATTACGAAATGGCCATCATGGATGCTCTCTTGTCAAACTCTGAATAACACTATGAAGCTGCTCCCTTTCGCTCTATAAACGTTGCTCGTGCCTTGTCTCCCACAAGACATACGCTGGGAACCCATGGCAACAGACCTTCCCGCATAGTAAGCACAAGAGGAGATATAAAGCATCATATAATCCCATCACAAGCGTCAAGTGACATTTGATAATTGACTATATGAATATTGGCTTCTACACATATAGGAAATAATCCAGCACCGTGTCAAATAGCAAAAGGATTCTTCACCACGAAGGCCATTGTGTTTGTGCCGCTCAGGGTAGACCTAGCGTTGAAGCGCTAAGCCCCATCTACTAGCCCTGATGACAGCATCGAAAAGATCGTCCGAGGAATCTCAGCAATATTCTCTCCCCGCATGGATATTTTTTCGTCGTCGGAGATTTGCTGTTATCTATAGTTATTCGAATTTTCACCAAGCTTGCAGGTTGTACTTGGCTGTTTTCTATCGTTTATTCGTAATCTCGATGAGTGGATGTTTATCATGGAGCCTGATATCTGTGGATGGGTTTATTAAACACATAACTGTGCAAATGTACTAGTACTTACCATTAACCCGAAATTATATCCCAATCTAATCAAGTAAACTACAGGCATCATCATGGTATCTCAAACATTCATTCAAACAAACAATGCAACTCCCCTTCCTCCTTATCCTGAGCAGGGAAAAAACACTACCAAATCCTCTTAGCAACCATCTCATACCGCTGTACATGCTCAAAACTTCCCTCGTCGTCCCTCCCCTTCTTCGCCTCCTTCTCCTCATACGCGCGCACCCGCTTCAAGCCCTCGGGGTCATCAGCATATACCCATCGGCGTCTGTCTTCACCGACTTCCACGACGCCCCAGCCGCCAATGCGTTTGCTGCCTTCGACTGCGTAGCCGCGGGATTTTGCGCTGTTTTCAATGGGGTTATTTATTGTTTGTTGGGGATAGGTGTGGGTATGACTGTTGGGACAGGGATGGGCACGTTCGTATTCGGCAAATTTCATACCCTGGTACCGTCGCCGGGAGAATGCGAGAAGACCCATTCCAAGCAGGAGTTTGAAGATGAGGAGGACGAGGAAGAGGGTTATTATTAGGATGACGGTGAAGATGTAGACTGATTGTGCGGGTGTGGGCATCGTATTTGCTAGTACGCTGCGGAAGATATTGTTTATACGCGCCATTGAGGACGGGACGATTGTTCCCAGTGTCAGCGGCGGTGCTGATTGGATTGGTGCCGGGGCGTAGTGATTATGTATCGAGGAGAGAGAAGTCGCTTGCATAGCTGTTGAGGAGGGTTGTTGAGGTAGCGATGCGGCGAGAAACATTTTGTATGTTTGTACTGAGACGCGGAAGAAGAGACATGAGAGTGGGATGACGGGGAGACCGAGTCGGCGGTTGAGGTTCTGGTCGCCGAAGGCGTTTGTGTAGTAATCTTTTGCTAAGATGTCAAGAAATCGGCCGTAGATGTTTGGTCGGATGTTGTTGAATTTATTGATGTAGGCGTGTTTGAGCCAGTCGACTAGCATTTCCGACCCCAAGACGACGAGGAATGGACCGAGGACCTGTAAGAGACTTGGGAGGAAGGTGTTGACTTGGCTGAAGTTGATTAGAGAAGATGGGAGAATTGTGAAAGACTGCGGGAGGATGGAGGATGCTGTCCGCGGTGGTGTGGAGAGGGGCGTGCTGTTAGTGCTTGTTGAGGAGTTCCCACTGAGACTCCATGTTGAGCCTAAGCTGCCAACAAAATTGAATGCGCCGGTTTCGACAATGTTGCGCGAGGCGATTATTGTGAGCATGAGCCAGAGTTGGAAGCGCTCGACTACGTCGGCGCAGGTGAGTTGGAAGAGGTTCTCTTTTTCGAATTTCTTGAAGACGGTGGATTTGATCTCGACGAACTGGTTCGACAATAGTAGTGTGATCAGCGCATTGGAATACGAGTTCACGGCCACATTGAGCGTCATAACCTGGTAGAACAGCGCAGTCGCGTGGATCACCGTATATGCCAGCGCAAGCAGAAACAGTCCAAACGGCCGAAACACCTTACTCCGTCCGTCCGGCCTGCGCTCTAGCGCCTCCCTTGAGAACAAACATTCTAGCACATCCTGACCAATAGCACCAAGCAGTCGATCGCTGACCTCCAAAACATTGTAGATCACGTAAAGTTTGATCGCAGCCTGCCCTCGAATCCAGTGATACATCCGACTTGCATCGAAACGCATAAGCACCCAACAAGTCACAATCATAAGCAACCCTTTCAGAATATCCGCCTTGTCATCCGGAAGCAGCGCAGAAGGAATAGACTTCTGTCGACGATGATGCCGATACGTCTCGGCCCGATGCCGCCGTCGCGGCTCCGTCGGAGCTCGAGGACGCAACTCTCGCTCAACAGCCTGTTCTTGTTTTGCTCGAAATCTGCCATCTAGTTCAGGACTGCGTTGTGCTTCACCAGAGCCTGCAGAAAAAGAAGCGGCCTTGTTCCTCCGACGCCATACCCGTCCAACACCATTATAAACGAACCCTGAAATGAACCGAAATTCAACACCTAGATTCAAAGCCCATGATTCTAGCAGAATGTATAATGCTTTGACAAAACGCAGAGGGAGTATTGTAAATGAATAGAGCCATGAGTCAAGACATGCTAGCAACCCGAACCAAAGCACCTGCTCCACTGCCGGAGGGAGCATGAGAAAGTTCACCAGTCGTTCGAGCTTCACCCGCGCAGACTCGTAGGGAAAGTCGGACGTAGCAGAGCGATGAATGTACAACGGTGACGGCCGGCCAGAAGCAAGCTCCAGTTGCAGGTATGTAGGTATCGACACGGGTGGAAGGGGTATAGACTGGGGCATAGGAGATGGGAGAGCTGGCTCCGCAAGCTGGGGTGGTGGCGCGAGGCCGTGATTATTATTATTATGGTGGTGCTTAGGTTCAGGCTGTTCCATGCGAGTTATAGACGGTCGATCCTGTCTGGGCCGTGACGACCAGGTCTGCGCTAGACGCTCATTATTCGAACAAGCGGGCTTCTGCCGTTGCGATGATGCCAACGGGGTCGAAACCGTCCTTGACGCATGGGGTCGCCCATGGCGTGACGACGAGGATACCGGCCTCGTTCCCGGACTCAACGCCTCCGGAAGATCATCCAGATGAGGATCCCTACTACCCCGAATCTTAGCAACATCCGTCGATATCCTCAAATCAGCTGGAAGCTGTAACTGCGGCTGCGCCATCCCATCGCCAGACCCCGACCGTGAAGTCGTTGTGTACGTGTTATCAGACACAACCCGTCGACCGTGCTCCGGCGAAGACTCTGGAACCGGGCGAAGCGGAATCGACTGCGGCGACGATGTGAGCTCGTGGATCTTCGACGGCGATAACTTCAATATCCTTTCTCCCTCTTTATCCTTGTCCTGGTTACGTTGCGGAGTAACTACCCCCAGCCCTTCAATATCCTCCCCCGATGATTCCCGATGAGCATGACCGCCCTCTGTCGCTTTCGTCGTACCCTTTGGAGATAAGGGAACGTCCAGGATCCCATTACTACTCCTGCGATCCGTCTTCCCGGTGTCCCTGTTCACAGTATGTGGCTGAAAAATCGACGGCCCATCCAATAAACTCGTCGTCGATCGCGCACGAGACCGCTTGGAGCGCAATTCCGATCCGGCTGTTTTCTGTCCTTGTCCTTGTCCTTGTTCGTCTTTTCCCTCCGTTGCAGTTGTATTCATGGAATCCTCCGCCATAGCTTCCATTTTATCTGCTCGCGCTGAAGGAGGAGGTTCCGGTATCAAATGCGTCGAATCGCCCCGTCGCGTGTTCGTAGTCGCAGCTGTTGTGGTCGTCTCCGAAGATTCCGTCATATCTGCATGAAGCCCGTTACTCAGCCCGCGCGGAACACTTTCGTCGATATAATTCCCGCTGTTATCGTTGCCGTTGCTGCTCTCATATTCATAATTCCCAGACAAATGGTCATGTGCTGGCGCTGTGGCTGGAGATGGCGAAGAGGCCGAAGTTGGAGGCGGAAACAGGGGCATAGGGACGGCCATTTAGGTAGGGGTGTGGAAAAGCAATGGCACGCATTAGGTGGTTATTTCTATCGGTTTTGTGGAGGGGTCATTGCCGATGTGTTGAGTGTGGCTGAATCGTGGAAGGTCTGGATGTTGCTGTTGGTGTTGTTGGTTGGTGTCGCGGTCTTGGATCGATGATGATCCTCGGAGCGGGCGGAGGTTGGTATGATAACGTTTCCAATATTCTACGGAGTAACTCGGGGTGATGCCGGAAAGCCTACTACAAAACGTCGTGGCCTTTTTAAGGTACATTTTCGTGGCATTTCCGTCCTGGCGTTGCTGCTTTAAAGCGGCACTGGTAAATTTCCTCAACAGGTAAAACGCAAATACACTCACTAGCAACATTTACACCCAATTTATCTATGTTTTCATATGGGAAAGCTCTTCCATCATGGCTTTGGATACAAGACAAATAGCTATTTAAACCCCCAAGAGATTGGTTTCAATATAAATTCCTTTCTTCCAAACACAGTTTCTAATATTCTTCCTCTTCTCTTTCTATAGCTCAATCCGAATGACTATCACGAAACCTAAAAACGGTACCAAACGCGATATCAAGTCCAAACATCAGACCAATAGTTCGCCTAAATTCTGGAACCAGCTTGTTCTAGGTCCGCTTAAAAAGATCGAAAGGGACTTTGCAGAGTCTACAAGAATTGGCTTGGACCTCATGCAAGTGAACTCCAAAAAGTGCGTTACATTATGGCAGTATTACTTGTTACTCGCCCAGTTTACCAGATTCTGTGCACTTCTCGAGCTCAAAGATACAGTTATTGGCTTCAAAACCTCCATAGACAGCAAGCAGAATATACCGATATTTCATTCGGCAACACGGGACGATAAAGGAAATTGGGCAACGCATCCAACAAGGGCTTTGACATATGCCCATTCACACATGTCAACGTGCGTCGTGGTGGTGCAGCGTGAGGAGTATGAATCGAGGAGATGCTGGGGTTTGTCAGTGCCTTGGCTACATGGGTTTGTATATCTCTCCCGTTCAGGCCCACTTCGAGAGCTCCAACGGATAATGCTATGGTACATAAAATCCGCAAGGAAGAGGATGGATATGTCATCGACTACGGGCGCCATTCGGATAGTCACAATTTCTCCTTCCACATTGACGATGAATTGTAGGTAAGGTTGCCCCAACCCATGACATGCCTTTACATGCTGATGGGAACAGTTTTCTTCCTGGACTTTCGAGACTCAAAGACATCCACTCCCACGACTTGATAAGCACTTTACACCCATCTGCGCCTTATGACCCGCCGCGCGGCGGAATCGTCACAGGATATGTCGCGAAAGGGCAAGAAAGCGGAGTAATCATTGGAACCAGGCAGTAATATCCATGACGATCTGGACAGCGAATCCGAAGATACATGACTAGAAATTCTGGGGGCTGGGTCTATGTACAGTCACTCGAAAGCTAATTGACCAGCCATTTTGTTCCATTCAAACTTATACAACTGATTTCCTAGAACTCTTTCAGACCCATCCCGTATATTGTATAACCCTAGGATTTCTCTATATTATACACATAAAAAGATAATATCACCAGCAAGAACTCAATGCTCACTAAGCCTAATGCATCCGTTCGTCAATTGCCCCGTTAATAACTACCAACACTTTCCGAGGCCATGCACAGCCGCTTTCCGACCCACGACTGTGTACGATCGCGGATATACTCTGTAAGGCCAAACGGGCGGTGAATCCAAAGAAGAAAGCTCGTATTCTATCTCTAGCAGATTATGATCAGTCAAGGATCAGGAACCCACCAAATGGGAAGCTGGTATGGCATCCATCTCACAGCCCCGAGCCAAGTGAAGCTCCACAAAAATACAATTTCAGAATGGACAAGAAACTCATCTTTGCACAGGTAACAAGGGCAGCCGGCGTAAACGGTATAAAGACCTCCATTTTCTCAACTCTCATTGCCGTAAAACACTCATTCACAACAAAATCTATCTCAGTTCAATCCAGAACAACACTTGTTAGAAATGAGATTCTCTACTTTCCTTTCCATCCTGCCCTTCCTGGCTGGCGCCATTGCCCTCCCAGCCGAGAAGACCAGTAAAGGTTTCAGCGTCGTCGCCATCAACTCTGACTCTCCTGTTCATAACCTGAAAATGGACGCTTCTTCCACCTATCTGTATCTAAACGGTGAAACCGACGTCTGGTGTCCTCCCGAAGTGGTTAAGGCTAGTGGCTGTCCTGGTGGTAATACCACTGTCCGAGATACCGCTGTCTTGGCCTCCGCAAACTACATGGTATGTCTTATCCAACCTGCATCACAATTGCATTCGCAGCTAATGAATCAATATCTAGTCCGCCAAGATCCCCGGTGGTGAACATATCTACGTTGACCGCAACGGTCATGTCAGATATACTGGCGGCAGCGACAGCGATATGGAACCCGGCTCCTCCACGGATGGTTTCTCACAGGTCGAGCGCGATCAAACTGGCGAGTGGAAGTACAAGGCCAACGGCGCGAATGGCTTCCTGGCCTGCCCTTTTGCTGGTGGAAATAATATTTGGGAAGTGTTTGTCAATGCCAAGAACATTACAACACGCCAGGGTGTGAGCCCGGATGACTGTTACTCCTTCAAGGCCCAGACTACGCCCTGGGAGTCCTCTGACGGCCGCACTTTTGCTGTTTGGTCTTACACTTAAGGAGTCCTTTGTCAAAGGCGAAGTGGATTCGGTTGAGTCCCATAGGGTGGTGACCAGGGTGCTATATATGTTGAGTTTGGAATAGGTCGCTTCGGTCACATGGTACACAGTCATATTCCTACATTCCTCATGTACTCCCTTTTGACAGTTACTTTCTAGCAACAGACCTGGCTATATTCTATAAAGCATCTATAAAGCATAGGCTGTAAATGAGCAATTCCTAGTACCAAGAGTACTCAAGGTGTAAATACTATTAACAAAGATAGTATAAGCGTTGACCAAGCATATGGTGGAAATACAAGTGATAGGCCGAGTAATTTGTCTGTACTCTTGGCAATAGTCAGACTCTGTGCCACCGTAATCAATCCAATTGCAAAGGTCAGGAGAGCGGTGCACAGACCGGCTAGCGAGGCTTTGGAGAATAATGAACCCATGTAGTGAGCACAGGCAATGAATGAGATGCAGGCAAGAAGCATGAAGATGAACAGCAGACCAGTGGACGTGCGTATAAAAAGTATCTCACCAATCAAGATGGAACAGACGACCTATGAGACAAACTACGAGAAATCATCTGAGAATATTTCCGTCAGCATGTGGATCTACTGGAAATTGAGTACCTTAGACGCTCGGAGAATCTACCTACTCCATCGTAAATGCAGTCTGTCTCTAGACCAATGAATATTATCGTCGATGACCCGATCAGATAGGTAAGCCGTGTGAATGACTCAACGATACTAGCAGCGTCAAGCTAGCCAGTAATATTGGAATAAGAAGTGTCTGAGAAGGCGTGCTTGTTATCTGTGAAGCTCAACACCCTTGCTAGACTGCGTTGATATATGGCTGTTGAATGAAGAGGAGATGTGAAACTAATCGAGTACTCGGTTGTGTGGATACGCTGGGTACAACTATACGCCCCTGTAGGTCTTCTCTCAACATCAGCATAATATACCCAGAGTATTTGAGTCGACTATGGTCGGGTAACCGGCAAAAAGAGCTCAAAGCCCCGTCGCCGAAAAATCTGAACAGGAAATTGGTAAATCCATTCAGCCATCATGGGGCAGTGTTACAACTTGAATGCATGGCTGTGTTTGTTGCCCGTTGCCCAAGACCCACATAAATCCATTTCCAATAACATCATACAGCGAGACCACTTCCTGCCAGAGAGACACGACATTGAAAGAACCCCAGGTGGAGACGGATGAAGGCAAAAATGAAGCGGGGCAGGGGCAGAAACATGGGCGATGGAAGTTTTTTGCGCAGAAATTTACAAAGGATTCGGATTATTAGGAGGCACTAAGTGTGCTGGAGTCCACTGGTATGATCTGTAACTGGCAGATCGGGACTGCCTGTCACCAAGCTAAACTACCATCTATCATCTAAATACAGCAAGGGAGGGGGGGTTGCATGGGGTTTCAAAACTGTCAAATAGCAAATTGGGCATCTTGGGGTCTCCTTGAGAAGGAAATCGAGGGAAGGAAGCAGAAAGGGGACGATGCACAAAAGGAACATGGAAACATGGAAGGGAAAGAGAATCAGAGGAAGAGGGGGAGGGAGCCAGAGGTAAGCCTAGAGGTTCCCAGAATTAATGCATTTAGCATCTTAGTAGTGTCTGCAGATGGCTGTATAAAACTGTGATTTACCCAGTCAATCCGCGTATGCAGTGAATCCTGTCTTTTTGGTGAGAATGTCTGCTACTGGTTGTTGGCCCCACGGGTGGACTGCTGCTTTGCGGCCTTTTCGGCAAGGGTAGAAATGGGAAGGTTTTTTCCTGCGGCCGCATGAGCAGGTTAATAAGGCCTCATCATGTTTGGAGCGCTCATGGTACTCTGCAAAGTCACTATGGCCGCCGCTCCTGGCTAGGAGGAGACCTAGAGCTGCTCGGGAAAGGTGGAGCTCTGGTGGTCGTTTCTCTAGTTGCCATTTCTCTATGGCTACGCCAAGGTCCTTTTAGCGTTCGGGGAGCCTTTTCCGCCCAGAATTGTGCAAAGCATTGCCAGTGCACCCTCTGGGCTGCCCGCTTGGCGGCTGCCATTGAGGCGGATGGGGGAGTGAGCTCCAGGGGGGCATGGCAGCCCATCTTAGCCTCCTTATCTGCTTCCTCATTTCCTTCAATGCGCTGTGTTTCCGGGGACCTATTTCACCTGTACTGTGTCCGACTGTATGCTGGGTGCTCTAGGGTGTTGTGGCCATGCCTGGGCGGCTTCTTGAAAGCCTACAAAAATCGTTGACTTGATCCTTTGGGTTGGCCTCGGAGTTGCTGTACTGCTTCCAGGCTGTCCAGGCAGATATATATGTATGTTTATGGAGTGCTGAGCTCTGGGATCGTTAAGGGCTGTCTGTAGGCCTAGCAAGGCCGCTCTTTGTGGCGGCTTGACGCTGTATCGACGCCAAGACCGGCAAGCAGATAAAGGAAGCCCTAGCCGTGCAGATTAAGTGTATGAACGCTGCCAGATAGCCAGCTGCAATAAACGCAGGCCTAACCCTTTTCCAAGCACACATGCTGTATATAGCTCTCCCTGTCGACGGGATGATCTCCTCTTTCTTCTTCTTCGCCAGATTCGATATTCTCGTCGATGGCTACAATAGTCTATATAGGAATTCAGTTCATTATTATCTACTATTCCGAGCTCGTGACAGCGGCCTCAACTGTCCTCTTTATACTATTATTATTATTATTTAATCAAGTTCATTGTCCATACCGAGCCCTAGAGCTATGACAGATCATTATACGTGGACTTGAGGCCGGTAGCTATTCTACAGTCTCTTATCATATGAGTTCCTGAGGCACTAGCGGCCTTCTATTATGGTATGAAACCCGCTTGCCGCTAGTAATCCAAGGAAGTTCTCTCAGATCTCGAATGTATTCTGATGGTGTATACACGCATGTGCGGAAATAATCCCATGACGCCACATCTAATATTGGTAAGCATGCAAAACTTGTACCATTGCTTTTGTCTAATTGGTCACAAACAAGGATCTATGAGTTCTGGTGCTTCATAACAAATTGTCCTCACATGTTGTCTCATTGGGGACTTGGACATTTGTTCTAGGCGTTCAAACCCTGCCTTTGAGAAAGAAATTTTTAATGTTTGAAACAAATGAGGGGCACAGAGAGCTCTGAATTGCTTGTTGACACATGAGAGCTCTTCCAGAGACTTGTGTAAAAGAGCAGTTTTTATGATCATATGCAACAGCTCCACGGGGAGATGATCAAGACGAAGGTCTGACGACATGTTCAATGGAGATTAAATGGGAAAACTCAAAAATTGAATGTATCAAAGAGTCACTGTCCAAGTAGTAAAGCCTAGTTTATATTCAAGCCCGTAAGCTTTGAAACCGGATTCATAAGTCCCGCTACCAAATGGGTTCGCAGGCGAAATTCAACGAGCTCCTTTAGTTGACTAAATGGTGTCGCAGTGGAAGATGACTTGACCCAAAAAAAAGCAAAAATACCCTTTCAGTGAACAGCCAGGATTTGTTTTTGTTTTGTTTTGTCCCTTTCTTTTTCTTTCTTCCCGTGTTTTTAAGGGATGATTTTGTTCCCCCTCAGAGGTGCTCAACATAAGTCAATATTGGGATAATCTACAGCCATACTTTAGCTCTCTCATCATTCTTCATCTCAAGCCGACCAAACCGGATTTCCGCCATCTACCCTATGAGACCTCATCTTTGCTTGACATATCCAGGTTCCAGAACCCCAATCTTCACTTCCCACAGGCACAAACCCTTGCTCCACTTACAAAAGCAAATAATATCCAGCAAGCGAAAGATCTTATTGATGACAATGCTCCTGGATTTGTTGGTCTCTTTCTTTGTAGTTGGCAAAAGTACGACCTTTCCTTCCAAACACAATCGGGATCTGTCATTGAGAATGACCTTTGCCTTCGGTACCATACACTTTTTCCCTTGGACCTGTTGAATATGGCCCAGAGAGCACGCCTGCGGCTCACTCATATTACCCAGTATCTTCATATGGTGAGGCGTATACACCCTGGTTCAGAGCCAATACTGACATACCAAACACAACAATAGATATTCTCCAACACCTTCTTAGCCTTCTTTGCCCTGTTCACGGATAGCACCATCGCGGCTGTGCTGGTCTGGGCGATGTTCTGAGGCACCGCCAATCCAATGAGGCCAAAACTCGGCGGCTCTGTCTCATTGACGCCCAGGGCTAAGGTGGAGTTGTTGACAGTGTTGGAAAGGCGATAGTAACGGTTTGGATCGAACTGCGAGATAGACATTTTGCCGCTGGTTATAGAGGCAGTGGATTGGGGAATTCATGGGTTCATGAGTTTAAATATGCAAATGTGCAAATTGCAGAGGCGATGTGACTGGAGATTCCACAATCTGCCCCGCCGCACAAAAGGGGCGATACGAGGCCATAACCAGTAAATCAGGAGTCGGTTTATTCCGGATTGAACGAGGTCTATATGGAGAGGACTAGTCATCAATCACAGCTCCTCAATGGCGCCTGTCACCCGGCATTCGGCCGGAGGCCATGCCCCAGGCGAGTCCCAGCTTTGGGACATTCACCGGGCACAAGGTCTAGCCGCGCTAGTGAAAACCCGCAAACACTGAAAATTGAAGAAGCCAGATAAACAGACTGGGGGGGGGGGGAGATCCAGGCGAACCAAATGCTTCATCGCCAGTCCCGCCACCACCATACATGTACATAGACCAGGTCGCATCGGCCTCGTTTGAGCCTCAGCCCAAATGAGCAACTTGATTTTGAGCTCTTGCTAGCCATTGCCCTATACGCCCGGGCCATAAGAGAAAAGGAAGAGGACAAGGAGATACTGGAACTTATAGCCCAACTGGACAGGAAAGTCTCCTGTAGGAAGCAGAGAAGCCTCCCCAGTGCCTCCTCTTTTGGCAATGCCCTCCAAACCTTTGTGTGCAACTACTTCGCCCAACCCAGTCCCAGCACCAAAGCATATGACCACATCCCCATAACCAATCCGCCCCCAGCGAGGGCCCCCCAGACATATGTAGCAGCTGATATTGTGTCCAAACCAGAATCCAACACCACAAAGAAACCCCATACTGTGCCACCTAAGCCAGGTAAGGCCACTCCGTCTTTTCCTCTGACTCCCAGCTGGAACACCCTGCCCGTCAGGCCAGCCCACACGCGGCACTACAAAAACTACGCAGCGGCCTGGACCCAGCAGTCACTGTTGCCATAAAGAAATCCAACACATACCCACAGGGCTTGCAATCTTGGCCCAAGGATGCCCAAGGCGAACAACTTTTACACAATAAGATAGAACAACTAATCCAAGATTCCAACGCAGAGCCAGAGCAGAAATGGGCAATATTTGTCATTCCCAGAGCTGTTACGGAGCGTGAACGCTCGCTAGTCCAGTTAATGTAATCGGACACCGAGCGAGCGGAGACACTAGTGATCCCCGACTATGCTCCCAGGGAGTCACTTGTAGATCCCTGGCGAGCGTCCGGCCGTCATTTACCATGTGCAATGTCTATACATTGCGATTCTTGTACTTTCTTCTCTTCTTATGGATACCCTGATTCCTTTATTTATGTACAGATATCCTGTCCTTATTTGTTTCTTTTTTTTTTGGTTACTTCTCGTATATTGTTGATGATTGCATTCTGGAGTTGGGGGATGTTCTGCTTGTCCGTGGATGAGAGTACAGATGGTATCTATGTACAGGCTACTAATTGAGTGGTCTATGTCCTCATTGCGAAGGTTGTGAATGATTCTTAAGTTCTCTCATATAGAATGATGCCTTGTTATAATTCTCAAATACTCCGAGCTCCCATAATGCAAATATATATACACGACACCATCACTCACACTTAACAAAGTAATCTTCCCCCTTGAACTCCTTTGTCACCTTCGCATGTGTCATAACTCCACAGTAAACCGCTGCCCCATTCGCATTTGCATAAACAACCCGAATCGGCGTCTTCCCCTGCAATGCCGTATACTCGTTCTTCTCCCAATTCGTCTTCTGCCCCTCCCAAAACACAGGATACTCGAGCAAATGCGCACCGGCCTTGTCACATGCTCCAACGCCCCATTTTATCTTGTCCGTGTTGCCATAGACGTGCGGGTCGCCGGACTTGCCGGTGTTGAGGCCGGCTTTCGTCATCTCGTCTTTGGCGCGCGAGACGCTGACTTTGAAGGTTTTTGTGGAGGATGCGTTGGTGGTGGGTTTGCAGGTTACGGTTGACTGTTGGTTTGTTAGTTGGGTGTTTCGATGGCAGGATAAAGAGAGCTAAAGGGGGACTTACAGGAGCGGCGGGAGCTGATTTGCCGGCGGGGGCTGCGAAGATGGGAGCTGCGACGAGGAGAGCGACGCAGAAGAATGCTTGGATAAAATGCATTTTGGTGGTTTGGCTCTTGATTGTTGGAGTGTTGTTAAAGTGTAATAATGATTATTTTTTGAATCAATTGGTTAAGTCCCAGTGATTCTGTGTGGTTTGGTTAATTGGTTGGTTGATGCTGTTATTTGTATTGTCCTTCTGAGGGACAGAAGCCGCTTGATATACCCATTTTGCAAGGCTGTTTTGGAGTATGCTTCTGGACGAAGGAATTGGCCGCCGTATAGTGATAGTCATTCCTGTATGCCTTGATTCGTTCCTGGAGTCGAGAGTGATAATGATAGAAATACATACAAAAAAGACAAGAAAGCCTTGTAGTGATCGGCGGCCGAAGATAAGGCTGATAAGCGACGATCAAAATGGGGGCCAAGGCAGTGTAAATAGCTAGTCCGCCGTACCACAACATCTTCTTACCATCCTTTTCACATCTATTCCAAAATCACAGTTACCGCGAATAAATTGAATATGAATCCCGAATACTCCGAAGAATACGACCAGAAACCCCTCCCATTCAAACTATTCGAAGACTGGGACACCGAAGAAGTAATCCAAGGCAAGAAAAGACTCGAAGCGCTGGTCAACGGCGATGTGACCCCTCGCAACGCAGCTATAGAATTCAACACGGCCGTCGTGCAAGAAGCCGACCGGAGAAAGGAAGAGCTTCTGAAACGCCCAGATCCTCGAAATCTCACCCCCGAAGAAGAGGAGCATGGCATTCCGAGCATACGTGCGATCGCACCGAATCCAAGCGGGGATCTTGAAGAGCTTATCCAGTGGATTGCGCGGTTGTGCTCTGCTTGTCCGCCGTACCATCCGGGGCAGGATGGAATTATTGAGTTTCTGGAGGTGCTGCGTGACCTGCCGAGGCGGGAGGTACCAGATGGTGTTCCGCCGGAAGGTGGTTCGGACGAGCCCTATCCTACGATGACGTTATGGGAGTTTGAGAGTTGGGGGTGGTTAGCAGAGATTTTCCGTGTTGAGGAATCAGGTATGTCCTTTTTGAGCTTCTCAACTATGCTATTATTATCTGCTAACTGATGAAATCCAGCATGCCAGCCGCCCCTCCGCTGGCGCAACTGGCAAAGCAGCATCGCCCGCCTAACAACCCTCAACCTAATCAAGTGCGACTTCCTCTGCTCCCTAGAACACCTCCTCTCCTCCAGCCGCGAATACCCCGACCTCGTCAAGCGCCCCATTGACGGGCCCAACAAAATCGGGAACTACCTCATCGGCGCTGCGCAGTGGATTATATACCCGGATGAGGGCCGGTATGTCTACGAGCAGTGTAAAAAGTGTGAAAAGGTCCCTGGGTTGAGTCCCCGGGAGATGTGGAGTATGGAGCGGTGGAGAGAGTGGAAGGCACAGTTTTGGTTTGTTGCTGGGGACGAGAGGTTTCAGGGGAAGTTTCGGGAGATGGCGAGGTTGGCGTTTGAGAAGATGGGGGAGTATGAGGTTTGCTAGGTTTATTTAGAGTTCCGTCGCTTATATACTAAAAGAAATACGAATTGAGTAAACTATGGTTTATTAATGTCTCATGTCCACCAGAGGTTCATAGTCCGGGGATAGCTTGGATTCATAACGTTATTGATCATACATTGATTGGGATGGTTATAGCTATATGCATATGTATATACTCAGACCATCAACAGCGACTCTCTGGCACCGCAAGGCAGGCTAGGCTTATTTCCAGGTTCCTTTGCAGGTGGCGAAAACTGCTTACTTCCAGCAGGATGCCATCTCTGTCGGCATCCTCGAGCTGTAGTTGAGAGTGGTGGTAGAGCCACTGGAATTGTAACCTCGGACAGGCTCATATTATGTCTATCTGCTGCGCGCTTGGCGAGTGCGTTGAGAACTTCGTCGTTGAGGTAGCGCAGGCGGACAGAGTCCCTGTTGTGTTTTTGTCACTGAACCGGCCCTCATCGGGCTTCGGCGTGCCGGCCTTGTACTTCCTGAAAGGATGCCACCGGCCAGTTGTTCATAAACCACGTTATTGAGGCCGTACCGGTGGCAGCAGGGAATCAACTCCGAATGTTTCTTGCTTTTAGTCTGTTAGCTTTGAGTTTCCCGAAGATCTCCTGATGCATTGATGGCATTGTACATGGCCTGGTAAATAGCCGGGTGTGCCCACGCTCTCTCCCGTACACTTCATCATCTCCGGCTTCAAACGATGCATAGTTGCTGAGATCCAGGCATCTGAACTTGCCCTCCCTGTATATCTCAATCACTGCCTCCAGCGTTTCCGCAAAGGGGGCGGACAGATCGGCAGCATGCATGTATAAAGTATCTCGTTTGGAGAGCAGCCAACGACTCATTGAGGTTTTTCTGCATAAACTCGGGCTTATAAATGACAGGCTGAGAAGGATTACCTTGCTCGCGAGGCTCAGACCACGTTCTTTCCATCCAATGGCAGCGGTGAAGTCTTCCTGCTTTTCTTCAAGGTAAATCCACGCAATGTCGAATTCATCGTCGCCATTTGAGTTCAAATAGTCAAAGAATTGCCTAAAGTTATCAAGGCATGTAATTTGAGCTCTCTTTTCAGTGTAAAGGCCGAAAGTCATCAGTCCCAGGATAACGCGGGGCTTGAAGCTGGACGAAGCAACTATGTTGACCACTTCTCTGACTAAAGATGAAAGAGACTTGTAATCCTTGCGCGGAGCTCCCCGGATCTGATTTGGAGCCAGATCAGACACAAATATCCGTTTTGTATCATTCTTAAAAATGGGGATTGAGAGACCTGTTTGGAAACCTGTTGGAGATAGTTAAGCTGTGGTCGGTGACAAGTTTTCCGCCGATGCACTGCCGGAGTCGGAAATACGCACATCCACCCCAGCATACTCTGAGTACAAAATCGGTAGAGAAGATGACGCCGACCTATCATGCCGGCAGATATGACATTGGTAATATCAACGAAAATTCTTCTGCCCTTCAATCATCCATCCGACTTTCATCTTTCACAATATTCCTATTAAGCAAATCTCATGATTCAACTATGAATACCCTCTTCATTGATGATGAAGACGAAGCAACCATTGCTGTGACTTTAAGCACTTCCTCTCCAACCTTCTTTCTATCTTCCGACTCACTATCTTTTGAGATCTTTGTCCATGCCCGAATGATCTAATCAACACGCCCAGGTCAATCAATCACCATGGTCATCCATGATTCAGTATTCGAAGAAACTGATATCTCTAAGGGACCCAATGTACTGATAATCGGTTGTTTTGGTCCTGGTTTCATCTCTACTCATGACCCAAGAAGAGTCATCAGTTTTGGTGTTATCGGGCCTCACTATTCTCAAGCAGATGCGCACAAGTCAAACCTGCGTGAAAGGGGGTTACGTTTTTTCACAGTGCCTGGGTCAGGGAAAGAAGTGATAGTCACTCATAAGGAATCTCTTGATCAGCTGTTTGAGTTTCCAGGTTTACGGCGTGGGGAGATACTACCTGGTGGAATGTACAAGTTCGAAATGAGCTTAGGCCGGTTGCAACCTCAGTGGTCGTGTTGGGGAGATTTTGAAGGAGATTTAAAGGGGAAAAACTTGCATGCATGGGCAAAAGGAGGGAATTACTTGGGTGATGACGAACCGCCAAGGAAGAGGTTCAAGAGAGTAATTATGTATTAGGGTAAGATGTAGATAAGCTCAAGATTGAGGATCATGCAGGGTGGGTTGAAGTGAAAATGCGTTAGCCCTAATAGCATTAGTCTCATGTGATAATTGAGGGTCAGGATGGATCCAATAGTTGAAGAACGCCGCTTAAATCTAGAAGATGCCAGTTACTGGGGAATACTGTATATGCACTCCCTGTATCTCTGTCTGCCGATGGCTGATATCCAGGCTATAGGTAAAAGTCCCGGAGCAACTACTGTATTATCTCCGTCGCGACCCATAGTTGTTCTACCTACCTGGCTTTGAACATTCCTGCGGCTAGTGGCCTTGAAACCCCCCAGGTCATGGGCTGTGAGGGCTGGGCAGCGGGTGGAGATCAACATCCCACGTATCAGTCTGTTCTCTCTTATCCAGAAACACCCTTTTACGACTAGCTGGTGGGAGAATGATGCTACTGGTGCTGCGGATTCTATTTATATCTTACTGCAGCCACGCTCAGGGTTTACAAAGAAGCTCCTTGACCGTATAGAGCCAGGTCGAGCGTACCGGGCGTGGATCGATGGTCCATTTGGGCCCGCTTCCATCGGGACCTATGATCTCTCCGGTGAGATAGGAGACTTTGGCCATATCTTTATGGTGACAACGGGAATTGGAATTGCTACCCAGCTACCATACATTAAAGAGTTGCTTAATGGACATGGCAAAACCCTGGTGCGCACGCAAAGAATCTCCCTTGTTTGGCAGTTGGCCCAGGAAGGTGACTGGGAAAGTGCTCGGGACTGGCTACAAATGCTGGTAAAGCAGGATGATGGATATGTAAGTTCTGCTAAATATTAGTGGCCCTTCTCTATTCCCATTACAGTTACTCAACGTCAGTGTTTATGATACTCTACAACCCGCTTCTACTGGCGATCCACAGCGAATTGGCCATCACGATAAGATGGAAATCTACGGTGGTGTCCCTGACTGGGAAGATAAGCTATAGTCTGAGATAAAGGAGCAAAAGGGGAGGATGCTAATTTCTGGTAAGACCGTCCCCTGTCCCGGAACAATGTGGCTAACTACAGGCCGTATCTGCCCACCGTGAAGTACGACATCAATTGCTACGGCTGGCGAAGAGGGAGTTGAGCCATGACATAGAGCTGTTTGAGCAAGAATTTCAGCCATGGACTGGTAAAAGGTCTTGGTGGTCATATTTTATTCCATAGATTGTATCATCGGTTTCAGGACGAGAACGATTTCACACAGCTATGCTCAGATACAGAGGCTATAGTACAAACATAGTGACAGAGAAGTAATACTTGAAAGGAATGGATTGTCTCTCAGGCTGTTTTACTTTCTCTTCGTTTACTTGCAACAAATGGACCAATCAATACCCAGCTACTTCAAGGAGAAGCCGACCCCAAAAGGGCTCGCAGTATCCCTAGAACAAAAATAGAGACCCTCTGCCTGTCCTGTTGCCTAACAGCGACTCGTTGGCAATGTTCGGAAAAATGAATGAACAGTTAATGAACATGAACAACCAAAAGCGTGCCTCTTGGAGGTCTATGTGCCGCAGACGCCTGGCGCAGCATATCTGTAAGACAATACAATGCTATCTCTGCTAAGTCTCTGATATCATAATACAGATGAAGCGCTTGGGCTTCAGATAAAACCATCCGAAGTGCGCTTAAGACCAACTGAGAATGGTGTTTGACAAGACACGGATTAGCAAACCCCCAAGCTGTCTGTCGCTGATCAGATCAGCCAACTTAAGGACGAAAATACCTGTTTACTTGAAAAACTGGAGAACTTAAAAAAAGACAAAGAAAGGCTTGAGCTGGCCAATTCAGGAGCCAAAGATGAAGTGCAGGTCCAAAAGTCTATCATTCGTGAGGCTCAGATGACCATCCATTTGCATCAACAAGACATTCAACACTGGATGGAAGTGGCCAACTGCTACCAAATGAGCTTTATTCGGTGCTCAGATGCATTGGGACAATTGATTTCCTACGCACAAGATGTGAAGTCTGAAGTGTCAGCCTAGGCAATAGAGAAATGGACTGCGAACTGCAGAACGCCTCACAGAGCCAGCCTGCAAACCGAAAAGTTGTCCTCAAATCTTATCTACCTTAGTAAATGTTTGCCACTTGGAAATGAATGCATGTCGATTATAATCTACAAGTTTATGTCAGATCTAAGTGTTTCATCAATGGAGATAAGCCGTAGGACGTAACTGTATGATGATATCTATCCATATCGATGAGATGAAAGAAATGGCGATAGGCTGGGGGCATTGAGGATCTTGGTAAGCCCATCTGCCGGATTCTCCTTGGAGCGAATGCTTTCAACGCTGACTAGGCATAAAGCTTGCAGGTCTTGTTGCGCAATATAGAAAATCAGTGATGAGTCCTGTCCGTTTAATGCAAGAGTAACTATAGCTAGACACGTTTGATTTTGTATACTAAGGGAATCCGAGTGCTTTATCTTCAATATTGTCAACGGCGCCTTTATCCAGCAGCATCTGGACCACCTTTTCATTGTCTTGCTCTGATGCGATAGTGAGTGCAGTGCCGATATCTCCTACTTGGACGTTGACATCGGCACCTCGTTTTAGCAGCATCTGTACCACCTCTTCACTGCCTCCAGATGATGCGGTAGTGAGTGCAGTGTCGTAATATCCTTGGGTTGACATTGGCACCTTTATCTAGCAGTATCTGGACCACTTTTTATCGCCTCGCTCTGATGCGATTTGAAGTGCAGTGCCGTATCCTCCTTGGGCGTTGACATCGGCGCCTTGATCTAGCAGCACCTGCACTATATTTTAATGCCCTCTATCCGACGCGACCTGTGGTGAATCGCCAAAGAATTCACGTTGGGCGTTGGTGTCGGCACCTTGATCCGCCAGAATCCGCACCAATTTCTTGTATATGGGAAGATAACCCGCCGTGACAGCAATTGCAAGAAGGTTTTGCTTGTTGCCGTTCACAAGGGAGATATCTATTTCCGCATTTTCCCACCAGTCCCACACAATGCTAGCTAGAGAGAAACGACACATGGCGAAAACGGCGGCATCCCCAGGGCTGACTTCATTGAAAATATCTCGCGCTCTATAGGTCAAGTAGTGCTGATGGAGGCCGTCTGAGCCAAAATCAGTGCTAGTTTTTTGATGCCATCTCTGGTATTGCACGCTGCTTTCATTGGGTGAGCCGAGAAAGGTTTTCAGAAGAGAACCCAATTTGGCCGTCTCGATGTCCTTTGCTCCGTTGACATGGTGAGCCCAAGTGTGCCTCATGTAGATATGGAATGGATGAAAGGTAGCCGTCATCCAATTGCACTGGCTTCTCAGACCCATCTGTGTCTCCTGGCTTCTCTGACTCGATCTTTAACTTGGCCTCCAACTTGGCGTCGAGTTCTAAGTCATCATGCTCATACTTCTTGACAAAATATGATAAACAAGCACTAGCCGCGTGGTAATGTGCGTGTGAGACGGACCAGTTGTCCTTCTTTTCCAAGTATTCCCTGACCGACAGATACGGGAACCGCCAAACCTTGAGCTGAGAATCGATGGACAGGAAATTATTGCAGAGAGACAGCAATCCTTGTTCGTTCACTAGATCATCCAGGGGTAGCATGTCTCCATTCAAATCCAAGCAAATTGCAGCTAGGATCTCGGAGCCCATCGGAGGGCGCGTTTTGTGAGGGTCTGGCCAGGCTCTTCCTGGGCTTCGATCTCACGCCAGACCAGATCGTATGCCTTGTCAAGACTCGGAGGCAGAGCATTAAGACGCCTATGGACATCCCCCGGGCTGTTGCCAGTCCCAACCCATTGGAGCATTAGAAATACATACTGGAACATGCCCTGGCTGCGCTAAAGCAGTGTTGCGATGATCTCGGACTTCATGGATTCCAATAACGTGTTAGCATTTGCAAGCCTATTGAGCTCAATATTAATGTATTTCTTGATATCTTCCTGGTTGTCGCTTGCCTGAATGCTAACGTTGGGGCTGTTTTCCAATTGGTTTTCAAGTACTCGATCAGGCCGGCTGGAGATGAAGATCTTCACTAGTTTCTTGGACTCCTTCAGGAAAAATCTCAGTGCGCCAACTAGTTCATGCCGCAATTGTGGACCACACTCATCCATGGCATCAATCACCAGCGTAGTCTTTTGGTAGATGTCTAACCAGGTAAGAATTTGCTTCTTGCACTGCTCAAAGCGGAAATTGGTTCCATTCTCCCGAGCTTCTTTGCACATCTCCTGGGGCTTGGTTTGCATGGATTCAGGATTTCTCGCAGTAGTCGACAGTTGACGCACAAAAGTTTGGAGAACAGTCAACGGCTTATCACGCGGCTCATCGTCGCGCTTACAGTAGAAGAATGCAAAGCCTTCATTCTTGGGAGGATGGCTGATCCGGTCCCGGATAGTATCAATGACCTTGGACGTGAGGTATGTCTTGCCGCTCCCAGGATTTCCCTGAAGCCAGAAGAGAACAGATGAGTCTTTGTCTTTCCAGCTATTGAAATCCTCATGTTCCACCAGCCACTCGCCTGTGCTGGGTGTTCTCTTCTCTCAGATATCATCATGGTTCATGCCGAACGGGACTTTCGAAATCCATTCCAGCAGCTTGATACGCTCGTCTTCATCCACACAGTTAAGAAGATGGCTGACGCCGGCATCCACATGAGCAATTTGGGCCTGCAGTGCCTCCAGCATTTCATTTGCGCGTCTGTCTGCAGTTGCACTGCGGTTCGCTTCACATGTCTGGACAACTTTGAGAAGATACCCTTCTTGTTTGCCAAGAGCCTCGAGGTTGTCATTTACCTTGCCCGGGTTCACGATTGCTTCAAGAATGCGGCTAGTGGTGTGCGAGGACAGAAGCTTCCATGATCTGGCCAACAGATCCAGTGAAGTTTTGTAAAGCACAATCAGGCTTTTTTTTGAGTTGCTGCTGTGCTGAACTCAAAGCGGCATTACCAGCCTGGGTCAGGTAGATATCTTCATACACCTGACTGCGAGTGGTGATGCTCATGACTGCCTCTGTGGTGAGAAGCAGAGCGCTCATCTGCTCGCTTTCGTTCACAGGGATCTAGGCCACGCGGTCAGCTTCTAATCTGAAGTGTGTGGACTCAGAATTGAGGAATTACCCACCTTCATCAGATTTTTGACGAGATCCCAGGGTAGACTGGCTTGAGGAGGCGCAAACTGGATCGCAATATTGCCGGCCTTCTCCAAGTAGCCGACGATCTGATCTGTATACTCCCGAAAAACGATCTCTTTACCACCAAACTTAAACTTCCAGAACTTGTCCTGGCATTCTTCCTGTTTTTTGTCCACCATATTGACCAGGTCTTTGATGCTGGATTCCATAGAGCCGGACTTGAGATTGTTAAATCCCATTTTCTTCAGAATTTCCTGCTTGTCCTCAGACAGTTGTTCGAAAGCCTCCCACCAACGATCTTCCAAAGCAGGGGTTTGCGTCTAGGGCGACTCCTCTCCTGGGACCTCTGGGCTGGCCAATAGCTCCTTGCCAGCATAAGAGTCTTCGGACTTGTCAACGGGCTTGGACCCGACCTTTGGGCTGGTCAGTGGCGTATCGCCAGCAGAAAAGTCTCCGGACTCATCATTGGGTTCGGACCCGACCTCTGGGCTGGTCAGTGGCTTGTTGCCAGCAGAGAAGTTTCCGGAGTCGTCATGGGCTCGGGAGCATCCTGTTTGTCCTTCCTCGAAAATTTGTTGGACAGCCGACTGAAGCAACCAGGCATCGGGGGCAGTGTTCAGGGTAACCTGTATGAAATCGTTCTGGCGGCTGAGAATTGGAAACAAGAAAAAGAGTTTCCAGGCGAGTTGCAAGAAATGCGAGGTTCGCATTCAGCTCATCAGCTCATCAGCTCATCGTGCATAAGCACCTCCTGATCATCAAGGAGTTTTAGGAAATGATATACCTGATTTTTCCGATAACCCTAATTACAATATTGCTCCCGCATCAACCTCAGTACAAGGTTAATGATCCAAAGCCTCCATTCACAAAAAGGTTTCCTCCAACAGCTGGCGTACCGGAGTTTGGATGTCCGAAATAAGCGAGAACACTTCTGAGAAATTGAGTAGAGGATAGTTCACTCCCTGAAGGTTCCAATTGGCAATTGTGCCAACTCGGAGCCTTCGCTTCCGTTGAGTGCTGATTGTCCCATCTGCGGCTTTAGGGTGTTCCAATATAGTATCCACTATCAGACGGCAATCACATCCTGATCTTAGCAAAAAGTCGCCTAGTTTTAAACTTAATAAGTACCTCCAAGAATGTGTTCGCTTGTTACTATTGATGTCTATTCTCCGACTGACCTTCAATAAGCCTGATCAAAGCGTAAGAGTCAATTCCTGTTGGAGGATTTGAGTCTCATCATCTTGAAAGAACCGACATCTTATCAGAGCAGGCCATGGATACGCCACTTACCAGCAAGAATATAACTTTTATTCGTTGTCAGTGATATAGGTAGAGGCTTTTTTTTTTAAAAAAAAAAAGAAAAGAAAGAAAGAAAGATAGTCACTATGCAGTTAGTGATATATCACTTATATATACCCCGAATCCTTCGTATGATGCTCAAGCAAAATTAGGATGCGAAACTTTGAAATGTGAGTAAAGTGTGTCGTGAGAAGCGTGGCGGAATTTAAGAGGATGTCATAACAATTGGATATGAAGACACCTCTATCTCTTGAGTAGACAGTAGCTGGAAAATAGCACTTCTACCCTGCACTCACAGGTACCTATCACCGAGAGTCTCCGAGAATTATGGCCATTTATGCGCGGGGCGGGGTTCGGGCTGACACAGAAACCATTCTGGGCTTTTATTCTCCAAAGAATAATCAAAAACGCCTAGTTAACATCCACTACAGAAGACAGTCTGTACATTATTTACTCTCAATCTCAAAATTCTTTTCTTTATTCCATGCCGGTGTCATGCCTGGTTGCTGCTAGGTGGAAAGGTTGGTCCTCTTCCTGAATGATTTGGACAAACAGTTTAGCGTAGCTTTGCTACATAAATGTTTGTTTGTTGATTCAACTGCGAGACACGTTTCACTATTCCATTGGTACAACTGTGGACGCCAAGCGGGGTCAGGAGTTTGCGAATCGCATATAAACACACCAACTGAACAGAACTCGAAAATCTTTGTACCTACTAGTAGCTTATCATCGATTCTTCTGGATTTACTGAAAAGGCGAGAGGTTTCCAATACTGTCAGCAAACAGAGTTGGAAGCAGATTCAGTGGTCCTGAGATTCCTTTTTCTTTTTCTGTTTGTTTGTATCTTTATTTTTTTAAACCCTTTCCTTCAGGGCTGTTGTTTTCCCGCATTGCACTGTATCCGCTTTGTTTCTTTTTTCTTTGAATCCTTGTCCCACTATGAATGTCTATAGAATGTTCTATGTGGCTAAGATAAGGTGACCTGACTTATTTGACGCCCATCGTCCTCCCTCTTCCTCATACTCTCCCGTCACATTCGTCCACATCCACCTCTTACATACCCATACCCACCGTGAACTCCTAAGGAGCTACCAACAAAGATCTGGAATATTCTTCAGCAAGATTGATATACATTATTCCTTCAAAATGACAGAAGCTGTGTTTGAAAAGAGATATGGTCTCCAACCAGCCCAAGCTGATCGCATAATTCCGTTGGACGATCAAGATTTGACGGAGGAGGGCAGAGAATGGTATCGACAAGTCGAAAACAAGTACAGATTAACTCAAGAATACAATAAACTACGAGAAAGCCTCGTTCGCCTGTTGGATAATAAAATTTTCGTTGCCGAGAGTCTTCGCTTTGTAACGTCAAAGATCGCTGGCAAGCCTGGCATCGAGGTCAACAGCGTGACCCCACAGCTCGGATATGAGGATACCGACAGCGAACTGCCATTGAGCCAAGAAATCAAGAACATCAAGGTCAGGAAGAAGGACGCTACCTTAACCAATAGCGTTGATATTGAGTCACTCCGTATGCTCAATGGGACACTCATATCCTGGAACCTAGCTTCATTGAAGGAACCTCCAGAGCCGGACACACCAGAGATTTTGTATCGTGCTTTCAGAGATGGGGCCCATACCCGACATGATAGAAAACTGGGATTTCGCTGCTCCAGGCAGTCAAAAACCATGCCTTATTATCATACTGGAACGCTTCTCAGCAGCCAATTAGTGGGCGAGCAAGACCTAAGGGATCATTGTGAGGGACGCGCTCCATCAGATCTCATTGCATTGTCTGACAGTCCTTCAAGAATTCTCAAGATCATTAAAACTTGGAATTTTCGCGACAGAAGCGGTGACCGAATTGCAGTGATTAGTGTCCAAAAGCTCCTCGCAATGGGTGTCCTCTTCAATCGCACTTCTACATTGGCCAAGTCTTTAGGCATGGAACTATGGACACCAGTACAGCCAACCGGACTACAATATGCAAACGAAAACTATTGGACTGCATATAGATGGATTCCAGCTGAGTGCATAGAGGGGTATATCTCTATATTCTCTCTAGAAATGGCCTGCAAAAATAACGCCATCGGTGCGTAACTCAATCCCTGCAGAGTTCAAGTCTAACTGTAAAAGGCCCTGACGATCATCATAAGAGACTCCCTGAAGATTTTCATAAGAGACTTTCGGAAGAAGAAATGTTGCAAATCAATATAGCTGAAAGACTAAGGATTTCATCATGAACGAGCAGGAAAAGGACTAAGAGGGACATTGAGATGGGAGTAGGTAGCAGGGAAATTAGATATCAGAGTAGTTATGTTGTCGTATCATGGAATGAAGCTTGAAGTCAGAACTTCACAGAGTAAACGGGCCAAGTTAGTCTGCAAGATAATAAGTCGGCCTCGCAAGACCGGTCCTAGATCAGCCTTCATCTACATTCATCCCATTAGCTAGAACGTTAGATAGACTTTTATGACGTATACGGAAACCAGTACAGTGTCTCGGTTGGAAGATAGGCTAGGGCATCTCATAGACCAAGCTAGAATATTTAATAGTTTCATGAAATTGTGAGACCGTTGCAAAAACATAATCTATCCAGTGCGGCCCGTGCTGGTTCCCAGGCCGAATAGAGGTGCTACCGGGTCCAGAGGCCCTAGAAATGGCACAAACTCTCTCTCCTGGACTTGCAATCTGGTCAGACGGATCAAGATTGGAGAACGGCAGGTGTGGAGCAGGAATTGCATGGCAAGAACCAGGAGGAACCTGGAAGACCCGGGGGTTCCTATTGGGCAAGGGATATGAGGTCTTTGATGCAGAGCTTCTTGGAGTTGTTCGAGCGCTCCAGGTAGCAGAGAAAGTGGGAGATCAAAGGCCAATCACTATCCTGCTGGACTCCCAAGCCGCCATTGCAAGCCTACAACACGCCCAAACAGGCCCCAGGTCAAGTACTAGCGGTCCAAGCACATGCTATAGCCAAGGGACTACATGCCCAAGGTCCTGAACCCACTATCCAATGGGTTCCAGGACACGCAGGAGGAGAATGGAATGAAGAAGCAGATCAGATGGCAAAACAAGCAGCTGGCAAGCCGATATTTTCAACTGAAGTCAGGACATCCAGCCATTGGAGCATATCTACATCAGATTCAGGCCCAAGAGGACGCAATATGCAGAGATTGTGGTCTATCAAGGGAGACAATACATCATCTTCTCTTTGAATGCCAGAAATGGCAACATCAACGGCACAAGCTCTACAGAGATCTGGAGCTGGATGGGGTTATGAGACCCACTGCTGCAGAAGAATGCCCACAAGGACGACTTCTGGGAGAGCCCAGAGCTACCAAGGCGCTGTTACGATTCCTAGCCAATACCAGTGTAGCTCTACCCGAGCACACGTACGGCGAACGGCGGAAAGGGCCCGAAGACATGATGAATGGGGATTGGAAGCATTGGAGGACAGGCGAAGGATAGCAGGGAGGGTAGCCTAGCTGAGAGTCAGCTTAGGCCACACCCACCCTGCTCAAAATTCCTGCGCACACAGGCGGTTTGGGGCGAGGATAAGGATCGGAAAGATTATAGAAGGGGGTGTTGCCTCAGGAACTCATAGGGACAAGAGATTGTATAATAACTATTAGTCTCAAGTCCACGAATAATGGTCTGTCATAGCTCTAAGGCTCGGTATGGACAATAAACTTGATTAAATAATAATAATATGCACCCACTAACACTTACTCTCATTTATCCATCATCATTCCCACACGCTAAAGGAGCTAGAAAAGTGGGAGAACAGCACTGCCTTTATTGCGCAGAGCACGACTGCCGCTGCTGCTGCTATCACTCGCAATGGCAAACCCATACACAGAATTTATTTCTCAATCTATGGACTGTATGCATGCCGTCATGCTTTTGAGGAAGAAAATCAGTATAAATCTGCTGTGCGAACGGCATGTTTGTGGTTCATATATGCTGCAGGATCGATGTTGGAAAATTGCAAAGTTGGACGGGTTTACGATCTCCATGATTCCCCGGAAAGGGGGTTTGGCTTGGATAGATGGCATGCTTGGAAACAGGGCTTAGTCCGCACTCAAGTTGGCTATGGAGATGACAGGACAAAGGAGCTTGTTAGAATTGCCCTGGAGCGAATGACATTTTATCCGAGTTCTACATGAAGATTGCGGCACAGTGAGCCTTGCCAGAACCACCCAGAAGAATGGAGATACTAATGCCCAACCTTCTTTGAATATAGCAGGACATCGACCAATCCAAACAAGGAAAAGCCTTCACGCACTTCCAGCATTATAAGGACAGCATGAATGGATGTGAGATAATATCCCTTGGCGTAAAGTCCTGCAGCACTGTCGTTATACAGTCACCATGCCCAATTAGATTCAGGCCATGTATGACGGAAGGCCTATGCTACCAAGCTAGGCCAAGCTCAAGTGGATGTGCGCTGCTGTTCCAGGCGCTAATTAGCTAATTCGAATGGATCGACCTAAATCCATATCGTTAGTAGCAATTGAGAATGTTCTTCTTGCTGCCAGCTGATGAGGCACTAAACCAAGCACATTGTTACAACTGGCGGGCTGCGCCTCCGGAGACGGGTTGACTACTAATGTTCCTAGGAAACATCTCCCACTTTGCCTCAGACTGGCTATTCCTAACTATGAGCCGGCAATTCACCCTTGAAGATCCGGCGCCTCGCCTGTGCTTAGTAGCGAGCTAGTCACGAACCAAGAGATCTCCAACGTACTTTCTTCCCCAATAAGTCACATAATCTTCGTTTTGAAGAATGACATTGGCTGCGAGCTTTTGAGAATGACGTACCTCTTTGAACAGCTCTTGTGATTGTAAGTTAGATTGAAATAAACTTGGCGTTACTGGCCAGGTTATAAAAGGCGTCATCAAGAACACTTTAGGAGCACATAATCGATCCTTCTTGTACAGGCAACTTGTCAGCTTGCAAATAAATCATGGCAAACTATGTTTATATTCCTATCCCTGTCATTGACGAATTGATTTTTTTTGCCGAGCAAGACTCCGAATATGAAGATGCTGTTAAGGCCATGTCATCGTCGATTTTAGTCCATCATTTTCCACCGTTGAGCGGTTTCTCAGTTGTCTCCGAGCAAAACCGAAACAATCACTACGCAGAGGACCAATAGGCTCCACCAAGACCATAGGCGGCAGAAGCAAAAACTGCAAGGAAAGACGGCACAAATTTGGTTGAAGTCGAGGCAGCGATAGAGGGCAACTTTATAGAGCACGCACAGCGATGCCAAGCGACAATGGGACGCTAAACCTAAATAGGCACGCTATATCGCTTCTAGTAATTCAGCGTCACCCAAGAGTACGAAGTACAGGAGTAAGGACAGGTTGCATGATACACTGTACATTTTTGTCTATTATGGATTCCTATTGGTTTTTTAAGGACGTTATTCAATTGATTATTCTATGGTATTTCTCCCCATCAATCGCCCTAGCAAAACAGTGCGTTTATGTATATTTGCAGTTTTTTCTACAAAGCAACGCAAGTCCCATTCCAGGTAGAGGTAATAGATTGCTATCATAAGATACAGGGTATTTACAGCTCTCTATCATAGCAAAATGAAAAGAAAACAAGTGATCAGTTCAGGTCATCATATGCAGAAGATTAAACCAGCTCTTCCAACGCTCACGCTTATCATTAAAAGGAAACAAAACAAAAAGGAAATCTTTTGTGTGCAACGAGAAAGTCACCAGGACGCCATCAGAAGTTGCCGTCGTTGCGGTATGGCCGGAATGCCGGTTGGCCAGCGTCTTGTCCGGAGTATGCATGGTAGACAGGGGAAGCTGTCGGATGGATTGGTGTATGTGAAGTCATTGTTGGATTCATCGGAGTGAAGCTTCGTTCTGGATACGCGACAGCGGGAGAAGCACTTCGATCGATGGGGGTGAACGATGGCATTGGATAACCAGGCTGAGCAGCGGCATTTGGAACAATCGGGGGAAAAGTCCGAGTGGGATAGTCCGTCTGCGCTGATGGTGAGATTGCAACTCCAGGAGTCATCGATCGGCCATACAGATCAGGGGCCGCAGTGTGAGATCGATAAGGCACGGCGGCTGGCGGATTAGGTGGACCGTAAGCGCCGTAGCCATGCTCCTCGGTCATTCCCCGGTATGCAGGCGCGGGAGTCGAACGGGCCGTGGCAGTAGGAGCGGGCGTGAACCGTGAAGCCGGTGGTCGAGTAGCGGGCATGTTTGAACGCATAGAAGGAGTGTTGACTGGTAGAGGGGGTACAGGAGGTGCTGGTGACGGTCCGCGGTCCAGAGGACTGTAAGTTGAAACTGCGGCAGATTCGGAGAACGCGGACATCTCAGTAGCTGTTCTGCTTAGGCCGGGATGCTCATCGGACCATGACAGGTCAGGAAGGGTAGGGTTGCGATCCGCTGCAGTTGAAGGGCGCGAGGGAAGCGTTGTTTGAGTCGTGGTGCGAGAAATGGTTGTGACGATGGGTCCCTTATCTTCACTCTTTCCTATAGCCGGTAATGTTGGCTTGACACCGGCGCCCATGTTTGGCTGCGTTGCTGCTCGGTCTTGCAGAGCCATTCCCTTGGCTAATGCCTTGTTAACCTTTACCTTGACAATGCGCATCACACGGGTGTTGATCTTGCGACGACAATACGCTGTCAAAGTACCATCGCGCGACGGGATATGGTGAAAAAGAAAAATAAGGTAAAGAACGATGGCAATCAACAGTTTGATGACGGATAACACCCAGATAACCAAAGTGAACAACATGGAAAATAGAACGACAGCTCGCAGGTTATTGTTCACTGTCAGGATCCTCACGTTTTCGAAGAATTGCGCGGCCGAGCTGTCATCGGATTTCTCTGCGTTCTTTCCACCAGGGAGAAGGTCCATCTGCATTACAGAATACAGGGTAATGGCGTTGACAACTTGACGGGGTCCATCGGCAAACACAGTGTTCATCCAGGCTGCATAGTCAGTACTAGTCGACAATCACGGATGGAGAAGACTGAGACTCACATTCAAACGAGAAATAGGCAAACAGAGCCACGTATTCCGCTCCTTTCTTACTTTTGGTCAACTCCGCGAACACCAGGAACCGTTTCCACCCGCGACCTCTTCTTCCGGGTCGGATACTTTGAATGCGAACAGCGAGAGAGTTGAGGTAGCTGCGTGCGATACTTTTCGAGCGGATCGCGCGGATGGCGACCATCCATCGATACACCAACAAAGTGAAAGAGATGATGATACAGACGGCGTAGATCCAGCGCGAGATATGGAACGGAATGGTGGGTTCGATTTGGCCGGCCCATCGAGAGAAGGCGAGGAGGTTCACGGCAGTGAAGGTATCGACGCCATACACGGCCAAGGAGATGAAGAGGAAGAACCAAAGGAAAAAGTAGGAGAAGGGCGTTAGGCAGGACTCAGACTTAAAGTCATCGAGGTTCTAAGAGATGCCATGGTTAGCTGATGTTGTCACATAGCGGTTAAAGCTCAACTCACCACATAGTCCCATTTTTCCTCAAGGGAAACCGGTCCCTTTTCACGATCGCCACAACAGCGCATTTTGCAAGATCCTGACCAGCAGGAGAAGGTCCAGGAACGTTTCTAGAGAGAGAGAGAGAGAGAGAGAGAGAGAGAATGTGTGTGTGTGTGTGTGTGTCTGAGTAGCGAACGACGCAAATGGGACTTCCGCGGACCAGCCGGACGAAGTCGCGATCGCAACCAACAATGACAGTGACAATAAACAGCAGCAATCAATGCGCTGAAGAGAAAAAGCACTGGAAAGGATATTTTAGGGATGTCTTATAAACGACAGCCGGGGGATAACGAGCGACACGCAAGGACAACGAGGAGTTGGATCAGCAATGCATGGCCACTGGACGGTCGGAGCGAGAATAGTGATAGACAGCTAGTCAAGACGAGGTTTCAAGAAGGCGCTAGTATTTGCTATGCTTTGGCGCCGTGATGGAGCAGAGAAGTAAGACCACAACAGTCTGCAGGACCAGGATGGCCGGCGCGTAATTCGCGAAACCCGTGCGGATGAATGAATGGACGCGGCTGGAGACAATGAAGAATGAGTGAATGATATCAACGCAGACGAGTCAGAAACAGGAACACCCTAAAGAATGAAGGAAAGAGGTGAATGAAGGATGAAACAGAGGGGTGGTGACTAGCAGGAGGCTCCAACAGGGCTGATTGCAACTTGAAACAACTCGCATATTAGTTCCCCTGATCCATTCTTGGCCGCAACGGGACCCGGGGTTCGCCAATGCTTAATCCAGCCACTGAGCTATTCAGCTACTCTACAAGTACGGTAAGTACCCTGTGGTTCTGTATAACTGCCATTGACTTGTGTCAATGCCGAATATGTATTGCTTATAGGAGTATCTGTGCATAAGCACCACTTGGACCACATCCGTGTCAGACCCGCTATCATCTCTTCAGCAATCCGTCCCACACTAACATCTACCGGCGTCTCCCGTTTCTTATCGGGCAGGTATCGTCAGCCTCGGTTGTCACGTGTAGGCCGTGATTATGCACAAAATATGCACACTACGCATAAATGGACCCCTATGGCTATAGCATCGCAACAGGATTACAATGATTTCTTGAATGATAAAAAGCGCCTTTCGGAAGAGCCTTGTTGGCAGAGCTTCTATAGACTTCATGATATGAGTTCTCAAGCAAAGCGTTTGGTGGGGTAATGGTAGGAAGAGTCGAGGTAGAGAGCTGCGTTGATTAGTGAATATAGATTGTCTGGAATACTTATCTTAAATATAGATACTGATGATGGCTGTCGCTCACAGTAGTTTTTCGCGGCATAAGTTACGTATTATAGGGCATCTGACCCAACTGTTCACAGGCACGCTGTCCAGAGACTAGTATATCAATTACATTTGAAGTTTTAGGCTTCTGTGGTAAGAGCGATAAGCGAAGCCTTTCCCCTGATACCAGACAGGCGAAGATATCCTGCTATCATCTATCTGTAGTGTAGAGCGCTGTTTCTCGTAGATATAGCAGACAGGCAATCACAATTTCATCTTCGGTCGAATTAACCCCTAGGTGAACCCAAGTGACCCAACGGTGTTAGCGTCAAAGTGAAGTAGCGCAAATGGGGGTCCTCCTCGATTTTTTTTCTCGTAGTGCCCACAAAGATCACCTACCTCCTGCACACAAGTAGTAAGCAAAACACCGTCACTCGACCAAATTTTATGAACAGCCAACGCTCGATCCTTCCCTGCCCAAGGAGTTTCCCGTTCAGAGCACATCCACTGATCTGCGCGCACAGCATTAGGCTCATGAAAATGAACCGTATGATTCAGACTCGCAACGACCCCTAAATCCTCATACTTCGCATCATCTTGGACCTCCGTAGCCACACCAAGTAAGCATGCATCGGTTAGGAAAGTCAGAGCTGCAAGATGAGATTGCACTTTATTCTTTTGTATAGGTCCTCTGGCACGCATCCAGTAGCGGATCATTGTGTCGGCAGGGTTATCGAAGTATTCTACATCTTGTCAGAAATGGAGATTGTACGGATAATCAAAAGTGACAGACTGCTGAGAACATTTCCCTTTCGGATCTCAAGAGGCCCATCCACTTTATACGTCTCCAGTTCGACGTGGTCCGGTGCACTCAAACCGGCCGGGATCGTTTTTGCATGTTCATATGGAGCACCACCAGCACCTCTTCCCGTTGCTCCAACTGCGGATGCAAAGCTCAGCGTCGCGGTAGCAATAATCCGTCCTTCCTGGGATGCTCGAACGATACGCGTCGCGAAATTCTTGCTGTCACGCGTCCGATCAACATGATACTCGATCGAAACATTTGGATTGCTAGATTGAAGGAAACCAATATGCATGCTGTAGACGACGAAATGCTCGCTTGAGACTGTGTGTTGGGCAGCTACCAGGCACTGGGCGGCCGTCGTGCCCCCATATACTCCTCGAGCGCCGGTAAACGTCCACGGAGAACGAGGCGTGGTGAAGACATCCTGGGAACACGCAAGTTAGCATAGGTATGCGAAAGGAGGGATGCATATTCGCTACCGGCCCTTTTGCACCAACGGATTCCAACTCGGTGGTCTTTTCGATTGGCGAACTCATTGTATAGAGTGAAGTCCAGGTTCATTGAAACCCCGCAATGAATACGAATGGTTGGTATGTTCAAGCCACAAACCCAGCCATATTGCTTATTTTCGTGCAAAGAATCCGAGATAACGGCGCATGATGTCTTTGTGGCGCATGCTGAATACCTTAATAGTAAGGCGAAGTAATCCCGTCTAAAGGTCAAGGATATTTACTGGAAGTCCGATGGTTGCATCAAAACAACCAACCTCGTCTATTGCTCTCTTTCCTTGCCAATACGGTTAGCTAGCACTAACATGAGCATCAAGCCTGCGTCATAATTTCCGCAATGAGCTCACGGCTAGACCTGTTGGTGGCCGTTGTAATGGACAGTTTGGAGAGTGGGCACCTGGCTAACCAGCGCCATCTTGGTCTCCTGGGAAGACATATCGATGCACAAAGCAGTGAAATCGACTGCTATATGATTTGATCTGCGTTGATAGTGTAGTCGATTTAAATCGATTGGTATCGGGCGCTTCGAGAGGTTTGCGAAGTATCGAGGTCAGGAGATTCGTATAGTTGACGTGCGCACACATATTATAGATTAAGCACTCAATCAGCTACGTACGCACACATACGTTCGTTAGGCAATACATCTACGCCTTCAACTAGTCCTCTCCATATAGACCTCGTTAGTCCGGAATAATCGACTCCCGATTTCCCCTTTGAGCTACGATCCGAGAGAGACCCCGCTTCACCAACAATAGTCAGAGGTCACATGACCCCTCTTATAGTTTTCCGGAATAGGAAATCCGGGGTCTAGGCGGCAACCAGGGAACGGTGTTCAGACGTTTTCTAGACGTTTGCCTTGCTCTAACCCGGCAAAGATACTCAGTGTACGTTGTAGAGTATGAGATATACTAACCATTGCCCGACATGGCTCACATAGTATTATTGACTCCGGGTACAGAGTAATCTGTAGAATACTTGTTCGGCGCGTAAATTTATACAGAGTACTATGTAGAGGACTTGTACCTGCAGTCGTCAGCATCTAAAATCTGGTAGATATTTCGTGCCGATCCAGGCAATCACTGCCGTGCCTGTCGCCAGTTCCCGTTTCAACCAGCCGTGCCTCCCTAATTCTCCTCCTTTTATAACCTTCGCGTGTCTTTTACCTTCCCTTGCACCATTTTCTTCCCACTTTCGTCATTCTTTTAGTCTTCTTCCATTGTCTTTTTTTGTATATAAGTTTAATCCACCATGCGCTGGTCAACCGTCGGCGCCACGCTCTTTTTCTCTCTCTCCGCCTTGGCTAATGACTGGCCGTATCTCACCGCCGCCACCGCGCCTTTCCGCCCGCCCCGTCTCGAAGTCGAAAAGACCGGCACTACCGACCCCGGCTATCTCTTCATCGGTCCCCGTGGGAATGAGCAGTCTGGCACTGCCGCCCTCATCTATGATGAAGATGGTAACCTCGTGTACCAGGGTCCCGAGGAGGTCACGGCCAACTTTAAGGTCCAGCGTCTCTTTAACCAGGACGTAATTACCTTCTGGGCCGGAGACATGATGAAACTGGGCTACGGTTACGGTACCGTGCACATTCTCGATAACACCTATCGCGAAATCTACACCGTCAGACTGCAGGACGACATTGTCACACCCGACGGCCAACCCCGTGAATCGTACATTGACTTGCACGAAAGCCACATTACGGAGCAGAACACCCTGCTTGTCACCGCGTACAACATCACCCCGCACGATCTGACGCCCATTGGCGGAAAGCCGGATATGTTCATGTTGGACGCCATGTTCTACGAAATTGACATCGCTACCAATGAGATCGTACACTCATGGAGTGCTGTGGAGCATCTCGACAAGATCCCGCTGGAGCAGTCCAAGCAGGGTCTCGGTGAGGATTTCGGTGTCAAGGAGAACCCCTGGGATGCCTACCACATCAACGCCGTCGAGCGCATGGATGAAGGATACATGATTTCTGTCCGTCACTTCTGGTCCGGTTATTACGTGCACAACAACGGAAGCGTGATGTGGCAACTGAGCGGGGCTCTGGGTGAGGGTGACTTCAAGCAGGACGAATCTGCCGGCTTTTCGTGGCAGCACGATATCCGCATCTACAACCACACCGAACAGGGTCTTGTCATGGACCTGTTCAACAACGCCAATACCCCAACGGAACAGCAGGGTGCCACCACCGGTGTGAGTTTGGCTGTTGACCTGGAGAACCGTACCGTCAAGGCACTCCGTATTCTTAGCGACACTGATGACGTCATCCACAGTGTCAGTCAGGGCAGCTACCAGCTCATGAGCCAGGAGTCGCAGCACGTGTTTATGGGCTATGGCTCCATCTCCAAGGTCAAGGAGTTTGATGCCGACAACAACGCTGTTTTCACAGCCCAATTCGGCGTAGACAACCAGGTTGCGTCGTACCGTGGCTTCAAGTGCCCCTGGAAGGCTACTCCGTTCTGGAAGCCCGCGGTGGTGGTGCAGAGGCCGTCGTCCGACACGGCAGATGTGTTTATGAGCTGGAATGGAGCGACCGAGTATGACAACTGGGCCGTGATGTCGTTGCCGTCTCCGGATTCCACCGACAGTGAGGTCCTTGCGACGCAGAAACGCACTGGGTTTGAAACGGTGGCGCATTTGACGGGTGTCAAGAGCGGTGGATACCTACAGGTTGTGGCACGTCGGGGTGATGTGCCTCTAGGGACGTCTGAGGTTGTGGGTGTTTAGGTTTCTTTTCTTTTCTTTTTTTTTTTTTTCCCAAACATTTTACATAGTGACGAGGATGTTACACCATTCTATTACAATCTGTATAGTGATACCAGTGGAACATGACGGTTGTACTGCAACGTTTGCATCTCCCTTGTGCATTTCATCAAATTTCATGTTATGTCGAAAGATATAAGATCCCAAATTGGTCCGACTAGAAGCATCAGGAAGCGCATCAACGGCCAACACTACAGACAGTGGGCACACACCGACGAGATGAACATTTTCCTCATCTTCTTCCTGGGCCTCGCCCTGGCCGTGCCCCACGGCATGTACGGCCTCAACCCAACCACCAACACCATCGCCCACATGAACCTGAAACACCGCATCGCGTACCCCGACGATGCCAACACTCATCATCACCAGCGACGCCACGAGGCCACGCCCATGGACACAGACATCAAGCCTAACACGGACTTGAAAGAAACCACCCACCACGACGGCCCCCCACACCACGGTGGCGGTCACCACGGAGGCGGGCACCATGGTGGCGGCCCTCCCCATCACGGAGGCGGCGGTCATCACGGCGGCGGTCATCACGGAGGCGGTCATCACGGAGGCGGCCACCACGGCGGCGGCCATCACGGGCCACCCTACAAAATCTTCGCTGCAAACCCCTTCGTCTTCCCCAACACAACCAACACCACCACCGGCAACGGCCACGCCATAATCCAAAACTCCTGCGCCTATCCCCTCTACCTCTGGTCCGTCGGCGCCAGCATCTCCCCGCAATACACTCTCCCAGCCTACCACAGCTACCGCGAACCCTTCCGCCATGACGCCGTCTCGGGGGGCGTCGCGTTGAAAATCACGACTGCGCCGAATGGTCTGTTCACGGGCCGTCCGCAGACGATATTCGCGTATAATTTGAATTTGAATGAGAGCTCCGTGTGGTATGATTTGAGTGATGTTTTCGGGGACCCGTTTGAGGGGAGCAAGGTGACGGCTGGGGTTGTACAGGAGGATGGGACGGCGAATGTGGAGGAGGGCTTGAGTTGGGAGGATGGGGTGCCGCCGAGGGGGAGTCAGGTTAGGATTGCGGATGCGAGGGAGGATTTGAGGGTTGAATTTTGTTAGGTTTGATCTGGATTGTTAGGATGGAGGTTGGGGTGGAAATGACACGGGGAAGTGTTTTGGGAGTGAGGGGTGTTGCTAATGGGTGGTTGGTGAGTTGGCTTTTTGTGATGACGGTTATCTAGTTCAGTAATTATGGAGGCTTCTTGAGTTTGGAATGAGAAAAGCATCTATGTCAAAGTACACCGTATGTTTTCTGATCTGGGACCTTCGAGGATACTCCCAATATACATACATGGTTTAGCCCTAAGTCTACGGGCCGAGGCTTCCATCCTTCTTTCTACCCCAACCTTCTTTTTCGGTCGAGGCGGAAAAATTTCCAACCAATACCTGTCCAATCTGCATAATTGCATTATGCCAAATGTCACTTCAGAATGTCCCGAAGATGCCCCGGTTTCACTAGCACTAGTGTCCGGCGGGGGTGCGACGATCTACGAATGGCAATTCAGCAGAAAGCAATAACCCCTGCGATGCATTTACCTTCCGAAACGTTGAATCAGCGCTGAGGTCATTGGGTTGCGGAATGGTTACTTTAAGAACGTACATGCAAGGGCAGTTCGGAAGTTGTTAGCCGGAGAATGGAGGTATATAGCTGCGGGGTTTGGCTGGTTTGACGTAGGACCGACTGAAAATTCTATTCTATACTACTATTCTATACTACTGGTGTTGATTCTGAATTCATCATGTTGTTCGAACTCGCCCTCAGACTCGTTCCAGCTCTTTGTATTGTTTATCTGTTCGCATCTACCATATGGCACCTCTACCTCCACCCCCTCCACCGCATTCCCGGTCCAAAATCATGGATCATCTTTCCAATCCTCCGACACATCTCCGGCATCCGCGGCAAGTTCGACAGCGACATGCGCCGCTTCCACAAAAAATACGGAGCCGCAGTCCGTTTCGGCCGGATTGAAGTATCCTTCATCACGCCCGATGCGTGGAAGGAGATATACGGACACGGCCATGCACAGCTACCGAAAGTGTTGACGTCTGTCAGTAATACGTCAGATATCATTAGTTCGAATGATGCGGACCATACACGATATCGAAAGGCGCTTTCGCATGCGTTTTCTGCGAAGGGCTTGCAGGCACAGGAACCGCTTGTTAATGGGTATGTTGATAAGTTGATTGAGAGGCTAAAGGGGATGGCGGCGTCGAAGGTACCGGTTGATATGGTGAAGTGGTATAATCTGACGACGTTCGATGTGATCGGGGATCTTGCATTCGGGGAACCATTCGGGGGTCTGGAGAGGTCTGAATACCATTACTGGGTGGCGATGGTTTTTGGGTTTGTCAAGGTTACCCCATTTGCGAGACTTAGGGATGCGTATCCACTCGTGTTCAAGTTGCTGAAGACGTTCCTCTTGCCGAGTGGTTTGATGGCCGCCCGGCAGAGACAGGTTGAGCATGCGCAGAGGACTGTTGCGAAGAGACTGCAGAATGCTGATGCGTACCGTCGAGGGGACTTTATGGATTCGATGCTGCGGCATGCTGGGGATAAGGATGGGCTGTCTGTTGAGGAGCTTGAGGGAAATGCGAATATTTTGATTATCGCGGGGAGTGAGACGACAGCAACGTTGCTTTCTGGAGTGACGTACTGGTTGCTTAGGACGCCTGATGTGATGAAGAAGGTTACAGATGAGGTGAGGAATGTGATGCAGTCGGAGACTGATATCACTTCGAATAATATTGCTGCAAGGCTTCCTTACATGCTTGCTTGTCTTGAGGAGGCGCTCCGGATGTATCCTCCTGTTCCCACGGGGTTGCAGCGCAGGACTTTAACTCCGGTTCAGATTGCTGGATATGATGTTGCACCTGGTGTATGTTCACCTCGTTTCCAAGGCGACGAAAGCTAACAGCGTCCAGACATCAGTATCCGTCCACCAATCCGCAGCCTACGCCTCCCCGATCAACTTCTACGCTCCTGAGCAATTCATCCCCGAACGCTGGCAACCAGAAGCAAAGAATAACCCATCCTCCCCATTCTTTTCAGACAGGCGTGACGTCCTGCAGCCATTTTCGGCAGGACCACGTAATTGTATTGGAAGGAACCTGGCGTTTGCCGAGATGCGGCTTATTCTTGCGCGCGTGCTCTGGAACTTTGATCTTGAGCTATGCGAGGAGAGTGCAGATTGGGCCGAGCAGAAGAGTTATACATTGTGGGAGAAGCCGGCTTTGATGTGTAAATTAAGGACGCGGGTGTGAAGACTAGCCGAGGAATTGATCGGTGATGTAAAAGATCGACGGTCGGTAGATAGTACCTAGCCCAATTCCTTGTGCAATTATTCTGGTGTTTTCTAGTACAGTAGTTCATACAATTTTATACGACGGAGGACGCGGACCGCATTAACCGGCATACGTAGTAACCCCAACCTCGGCTCTCCGATCTCCAATCCCCCCGCATTCTCGGCCGTTACAATAAGTCCAATGCCGGACTACATATTCTCTCGCTCACCTCAGTTCGCTTCAATCCATTCATTCTCTCAATCTACTATAACGCACTCTTTATTACCAGAATAAGCTAGCATGTCAATCCGCATCCCCGCGTCAGCAGGCACGCGAGCCCGCTCCCTCCTCCGCACCGTCCAATACTCCCACCCACCCTCATGTCCCTGCCACGGCAACCCCCTTCACCACCTTCAGCACGGTCACCAAAACCCTGCCTCTCTTGCCCGACATCTCGGAACACCAGTCGACCCCTCGCGACAAAAAGAATATGCCTTTGAAATGGCAGCCTCAAGCATCCGCTTCGGCCCCGGATCCACCAAGGAAGTCGGCATGGATTTTAAGAACCTGAAAGCGAACCGCGTGTGCATCGTGACAGACGAGAACGTGGCGAAGCTTGATGCAATGAAGCAGGCTGTGGAGGCGTTGAGTCAGGAGGGAGTGGAGTTTACGGTGTTTGATCGAGTGCGGATTGAGCCGAAGGACAGCTCGGTGAAGGAGGCGATTGATTTTGCGAAGCCGTATGGGGCGGATGCGTATCTGGCTGTTGGTATGTCGCTTTTTCTCCTGTTGAATGGCTTGAAGGCTAATGGATAAGGTGGTGGGTCTGTTATTGATACTGCGAAGCTCATGAACCTCTACACTACGTTTCCCGAGGCCGATTTCCTCGACTTTGTCAACGCTCCCTTGGGCAAGGGTCTTCCAGTGAACAAGCCGCTTAAACCGCTTATTGCCGTGCCTACGACAGCAGGTACCGGTTCTGAAACCACCGGAACCGCCATTTTCGACCTTGTCTCCAAGAAGGCTAAGACGGGTATTGCTCACCGCAATCTGAAACCAACACTCGGTATCTGTGATCCTATTAACACGCGTACAATGCCTGCCGCGGTAAAGGCAGCCTCGGGACTTGACGTGCTCTGCCACTCTCTTGAATCCTGGACCGCAATCCCATACAACGAGCGTATTCCACGCCCTGCAAACCCCATCCAACGCCCTGCCTACCAAGGTGCCAACCCTATCTCCGACATCTTCTCCATTCAAGCTCTCAAGAGCTGTGTCGAGTACCTACCGCGTGCTGTCAAGGATCCCGATGACTTTGAGGCACAGTCGCAAATGCTTCTTGCAGCCACCCTGGCAGGTGTCGGGTTCGGTAACGCGGGTGTTCATCTCTGCCACGGCATGAGTTACCCCATTTCCAGCCAGAACCCGGGTTATAAGCACGGTGGCTACGCTGTCCCCCACCCGATCATCCCCCACGGTGTTTCAGTCGCGGTTACCGCACCAGCTGTCTTCCGCTTCACAGCTGCGTCAAACCCGGACCGTCACTTGGCTGCTGCGGAGGCATTTGGTGTAGACATTTCGAACGTGAAGCGCGAGAGTGCCGGTGAAGTCCTTGGGGAGGCCATTGCAGACTTCCTGGTGAAGCTTGGCGGGCAGCCACGCGGGTTAAAGGATCTGGGATTCAAGGCGTCGGATGTAGACGGCCTTGTGGAGGGCACATTGCCGCAGAAGCGTGTGCTAATGCTGGCACCGAATTTGAACGAGGAGTTGCACGCTGAGAAGCAGGAGTTGAGAACGTTACTCGAACAGTCGTTGGATTATTAGATAGTAGGGTATAGCAAAGTAAATATTACGTGAACATGAGAACAGAACCCAGCAAACAATAGCAAGTCATGATGGTCAATCTATCAAGAGTCAAATCTGTAGCCCTCAGGCAAATCAGACCATAACACCCTGAACAGGCAGAGCACCAGGCATGAGATCATCCCCGGTGTCAGTCACAGTCTCACCCTCAGTAACAGTCTCCGTCTCATCCTCGGAGTCCATTTCCTCATCCTTAATCTCAATATCCTCCTCATCCTCACCCTGACCCCGCGTCTCAACATCCTCCTCCGTCACCGGCAGATCCAAAAACATCTCATCATCCCTCAACTTCTCCCCAACCTTCGCCCCCGGCGCCGTATTAACCCCCTCTCTCATCTCCCCTAACTTAATAACAGCATCCTGCACCAGTCCCGCAAGCGCATGTCCCTCCGCCACAACCCCCTCAGCCCGCTGCCTCAAACCCCCCATCCAATGCTCAATATCATACTGCACCTCCGTGGCCCTAACCATGAGCACATCATCAACAGCCCTGAGGAACCACTTCGTCATGCGCGTCTCGGGTAGGAACTCCTTATTCACCCAGCCCCGCAGGAAAGCCACAGAGGTGGTCAGCCGGTTGTACCGGCGGTTGTAGTGCAGGCTGTAGGGGGATTCGTTGGCCTCGAATTTAGTAATTGCTGCTTGGCATATTTCTAAGAGGCGGGTTAGGATGTCGGTAACGGAGGTCCGAAGATCGTGGAACCAGGCGAGGGCGTGAGGGGAGTCGGACCAGTCTGGGGCGGAGAGTTGGGCGAGGATGTGTTCGTATTCTTTGTCTGGGTCAGGGCTGGCAGTTGGGGAGGGTTGTGGGGTTGGGTTAAGGGGGGCCATGGTAGGCTTGGAACGGAAGGGGAGGAAGAAGGACATTTTGGTAGTCTGGGATGGGTTGTAGGGTTTGTAGTGTAGAATTAGGGGAGGAAGAAGTATAGTTGACTCTCAGTGATTGTTAGCTGGTAGTGAAGAAGTAGAGATGAGAGAAAGAGGAGAGAAAGGAATTGGAGAATCTTAATAGAAAAATTTTCAGTGATGATGTATGTATTCATCTTCTACTTGCGGTATTTGCATAATGACATGTCTATGTGTAAGGCTGCAAGGCCACCAGAATAAAGGCCTGACATTGCTTCATTATCATCAATGTACAACAACATCATATAACCCAACTCAAGACTTGCTCCCAGGAAAAGGAAAGCCCCCCGGCAAACCCAGAAACATCTGACCCGCAAGATAGCCCTCACCCCAGTTTCTCGTAGCTCAAAAACAGCCTCCTGCACCAACCTCCCAATAGCAAACCCCTCATTAACTATCGCCCTCACGCTCTTTCTAGCCTCCAGCATCTCTCTCACGAGACCAGAGTGCCGGAGTCCAAATCCACAGCCCCTTCTAAGATATATTTCTCCAATTTAACCAGATTTCCCAGACTCATCAAACTCAGCAACGATTAGAAGGAAGAATCTCGATAGCTGCGTCACTGAAATGAAGTTGACATCCCACCATTTGAGGATCCTCGGAATGGATTCGCAGATTTTGGTGTAGCGCGGGGAGTCTTCGCGGGGGCTTTTCTGTACAGGCGCAGGACTGCTTCGGTTACTTGGATGAATTTGGTAATCATGCAGGTGATTGTCCAGTGGAGGTGTCTGAACCAAGATTTGGCTTGGGGTTGGTGGGTTTTGGGCCAGTCGGGAGCGGTTAATGGGACAGGTTATGGGGAATTTGGAGGAAGGAAAGGTATTGTTCTGGGTATGTATCCATTGAGCGTTGATGGTTTGGAGCTGTATGGAGCTGAATGAGGAGAATATAAAGAAGATGGAGTGGAAGTGATAGGAGTGAGGACAACACAGTATGGAAGGTGCTTGCTGCCGGTAGCTTTGCATAACCTTTGTATGTGTTCAGCTGCAATACTTGATGCAATAGTTCTTAGAGAGTAGTTCGCGTATCCCTACATAGTGGGCCAAGTTAAGCGGTTTTTGCAAACAAGTATCTGCATTGATTGAGCAGCTTTGGATCATCAGCAGTGTCTCGTAATATATACATGCGCTTAATATAAATATAATGAACTAGCGTCATAATCTTCAACTCTTTTCACAAACCCCATAACCGCGCGAATCCGAACTTCAAGCCCAAGGCATAAGATCACTGTACCCCGGCAGAGTAGGAAACATACCCTGACCAACCTGACCATCCTCTAGCTCCTGCAAGCGAATCACAGCCTCCTGCACCAGACCAGCGATGTGGGTCCCTTCACGCAGCACCTCTCGCCTTAGTTCTCACCTCCCTCATCTTCCGCGACACAGCAACAGGCATCTCCGGCTGGGCAACCATATCCTTAGGATCAAGGTAATTGGCATATTCCATCAAATTCACCTCTATATTACGCAGGTACTCTTTGGTCATGTGCGTTTCGATGATACTGCTGCAGCATTCTGAGGGAGCATTGCAGGCTGCGGTAATGTTTAATGTGGTCGTCGTCCCTTTTTTGGTAAACTTCGAGGGCTTAGTTGATGATGTTTATGGAGCGCGAGATGATACTCGTGATAGTCAGGCGGAGATGCGAGAACCAGCGGACGGATTCGGAAATGTCGGTCCATTCTGGAGCGGTTGCGATTGGTGAGGTGGAGGAGTCTTCGATGAGACCGTAAGGTTGGGCGGACATTCCAGATTGGGGATTGTCTTTGATCGTCTTGTTTTGCGGTCGAGAGAACAATGTGGCAGTAGTGCGCGGAGGGAGAAAGGGAAGAAAAGAGAGAAATGGACTGGGGAAGTGTCAGTTCTGTGGATGAAAGGTGCAATGGGCCCATATAATGTCAATATTTCTGCATCGCCGCTCTATATATTCTCTGCTATAATTGATTCAGTCGTACTTGTATACAACCAGCTAATGAGATGGCGTGTCTACATAGCGTGGCTCTGCGAGTTGGTTTCTTCATAGATCCGAATGGCTGCGAAGGTCTTGGTAAAGCGGTGGATTATACATTGCATTTTGAGACGGAGCTCGGAAACCAAGGCAGAGCTTGGGTGGTGTATTTGAAGGGCCAGTTGGGTGGGGAAGGTCTTAGGGCAAAATCTTTTCCGTAGGAGAGGAAGGCTGGGACAGGAAGAGAAGTGTGAGGTATAGAGATCTCATGCATTTCCATTTTCTATGTAATGCAACCAACGGCATTGTACGTTTATTCTAAGTAGAGTCGAATCGAGTCATTCAACTTCGATGCAAAGATACTTTTTCTGAATTGGCTAACACTCAGAGTTAGGCAACAACACAAAAGACCGATCTTTCGGCCACTCTTGCCCTTCCTCTCAACAACACCTCATTCTCTCTGTTGAAGCATAGTTCCAACATGGCATTCAATGAATACATACCCTATGATTCTAATACCATCGACTTGGATGTTTTCAATCCAATTTATCTTCCCGACCAAGAATTGCCCGGCAAAATTCCCAAAGACCTGCTCAGAATTAGTTTCACAATTCCCTGGAATCACTTACTGATCATAATTGATGGACTCAATGGTTGAGTGCACAAGCCAAAATAGTGCTTGCTGGCACATCAGAAGCGCACTTGTTGGGATACGTGGGTATGTGTATTCGTAAGAAATTTGGAGCTTTTTCATGACTCTGGATCAAAAGCAGTGCAGGGGAACTCTCATTGCACTCATCACCATAATTTTCGGAATGATGCTTGGCATTCAATGGAAGATAATACCAGAGTGCGCCTTCAAGTCTGTGCTAGATGGATACATACCCGTGCACGCTGCGGCCGACATTTCAACTGCAAGCCGCCATCTTTACCTTTTCATTTACAACATTAATAATGGGGTTTAGAGAGCACACGGTCAACTTGGGTCAAGTGCCTAAGCGTCCAATGTTAACGGATCGGACAAAGCCCAACTTTGAGGACTGGAAATGAGGATCAAATCTGAGGCTAATGTTGACAGCTACGATAATCAACTCTAAAAGTGGGCTTATGTGGTGTCATACGGCTTAAGCGGCACTTAAGCAATTCAGTGAGAGACTGATGATGCCATGAAACCCTACACCAAGGCTGATCAGATCTCGTATAGTCTATAGATACTTCCAGACATCCTCACTTTCAGTTATCAACTAATGATGAGCTCCAGGGTTCTTCTATGAAACAAGGAGCCAAATTATTTGGAGTGTTAACCAAATTCCTTTACTTGGCGGATGAATTTGGTCTCCCAGAAAGCCAGGAGCCGAACCGCCGCAATCTATCATTCCAGGCCTAGGTCGTACGAGGACAGAATGGATTCTTGAATGAGAAACATGTTCAACTTTTTTCATTGCTCTTTTTACAAGCATGCCTATGCCTATGCATAATAGGCATGATGCTTTTAGCATGAGCCAAATCACGCCAACAAACGTCATGGGTATAATGTGAAGTCAAATGCAAATATGAAGACAATCTCGGATCAAAACATTGAGCTCCGCTTCTTCGCCAACTTTTCCTTATTCTTATCTTCGGATGATCGTCGCAGCCCAAAGAAACTGCTCTTTTTCTGCTGTAGGCCTGGTGAAGATACATGTTGTGGCTGCAATGGGAGGAATTGTACTGATGCATGCGCATTAGGTCGCCGGTTGGGTCCTGCCTGCGATGGTGGGACATGGAGATACGGACCCGAACCTGGACCAGGACCAGGGCGAGGTGGAAGATGCGGTCGTGACGACGACGGATGTGATTGCGTAGGACGATGCTGAGCCGGGCGTTGTGGCTGCGGTTGTGACTGGGGCTGGGCAGGGCGCTGCTGCTGAGACCGGCGTACCTGCTCTTCCTCTCTACCGTAGATCTTCTGTAGACGCTTGGTTTCTTTTTCAATTTCGGCTTGTTTCTTGCGGCGCGCTTTGTCGTTTGCTTCTTGGGCTTTCTTTTGGCGGCGGAGGTCGTCGTCTGGCTTGGTACCTGGCGAGAAACGTACTTGTTGCGATTGTGGCTGTTGTGGACGAGGCTGTGGTTGTGGCTGCGAAGGATGAGATACGGCCTCAGGCAGTGGTTTGTTTTGTTGAGGAATGGTGATTCGTGGTCTTTCTGGGCCTGCACCTGCACCTGTAGGACGCGGTTTGTTATTCGCGGCCAATGCGCCAGACATGGCCGGTGTTTGCTGAGGTTGAGGTTGAGGGTGAGATGTAAGGCCATTGGCAACAGGAGTAGCAGTACTAGAACCCGGTTTCTGAACAGGTTTCTGCACAGCAGCAGCATCCTGCGGAGTCTTCTGCGGTTTCTTCAGATCATGCGAAATCGAAAATGCCTTCTCAATCGACGTAAAAAACACATCTCTAATTGTAACAGCCCCCAGCAGCAACACACACTCCAGCCCCTTGAAATCCTCCATCTCCACGCGATACAGATTCGGCTCGTATAATGTCATCTCGCGCAGGCCCTTGAAGATCGAAATCGTGATATCCGGCTCTTTGCTCTTCGTCTTATTTTCAGGAATCGATGCCGTTTTCCCGGATAACAAGCATGCCAGATCCTTGGACAACTTGCTATCCTTCCGCCATCCAAAGCGCAGCTTTGGCGTTACATCCGCGATCGCAGGATCAATCTGTGTGCGGTCCAGCGTCGAACTCGACGGCTGCCGAAACGAATGCTGCGGCATCTCAAAATCCCACGTCGCAGGACTATTCCACGTCTTCGGCTTATACCGCACAACGATCTGTTGATCCGGATTATACAAATGCACGACGAACTGGCTCGGAAGAATGGGTTCAGGGGGAGGGGTGACGCCGCCATTTGCGCGGATCGCATCTGCGGACAACGAAGGTTGCGTCCATTCTGGGATGAGTAGGACTTCGCCGTAGATTATCTCCGGGACGTAGGGGTCGCAGAGGGCGACTGCGTAGCGGTTTTTGGAGGAGGGAGAGGATGGGTCGGGGTACCGGAGGTGGTAGGCTGGAGCGGGCTCATCGCCGTGGTGGCAGAGGTAGATAGTCCAGGAATGTTTATTTTGGGCATGTTTGAGGTAGAATGCTGTTCTCGTCTGTTAGCTAGGGAAACATCATGGGCGCACTGAGCGCAGAGATACGTACTGGGAAGGTTCTCGTCGAGCATATTGCGCGCGCGTGTAGAAAGGTCAGGGGTACGGATAGCTCCCTGATGCGATTGGCGTTAGTAGATACAAGCCGTGGCCATTCGATACCGATAGGAAGTGAGTGGATGTTATAAAAGATGGAGAAAGGTGATGTCGTACTCGTACAGGAACCTCGCCCTGCGCCACTCGCAGATCGGGCTATTTTTAGCGTCTATCTTATCGATCTTCACAGCGCCGTCGTTTATAACGAAGGCTCCAGCATTTCACTGCCGATGTCTGTATAGAAAGTACTGTTGGAATAGAAGGATTCCATGGAAAGGTCCAATGTTCTCTGCGCCGGGCTTCACCGGTTGTTGTATGCAAGTCGTGCAGGTGATTCCACTATATATGTACGTAGGTGCCCCGCAAACAAAGATGTATACAACTGCGCCCGGAAACAATGGAATTGCATTCGCACTGCTTTATGTCAATTTGGCTGCCTATTGTATGTTACTGCCTATATCGTGCGTCGACAATATACGACGTGAGCTCGTTTGGCTTCATCTCTTCGGACGTGAGACTACTGAACCCCAGCACCACGGTAAGGTACGAGCTTCTGCTGGGGGGAATGAAAGAAAAAGGAATACTCGGTGTGTCTCCTGTATGCAGTCAGCCAACGATAGAACGAGGGTGGTACGCGTACCTATTTTTGCATGATTTGTACACCGTATACTCCTGGGAGCGCGTTCGCTCACTTGGTCAAACAATAGATAGTGGACCTATAGTCGTTAGCCAACGACATGGGAGGAGACTCACTGATATGCGAAGACCGAGCATTGGATGGATGGCATTTTCTTGGTCAATGGATTAGGGCTATGTAAGTATTAGTCGTGTTCATGGAATAGGAAAGAAGCGATCGAATATGGATAGCAGTAGTATCGAACCTGACTCTAGAGCAAGATCATTTGCCTGAACCAAGCAGAAGAAGATTGACCTCGATGTATCGTTGGATGGCATTGTCATGTTGAAGGATTGAGACTGGATCCAGACCATATATTAGTACCGTACAAGAGAACAAGAGATCCGAGGGTGCGTATAGAGATATATAGTAACAAACCTGGCACTACTCGAGCAATATCCGAGGTTTTTTGCAAGCACTCGCATTCCAACAAGATAAAGAGCCATGAGCCTACACAAAGATCAGTCCAGTCCCAGTCGGCAAAAGGGCTTACCGTCAAACAGTGAATCGCATAGCGCTCGCGATCCAAGCAGAAACATGGCCGTCAGTTGTCTGCTCCTGCTATCTAACTCGATTCCATCGAGAATACTTATAGATCTCTCGAATCTTGAGTCTTTGTCTGGACGTGCGAAGAGAATGAATAGCCATTGTCATCTTATCCTTTGTGCGTGATGGAATTGTATGTTGCAGAAGATGTCGGTGCCTTGTACAATCATCTGAAAGAAGAACTATTTCTGTCTGAAACCCTTCATCTCGAAGCAATTCAGATAAAACACATAAAGACTCGCATTAACTAAGTCTTTTGGTACTTATTATCTATTCATCTCTATTATCCCAAGCCCAATCTCCCATCAACCAAAACAGCATAATGAAGATGAACCAAAAATAACTCTTTATACTCTATACCCTCACACCACCAACCTCCTTCCCAGCGGGCACCTTCGTGGCCTCTCTCTCTGCCGTACTGAGCTGCAACCCCTGGTCCTCCCATCCCTGCGTACCAAGCTTGTACAGCGTCTTTTGGCGCTCGCGGTGGGGAGTAGGACCGTCTTTGCCGCGACGATTGCGCGATTCCATTGTCTCGACGAGGGTTGCATTGTCGCCTTCCAGCGCGTAGCCTTCAAGATCGTCTTTGTGCTCTTCTTCGGAGAAGACGTAGGTGCGATATTCGGTGTTGGCCCAGCCGGTTCCTGTGTAGTCAGTTAGTTGAGATATTAACCGAGAGTGGGTGCTTGGGCGTACCCTGGTACTGAGAGCTGTCCTCCCAGTCCTCGGTGAGATAATGCAGGAAGCCACCATGGGTCACCACGACAATCTCCTTCTCGGGTCTAGCTTTTAACCACCGTCTCGCATCGCGGGCACGATCCTTGATTGCCTGATTGGTGGGCTGATAGCGTCCTTCCTACTACCCGTTAGCCTCCCCTCACCCTTCTCACAGCAAACGGCAAAACGCACAAATTTATTATTCCACCCATCTCTCAGCAACCCCAGATCAACCGGCAGCCCCTTCTCCACAAACTCCTTCTCCAAAACACCCGGGTCACTCCCCGTATCACAAGGAACGTCACTGGTCTCCTGCACGTCCGGCAACGCAATCAGTTTCACACCATCGCCCTTTTCGAACGCCGGCTCGAAGCTGTGCAGAGCTGTGTAAAGCGTTCTGCGCAGCGGAGAGGCGGTTACGAGCTCGATGCGGTCGTGGTAGGGGAAGGCGTGGCGCAGGATGCGGCATTGTTCGTGGCCGAGGTCGGTGAGGGAGGGGTCGTGAATTATGTGGTTTGCTGTTGTGAGGTTGTGAACGCCCTGGTTGTTTTTAGTTTAGATTTGTCTATGAGATGAAGATTGGGAAATGGGGATGGTACCTGCGCATGGCGGACTAGGTGGATGACGGGAGGCATGTTGGTGAGGGGCTGATCGCGGGGTATGAAGGGATCAAGGACTTAAAAAGTAATCAGAAGAATCCCCCAAAGCAATATATTCTTCAGGAACGCGCTGTTCTGGTAGAACTTTGACCTGAGGAAAAAGAACGGAACGACACGAAGAGTGATGAAATCCCCAGAGGCGACTCTGACTCAGGCCGGACCACAGCTGCCCGCCATCCCCGGATTTTACACTCCACAGTATATATTGTCCAAAACATTAGAATGAGAACCCTTCATTCAATATGATACTGAAGATGCTCCTTCCTCTATATATCAAGTAAATATACGAAATGTACACTATGGGTATGTCCAATAATGCCGAAATGCTGAAATATTATGAACCAACTATGCAACGCCAAAGCCCCGAGCATTTTCCAATGCTTTGTTCAACTTCTCTTCCAATACGCTCCTGCAGGAATATTCCGGCAGAAGGAGCCGACCGAAACAGGTTAGACTAGTTGGAAGGCGCTGCTCAAGTTAGCAACTGATCAACTAGATATGTAAAGGGACAGAGGGAAAAGAAAACGTACAGCATCCCCCACACCGTTCTTTTGGATAACGAACATGATGCTTGAAATCCCGTTAACAGGCACGCGGTCGCTTGCCGTGACAAATTCCAAGAGTTGTGCCTTCTTCTCCACTGAGAACTTCTGGACAATGCTCCAGAAATCCCGAACAACAGGGTGGCTCGGACCGAATCCACCTTCGTATCGTGCATGCCGTTCAAGTTCTTTCACGTCAATCTCCTGGATACCTTCTACGACAGTCTTTAATGCTTCCGGAGTGAATATTGACAGGGCAGATCGATCGATACAGGTATAGAAGCCCCGTGCAAACGCCTCATATTGTGGCCGGATTGACTTATCCGTCAACCAGAAGATATAGTCCTTGACGAATTGATGCCGGTTGCGGTTTGTCACGAAACACGCTTCCTCAGCCGGCGGTGTCGGGCTCTGTATCGATATCGAACCCTCCATGGATTTAGCAAAGTCACCATGCGACGACTCGCAGGACATGAGTTCCGTCGCTTCCGCAGCCATCGAGGATGGCGGACTCGGATTCGAGCGGTCTCCGTAATGGGGGACGTCTGACCAGGCAGTCGAGTATTTCCCGTCAACAGGAATGGATCTCGACAGCAGCGGCCACATGGCGTCCCGGTCGACGCGTTGCATGTCGACCGTCTCCACGCGCCCGAAGGCTTCAAAGCTGAACTCGTAGGTCCGCATGAAAATGTCTCCTACATCGCCGTCCTGCCATGTCAAAAGTCCCTCGAGACCTGTTGCCAGTTCAGTCCAGCCATCCTGTATTTGGTCCAGGTATTTCACCTTGAGGCCAAGCAGTTTACGATAGAAGGCAGTCGGGAAGTTAACCGGTAGGGTTAGACCGTTGTACACCGCAAGCGACAGCAAAAGCCCAAGAAGCTCGAATTTATAAAGCGGCTCCAATGAGCACGGCTGGAACCATGAGATCCGCGTACGCGGGTCCACGGTAAACATGCCATACGACGGATTCAAAGCCTCTGCCAAGAGCACTCGGAAGAACTCCTGCTGTACACCGCCGTGGTCAAGGCCTTCCTCACCCTCATCCATGCCCATTTGTACCTTCAACGGACGCATTAGCTCGCGCTTTTCGCGTCGCCAAAGCTGATTCAACGCATCTGTAACAACGTTGTCGCGCCGCACGACCAGGACCAAGTACGTCGACATCGACGTCTTCATCCTCGATAGCAGGGATACGTCGTCATTAACATGGATATGGCCAAAGGCCGTCTGAGTGACGTGACGGGTCGTAGTCATCGCAGACTCGTAATATTTAGACATGACGGAGTAGTTCAATGCACGAAAGTAAACGACCAGGGCTGGCGGAGGGAACAAGAACGAGTATGACAACAGATGCATAGTCTTGTTGTTATTAGACATGGCCCCCAACCATTCCACAGGCATCTCCAGAGGATCCAGCCTCTCCGCAAAAAATGGCGTGTGGAAGTCTTCGGGAACAAGGCCGAGCCGATTCCGCTCTTTGTACAGTGTCGAAAGGATTTGCACGGCGCCTCCGACGGCGCTGCTTCGTGGGACCTGTGGATTGCCGTCCCATTCACGAAGTAGAAGTGTACGCAGCCACTCTGTAATAATCGCAGGAGCACCTGGATGCCGGGCAGTGTGAGCGCCATCGTACTCCTGGTCCGTGGGGCAGGTTGTCAGGTACTGCTCGCTGAGATTATCCACAATCAAGTCCAAGACACTGCTTTCGGGCGCGAAGGTATAATCACGCGCTTTTGAAATCTCATGGAACGCTAAGCGCGCCGTCAAGGCGCGAACTAGACGATTCGCAAGCCGGAGAGCAAGGTCATGCTCAAATTTGTCAGTGACCTCGGTGACCAACTCAGCACTTGTAGATGGAAGTTTCCGCATGTCAGCATCCGGAGCCACCGTGCCACTAGCGCGCATCCGAAGAATGGCTCGCCATGTTAAAGTGTCCATTTCAGGAAGCGACCCAGCCAAGGCGAAAAGTGCAACTGTGACTATATGAGCCGCATTCGCATCGGTGACGTGCTCTTCCTGTATGTTATCAGAAGCTCGACGCACCAGTATAGGAGCTGATACGGGTACTGCTATGCTCGAAGTTGCTGATGATCGCCGCGAATGTCTGCCAGACATGGGCAACTCTTTGGGAGGAACAAATAACATTTCCACGGCACCCCACAAGCTATGCAAGACCATGTCCCAGGGGCATATCGTTGCGAGCTTGCGTAATGACGATTGGATCTCCCGAAAGTCAAGGCGTGATGACTTGTCCTTGCTATTACTACCGTCCTTTGTACTCCGTCGAAAGCAACGCAAGATCTGCCTCGGACTGCTTAATGAATAAAAGACTGACTGGGCGACAAAGGGGAATGCCTGCTGCTGGCGAGGTGTTGCAGAAAACCACTCAGAACCGTCGTAGTTACCGGTAAGCTTCATATAATCGAGTTCTTCTTTCCACCGCTGAGCCTCTTCTTCAGACTGTATCATGACTTGCCCTAGCCCATCGATAATCTCCTTTGAGAGATGTGTAACTGTCTGAACTGTCGGCACTGTTTCTTTTCGACAAGGTTGCGACTTGCGCTTTGGCTTGCGGTCACTGGGTGACTGGATCTCTACTGGAGGCTCTGGAGGAATTGCTGGAGGCTGTCGATTCTCAATGCTCTGGACGTCATTTAGGAGTTTCGACCCATCCCAGGAGACACGTCTCTCTTTCTTCTGCCGCTCAGGCGGCTTGATACCGTTAACTTCCCCCATTCTTCCCCGATGTTTTTGGGGCCGATGTTTCAGTGCCGGCGGCGAGGGTAGGTTGGTGTATTCAGTCGTAGTCGGGTGCGCATTTATAGAAAGCTTTTTAGCCGGCTTTCGCTCCAGATGCACCTTCTCTTCAAAACTCGACCGCGGACCCTGACACCATTGATCCGACTCGGTGAGCGAAAGGCGTTTCACATGTTGGTTGGGCAGCTTTACCTCCACCGCAGCCGGTTGACGGCTAGGAGTCCGCGGCGAATAAGCGCGGTAATTCCCACTAGAGGTACCGGAATATCTGCGACTTGGGGGACGCTCATCCTTTTTAGAGTCTGGTTTGCTCGGTGGACTATCTAATTTCGGGGAGTGGGCCGCAGGTTGTGTTGGCGCTTGGTTAGGATGTGAATCGAGGGTATCATGAGAACGCCGCAGAGGAAGCCAGTCCACCATCCGCAAAGACAGCGTGTCGAAGAGATTTTGAGTGAAAGACTTGGGGTCCTTCAACTTCGGCGTTGCCGTGTATTGGTCGGTAGACTTTTGTATAGCGGAATTGGTTTGCGCAGCATCTGTTGAGGAATTTTCCTGTTGTGCTACCGAATTCCCATGCCTCCCCGTCTGGTCGTGTTCCGGAAGTCCGCGGCTACGTCTTCTAGATCGCCGTGGGGCATCATGCGACGGCTCGCATGAAGATCTGGGAGGGTTACGGCAAAGGCCATTCTCTGCATTATCCAAGCTTGCTAGGTAGCAAGCCAGTGTCCGCGCGCTTAACTCGGTGTAGCGACGAAATGGTCCCTCGGTAACTCTCCTCCGATAACTGGCACAGGTCGGTGTAAGGCAGTTGGGATCCTGGCATCCGTAGAGAACTTGGTTCTTGTATCTGTAATTCAGGAATATCAGCAACTATAGCGCTCTAGTATTTCTGTTTGCCCAAGGACACTCACCTGCGAACCAGGAGATGAAACTGCCTCCGTCGATCATCGCGATACCACGGCAAGACCTGGGACGGATGCGACACTTCGATTGTATTCTGAGAAATAATTTCTGGCGTATTCGGGGGGAGTTTCGACCGGTAGGACTGCGGACAGTCGCGCGCAATATCTGGCGAACTCACTGAAGCTCCGTGGAGCCTGGTCATCTTCGCGGTCTAATAGGGCGCATGCCTGACGCGGGAGCCAGAGTGGCAGGAATTCTTGATGCTCTGCTTTCTTGGGTAGTAACGCCCCAGCCCGGTAATCAAGCAAACAAAAGCGGCAAAGACAGCCTGACGACTGATATCATCATCGTCTGTATCAGCATTACCGGCATCATCGCCGCGGCGGTCCGCCACATATGCACGTGACTTTCCCCGGAGTCGGAAATGGATATATGATGTTCCGATAGGGCCATTTACTAAGCGAGACTAAACCTGACTGGGATAGCACGTGCAAAACGTCATTGCCACCGCCGAAAAAGGAAAATCTCGATTTTCAATCCAGATTTCGACACAACAGTCAGTCCAGGCACTCACCACACTGCTAGGCACCCATTGATACTGAAATATCTTTGTACGGGCTGCCTTTTCCTTTTCCCTCTCTTCCATCTTTCATCCCCCATCGCCCTTGCACCAACAACGATCGTTCGCAAAGACTCAACCCCGCTACTGAACACCATCTCACACCAAGGAATACCCGCGTTGAATCATTCTCTCAAAATGGACGGTTCCTCCCTCCCTTACACCTGCAACACCTGCTTGGTAGCCTGGCGTAGCAGCCAGGTCCAGCGTGAGCACATGCGCACCGACTGGCAGTACGTTCATCTACCCATATCCATAACATACATAACGATACTAACTTGACTAGCTTGTATAATGTGAAGCGCCGTGTTGCCTCCCTGCCCCCCGTTTCGCTCCCAACATTTAACGAGAAAGTCCTCGCTGTCCAAGCCTCTTCTACCGCCGCCGCCGCCAAGGCTTCCTTCGAAAAGACCTGCGTTGCCTGCCAGAAGACCTTCTACAGCGAGAACTCGTATCAGAATCACATCAAGAGCTCGAAACACAAGTCGCGCGAGGCACGGATGAGCCGGGAGAACGCCGATGATGCCTCTTCCGTTATGAGTTCGACCTTTTCGCTTGGAGAGCCGATTAACAAAACTCAAGAGAATGACGACGTCTCCAAGGCTGCTGACAGCCTGAAGGCAGCAACAATTGAAGAGGAGGATGAAGAAGAGGAGCCTGATAACGGAGAGTTCTCGCCATCTCGTTGCCTGTTCTGCAATAACAAGGAATCCGATATCAATGCCAACATCGAACACATGCTTAAGAGCCATGGCATGTTCGTCCCGGAGAAAGAGTACCTCGTCGATGCTGAGGGTCTTATCAAATGGCTCTACCGCAAGATCAACGAGAACAACGAATGTCTGTACTGCCATGCCATCCGGAACAACCCCGCTGGTGCCCGCACGCACATGCGCGACAAGGGCCACTGCATGATTGCTTTCGAAACCGAAGACGAACAGATTGAGATCGGCCAATACTATGACTTCCGGAGCACCTATTCAGACGACGACGATGACGACTCCACCAGCGACATCGCAGACGGCGGCGTCAAGGTCACCTCAGAAGGCGACGACGACGGCTGGGAAACTGACGCCTCCTCGGTCGACGAAGACGAAGACGAAGAAGAGGAGAAATTAGCCCTCAGCCGCAAGAATAACGCCGTCGTCCTCGAGGACGAATTCGAACTCCACCTCCCCTCCGGCCGTACAGTCGGCCACCGCTCTCTCGCCAAGTACTACCGCCAGAACCTCCACAACTACCCAACACCGTCGGAACGCGAAGAACGCCAGCTCGCTATCGAGAACGGCGAGATTGAACCCGAAGAGCCCAGGCCCCGAGGCCGCAATCTCAACCGTGCTGTCGTTTCCCGCGCCAACGGCGGCTCGGGTATGGTCGGTGTCCCAGAGCCGCAGAGACGGGCTGTTACCAAGGCCGAGCACAAGCAGAATGACCGTGCGCAGCGACAAGAATTCCGGTACAGAGCCCGTGTTAATAGGGCTGCTAACCACCAGAAGCACTACCGGGTATGTTTTCCCTTTCCCCCTCGTCATGCCTGGTATGTCCTTGTACTAAGATACTTCCTAGGATCCCCTCCTGCAATGATTCCGTGCGCAAGTGGGGGAAATTGGTTTCTCATGGTGGTCTTCTTTTACACCATGATTGTTATGTTTCTACGTTTGATCTGTTTACGAATCCCTCTTTTTATCCTGCATATGGGTTTCCCTTGTGTTTATGTCTGAGGAGCATGGTGTTTATTCCTATTTGAGAAATGAAAAGTGTTTTCCGAATCAACATCTCATTTCGCAATAAATGCATGTTGGTAATTAGCGAAGCCGAAGACGGTTACATATAGCGAGTCTCATCGTAAGCAAAATACAATTGGATCAGATCCTACCCGCAAATCGTGTAAGGTAACGTTATCGTACAAGAAAGCATATCGGATCAGCCGGGTGTAGAGTAACATTTTAAGCATATCCACCATTCCTAAGGAACGAGGAAGATAAATATCTGCAGAGCTATTCTTACATATCGCAAATTGGCTATGGAACAAATCGAATAATAAAATCAGAAGAATGTAGCGATCAGAAAAGAAGCAAAAGTAAGTTCGTCTATCAAGGCAAAAGAGGCTGCTGTTCGTTTGCACCACCATCAGAAGACTTGTTCTGACCAGCACGCTTCTTTCGTCGGCGCTTCTTCTTCGCAGCATTACTACTCGTGCCGGTGTTAGATCCCTTGTCATCGGCCTTGGCGCTCTGCTGGATAGGAGGTTCTGCTTTTCTGGTATTGGACGGGCTGGTTTGTCCTTCATCGCCTTCTGACGAGCTGGTCGTGTGGAGGACAACCTTGCGGATACCGTTGACGTCGACCACTTGCTCCGTGATACTTCCACTGCGAGCGGGACCGGGGTGCACGTAGTTTCCAGGCTTCAGGGCTTTGGCTGACTGCGAACTTCCTGAGCGGATGCTAGCAGGCGCGCTTCCCTGTCTAGATGGTGGTGGACGGGGTTGGTCATCCTGCTCTTCGCGGACGGGCTCTGGAACGGATAATTGTGGGTTGTCTTTCAGTTTTGGGGGGGTTGGGGTGTCTTTGGATCTATCGATCACGGGTCCAATGGTGCCATAGCCCAGTTTGACAGCATGGACACCGTCACTGGCGTCCATACCGGCAGACTGCAAGAGCCCCGCGCCAATTCCTCCAGCCAAACCCACTGTGGCATGCTGGGTGGAAGCAGCTTCAGAGTTGCTCTGGCTCGAATCAAATTCTATCTGTCCCGAGCGCGAGGGAGACATGCCGCCACGTTTGATCTTCACATTTTGGTATCGAGTGTGACGCGGCCGGCTGGCCAGATTTGACGGTCCCAAGTGTTTGAGATGCTCGCGGATTTCGTCTGTGGCACCACGTTGTGTGACCAAGCCACCTTTCCAGTCTGAGTCCCTGCCCGTACTTTGCCTGCGCAGTTGGAAACGAGGCTGGGGAGCTTCGAGAGAGCGGCGGCGGAGATTGGAAACATCTTTCTTGGAAAGTGATTGGGTTTCATTACCAACGTCGACTAATTCGCCCTGGGGTACTGTATTGAGGGTTGGGGGTTCTTCAACGATTCTTCCCTTGGGGACACGGGACTTGGGGGCCGGCGTCATGCGTCGGATCGCCTTGTGGACATCAACAAAGACATCAGACTCATCGATGATTTCCTCCCCAATCAACTCCTCGATCACATCTTCCAGCGTCACGACACCCAATGCTCCGCGATCCTCACTGGGGTACTCAGAGACAAGCACCATATGTGACTTGCCCTCTTGGAAGAAGTTCACGATATCCAGGCAGCTAGTTTCGGGACGGGTCTCCGGGAGCGTGGCCAAGGCAAAGTCCCGCACTCTCTTACCATCCTCAGGGTCGTAGGTAATGAGCATCTTCACAAGCAGCATGCCGACAAAGTTCAACGGGTTATCTGGGGCGTGGATCGGGATGCGAGAGTATCCCTGGGAAAGAATTATATCCATCGTCTGCTCATCGAGGACGGTGTCGAAAGACATTGTGAAAACATCGTCCATCGGGGTCATGATGCTGCCAACGGATTTCTCCTTCAGATCCAAAACCGCACTAATGATGGTGACTTCATCAGAGTTAAGCTGTTCTCCGGCTTCCCCCAAGGTCTTGTGCAACGTGACCAACGTTTTCAACCCAGCCTTTTTGTAAATCGTGCCATGGTCTTCACCCAGCAGCTTGTCGAGCAGCTTGGCGACAGGCCAGGCGATGGGCGACATGATATACATTAGAGCCAAGACAGCAGGCGCCATCCAAGCTCCGATGGGAAGACCGTAGCGGACGCATATCGACTGTGGAACAATCTCGCCGAAGATGACTAGAAAAAGCGTTCGCGGTTAGTTATGGACCACAAGAACGGTCATACAAACCAAAAATGCAGGAACCGTACCAATCAAGACAGTACTACCCAGAACCGCTGGCCAACCACCTCCTAGCGATCGGTCCAGAACAATGGGTAGAGTTTCGTTAGTGATCACATTGCTGAGGAGTAGGGTAACTAGAACCCAGTGCTTTCCCTTTTTCAGCAGATTGAGCACGCTGGCCGCATTTTTTCGCTCAGACCCTTCGCCCGAGGTTTGAATGACTTGGAGATAGACTTCATCCTGTAGATGGACACAATCGTATTAATATCCGCATGCTGTTCCTGACGATCGCAGAGAATGGTGTAAACCCACCTGGCCCATCAACGCAATTGTCAAACCGGCGAAAGCGCCTCCGCTCAAGACAAGAGCAGCGGCTATTCCTAGATAAAGCCATAGACTGGGGTCATTGGCGGGTTTAGAGGGCTCTTCGGAGATACTGATAAACTGGCGAGACGGGGAGTGGCCGATCGGAGCGGCAGAAAGGAAAGGCAATTGGCATAACGCAAGGAAACACACACGAGCCAGACCGAGGATAATAGGCCTGGAGGCCGTATAACGATTCCCAGCAGGTATAGCCATAACCGTGCGGGAAGAAAAGGCAAGCCGGAGGGACGCGTTACTGGACGGACATTTCTTCCGATTTTTTTTCCTCGTAAATTGAACGACAGACGGAGGGTGGAGACTAAAAAGGAACGGAGCGACGATAAAACAAGCTACTATCGAAAGTACGCTGCGCCGCAGGAGGATCGGGAGGGTTTCGACGCGCAGATAATATCGGCTCGGGGCAAACTGCCGACTGTGCTCTGGCGAATGACGTGAGACTGCGGATAACAGCCTCTACCAGCAGCTCAGAATCGGAAGTAGTGAGATGTCAACAAAAGAAGCAGAATGGACAGTTCACGGTGGAATTCTGCAGGAAGAGGAATGGAATGTCTGATAGGAGAAGGACAGAAGAGAAACTGAGAGGCGATTGAGGTTGAGAACGACCTGAAGGCGGCGAGGGTCTGGACCAATCACACAGTGGAGACAAGATACCTGAGGCATCATATGATCTCCCGCCAAGAGACCTACTCCGGCGTAATCCAACGTCCATTTGGCACGAATGACTAGCTTTCAAGCTATTCAGACTACTTGGACTGTATAGTGTAGTATATACCCACGGATATATATCACATGGGCACTTAGTGAACGGACAGACCTGCTCCAAACCCTCCGTCCTATGCTGCGCTAACCCTAAGTGCCTGTACTAGCGTTTCTCTCGAAGGAATTATACTAGTTTTATATGATTATCATTATTGTTCCATATTGAAGGGAAAGACTAAGATAGCACATGTTACCTACCCTGTAGTCCAGAGTAGCAGTTGTGTAAAATCCCATGGCCCCTCTGCAAGCGGGATATCTGTTAGGGCGGACTCGCATGGCCTGAGATCCTCAAGCAAATATATTGCCCAGAAATCTTGTAATGGTGAACTACTATATATCAATATATTTAGTCTATACCACTGGGCGAGCTTATAGCCTTATTAGTTGTTCGGGCAATGATCGTTCAACAGACGTCTCGATAGAGTTTCTACTGACTAACGACGTAAACGAAAAGATCTGCATCTTCCTAACTCAATATATGCGAATCGCGCGGAAAGGATCATTTGGCTCCATGATAATTCACTAACCTTAAGTGAGGCATGAGGTATCTAGCGTATGCATACCTATGGCAACTTCCGCTATGAACGCGGTTTCATGAGCCAAGCCCTAATCCATTCTCAAACTGGTGAATGAATTACGGCTGGTCAAACCAAAATTCGTAGATTACCTGCTGTTTGCTTTGTAGGCTACCTTCGAGAAACATTCACTGAGAACTGCAATTCTCTCAAAAGCCTGTTTGTACTCATTTATTTACCTATATATACTCGACTATTTATTCTTTTCTCCCCTCTTCCCTCTTCCTCTTCTCCCCATTTTCCCTCTCCATCTTCCACTACCACTACGTTCTACTCGTTAACAAGACTACCATCCTCATCACTATTTTGATTACGGCTCGTTCCATCGCCATGACCACCCCCTTCGAACAAAGCTTTCTCTGGGGGGAAGTCGAGCTAGATCCACCCTTTCCAGAACTTGTGATGAACATCCTTGCCTACGCCGACCTGACAGCTGGTTCTGCCATTGTTCTTGCGATGATCATACTTCTCACTTTGGTGATGGCATCTTGGGAAACTATTTTCTTTCTCATCTGTGCTGGCTCGAACAAATTCGTCATATCTCCCATTAAGACCGCGTTTTCTCTGCTGAGCTGCCACGCGTTGGAAATCCTTCGCCTTTTGTTGTTTTGTGATGATGGCCTGGCAATTCTCAGCCAATGTTCCACCAGGTGGATGGCTGACACCAGACTATACTGCCTAGCCTCTTCGGTTGTTGATTGGTACTTCCCCTTCAACCGCCCTATCGCAGCATCTTGTCGTCTATTTGTGACATGGGTCTGCGGGTTGACAGTGTACACAAACGTTCTAGTCCCAACCGCTCGCTATCTCCAAGGAGTAGTTGATGGCTGGAACGCCGATATGTACTCGTTCCACTGCTCAGACACAATCTCGCGGTACTACCTCGAGGATCGACTTTCCCGGCGTGCCCTGTACGATGGCTATTATTGTCTTGGAGAAAGAATGGGTCTCAATTTATACGAAGACCTCCTTGTCAGCGACTGGCAGTTACTGAGCCGTCTGCTCAGCGACGATGGCGAGATTGACCATTACCACGCCATCATGGTTGTGGCGTCCGTGCTCTCGCTTGTCGTTTTGGCCGCGGCTACATACACCATTGTGCCCGGAACAACTGCCCTCAAGCGGGCGAAGGCAGTCCTCTTGTGGCAAAATCCGCAATCTGACGGACCCCGGCCGCTCACTCAGACGGAAAGTGACCTCTGGGACATGATCAACGGCTACGAAGGTGACCTGGCCAAAAGAAAGGCCCAACTTGCGAAGAAGAACAAGCTCCTGGCTGCGACAACCACCGAACTCCACGCCGTAACGCAACAGAAAGACGAGGGCTGGGCCCTCGTTAGAAAGTTGACCGCCCGTCGCAACGAAGCCGTGGAAGCTCATCAACGCGAGCTATCAAACAACCGCCGTCTGCACCAGCAGCTTCTCAAGATTGGTGGCCAGCTCAAGGTCGCTGAGGGGTGCCTACAGGGTAACCGCCAGGAACTTGCCAAAGAACGCCAGAAACTCGTCGCCGAACGGAAGCAACTGGCCGAGGAACGTCAACAGCTTGCGTCCGCGAGTCAAAATGTCTCAAAACAGCAGGGGTCTACCGGTAATTACGACCACCTTGTTGAAAAGCGTCAACCTCTTCATGGCGCGCACGATGAACTCACTTCTGAGCGTGAACAACTCGCTGAAGAACGTCAGAAACTTGCCAAAGAGCGTCAACACCTCGTCAACGAACAAAAGCGACTTATCCAGGAACGTCAAAAGCTCGCTTTTCCACATCAGAAATCCTCGGATGAGAGTCTTGTTGAAGATCGCCACCGTGTCTTCGAAGGACATCGACGTCTTGAAACCGTTCGCGAAGAACTCGCTGATGAGCGTCAGCAGCTCGATGAAGAACGTCAGAAGCTCACCGAGGAGCGTCAGCAATTTGTCCACGAACAGCAGCAACTGATCCGGGAACGTCAGAAGTCCACATCTGCAAGCCACAGATCTTCGGACCAACAACGTCTTGTAAGAGAACGTCAGGTTCTCGATGACATGCGCGAGCGACTGGATGCTCAATGCAAGCAACTCACCGAAGAGCGTCAGCAGCTCGCCAACGACCATCAACGACTGATCGACGAATACCAAAAATCTGCCGTCCAACATCAAGAACTTCTCGACCGCCAACAGTACCTCTCGACCAACAACCAAGAACTTGCCGTTCGCTGTAACGAACTGGCCATCGCCTTGGGAACAGCCCGAGAGGAGCGGGACACAGCCATGCTGCAGGTGGACGCCGCAGTGAACAAAGTGTCGAGCCAACCGGATCCAGATCTTGCCGTCCGTTGCAATGAGCTGTCCGCCGCCTTGGAGACAGTCCGCCAGGAGCGAGACGCCGCGTTGGATCAATTATTAGGCCAGCAGCAAGAGATCGATTCGGTTATCCTGTCGGCGGATATCGCCCGTGTCGAAGCCGAGATAGCCTACGCTCAGTTGCAAGAGAACGAAGCTCGTCTCCATCAGTCTATGCTTGACCTCAACAGTGCCTGTGACTTGGCTGTCGAACAAGAACGCTCTACCACCGAGGAAGCTCGTAAAATAGCCTGCGGTCTTGAAATGGAACTCAACGACTACCGTAGCAAGATCGGTATTGCCCTGAGAGACGCCCAGATGTACCGTGAGCAGTCTGCTGCGTCTCAGCAAACAATAGAGATTCTGGAACACCGCTTGGCCAAGTACAAAATGTTCGAGACTGGCAGTACTCAGGAGATTCCCAAACGCCAGATCGGTAATCTGCGTTCGATGTCCACCGCCCTGGCTGAGAAGGATGTAATCGTGGCGAACCAGCTAGCCCAGATCGATGACCTGAAGCGCCAACTCGAAAAAGCTAAGCGGGGTGCCCCTCGTCCAATTGTGCCTGACGAATCGGTTCAAAAGAACTTCAAAAAGCTTCGCGCAGCCTTAGATAAGGAACAGAGAGAAAGGACTGAGGATAACGTCAGATGGAGCTCGAAGACCCGTGAGCTGGAGGATACCAACAAGAAGCTTCGTATCTCTTTGTCGAACGCGGAATCCAAATCACCTCGTCGTCCACGAAATCAACGTCCACCTACTGTACTAGTATAGTATATTTCCATTGTACTATGTAATTCAGAATTCTAATGCATATACGATGTATAGTAGTTCTCGAATCAGCTTGACCGCTGCGCACTCTTGGTTTGTTTCCCGGACCCTACCATGAAACACGCTGGTCCATATTTAGTTACCTTCTATATCATCACTGTTCTCATGGTATTGTACTTCTTTGTAATATTACACAATCTGTTGTAACGGTTTGGTATGATACAATTAGACGTTCGGGATCGGGAGAGATTCCGGGGAGTGGTGAAAGGTGGATAAATATAAGATATGATTGGCTCAGATGCTTACCGCCCATGGGCAATAAGGAGATCCCGCAGTTTACCCATCTGACCTATAAGTTTGGTGAGGTCTATCGATGACACTGTAAGATAAAGCATGATTACCACAATTCCATTCAAAATACTATGGCCTGCTAGCCAAGATGGGCTTCGTCACAAACTCACAAATGTACGTATCATGAGAATGATAGGCCTGAACAATCAATGGAGTTGTCACATCTGTTGGGATTAGGCGATCAATCAAACACTGCCCCACAAAATAGCCGCCAACAGGCTTGGGCTGAGAATTGTTTGGTGCCTTCATCCTTTTGGTCATCTCAACCACTTTCATCCATCATTTCAAGCATCATGGCAGGAAATAATTGTTTGGCACGGTTCAATATTTTTCGCCGCAATAAACAGCCCAAGCAGCAATTTCCCAATGGAGAGAAAGCCAATCTTGTGCCTCCAGATGGCACTGTTAAGGAGTTCCTCACAAAGACGGAACCAACTCAAGCCCCTCAAACCGAACCACAGACTCAACATGTCCATGGCATGTCCACAGCAAATCATGAACAAACAATGACACTATCTGCTGGTGATACCACCCGAGAGGATTCAGCTTCAAATCAATCGGCCGCGCGGCTTCACCCAGAAATACTCTGGGACACAGCGTACAACATCCTCAGAAGAGACGAGCCTGAGTTGGTGGAGGATTATGAAAAGGTTCTGTCTTGGGAACTTACTCTGACACCTACTGTTTCCTCAGCACCCACCATTCAGGAAAACGTGATCGAGCAGACAGATACTAAAACACGACAATCCCAGATGAGACAGCTTGTTGACCGCGGTCTGGCCAAGACTGAGCATGAGGCCAAGATCAAACAGGGTGCTGGGCATGTGGTGGATGTGGCCCTTGCAGCAAACAAGACTATCAGTACTGCACTTGAAAAATGCCCAGAAGCTGCTCTTGCATGGACTGGTGTTACTTTTGCTTTACAGGTGAGTGCAGCCGCTGAGCCTGAAGATAATAGATTGGATATTGACATGCTCATAGATGATAGCCAATCCAATTAAAGAGACAGAAACCAACCGTGCTGGCATTGACTATGTTGCAAGAAAGATAGACTGGTACTGGAATTTGTCCAGTCACCTGCTCAAGAGGCGGGACCCAAGTGGTAACTCCTATGCAGAACTGCAACTCGGCCTTGAGGACCAAATTATCCACCTTTACAAGACACTCCTCTCCTACCAGATGAAAAGTGTCTACTCATACTATCGGAATCGGGGCTATGTCTTCCTCAAAGACCTTGTGCAGCTTCATGACTGGGATGGGCAACTGCGTGACATCAGAGAAGCAGAAACAACAGTGCTTGAAAGCTCAGGGGAGTACAGTGCCCAGCAAATTGTTGATTTCCATGAGGAAGAAACAAGAACTCTCCATAACATCTTCCATGACCTCCACCATGGCTTTGAGAAGCAGGCAGCATTGCAGAAAGATCTTCAAGAGCAAAATGAGAACAAAAAGTGTCTACAAGACTTGCACCTCACTGATCCTGAGCATGACATGGAACGCATTGAAGGTAGCAAGGGTTGGCTGTTGCCTGAATCTTCTACATGGATTCTGAACCACCCTGCCTTCACAGACTGGAGACACAATAAGATAACCCGGCTCCTGTGGATAAGAGCGGATCCTGGGAAGGGGAAGACAATGCTCATGATTCGCATCATCAAGGATTTACAGTCCATTCCTGGATCCAGCTCCCTGTCCTTCTTCTTTTGCCAGGCAACTGATGCAAGGCTCAACAATGCCACTGCAGTCCTCAGGGGTTTGATCTACAGATTGGTTCACCAACAGCCCATTCTCATCTCACACCTCCTCGAAGAGTATAACACAGCAGGATCAAAATTATTTGAGGGTAACAATGCATTTATCGCTATGTCCAGAATCCTTCGCAATATGCTGCGCGATCCCCGGCTGAATCAAGTGTACTTGGTGGTGGATGCACTTGATGAGTGTCAGTCAGGATTGAAGCAACTCCTGGGGTTTATTATTGAATCACTGTCGGGCCTCAGTTCTCAAGTCAAGTGGCTCGTGTCCAGTCGTCATAAACTTGACATTGAGACAGAGCTATCCCTTGAGCAGAACAAAACAGAGCTCAATCTTGATCAGGATGTGAAAGATAAAGTCTCACATGCCATAAAGGCTTATATTGACCACAAGATGCATAATCTCATCGCTCAATATGAGATAATTTATAAAGACATCCATGATCATGATACCTTGGCGGAGCTTCGAAATATTGAAAGGAGTGTTGCAAAAGAACTTTACAGGAAGGCTGAAAATACCTTCCTCTGGGTTGCACTTGTCTTTCAGCAGATTCAAGCAAATAACTATGATGCTGATGAGGTCCTCGAATTTGCCCGCAAAATGCCTGTTGGCCTGCATGAGATGTACAGTAGGATGGTGAAGCAAATCATCCAGCAACAGGATAGGTACTCTCATTACTGTAGAGAGGTCCTCTTAATTGCAGTTAATTCCTATCGCCCACTCCGATTATCTGAAATGGTGACACTTGCTGCACTACCAAAGTTCGCAGTTCCTCGGAAGATCATCCAGCTTTGTGGCCTGCTTTCCATCAGAGAGGAAGATACAATCATCTACTTTGTTCACCAGTCAGCAAAAGACTATCTAATTGAGCATGCAAAGCCAGAAATTACGTCTCAGTTATTCCCTGATGGATATGGAAAAGGACATCACACAATACTATCACAATCCCTTAAATCCATGTCACGAACTTTGAAACGCGACATTTATGAGTTGGAGCATCCAGGGTTTTGCATTACAGATATACATCCTCCATCACAGGACCCGGTTGCAGCAATTCAATACGCATGTGTATATTGGGTCGACCATCTCCATGAATTGGGAACCCATAGTGGGATGTTCCTCCATGACAATGGAATGGTTGATGCTTTTCTCAGAGAACATCTTCTCCACTGGTTGGAAGCCCTGAGTTTAATAAAGAGCATGTCAAACAGTGTGTCTGCAATATCTAAGCTTGCCAGTCTGGTCACAGTCAGTTGTTCCTTCCCACGACTGAACTATACAAATGCTAATTCATTCAGAGTCTGTCACGAGAGTCTAAACTTTCTGAGCTGATCCATGATGTCCATCGGTTTATTTTGTTTAATAGAGGTGTCATTGAAATTGCACCATTGCAAGTATATCATTCTGCGCTTATTTTTAGCCCAAGCAGCAGCTGGACACGAGCCATGTTTAAAAATGAGGAGCCACAGTGGGCCACGGCAAAGTCAGCAATAGATTCCATATGGGGCGCCTGCCTCCAAACTCTGGAAGGCCATAGTGATTGGATCACGTCAGTGGTCTTTTCCCCAGATGGCACTCGCATCGCCTCCGCATCCAAGGATAACACCGTCCGGATCTGGGATGCCGGCAATGGAGGCTCTCTGCACACCCTGGAAGGCCATAGTGATTCGATCATGTCAGTGGTCTTTTCCCCGGATGGCACTCGCATCGCCTCCGGATCTGATGATAACACCGTCCGGATCTGGGATGCCGGCAATGGAGGCTCTCTGCACACCCTGGAAGGCCATAGTGATTGGATCAGGTCAGTGGTCTTTTCCCCAGATGGCACTCGCATCGCCTCCGGATCCATTGATAACACCGTCCGGATCTGGGATGCCGGCAATGGAGGCTCTCTGCACACCCTGGAAGGCCATAGTCATTCGATCACGTCAGTGGTCTTTTCCCCGGATGGCACTCGCATCGCCTCCGGATCTGAGGATAACACCGTCCGGATCTGGGATGCCGGCAATGGAGGCTCTCTGCACACCCTGGAAGGCCATAGTGATTGGATCACGTCAGTGGTCTTTTCCCCAGATGGCACTCGCATCGCCTCCGCATCCAAGGATAACACCGTCCGGATCTGGGATGCCGGCAATGGAGGCTCTCTGCACACCCTGGAAGGCCATAGTGATTGGATCATGTCAGTGGTCTTTTCCCCTGATGGCACTCGCATCGCCTCCGGATCTGATGATAACACCGTCCGGATCTGGGATGCCGGCAATGGAGGCTCTCTGCACACCCTGGAAGGCCATAGTGATTGGATCATGTCAGTGGTCTTTTCCCCAGATGGCACTCGCATCGCCTCCGGATCCATTGATAACACCGTCCGGATCTGGGATGCCGGCAATGGAGGCTCTCTGCACACCCTGGAAGGCCATAGTGGTTGGATCAGGTCAGTGGTCTTTTCCCCAGATGGCACTCGCATCGCCTCCGCATCTGATGATAACACCGTCCGGATCTGGGATGCCGGCAATGGAGGCTCTCTGCACACCCTGAAAAATGTTGGATCTTCCATAACGTTTGACACTGGCATACTGGGAAATATTCCATGGACAGGAACATCCAATACCCAAAGGATATGTGAAGCGCCTCAGCATCCCATTTATGGTTTGAACAGTGATAGGACATGGATCACCAGCAACGGTCAGAACGTGATCTGGCTACCACCAGAATACCGCCCAAATTGCTTTGCTCTTACATCAAGCACTATGGTCATTGGATGTAAATCAAATCGGGTTCTCATATTTGATTTCTCTTAACAAGTCGTCTCTATAACATATTCACTTAAGGTATCCTTTAATCTAGTCTCTATATTCCTGATTCCTTTACAAAAGGAGGGTCTGGGAGTGCTATCCGATATATACTTTATCTGTTGCCAATGGAATCCTGATGAAGACTCTAGTAGCAAGTAGTCTAATTGAATTATTCAATCCTGTTCGCGTCATTATTATAGCACGAGCCATACTGATGCCAATGATACAATTGTCTTGCCACTTTGATCGATCCTCACTTGCTCGCCACAAAGCCTGTGCAGCAAATTCTGGCACATTCCTAGATCTTTCAGGCCGTGTTTGGATTATCGTCCTGATTCGCATGGGATCCTCTAGATGAAGCTGTATTGCTCTTACTGGTAACGTGACCCACATGCGAATGTCACACGAAATCGCTCTGCCGCGACTTTAACCCCAATATTTCCACCAACGCACATAAATTCCATTAAAATTACTCAGAATTGCCTTCCTCAGACATCTCTACTACTATCTGACAGGAACGTGCATTGTGTCCAGCTTTTCCGCAATTGCCACAGCGCTGTGCGCGTGTCTCAGTCCGCAGTCGCCGACCAGCCCCATTGCATGTTTCCTCCTTCAGTTGTACCTCAACCTCCATTTGATCCCCTAATTCTTGAGCTTCCTGTATAGAAAGTGACCCTCCTTTCCTTAGATGTGTTTTTTTTAGCCCTCCGGCGTTTGCTAAGGGCCTCATTTGCCGCCTGAAGTTCACGAATCTCTGCTTCCATCAAATCCATCTTATGCATTATCTTCGTTGTGCCTTTTGCGAGGATGTCAACAGCATTCAGGATTGATGATGGAGAGCTATTTTGGTGATGAGAGATTCGGTTTTTGATAAGGTTTGTCTGGGATGACGCCTCAATTGGGTTATTTGGTGTTTTAGAAACCCAGCTATGGGAACTAGTCGGCCGCGAATTCGACGGTGTTGGCGTTTTAAATTGGACATCAAGCTTAGATATTACCCTTTCAGGGTTGAAAGGGATAAGGCCAGCCCCTTGAAAGCCACCTTTGATATTTTTTTCTGTCATGGTGGCTTGGTATGCGGTGTAAAATGCAGGAAAGAAATCTTCTTTAGTGATATGGGTGACGCGCGCCCGCATAAGCCCTTCAATATGCTTACCATAAGCAATCTTCAAGGGACTAAAGTATCCGACATCAAGAGGCTGGAGGATATGGGATGAATGCGCAGGCATGCAAAGTGTAATAATCTTATTATCTTTGCAATAAAGCTCAAAGTCAGTTGAGTGGTGACTTGCATGGCCATCAAGAATCAGGAGATGGTAACAACCAATTGTTCAGGCTTTTGTATATTCATCAAAGTGCTTGATCCATTCCAAGCCAAGTTCATTCATTATCCAACCGTTTTCTGATGTACCGATAACCCAATCCATTGGTAGTTGGCTATTCTGATACCAAGAAAGAAGGTGATATTGACCCTTGACAATGATGTATGGTGGGATTGCCCAGCCATGAGCATTAACTCCCTGGATCACTGTGACCCATTCACGATTGCCCGGCTGTTTTATTTTTGCCTTTCCATGTCGTTCGGAGCTTGTGACAACCATTGTAGTTGAGATCACTCCCATCTGAAACCCAGTTTCATCAAAGTTATAAATATCCGCTTCCTGGATGCCGTACTTCGCGATTATGTTTTGAACAAGCATGAACCAACAATGGATAACCTCTGGATCTTCACATAGAGCTCTCTGATAGTCATATTTTCGACTAAAATGAGTTGTGAGCTCTGGGTGCCGTTTAACAAAGGTGCTGGCCCAGTTTACACCAACGCGTCCCGCGTCGCGTGTTGCAAGTAATCGGTTGGCCATATCTTCCACACCAGACAGCCGAGGAGGAAACCCTTTGGAATCTAGATAAAGTATGTGTTCAACAATCGTTGATTCCTCTAAATCAGTGAGCCTTTGTGAATTGGCTGATATATTGCTTCGTGATTGCATGCCACGCCGGCGGCGACTAAGCTTCTCATGATCCACATGATAGATCTTTCCAGCTGCTCGAGCGCTCAGTTTTTTGTCATTTTGCATAGATTGAAGGGCCAATATTACTTGGCTTTCATCATTTTTCTGGCGCATATTTGGTTGTGGTGATATTTGTGATAGAAGTCAGAAGTCGCGTCGGAGCAATTTCGTGTGACATTCGCCCGTGTGTGACATTCGCATGTGGGTCACGTTGATATATAAATAGTTTTATAATATTACATAGAAATACAATACAACTAGAACAGGGATGATATGGAAGATAACTATAGAAGAAATAGCGTGTTTTATGGTAGGGTCTGAAAAGAAACTAAGGGAATTGAGGGGTCAAGCTGATTTCGGAACGATTGTACTGGGCTCGAGATGCAAGGACTTTGATGCTTCGAATTAGGGCACATGATCACGTGATATTATACACAAATCATAATTGCATTATTGCTCGCAAAGCCAATGTTTTGATTGAGTTACCTTTTCCAGAACAATCTTACTTGTCATATCGACTGGCCGGCAGTTGGCAATGCAATCTTTACCTTTGGGCAGCGGAGTCTGTCTTGGCTCGCAGCATGGCGTGGGTATTCTTGCGATAGCGTTGTCGGTACGGGTAGTGAGAGTGAATCACTGCTCGTGGGCTCGGGATAGTGGTATGGGTTCATAACCTATGAATAGGAATCCCCATGGGTTGCCTTCGCAGCATTTCTCCGCCGAACCGTTCAAGAATTTCTTCGAGAATATAGTTAACGTCGACACAGACAAAAAGAGCTTAAGACACATTTTCAAACTATGCGGTCTATTAGAAGATCTTGCTTTTTTGAAGGCACATGCAACCTTCGTGCAATCTTTTTCTCGAATGGACATAAGGTATTTTCAGGTACGCTATTCGCGGAATTGTGGTAAGGGCAAGACTCATGTCAGTTGATCGGCTCAGAATATCCTGCTCAGGAGCAGGTTATTATTGCCCATATATACAGACGCAACTTATCTGTAAGTTCTTGGAAGGCACACGCCAACAGAAGTTTCGTTACTAGTCGGCCATGTCCCGCATGATCAGCGATTCCTACCTGATGGCCTAGGATAGGTAGCTCGCTACATTATCACACCATGACTTGCTTGTATTATATACCCAGATGTCATGGCATATTGCCATGCAAATGTCAAGTTTATTGAAAACAACCCGTGGCATAATGTGTTTGGCTCAAAACTGATAAGTAGCTCTTCAATGAACTTACATACTGCGAACAAGAACAGATCAGATCATACCATTCCTCTCTTTAGATGATTGGCCAACGTTTTTATCAAATAACCACTAGATGTAAGAGGATCGTCCGAAATGGACTCATTAAGACTTCAAGAAAAAAAAAAAAAAAGACACGCCACCATAGACCGGTGATGATACCATAGAGGATATGCAGTGCCGTATCGGCCCTCCCACTTTATGCTATTGTGAAAACGAGGATTCCAGGTGTACCTTTCCAGGATACGGTGTTCAATGGTGAAGTGTGCCATGGTCTTTGGAGTGATACAATGTAAGTCTACACGACTTCCGCTTCCACTATTTATCAACGCGCTGCTTTTGTACCATGAGGTGATCGGTTGGCATATCATATAGCACTAACTCTCTATTAAATCTCAATATAACTAATATATATCTTCTATCTATTTAAGATAAAGATAATTTCGCCTTCCTCGCCTTCTCCGGATCCGCCAACATCGCCCTATTCCACCTCGGATCACCACTCTCGCTCACAGGCGCCCATCCCAACTGTATCTACAAACCGTCAACCCAACCCCTCCCCGTCTCCTAAGGTCCAAGGAAAGAAGTTGCTCACCTGCATAACCTTCTGATCCCAATCCTTAACAAATCCCATCACCCTTCCATTCACAATCTCAAAAATCGCCGTCGCACCCCACCGTGCCCTCTTCGGCGGATCACTCCTCTCAATCCCCCGATACGGCTTCCCGCAATGCGATCCCTCCGCTGTATACCGCAGCAACACATGTCCATCTTTTGCCCAGACTTGGTCGTACTGCACAATATGCAGATCGGAGACTGAGGCCATCACGTGTGCGTGCGACTCGGCGTAGTCCATGGGGGTTGTGCAGCCGGGGAAGGTGCTGGGGGACCAGAAGTGGGAGTCTGGGTGGCAGAGGTGGGAGACGGAGGGGGCGCCGGTGTTGCGGGTGGGGGAGTAGGCGATGGACATGTAGGTCTTTGCAATGGAGATGTTTTTCTGGCGCTGTATTAGAGGTATTGGGTTGGGGGTTGGATAGGGAAGGGAGGAGGGTACCTCTTCTTCGGGGGTTTGGGGGGTTGAGACGATGGTTGGGGGTCCGGAGGACATTTTGTTGTTATTCTATTTGGATAGTGTGCTGTGTACAAGATTTATATGATTAGTAGCGAGTATGCCAAGTGTGTGCGTATAAAAGCTGTAGATGCATTGATATACTACAAAGTAGGGGCAAATGACCTCAAAATGAACTAATTCCAAATCCGGAAGCTAGTGCCTCGCCAATCCGGGGTCGGACTCCACATTCCCCAGACTCAGACAGATCGTATCAGATCGGGCACTTTGAACACAAAACACTTAGCTACAAGTATATACTCTGTAGTAAGTTATAATTATCCCATCATCGGAGAATATCCATACTCCAGAGACGATGAAATATTATTGCTTCTTATGAGTCCAGCCAAGCACGCCATCCTTCCCCCTTCTACACCATCCACTGCCAACGACCGACTCGTGATGCAAGAGGACCTGCATTCCGCTCATTGGACGCAACCCCTCTTGTAACTTTGTTAAGCTCATATGATATGTGCTTGTACTTGTAACTCTGATGACTATATAAATGGTCTATGCTTGTATCGAGAATGTAACCCGCGATTTTTCGTACGGAGTAATCGTGCGCAGGCTGTCTGGCAAAAATGGGCCGCAAACTGGGCCTTTTCCGCGCCGTATACCTGGTTTCCGCAAGTTGCATGGGCTCGTTTGCGTTTGCTTTTGATACCGGAGTCATCAGTATGCCTCCCCCTTACCTTCTCTCTCTTTGTGAAGGCAAGTAGCTAAGAAACAGGTGGTGTCCTCACCCTCAAATCCTTCCAGAAAGACTTCCGCTACACCTCCACCCAACAAACAACAGTAAACTCCAACGCCGTCTCCATTCTACAGGCTGGCGCCTTTTTCGGCTGCTTCTTCACCATGCCCATTGCCGCATACCTCGGACGCCGCGGCGGCCTAATCCTAAGTTCAATCGTCTTCTCCATCGGGACAATCCTGCAACTCATTAACGCGCATACACTGGGGTCATTCTACGCCGGTCGCGTAATCGCAGGATTAGGAATCGGTGCTGCGACGGTTCTGGTGCCGATGTACGCGGCAGAGATGTCGCCGAAGGAATTGCGCGGACGGCTGGGGAGTTGTTTTCAGTTGTTCTTTGCGCTAGGCGTTATGGTCGCTTATTGGGTAACTTTTGCAGTGAGTAAGGATTATGCGGAGTCGACGAAACAGTGGCAGATTGCGCTGGGATTGCAGTTATTGCCTTCGACGCTTTTATTAGCGGGAATGTGTACTGTAGCTGAGAGCGCGCGGTGGTTGGCGTCGAAGGGACGGACAGAGAAAGCGTGGGAATCGCTAAAATGGGTTCGTGGGGGTGAAGAGAACGATGCGCTTCGTGAGGAATTCGACGAGATCCTCGCTGGGATCCGGGAAGAAGCGCGCATCCGCGACGGGTTCTCCTGGAAGGAACTCTTCGTTCTCCCCGGGAACAGATACCGTCTCTTCATTGCGGTGACTATCCAGCTCTGCGCACAGCTCACGGGGAACACCTCCCTAGCATACTATGCAAACCAGATCTTCGAAGCCGTGGGCGCCGGCAGCTCCGCAAAACTAGTAACCGGCTTCTTCGGCGTCGTCAAAGTCGTCGGTGTCTTCGTCTTCCAGGTCTTCGTCATGGACCGCATTGGCCGACGTGTTCCCTTCATGGTTGGCGCATTCGCAATGGGCTCTTTCATGCTAATAATCGCCTGCGTGCTCGCCACACATCCAACCAGCACTGGCAACTCAGGCGCAACGAAAGCCGGCATCGCAATGATCATCATGACCTATGCGGAAGCATTCAGTTTCAATATGTCCTGGGGCCCGTTACCCTGGTTGTATGTGGGTGAGATCTTCTCCAGTCGCACGCGCGAAGTCGGTGTTGCTGTGGGTGGTGCATCGCAGTGGTTGTTTAATTTCATGATGAGTCAGGTGACGCCGCATGCGATTGAGAATATCGGGTGGAGGATGTTTTTAATGTTTGCAATTTTTAATTATGCGATTATTGGGTATTCATGGTTGTTCTTGAAGGAGGTACGTCCACTCCACCCGGTTGCTGGTTCTTGGAATGCGGCGAACTAACTGTGATAGACCTCGAATCACTCGCTGGAAGAAATGCAGCATGTCTTTGGTGATACGCTGAGGAACAAGACGGATGAGGAAAATGAGACTGTGAATGAGATCGCCAGTGGGCCGAAGACTAGTCCTCGCTAGGACCTTCCTCCACTATATATAGCACGTTGATACCATGGATATCTTCAGTAAACATTAATATCGGATGAAGTCATCCGGAGACATCATTCCACATCGGGACTAGCCCAATCGCTCCGTAGTATATAACGCGGGGCATCTACCACCACTATACAACCATCCCTCCTACATCAGCCACAATGGAAGACCTCAAACCCCTCGACAACCCCAGCATCGACGTAAGACCCCTCCCCTCCTTTCCCCAAACAATTCAATTCATAGCAAGGTGTTAACGAGCGCAGCCCCCCGCCCTCGCAACTCTTGAATCCTCCCCCTCCGTCCTCTTCCCATCCTTCACTTCCACGACAGCCTGGTCGCTAGGCCTTGCTCTCCGCAGCCGCATCCTGTCCCTTCCCTCCGACCAGCGCAAACCCGCTCTAATCTCCATCTCTCTCTCCTCAACGCCGTCCTTCGACACCCCCGGCAGCGGCCAGGCACAACCACACATTATTTTCCAATGCGCGACGGAGCCCGGCACCGTGTCTGATAATGAGGTGTGGGTGCGGCGGAAGAGGAATACGGTGCTGCGCTGGGGGGTTAGTAGTTGGTTGATGCGATGTAAGATGCTTGGGCAGAGTAGTACGACGGATGTGGAGGGGGCTTTTGTGAGGAAGTTTGCGTTGAGGAGTTCGTGTGGTGGCGCGGCGGCGGATGAGTATGCGATTCATGGGGGTGGGTTTCCGGTGAGGGTGAAAGGGGTTGATGGGCTGGTTGGGGTTATTGTGGTTAGCGGGTTGAAGCAGGAGCATGATCATCAGGTTATTGTGGAGGTCGTGCAGGATTTTATTGCCAAGTTGGCTGCATAAAGTACGATGCTTGTATATATATATATACGACAGGCATGGATTGAAAGGTATCATGCAATTCTATGCAACTATAACTGAAAGCAAAACTCCATTAAAAGATAACCCCGATAATTTTACAGTTCGTCATGTCCGGTAGGCTCCTCGTCCTCCTCGGGTGCAGCGCCACCGTACAACTTGCTGGTAATGGGGTAGGCAACGTTGGACAGCTGTTCCTTCTGCTCCTCAAAGTCCTCAGTGGAAGCAGTGGCTGCGTTGTCCTCGAGCCAGTCGTTAACCTCCTTGACGGCGTCCAGGATGGTTTGCTTGTCGTCCTCGTCAATGCGACCACCAAGACCCTTCTCGTCGCTGACCTGGTTCTTCAAGCTGAACGCGTAATTCTCCAATCCGTTGCGGGCCTCGATCTTGTTTTTGACGGCCTTGTCCTCCTCGGCGAACTGCTCGGCCTCAGCGACCATGCGGTCGATTTCTTCCTGAGTCAGACGACCCTTGTCGTTGGTGATGGTGATCGACTCGGCCTTGCCAGTTCCCTTGTCGCTGGCGCCGACCTTCAGGATACCGTTGGCATCCAGGTCGAAAGAGACTTCAATCTGAGGAACGCCACGGGGAGCCGGAGGAATGCCGGTAAGCTCGAACTTGCCGAGAAGGTTGTTGTCCTTAGTCAAAGAACGCTCTCCCTCAACTGTACATCGTTAGCAACTGTTCAATTCTGGAGCATGAAAAGGTAGAAAAGGTGACTTACAAACTTGAATCAAGACCGTGGGCTGGTTGTCAGCGGCGGTCGAGAAGATCTGGGACTTGCGGGTAGGGATGACGGTGTTACGGGGAATGAGCTTGGTCATCACACCACCAGTAGTCTCAATACCCATGGTAAGAGGGTTGACATCCATCAGAACAACGTCGACCATTGATTCCTCACCAGAGAGGACACCACCCTGAACAGCGGCACCAAATGCAACGGCCTCATCGGGGTTGATACCCTTGCTGGCCTTCTTGCCGTTGAAGAACTCCTCAATAAGGGCCTGGACCTTGGGAATACGGGTAGAACCACCGACCAGAACGATGTCCTGAACTTCAGACTTCTTAACCTTGGCATCCTTGAGCACCTGCTCAACAGGCTTCAAGGTCTTCTTGAAGAGGTCCATGTTCAACTCCTCGAACTTGGCGCGGGTCAGGGTCTCAGAGAAGTCGTTGCCGTTATGGAAGGCTTCGATTTCAATGCGAGTCGACATCTGGGAAGACAGAGTACGCTTGGCCTTCTCAACCTCACGCTTGAGCTTACCCATAGACTTGAGGTCCTTGGTAATGTCAACGTTGTTCCTCTTGTTGTACTGCTTGACGAAGTAGTCCATGACACGGTGATCAAAGTCCTCACCACCAAGGTGGGTGTCACCAGCGGTAGCCAAGACCTCGAAAACGCCGTTGTCGATCGACAGAAGTGAAACATCGAAAGTACCACCACCAAGATCGTAGACGATAACCTGGCGCTCGTCACCTTGCTTGTCCAGACCGTACGCGATAGCGGCGGCGGTTGGCTCATTAACGACACGGAGAACGTTGAGACCGGCAATGGTACCGGCATCCTTGGTGGCCTGTCTCTGAGCGTCGTTGAAGTAGGCGGGGACAGTAACGACGGCGTGGGTAACCTTCTTTCCAAGGTAACCCTCAGCGATTTCCTTCATCTTACCCAAAACCATGGCGGAAACCTCCTCGGGAGTGAGAGTCTTGGGAGTCTTGTTGACGTCGACCTTGACAACAGGCTTTCCATCCTTGTTGACAATCTTGAAGGGGAAGTTCTTGGTGTCCTTCTGGATATCCTTGTCATCGAACTTGCGACCAATCAATCGCCTGGTACTGTTAGCCAGCCATTCCAACCTCAAAACTTGTAAACCCAACTTACTTGATGTCAAAGATAGTCCGGACCGGGTTAGCGGCGTATTGGTTCTTCGCGGCGTCACCGACCAAGCGCTCCTCATCCGTGAAGGCCACATAGGAGGGCGTGATACGGTTTCCTTGGTCGTTGACGAGGATCTCAACCTTTCCGTTCTGCATAACACCGACGCAAGAGTAGGTAGTTCCCAAATCGATACCGACGACTATTCAAGCATTGTTAGTCACTGGATCCCAAAGGATATTGCCGTTCCAAGTTAAACGTACCAGTTCCATAGTTATCCTGTACTGAGTCCTCAGCGTGTGCGGTTCCGAGCAAAGCCAATGGCGCGATAAAGACAAGAAGAAGATAGAAGATGGTCGTCCAAGCCGTGAACGGCTTAGCAGCACCGCTGCGACCAGACAGTCGTGCCATTATGAAGGTGTTGGGAGGTGAAAAAAGCGAGCGATCTCTATCCAGCTCGTCCAGTGAAACGGTCAAAAGGATATAGAAAAGAGATAATTAGAAAGATCCCAGCTTCCCAAGTTCCTCACTAACAAGAGGATACAAAAAGACAAGAAAGGGAAGGGAAAAGACAGTGGAGGGAAGAGAAGAGGTTGGGAAGAAAAAGAGCAGCGGCGGTTCTTGTATTGCTCTCCAAAGCCCCAGCGGCCAGCATGGCCTTTTCGCCTGTTCAGAGTTACTTCTCGCGTCCTTATTGGCTGACTTTCCTGCTGAGTCATGCCTTCAGTTGGCTCTTTGTTCACCGCCTACGTTCTGCCTTGGATATGCATGTCCCAAGCAGGCAACCGACAGGGGCTGAGGTGGCATAGACAACCAATCAGGGAGCCTCTGAGTCCTCCACCGAACTTACTAGAAGTGGAGATTATTCTAGAAATGGAAAGGCGTTGTGGCGCGGTAGCCTCCCAAGGCTGTTTCCGCCTTCCCCTTTGGAGCACTTTTGACTTGCAGGTCTGCACAGGGCAAGCGGCGATCAGGCGGTCTTTCCCAATTGGGCTGCGCATTCAGACACTTGGCCTTTGACTGACTGACTCACTGTACCAAGGAACGAGAATAGGAGGACACTTGGCCTTCTCTCAGTTGATTTCTTTCGGATAATGAATCATACTCTATCTAGGATATATTCAGTTCTATATACTTGTAAAGTATCTACTGGCTATTCAAGCAATCCCGCTGCCACAGTCTCTCCTCCGGCTCGTAGAACAATCCGCGTAGGCGCCTCCAGAGGAACTCCTTGATCCATCTCGACCACAATCCGTGCCACTGCACCCGGTGCCACAATCTTTGGCTTTTTCTTGAGAGGTGTGCCAGACCCCTTGTCCAAGGTAGCAACCAATTTACTGATTTTTCCTGGCACATGGAGACGGCCGCGGTGAATGTCAACCATGCTGGGCATCAAGTGTTCGAATGCGAGCACCTTGGTCGTGAAGCTGGTGATGTTCTGGATGGGTGACGAGGAATGGCAAATGACATCTCCAGACCGGAGGTGCACAGGGTCGATATTTGCCAAGTTCAAGACAACGTTCTGACCCGCCACTGCCCAGTCACTAACATCCCCGTCAACCTCTAAGCTGCGGATCGTCGCTTTCTCCCCACTGGGCATCGTGAGCAATTCGTCGCCAACTTGCAAGCTGCCCGCCTCGATGCGGCCTGAGATCGACAGAGGGTTCTGTACACTACCCCGGAAAACATCGGCGATCGTCATCCGCAGTGGCTTATCCAGAGCATGTGAGTAGCGCTCCGAAGTCTCCAGTTCGTCGACCAAGGTCCGTCCAGTATACCACGAAACATTCGGATCTTCACTGCGTCGAGTAATATTGTCTCCCTGAATACCAGAACAAGGAACGAACGCGATATTCTTGGGTTGAAATCCGGCAGCGGTCAAGAACGACGAAACCTGTTGCTCAATCTCGTCAAAGCGTGCTTTGTCCCATTGCACCGAATCCATCTTGTTCACAGCGACGATGATCTTTTGAACGCCCATACTCCGCACCAACAACGCATGCTCCTTGGTTTGGCCCTTCAGCCCCGACTCAAACTTTCCTGTGCTAGAATCGATGACAAGCACCGCGAAATCTGCCTGACTGGCTCCAGCAATCATATTGGGAACGAAATCCCGATGGCCCGGAGCATCAACGATGGTGAAAGCAGTCTTCTCCGTCTCGAATTTGTTGGTTGCGATGTCGATGGTCACGCCACGGGCTCTCTCCTCGGTTCCCTGATCCAACACCCAGGCCAAAGCGAAAGATCCCTTCCCGATCTTCTCCGCTTCCCGTTTGTATTTCTCCAATGTCCGTTGATCAACGGCTTTCAGGTCAGCAAGTAAGCGTCCCATAAGCGTAGATTTTCCGGCGTCAACATGGCCTATCCAATGTTAGCAATATTGCCCCATAGCCTTATGAAAGAAAAGACAAACCGATAACCACAAAATTGGCACTCTTTTTCCGATTCGACTTCTTGTACTCCGATAACACGTCGAGATTTTTGCTTTTCACGTTCACCTTCTCCGCAACACTCAAGTTGCCCATACCACTTGCCAGATCGCCCTGGGCCTTCTTATCACCTGCTGACTTGGCCGCAGGCGGTTTCGACTTGAAGCCTACAAAGTATTAGGTGGGATCTCATATCTTTCTCCGAATAGCCAAACCTTTTGCTGAGCTTTGTGCGTTCACGACTACATCGTCGGGACTGGGGCCTGCAAAGTCAAAAGGTTCAGTAAGGTCTTGACCGTAGATTCGGAGCAAATCTGCGGTGTTGGAATACAAGTGGCTGGGCTCGGTCATCATCGGACGTGTGCTGTCTCCAACAATCGTGCTCGCAAAGCCGGACGGAGGCGCACGGATGTTCACCTCAGGCTCTTCCTTTTCTTTGTGATCCGCCTGGCCATTCTCCGCTGGTACCTCCGGTCCACGCCCTGTTGGGACTTCAGGCTTTGTTGGCTCGGGTGTTGGTTTCTTCAGAGGCGGCGAAGGCGCTGCACTGCCCTTGCCAAGGGAGCGAAGGGTTGATATACCATTTGATTGCTTCCGCGGTTTATCATTGGCAGCCAGTCTCTCACGTAGCGACAACGGGTTATGTTTCGCCTCCGCCGCAGGTGCCTCAGGGGTCTTATCAGCGCTCGGAGTAGCGACAGTCGCTGTTGCTTCTGCAGGCGTTTTCTCGCCTTCTTTTTTCTTCCGCGCAGCAGCCAATGCAGCCAATTTGGACACTTTGCCACCGCTCTCTGGAGCTCCGCCCAAAAGACCCATTCTAGGATATAAAGGCTCCACGAGTATGTCGGCCTTACGATGCGAAGGTACGTTCAACCATGGCGAATCGCGAAAGAATTCTGCCGCGGAGAAGTGCGCGATCTGCGGAGATGTCGTCGGGGATGGAATGGGGTATGCAGGCACTGAGAAACCTGTTAGAACATGCTCAACTTCCGCACCAGTGTCAGTTTGAAATCTTCATTGTTTGATCGATCGACCGCGTTAAGCGAACAGGGGGAATGCAAATACACATACCTTGGCCATATCACAGTAAGGGTGTTCCGCAAATGACTCGAGCCCAACCACAGTCGTAGAAAGACACATAGTGCAAATATAAAACAAGGTTCTTGCTTACCTTTCGGCTTCGCCGTTGCGGGAGGAATCTGCTTCTTCTGAATCTCCTTTGCTTTCTTGCCTAATCAACCCCAACATCAGCATCACCCAAGATTCCACGAAAGCAGTAAAACGACTAACCTCTCAAGTAATTCACCGACTTCTCCACGTCATTATAGTAATGCCACAGTGCCTCTTGAATCTCATCCCTCGTTGCCGTCACCGACGGTTCCCCCGAGCGAAGCTGCCCAAGCACTTCTTTCGTACACTGTTCGAGGTACTCCTGTTCTTCTGGATCGGGAGAGTCGTATCCATCGTCGTCTTCGTAGTCATCGTCGTAGCTCACTGTTTTCATGCGGTGTCGCGACATGGTGGGGTTAAAATCGCTAATTGACTCACAGTTAATGGGAGGGACGGTTGCTGGTTTGGTGAGAAAAAGCTTAAGAGAAGCTTCAAGCAGCTTCAAATAACTAGAAAATCTATAATTAATCAATTCTGAGTAGAATGAGGTTCGTAGACGGAGAAAGGGAGAAGGGACGAAAAGAGGTTGCGGCTGGACGTTGGCGGGGAGCAGCCCGCAGGTTTCCCACACGTCATTCTCCACTTGTGCTGTGTGCATTAATATGCATATTTTTTATTCCTTGCGTGAATGCACGGGAATAGATTTCTGAGCATATTAGGGCTACCTTTGTACATGTATAGATCTCCCATTCAACGAAAGAACTCACCAGACGATGTTTCTAGGCAAAATTCTCAAATTTTTGGAGCCACAATTCGTCTCTCCAAGCTCCTTTCTGTTTGAACTTGATCCCCTCTCTAGAGTACAATCTCAAGACCATTCGGCATGTACAAAGCATGTACCCAGCCTATTTCCTAACTACGATAGTGGTGTGGTTATCAACTCATACATAGAGACGATTGTTTGCATGCCTTCTTTTCTAACTACCACACGTCTGCGATGGGATGTCACGTCACTCAATGGATGGAAACCGTGGAAATAGATGCGTAGGGCGAGGCACGGTAGGTTAAGCTTGTTTTCCACATAAGAGATGTTTCCGACCCGGTCTTGATGTGCAGGTGATCCTAGGGAAATGTATCCCGGGTCTGCGGGTGGAAAGACAATCTCAAGGAATCTGAGAAAATGCAGCATTCTGGGAGGAACCACATCGCGCAAGAAGATTGATGTTTCAAGACGGTCCGATGCAGCAAGTTTTACAGACTTTCAAAATCGTCCTCTAGACGGCATTATGATGAAACGACGATTCTTGGAGAAAATATGGTTTGAGCAAGATACTGCAAGACTTTGAAGCAAGGAATAGCGGCGTAGGTGGACACCAACGGTTGCAGACGTTAAAAAACACTGCGTGATGCCGGTAGCAGAAACATCCATTATTCAAGCACTGCCAGCGATTCCGAAACTGACAAGTGTAGAGATCCTCACAGGGGAGGGGGGAGGGGTTTGGAAGTCCACAACTTTCAAGCCTATAATGCAGATGAAATCTTTCCTTAGGATTCCAAGGGATCTCGCGACATGGGGTAACAAGATCCGTGTATTCTAGAGTTATATATTGAAGCTCCCGTGGTAAGTTCATAAATCTAGATGAACCCTAGGGACTTTTCAGGGTCAGTCCCATTGCCAGAATCGCTATCCTCTGGGCCAGATCTCGAAGGTTACCTAGACGAATGTTGCTGCAGCTTGCAAGTGTAGGGAGTTTCTCAGTCAACGGCTCAACTACTTTCCTTGCTGTTCCCAAATCTTGAACATCATAGACTAGAGAAAAGTGTAACTGAGACGAGGGAATGTGTTTGCTCCGATGCAGTAATATCGATCCATTCAGGTATCGTTGACTGTCCATACAATGGATCAAGAGGCGGGTCATGATAAATATAGAAGTCAGCACCATGATTGCGATTGCGCATATCTCTAATACCCCTGCAGCATGGTATTCCTTGATTGAAGCGATGCCACTGACGCTGGGCCAGGTTGTGCAATGCTGCGAAGTTCCGTAGTCTCTGTATTTGATAAAGAAGCGATTTTCAGAGTAGAGAAGGGGTGAGACCTCACAGTAGACGGTGCGACAGGTGAGTAGTATTTTGTATGCGCCTTTGTATGATAGGATTCTAGCGACGCATGACCACCGGTTCAAATCTTATGTATGCTCAGATCGGGGGACAATGACCCGGTATATCCGGTGACGAATGGAGGGTGAGGATCCAGAAAGAATAGATGGGATTTCACTGCTTAGACTTATGTTTGGATCACTGAATGTTGTCTGCTGGTACACAGTAGGTATACTGCCTTAACAAAAACGACCACAGAAGCAAGTTCTGAGGTTGAATAAAGGAATGATGACACCCACAAAGGGATTATTAAGAAATTCTGTATTCTCTCTATCTGCAATCAAAGCCATTGGAAATTGTTCAAGGGTCCAGTATATAAAAAAAAGTCCCCACATCTATCACATTATCCCAAAAAAGAGGTATGAAAAAAGAGGTCACTAAGACCAAAGCAAATCCAACCATAAATTATTCATCGCAAGGGACTCCCAGTAAAAAAATCGCCTGTTCCGGGACTGGTAAAACTACCATTACTAGGCGTCAAAGCAATCGTCCGACGGAACCCTTGGCGAGGCGTAGTCGGTGTGCTAACCGGTGGTGGAACATTTTCCTGTCCAGTGGGTGTGCTGGCGCCGTTGGATGCTTGCATGGTCACAGCAGTCCCGGGGCGAGAAAGGACGGCTGCTGTACCGTTTCGAGGGGGAGGTCGGAATCCAAGCTTAGCTCCTTCGCGGAAGATTTCTTCTAATATCTGGTTGACGATACCCGCATCTTCGTATTCCTGGAACTTCTTCCAGAGGCGGAGAGCCATGCGGGCGTCTTCGATCGAGTCGTGGCCCTGGCTGGGGTCTGTGGGTTCTTCTTGGATGAACTCTTTGAATACTGCCCAGGCAAGATACCGCAGACTGAGACGACGGTTCTTGGCAGGGTGGAAGTAGAGATATTGCGTATCCACGGTCTGGCTCTTGGGAACCTGGATATTGATCTGGCGGAAGTCGGAGGCCAGGCCATGTCCAACGAAAATGCAACCCAAGTTCAGAAGAAGCCAGAGTTTCTTGTATGCAATCTTGAGCGGGACAAGATTGTGCTCACTGGTCCTCAAATCCAAATCGCTAGGCTTAATACCGGAATACTGTGTCACGTAGTCCACAATCGGTTCCTTGATCGTTATGTAATCATCAATGAAAGGAACGCCCTCTTGTAACCCTGCGCCGCGCAACACAGAGACTCGAGCAAGTCCACTTCTGCTCGGTCGAACAATTTCCTGTGATCCATCGGCTTTGACATCGATCTCCGCCTTTTCTAGGTCGACAAACTCCGTGTCAAGAGCGACGGGTGTGCCGGCGGATGGCTTTTCTTGTTCCGTAAGTTTACGGCATGACTCAACCGGACGGCCACCACTGTTGAACATCATGTTAGTGAACATTCTGGCTAATATGTATGAGTTTCAACTTACTTCAAAGACCAGTCGCGGAAAAGAAGAGTGGTATCAAGCGACTGTTTCCAAGTGTCATCAATCGCATGACGAGCGTCCCGCACCTGGTACGACAAAACACAGGGGACTTTCCAGGGTTGATTAAACCTAAGTGCTTCATCCTTGTCCACCTCTGTGACCAAGAAATCATTGAACAAATGCCACCTATTTCTTTCCTGTTTTTCACGGGCAGATATCGAAACGTTAATGAACGAGACAAGGTGGGGCTTTTGATGCTCGGGAATGTCAATCTCCGAAACGACACCAACCAGGTCGTATACCAAGAGACCCGGCATATTATTCTGCATACGCGCCTTCAGATCGTCCCCTTCATAGCACATAATTTGGCCGTTGTCAACAACAACACCAACCTGTTCCGGGAGCCAGCCAGGAATTGCCCAAAGTCGTCGGCACATAGGATTGCTGAGTGCCGCATTGATCATCAAAACGAGGGGCATACGATGTACTGTTTTTCGAATTGCGACTTGCTGGTAGCGTCGGCAATAGTTGCACCAGCCTCTATTTTGGGTTTCCCTCTCGATGCTGGCTCTGAGAATATTAGAAAACCGGTACGCTGGATGTCTCCGGACTTGTTTCACGTCGACAGGTGGATATATTAATTCCGTCAGCGATGAGTTTCCGGCTCTGACGATCTCATTCTGGCAAAACATGCACCGGATCGATTCCGACGCGACGGCAGTCAAATTACGGTCGAAATCATCCGCATTCGGCAGCACCATGCGGGAATCATGAGCGACCTGGCTAAGGAAGAACCGATTGACCGATTGAATAGCTGTAGAAAGAGATTTGGTGGTGAGATTCTCTTCGAGCAGGCCCAGATTTGATGCCTCCCGGAAGCTGCTGAAGGTCTTCAATAGATTGGTGGCCTGGCAATTTTGGCCATTTGCCTTTTCGAGCATGTCGAAGAGATAGCCCATCTCACATAAAAGGCAGTTCTCGAAGATACAAGGGCTGGCAGCGTGATGAAGTGCCAAATTTCGGACGAGTGGGATGAATTTGAAAAGTTGAAGGAGGGCGTTAGCAAAAGAGTTTGCAATGTGCGTTTCGAGACCAGAAAATACGGTCTTGTTATAAAATCTAGTATGGGTTAGCCGTCTGCGAAGTAAGAGCGAAAGAGAGAAGGGAAGAAGTCATACCTGAAATCGAAATCATCAACACCAAACCTACTGTATTTGATCTCGACATTGCTGTACTTGAGGAGCGGATCATCGTCTGATTGCCCGTTGATCTTCGCATTCGCCAGAGCCTCTGCGGCATCACTGATTGTTCCGTCCAATTTGGCCTTGTTCTGCTCCCGTGCCTTCTCACTCAGAAATTTGGGGGCAATGAGAGCAGGCTCTGGGGACGCTAACGCGCGGGTGTTTTCGACCTGGTATCGTCTAGTCTTCTTGGGATTTGGTGCGCCATGGCCCATCTCAGCAGGACGGAGGTAGGGTATTATAGAGGGATCGATAAGAGCCGGTGGGCTGCCGACTTCGAACACCATGTGACTGGGCCAGGCAGAAAATAGGCGCTCGTGATAATAAGGCATGCCAATCATGTTCAACGGAGTGTCGAGAGACCAGTCGAGAGGAGGTGGGCGCGGTGTGACATCTGCAAACTCAACCTCTCGACTCATCTCGTTGAAATGTACCTTTGCGGGAGAGCCCCAAAGGTGGATTGAACACTCGGTGTCATTGATAGCTAGAGCTTCTCCAGAAGGAGATAAGTCAATGCCAAGCATGAAGGGGACGTTGGCTTGACGAAGATTGATGGCATTAGGGTTCATAAGATCCACCACTTGCAGCTGCCCAGTTTGAGATGCCACGAAACTGGTGGTATGTAGCTTCGGATGCATGCGCACATAGGCTGCACCAGCATGGAAAGGAATCGGGGGTAGCGGCGCCAATGTCTTCAGATCATAAACATTGGCGAGCGGGTCGGCAATTGGAGCGCCCATCTGCCTAACTGAAAATCCGCAGGTCACCAACAGGTCGTTCCGGGCATCCATATCGTTGACCGCAGTCCCATGTGCCTTCCATGACTTGACGACGCGGAAATCAAGCAAACTGAGCGCGTTCACCAAGCCTGCATCTGTCCCAGCACACAGGTACCGACTCTTCTTCATTATTGTATAGTTGTGGTCGGTGGGCAATTTGTCGACAATAACACCCTTATCAATATCGATCGTAAACATGCTCCGTTGACACCCCGCCACAATAATCCGATTCGTTTGCGCCGTGAAACTCATACACCGCAGGTCGGTCATCTCATCGTGGGAAACGTGCCATTGCGTGAGGCCGCGTCGAGATATCATGTGCACACTCTTCGAAGACAACGAAATCACGCCCCTTTCATGAAATAAAATCTGCCGCACCAAGCCTTCGGTGGCAGGATGTGCTCGAACGGAGGTATATCTCTGTAATTCCGGTCCGTAAAACGACATAACCCGTCCCTGCAAGACGTTAAAGGTCAGATAAACTCGCAAACTGCCAAAGTATAGTACCCACAAATTCATTTCCCACCCACAAAAGTTCCATCACATCATCAAAAGCAATAGTCGTGGCAATCGTTGGCAGTGCATGCGGACCCGGAGGAGGCACCGGGATGCGCGATAGCTCATCCCAATCGGCTTCCATGATGGTTGACCTGGGCAGTAATGCCCCCCAGGTTCTCGAAAAATTTCTCTCACTTCTTCTCCTCAAAGATTTCAATATGCATATAACTCCTGTCGTAACGAATGTCTAAAGAATGGTCAGGTGCTGCCAATACTCAAAAAGAGCGAAATCGGGCATCGTTCGGCGAGGGCGCGCGATTGCGGGGAAACTTTCGCAGGTCGAACCTAGGGGTGTAAATGCAAGACCGTTTAATATATGTGGTTGCGTAATATGTAAGATGTCGATACCTCGCAACGGCTCGTTCGTGGTCGTCCTCTGATAAATTAGCACTGATTGTATAAGAGAATCGTCTGATGTCTTCGCGGTTGTCGAGTAGAGGCGGCGGTGTCTTGGAATCACGTGACGCTACAGCAGGTAACTATGAGGATGGAGCCGATACCTACTTCGAATACACTCTTTATCAGTGGCTATAGGCAGCATATTGGTACGAAATAGGTAGATCATTGGCCTTGGGGTATTTGGCTTGGTGCTCGCAAGTATAGTAGGAGAGGCATCGACCACGTCGAAATATATCCATTCTCGCTGACAATTAATTGGGAGATAGATATTCACCTACTGCTTCCGATAGTGAAAAGTTCTACATCATAATCTCATTCCATGTAGTCCATGCGTACTTCAGTTGACCTTGTTTCTCTAAGGTATTTTCAATACACTTATAGACCTAACAACTTTCCCAAACGGTACATGTCACATTCCTCAAAATCGAACCCGTCAGGCATCTTATACATACCTCTCTCAAAGAAAAGCTGGACGATATCAGTGCGGTTATACCGCACCGCATCTTCCATAAATGTGGATTCGACTTCTACTCCGTGGTCTAACAGCAACTCCACGGTCCGACGAAATCCCATCTTAATTGCCAGATAAAGTGGACGAAGACGCCCGCCCTTAATATCAGCTCCTCTCTGCAGTAGCAGTGTTATCGCTTCGTTGCGGCCATTGAAAGCGGCACGTCCTAGTGGCGTACTTCTTTCAAGGTAATCCTCGTCAGGAGATTCCCGATTGATCTTTGCTCCATTGTCCAACAGTAGGGAAATGGTCTTGGTATTGCCGGAGGATGCTGCATGGCGGAGTGAGAAGTACCAGAGATCCTGAAGCGATTTCTCTGGAATAGCGCTGCAATCTGCAGTCTCCACGAGAATGTGAAACATTTCTGCATCTCCTCCTATAGCAGCAAAAGTAATTGATCTCAGGTAGCTGTACGACGATCTTGAAACACGGAATTCCGGGCGTACAAGAAGTTGTAGGACCTCTTTGTGACCGTTTCGAGCTGCAGCTTCGACAGCAGTAAAAGGAAGATCGGTGGTATTAGGAATCCATTTTATAAAAGAAGGCTCCTTGTGATGCTGTCCCTCGACTACCTGCCAGCCTTCTTCAGTTCCAGGCAGGCACCCATCGTCCGCATTGGCTCCATTATCTAGCAGGAGCCTTGCAATTTCCAAATGACCTCTCAACGCAGCGTTCCGCAATGGCGGACCAAAGATATTGCTTCGCGCATTCACATCCACGCCCTGTGTAAGGAGGTGCCCGACCAGGGACATATCTCCCAAATAGGCTGCCGCGGATAGAACATGCTCAAGTGCATCATCTCTCTGACCAGATTCGGCTCTCATTGATTGAGAGTATCTATGCGCGTCGAGTCGAGCGACAAAGTCTATATCACTTGCGCAGGGATGATAATTGCGTGGAATGTAATTTTCCCTTCTAAGAACGCTAGACACCCTGAATAACTCATTGGCCATGAAGTCGATGGCTGCGCGTGATACAAGCAAGGTGATCCGGTACCTTTGATCAATTGTTGAGGTTTTCGCTTCACTAGAACGGTTGTGTTTTATGACTTGCGAACTGACATTCCTGATAGTGTTGCCGAGATAGTTGTTACCATATTTACTGAATGTCCAGCGCTCAAGGTAGTGAGCAGGACAATAGTCTAAAGCCAAGTGGTGGTGCATATTGCAGGCGGTTCGTGCCACTTCTCGATGGAAGAACCCTGTGGCCTTATCAGTATTGCTTTCGCGCAGGGCAAGATGCTGGAGATGCTAACTATTCACAAGTTGGAGGTTTTTCATATCGCAAAGCATCATATAAGATATGCTGTCGAAATACATATCGATAATATGGCGGAATATTTCAAGTGGTAGGTCGAGAAGATGCATATCGAGTGATCTGAACAAGAGCGAATTCTGCGATAGAAACTTAGGGGAATGCCTGATCCTCTATAGTGCATTAAATGAAGAAGGAAGTCCCATAAGCAAGTACAAATAATACTTTATCTGGACTAACAGGACAATGCCAACAAGCTCTGCAAGGGCGTTAGGGCAGAGACAATGTACTTTATAGCCTGAGGCAGCTTAGTTGGGATTGCATGCAGGCGGGCAGCATGTAAACATACTATTCTTAAATACTTGCAGATCTCCTGCTCGGAACCAATATCCACTCACATAGCATGTGTGGCCCCTGTTCGGACATCAACCTACCGGTTGCTTGAAAGCGGAAGGTGGGGGATACGCGAACTTGAGTACAAAGAAGCATCATCATGTACTTTAATTGTCTGATCCAAATCCGTTACCCTTCCTAGTCTTGATCCAAGGTGCCGAACGAATCTTATTTCATGTTTAACATCCATGATACTCCAACTTGCGGTGTGACGAGAACGTGCATCTGCAGAATAAGCATCTGGGCAATAGTTAATCGGTGTTCTGCATGATTACTAATGTATATAGATAGCTGGGTTTTTCAAACCCCAAACGATATACATTTCGAGTCAAAGCCAGTCCCTCACAGCAATGTCAGAGGAGATTGGAATTGGCTACTACCTCGTAACAAACACCAACACGCCGCACAAGCTTCTCGAGCTGCCAGCAGTTGATTATACCACTAACAATCGGGCAAGCGCCACTCAACAAATTAAAGACCATTTCTGGCTGGCTGGATCACAGAAATCGCACGACAGAATGGGATCCCCGTCAGCTTTGGGACATTTGGGGTTAAGGATCCAATATCTCTATTCGCAATGGGACCGGAAAGTATCTTGCGTTGAGCCCGCCAGGTATCATTCAGTCATTGATCAACACACCGGCTCTCTTAAACCGACTAACGTATCCATTACTGTATCAGAACCTTACTTGTCTGCCATGGGACGAGACCATACTCAAGGGTGGGCCATAGAAAAGATCCATGAAGACTATAACTTCTACTGCAGGTAAGTGCTGCGCTCTAAACCCATGCTCATTGTCTATCTTGAATAGTACGTGGACTGGCCATGAAATGAGCAGGATCTACGCTGGGGAACGGCCTCTGCCTTACGCAACTACCAGGTGCCAAAGGAACCCCTCGGCTTCAGCTTGTGGATACATTGCCTGATCGGAGCCAGATCTGGAAGTTCTGGTCGATGGGGACATAAAGGCAAGCTGAACAAAACGTAGTCAAGCACTAAGTAAGGAGTAGTCTAGTTTGTAGTATTCTGGATAGAATGTCGTCTTCCGTTTGTCTTCTATCTTTAAGTGAGTCTTACATGCACCACAAATAACTTGCCAACTCAATTCGAGCAAAAGGAATATTCCAGACCTCCAGCAACCCATACATTGATTCGCGCACGAGGTGTTGATCATCTCATTGATCTGCAGGTTGACAGAATCGGCGCATCGGGCTTTACCGTGAGTGAACGGAAATGCGACGGACTTCTTACAAGTAACTTCGCGCCTGTCTTCCCACGGCGCTTAGACACGTATTTTTCATATGCACCGTTTATATTCCCTGTCTATATAGCAGCTCATGCGGCATGACGTGCCGGGATCGCGATAGTAAATGTTCTGAAACAGAGCAAAAACAAATCACGATGATGCGAGATTCAGGCATAGGAACAGTGGCATAAAAGCAGCTCTGTCTTTCCAGATTGTATAGGTAACAGAAAGTCCAGCAAGATTAATGATCAATTGAACCACTCAAACCACACCACAGTGCACGCGGAACTCGGAGCCAGCCTATACATGATCAAAAACCACAGCTTCGGCAATGTCCTCTCCGAGGAGATAGTTGTTGGTGATGATACTATAATAATTGGCGGGTGAGTATTTTGCTCTTCACCACCCAGCTTCTCTAACCTGCAACAGCTGCCCGAGGAATGAGGAGATCCAGACATGGCTCATTCAGAAGAACGGTGATGGATCGTATTACATGGAGAGTGGATTTACTGCCGAATTCCTTGCCGTAAATGGAACACCACGTATGTACAGATATACTTCCAACTCACCAGTCCTCATTCCCGACCAGTTCAGTTACTCATTTCATGTCAACCAGGAAACGGTGCAACCCTAATTGGAAGTGAAACACCCCAGAGATGGACAGTAGAGCAGGCAACCGGGTCCGGCTTCTGGCTGTAAGCATGACCCGTGCAGTTCTATTTAACCCCTACACTGATGATTCACACTGTATAGTATCCGTGTCCCTGGCACGCAGCTCACTCTTCACTTACCAGATAGTAAGCAGGGTACGAAACGCCGGCTTGTGTATGGTGGGATTCAATCGTGGATATTGGAATAGCTAATGTGCTGAATGGGCTTTCTAGGGCCCAGGCATTGGGGGCTTGATAAAATCATTGCAGCATGTTGACAGAAAGAATGTATAAGTACGCTTGATATATGGCAACTATGTTCTTTTGGTTTAAGGCATCAGGTTCGTGGGTCGGCCCGCTATACCGATCGGCTGGCGATCTATTTACGGCTATGCCCTAAAAATCTGTTGGGACTCTTCTTCCGGTCTATGCAGAGTGGCATCAATCTTTAGGTTGGATTGGTTTATCTGAGCCCTGATTCATTGGAAAGACAAGCGCATATATCCGGGATAAATTCTAACGAGCTACACGTGCTAAGCAGAAAACAAATGCACACGCCAGATACCAACGCATAAAAAAGACTATGCCGAATAACCTATAAACAGTTCGTAACAAGCAGCAACCAAGCAACCTCCCAGATTACCACCAGTTAACCTAGTTACACCACCAAATCACATCTCAATTCCGGATCAACGATCTACCGGTAAAACAAATTTGGATTCGAACTCGACGGATTATACGCCTGATAACCCTCCCCATTCGGCACACCCGGCGTCAAAGACGGATAAGGCGTAGAAGGCTTCGCTGCTGCACCCGTAGGAACAGGCGGCGGCTGATGCGTCGGAGCGCCTGGGGCTGTAGGATAGGGGGCTTGGCTGCTAGGCTCGTCCGGGGAGTAGGCTGACGGCGAGTACTCTTGTTGGGCCTGGGCCTGCTGTTGCTGTTGCTGGAAGCGTTGCATGACTGGCGGGGCTTGGCCGCCGGGTGGGTAGTGGAGTTGTTGGGGGGCGGGACGGTCGATAGGGGAGTCGTAGACGGATGTGCCGAGTTCTTGGGGATGGTCGTAGGTAGATTGTGGGCGGTGGTGGACTTGTTGGTACGCGTCTGTCACTGGGGGTTGTTGGGGCTGTTGGTAAGGGGAGCCGCCGGAGGGTGTGTGGTTGCGGGGATCGGGGGATTGGGAGGCTGGTGGGTAGCCCATTTGTTCTCCGCCATAGTAGGGTGATGCGCCGGGGTGCAGCGGCTGGGTGTCTGTTTGGTTGTTAGATATGTCGCCATGGTAGATAAGAAGGCTTCACGAACCTTGAGGGTGCGGGCTAAAGTAGCGGTTAGGATCAGCCTGTGGTGGCGGAGGTCCCTGGGGATAGCCAGCAGGATACCCATAAGGAGGTTGACCGGGCCTGGCATATGGTGTCTGTCCGGACTGTGCCATAGACGCCTCAAGAAGCGCCTCATAATCGCGTCGCGCTTTGATGAACTTTTCGTTCAGCTGGGTAAACTCGTCTGGCACAATGTCAGCTAAACAAACATGTTATCCGAGAGATTTCTCCATCTTACCCTTCTTCTGCGAGTACTTTCCAATCAACTCAATCAACTTGGGCCGAATAGCCAAAGTCGAGTGGTATAGTGTAGTAATCTCTTCATTATCCTGCGCATTCGGTCCGGCATTACGCGTGCTGAGCAGCGTCAACAATTTCTCCACGTTCTTAATCTGACCAAACACTTCGCCCTCCATCTGAGCCTCGCGCTGCAGCTCGTCGACCGTCGGATCGGGAAGTTTCTCGACATAGTTCAGAGGGAAAATTCCGGTTTGGCCTCTTAGCGAACCCTTCCACCAGTCCTTGTACACAGACTCCAGAACAGCAATAATATCTCCCTTCCGGAATTGCAATTCACCAGCTTCGGAAGGCTGAAAATCGTACAATGCTCTCACACGCGAAATGGTAGCAGCCGAGGTTCCCGACGGGAGCGGAACAGGAGCTTGTGCCTGCACCTGCACCTGCGCTTGTTGTTGCTGCTGAATTGGCGGTGACGTTTGAGGGGCAGAGGCGGCGGCGGATGAGCTGGATTCAGCCTGCGGTCCCGGACCTGGTGCAGGTTTATCTCTAATCGAAAGCGCCAGCGCCATCTGCAATTCCTCCTCTTCCTTTTGGCGGTCGACGTCGGTGATTTCACGTTTGCCGGGCTTCGAGGGAGGCTGTAGGTTGGGATCTAAGCCATAAGCAGCTGTAACGTGAGGACTGTTTTGATGTGGAAACATACTAATTGTCTTGAGCTTCATGTATGCTTGCTCCATGATGCCGAAATCTGGGTTGTTGGAAAACATTTCCGTCCATTCCTCCATACGCTCGAGGATCTTCGACTTGACTTGCTGATGGGTGTTCTATAGGACAAAGTCAGCACATTCGTCTCCAACGGACCCTCCCGCGCAAACTTACACGATCATTAGCAAGGCGCAGCAAAGCATCAGTAAAACTCCTAGACGCCAACTCTCGATGAATCTTCGGGCCACAGTTTTGCGCCAAAGCATTGGCAAGCTAGACCGATCAGCCACTGACCAACCACACATATTCGCTAAGGGATCACTCAACAAACCTCCAAAGTGTATAGCTGGACATTGGCATTCCTATGCGCCAGCCTCTTAATCAACGCAGCCACGGCATCCTTTGCGCTGTCACATCGTCAGTTCCACGCCATACTATACCATAACAGATCTGTAAGATCGACATACCCAGATTCTTCCGCAGCGACTTTATCACAAACATCCTATACCCCAAGCCCACAAAGGTCAGCGCCCTCGTCCACAGCTCCAGTTCCGCCATCGCAGGTATCGTACAAGAATATATTCCCAGTTCTCCGACGTGAGGTTCTCATCTGTCGCTTTGGCTACATTGAAGAGGAAAACAAACCAGATTAGCAATTCTGCAACCGAGCCAGCCCCACGGTATGATGCAGCTCACGACTTACCGACAGCGTCGTCGAAAGCGTTCTGCTGTGCGCGAAACATCGGCCCTTTTCTTTATTTATCTGGAGTAATCGGTTTTTGAGCTAATACAATCGTTTATCGAGTAGATATTGCACGTGGAATAGTAGCGGATCGTTCGCTGTACTGCAGTGTGCTTGTGCTGGAATGGAATGCGGATGCGGGGAGGTAGGTTGGTTAGGTGGTTTGTCGGGTCGATGGCCTTGTGTTTGGGCGTAGATCGTTCGATGCGGTCGTATGGCAATAATCGAGATCGTAGAATAAAATAACCAGTTCGTGTTATCAGGTCGGTGGCGAAGTTGTGAGGTTGCTGTAAGAACAGGCAGATCGAAAGGCTGCCACCTAGAGAACAAGCAGCAGGTGACGAACGGAGAGCGCGCAGGCGGAGAGCAAGCCAAGCTGAAGTGAGTAAGCAGGCCGCTCAGCTATGACGATGGGAAATCTTAGTATAATTGCAAAGGTTTTATATAGTATGCGGGATGTAAGAGCTATTGTTGTTATGTTCTTATTTCTTTTTTTTCTACTCTTATCTTCATTGCTGCCTTCTTCCGTTGCTTGTGCCTAACACAGCCCAGTCTGGAAATATAGCCCTCCCCACTGTCCGTACTCGTATACTAGGCCCACCATAGCTAGTCTACATAGTAGATTTCAACAAAATAGTTCCTTTGTGTTGACCCTCCATATGATATAGTGTGAATTAAATTCGATATTACATATGGAAGGAAATAACAAGAAGTCAACAACCAGATCGAGAGTAAGTAATCAAATAACGAGAAAGATATTAGCACAATGCTTTTGCTGGACATGGTGATCCATATTATTCAAAACCCATCGCTTGATTGGACATCGAAAAACAGCACAATTGTAACCCAATAAGATATACAGCAGTTTTCCCATGAAGAAATGAAGAAACATCCGAAAAGTCACCGAAGAAGTGTCGAAAGAACGGTATAAGAAGAAATATCACAATAGAAGATTCGAGAGATCTAAAGGGGGTAGGAGAACGAAAAGATCAGAAATGAAATGGCGAGAAAAGGGAATAGATAACAGTAAGAGCCGAACGATAGATCGCCATCTATGACACTGTATAATGAGATAAAGACGAGGGTGTAAGGGACGGAGCACGATTAGAAGATAGCGACAAGAAGGGTAAGAGGTATGGGTATCTGGAAGGGAAACGAAAAGACAGAGAAAAAGCCAGCGACAATGAAAAGACTGGAAGACTGGGTATAGAACAATTAAGCGCCGCCCTTTTGCGCTTTCTCTTGGGCTTTGCTTATCCGCGCAGACTTGACAAGAGGTGACAAGTGCGACAGCGGCGCGCAGAGCGACATAAAGGGATGCTATGCATAGTTAGTGGATTGATCGATTATAGTGGAAATCGGACTCGTACTTACCTTCAACAAATCATGTGCTGAAGCTCTCTTCTCAGGGTCGACTTTTAGGGCAAAGTACAAGAAGTCCTTGAAGATATGCGACAGCTGATGCTCTTCCTTAATCCTGGGCGTGCCGTTTGTAGCAATCAAGTAAAGTGCCCGGAGGGGTGATTCAGTGAGATAGGGTGGTTCGCCTTCGATCATTTCGATGGCCATAATGCCCAAACTCCAGATGTCAACTTTCCGTCCGTACTCCTTCCTGGTCACGACTTCCGGGGCCATCCAATAAGGCGTGCCGACCATGGTATTCCGCTTGTTCTGAGAATCATTGATCTGTGCACAGAAACCGAAATCGGCTAGAAGAGCATTAGTACTGTTCGAGGGAGGGAGGGTGACATGGGCGAATGGCTTACTCAATTTGATGTTTCCTTCCATAGAGAGAAGGATGTTGTCTGATTTGATATCACGGTGAATGACACCCTTCGAGTGAAGATGTTGCAAGCCGTTCAAAGTCTAGATTGATCAGTTAGCGCCAGAGCTTCTATAGAAAGAAAGGCAGGATTGTTACTTACCTCTCGGCAGACGGCCGCAATTTGGTGTTCGCTCATGATATTATAAGTCACCACATCGGTCAAGCTGCCACCCTCCATGTATTCCATCACGACCCACAGATCCAAGCCGTACAGGTAACTGTCCAGGAAGTTGACAATGTTCTTGTGCTTGCTGTCTTTCATGACGAGAATCTCGTTAATGATGAGATCTTTCTTGGGCTGCAATTCCAGATTCATCTGCTTTATCGCCACGCAACTATGTGTCCCCCTCTCGTACGCAGTGAACACGCCACCAGATGCACCCTGGCCAATCTTGTTCAGATTGTAGTACATCTGCGTGGGATCGCCAGGCGTGCAGATGGCGAGCAGCCGAGTCCGGATATCCATACCATTGCTCTGACGAACACGTTGTCGCGGACGGGCCGCAGGAGGGGCAGCCGCTTGAGCTGGAAGCGCGGGCTGAGCGGCCGCCTGCTGTTGTTCGATCTGGCGGGAGCCCTGATGCTGATGGCCGGGTTGGCGCTGGCTGCGGCTCCGGGTCAATTGCTGGTTGGCGATGGCCTGCTGAGCGGCTGCCATCGCCTGTTCCTGCTGCTGTTGGTATTGAGCGGGAGTAGTGACGGCACCGGCTGGCGCCTGGACAACAGGACTACCACCGCTGTGCTGGCTGGGCAAAACCTCCGCCTCCGGGATGGCCGGTGTGCCAAAGGGCTGCGAGGGTCCGACGGTACCTGCATACGGACTCGAAGCAACGGGCGGCTGCGGCGCTGGTCGAGCTGGCGTCATGTTTGCGGGCACCGGCGGCTTAGGAGGCGCGCGGTTGGGGATCATGCCCGAGGCTCCGCGAGGAACCGGCGGCGGAGCTCGTGGATTCTCGAAGCTGCCTTCATGATTCTGAGGAAACCGAGGACTGGTGGGCGGAGAGTTCTGTTGCGCACTCGAGCCGTACGGGGAGGGGGTATTTGTGAGAACAAGGGGACTAACGGCCGGTTGCTGGTGAGGATAGGCATGGTCGAACTTGTGCCACACTTCATCATCACCGCGAGCGTTCTTCTCATAGAAGCGCATAATATCAACCATGGTCTGAGGGTGCTCTTCCTGTTCTTTCTTTGAGATACCGTTTTCCTGCAGAAGACGCTGCCATTCCTTGGGAAGGCCAGTGAATTGGCCAGTCTGGTTATCATAGCCCACATGGGTGACATGGACCGGGTTCTCTGGGGCGGAAATCTTGACGCCTCGGGGGGAGCCTAGCATGCTATTGACAAAGCTGGAAAAGCTGGCCTTCTTACTCCTCCCGGTAGGGGGCTTAGAAGTGATATTCCCCTCATCGGAAAACCGCTTGGTGTTCGGGGGGCGGTCATTGTCGGGCCGTTGCTGAAACGAATCCATCCGGTTCTGTAGCGCAGTAAAACTGGCGGATTGTCTGAGACCACGGGAGGACTCTTGGTTGGAGGTAGAGTGGTTGGCTTGCTGTTGAGGGGGTGGTTGGGGGAAGTAGGAGGCCGTCTGGTGGTCCGATTCTGCGGCCGTCTCATCTAACGCATCTAGCATGCCCCGCGTGTCGAAGGGGCTACCAACTAGTTCATCGGAGGATTGCTCAATGAGGGAAAAACGGACGGGGCGGGAGGGCTGGTAAGAATGGGAATCGGGGCCGGTCAGGATGGGCGAAGCACCAGCGCTGTTATTGTTGCTGCTGTTGTTCTGCTCCAGTGACGACGACGACGACGAACCATAGGCGTTAGATCTAGTGCGAGTATGATGATCACGACCGGCGGTAGCGGCAGAAGATCGAGGAGGGACTGGAGCTGAAGGGTGTCGTTTGAGCGAAGTGTGGCTTTGATGGCCTTTGAGAATTCGCGAAGTGAAACTTGGAGGATCTTTGTGCAACTTGGACGACGGCCGGCGGAATTTGAGCGATGAAAAACCGCCCTCGTTACTCATGGTGAGGGTGTTGATTAGGGAAAGGGGAGGGGGGTGAAGATTAGGGAATAAGAGTTGGTGAAGATGGGAACGGGAAGGATGAAGGAAGAGTGAGCAACCGCAGCAGCAATCAATCAATCGGCCGTCGATGGGTCCCCGAATGGCTGGAGTGCAGCGAGTGAGAGTGGGAGGAGGGGGAAAGCAGCCACTTGGTCCAGGCGGTGCGGTTTCCGACCGGAGATATTTTTCTATGGTTTGAATGCTGCAAAGATAGTAAAAGGAATAATGAGATGAGAAAAGAATGATATCAAAGAAAGGAGGTGCTGGCAAGAGAAGAAAATAAAAATAAAAGAAAAGGCAAAAAAAAAAAAAAAAGGCGCAAAAAAAGAGAGCAGTTACGTGGAGAATAATAGGAGAACTGGAATTTATGAGGATTTGAGGTGTCCAACAGTTCAACAAATCAAGCTACTAGTAGTATGTAGCAATGAGAATCCTGGAGAAGAAAAAGAACAGAAAACGAACGGATCGCCAGCTCATCTACAGATATTCCTATCCTGCCTACTCTACGAAACTGCGACAAGCCAGTGTCAGAAAAGAGGAGCAACGGCCGCCAGTCGCTGGTCTGACTAGCTGCAATTCTAGAACCACTCTGCCCCGTTAATTGCAAGGCCCGCGATGGAGTTCAAGGTTTGATATGAAACACTGTACTCTGGACTTGTTATAGTCACTACTCTGTACAGACTGTTACCTTTTTCATGTACTATTCCCGATTCTTCTGTCGATAATACGCATAATATAGCCAATATCAATCCGATCTGACTGGTAACATTGGCACTATTGCTGTGTTTGTTCAGGGGAAGTACAGATTACTGCTAAGTGACACCGCCTACCGCAAATACTGCTTACGTGGGAATACTCGGTGATACAGAATGAAAAGAAAACGGGCACTGTGACAATAACCAACAATCAGTGCTTGCACATCGTAAGCATGCAAGATCATTGCGGATATTTTTCTGGAAGTTGTGGAAACGATCAGCACACGCGGTCAGCTGATCCTGTCACGTGGCTTTCTTGCCCGATTTCCTATTTCGGGACGAGATGAAGCTCAACAGTCTAGCTGTACAAACGGGTATGCTTGGTACCAATGCTGGATCGGTCGACATTACACAACTACTCTGCGCTGTATTCACTCGTATAGTAGTAGTATCTTACCAAACCGTATGAATTATCCGTACTCCCGTAGTCTCCGAATGTACGTACATGCAAGCATACCCTACATAACGGATGCAAACAGACTCAGACTCGAGACTCGACAATTGCCTATATACTCGCCAATGCATAAAAAGGTAGACATTATTAATTGACCTGATTTTCATGCTCTGTACTCTGTACTTCATACGCTATGAGGGAGGATTATCAACTTGACAGCTGGGCGGTGTCGGCTTTCCCCGAGAACCACCACCACTTCCGCTTTCTCTCCTGTTGTCCTCAACTTTCCCTCTCCACGCTCCATCGGCTCTCCCAATTGTTCTCTCAGCTTCGCTGTTCACCCCCTCTCGCTCCTTTCTCTTCTTCTTCTTCTTCTTCTTCTTCTTCTTCCTCCTCCTCTTCATTCCTCCTCTTCTCTTGTCCTCGATTTATCCGCCTCTATATTTCCCTTGGACTGGGGTTGATTGTCATTTTCCCACTTGTGTGTTTGCTTGTGAGCATTAGCAGAGCGGTCGACCTTGTCTTATTCGTCGTTCTATTATATCTATTACACCTTTCGCACGTCCCATCACGATAGATTACCTCTCGGAAGCAATTCATTAAATTGATTGGTTTTCCGCAAAACAGTTGGGTATGTCTACCGACACCTCCGCTGAACTGTCTGATACTAATCCAAGCCATGCGGACTATACAGGAAATCTGGGTCTTCCGTTCGATCCAATTGAGTCTCTCCGAAAATCGATCCGTTTGATTGCTCCTGGTATTCCCCTCGCCATGGCTGCTGAAGCTTCCAACGCCAATGGGAACAAGTCCCTGGCCGCTATGCTGGAGGAACAGCATGCGAAGGATGCCGAACACAAGGCAACTGTTGAGGATGTTCTGGATGAGGAGGATCTCCAACACCCTCCTCCGTCGTTGTTGGTGAACGAGAGCAAGCCAGACGCTCCGGCAGCCGCCCCGACACCGGCCCAAGCTGCTCCCGCTCCGACTCCCAAGCCTGCTTCGAAGCCCGCTCCCAGGAACGCCCCCGCTCTTGATGTACAATCGGAGGAATTGTTCCCGGCTTTGGGAAGCGGTCCCAAGCCTAAGACTCCGGCTGCTACCACTTGGGGTGCTAAACCATCGGCTGCCGCTGCGGTTGCCAATGGTTCCAAGGCCCGTAAGTCATTCTTTACCATGCAGTGCCAAGTGCAATTCGAACGCTAACAAAGTGGATTTGAATAGCCAATGGATTCGGTCCCTCTGATGTGCCTAGGATTATGAGTCTGCCCGGAAAGCACATGGAGCAACTCCGGCTTGCTCCCTCTCAGATGCTTCCTCGGGGTCAACTGAAAAAGCCTCTCCGCGATATCCTCCGTGACATTTCCAAGCGTTCAAAGGCCAATGTCGACATGCGCGGTGGACCCGGAGGGTCGATTATTTTCGAGGGTAAGGGCTCCGTGGATGCTGTCAGACAGGCCCTGAAAGATGTTGCGCAGCAAGTTGGCTCCAAGGTACGTTCTCTATCAAACGCCATTGTGCGATCCTGTAATTAACAAGCTCGGCCCTCAAGCAATCCGTCCGTGTCCCCATCCCGACTTCTGCTCGTCCGCACATTATTGGTCGGCAAGGCGCCGTGGTTCAGGACATTCAACAGCGCACGGGTGCACGTGTCCAAGTTCCCCGAGTCGACGATTCCGCCGCTGGAGGCGAAGACGATAGTGACACCATCGACGTGTTGATCGAAGGAGATGCGGTCGCCGCGGAGATGGCTCGTCGGGAGATCGAGGCAATTGTGAAGGAACGGGCCTCCAACATTAGCTTGCGAGTCAAGTCAATCCCGCCGGAGTTCTTCCCCTTCATCGCGGGCGCCCACAACTCCAACCTCAGGGGTATTGAGGAGCGCACTAGCGCTCAGGTTCATGTGCCTCGCTATGACACTTGGCAAAGCCAGCCTCCACCCCAAGAGGCGGTTCCGGGTCAGGTGCAATTCGTGGCAGTGCCAGATAAGCACATTCACATCGCCGGAGAACGCACGGCAGCTCAGGAGGCCCGTGCTGAGATTGAACGGCTGGCCAGTGAGTTGCAGCGCCAGTTGACCCTTCGCGAGCTGGCGATCAACCGAGGTCAGCACCAGTTCATTTTGGGTGACCAGGAGGACGCTCTGCACGAGTTCCTTGCCGAAACGGGTTGTGCGATCGTGTTGCCTCCGCCTTCTGATGAGAGTGAATTCCTCACCGTTACGGGTCCGTTGGACTGCATCGAGGCTGGTATCAACCGGGCCATGGATCTGGCGACGAGCATGCAGATGGCAAGTATTGACTTGTCTCGTCAGCACACCGCCGCACCCGCCGGTCCTCACGCGCACGCTCGTGCTCTCACCCGGTACTTGAGACAGCGTCAGATCATTAAGGAGCTGGAGAGAATGCACGACGCCCGCATCGCTCTTCCGCCTACGTCTGATGGCCCCGTCACATGGGAAGTGTACTCGCGTGACGGCAAGAACACCATCCGTGCCCGTTCCGACATCATGAACCTTGTTCAAGCCCACCCGCCCTCGAGAATCCGCCACCTCTCCGTTGACCCTTACTTCCACCCCTACCTAAGCTCCCGGGGCGTGTCCAAGCTTCAAGATGACTACGGAGTGCGTCTGATGGTTCCCGAAGATGTCGACAGCCCCGAAGTTGTGCTTGTCTACGAAGGGCCGTCGGCCAACACTGCCAACTTTGAGATTCCTCGCCAGCGACCCTCTCCTGCTGAGCTTGCTGCCTTTGAGAAGGCCCTCCAAGAAGCGCATGACTACTTGATGGGCATCTTGGGCGACCAAAGCAACGTGGTGGCCAAGTCGTCCAGTGTGCCTGCCAAGTACCAGGAGAAGGCCCGAAAGTTCATCGCGCGCGAGCAGCAGGCCAAGGGTGAAGACTCCATTCCTATTCGCGTCCTTGTTGGCGACAGGACTAGCGGCGGTTCGTGCGACGTTTCGCTACGTGGTCCTTCTGGGCCTGTGGATGAGTTGATCTCCAAGCTGCAGGCCTTCGTGGTTGAGCAGGAGAAGGATGACCTTGAACGAGGATACACTACCTCGTTTGACTTTCCGCAGAAGTACGCCAATTTCCTCATTGGCAAGCGGGGTGAGAATATCAACAAGCTGCGCGATGAGTTTGATGTCGACATCAAGGTAGACGGTGGCAAGGTCGAGGTCAAGGGTCCTAAGGCTAAGGCCGATGCTGCTAAGCTCCGGATCATCAACATGGGCAAAAAGCTGGAGGATGAGACCACGCACATCCTAAAGATTCCCGCCCAATATCACCGTGAGTTGATTGGGCAGAAGGGTAGCCAGGTCAACCGCCTGCAGGACCGCTACGCTGTTCGTGTTCAGTTCCCCCGGGCGACAATCCCTGATGACCAGTCACAGGCCGAGACATCCAGTGAAGTCGCTGGCTCTCGCGCCGCTCGCTCTGACGAGGTGGTCGTGAAGGGTCCGAGCAAGGGAGCTGATTCCGCTCGCGACGAGATTCTCAGTCTCTTGCAGTGGGTGGTGGACCACTCGTATTCGACGTCGGTATCGGTGGCTCAAAGCCAGGTGCCGTCGCTCATTGGCGCGCGCGGTCGTGAGATGGACCGTCTCCGGGCAGACACTGGCGCGCAGATTGACGTTCCTGGAGCAAACGATGCACCAGATGCCTCTGGCCGTGTGCAGATCAAGATCAAGGGTACCAAGCAGCAGGTTGACGAGGCAAAGAAATTCCTGCAGCAGCGCGCATCGGAGTTTGACTCTACGATTACCAAGGTAATTGACGTCGACAAGAAGTATCACAAGGCTTTGATTGGCGGTGGTGGTAAGTTCTCTTTATTATGTTCCAGAAGACCTTTTTACTTGTCTACAGTGAAAGCTAACGATCAATCCTTTGTTATTGCAGGTGCAAACATCCGCAAGATTGTTGCTGATGCCGGTGGCCCTACTGATGGCAGCGCGGCTCGACTGGTCAAGTTCCCGCGCCCTGACAGCAGCGAATCTACAATTCGACTGGAGGGCAACAGCAATGTGGTTGAGAACATCATTGCCACGATTGAGGCCTTTGTCAAGGAGCGAGAGGACCAGGTGGTAGCTACTGTTGAGGTTCCGCCTGCACAACACCGTATGCTCATCGGTCGCGGTGGTGACACCCGCCGTGGAATTGAGTCGCAATTCAACGTGACCCTTGATATTCCCAAGCAGGGCTCGGGTCGTTCCGACGTCAAGCTCAAGGGCGCCAGCAACGCTGTCGAGGCCGCCAAGGAACACATCCTGGGCATGCTCAAGGACCAGCAAGGCGAGACGGTGGAAGTCCCACGGCACTTGCATCACGCCGTTTCCGACAACGGCGCGTTCTTCCGTCGTCTTCGGAATGAGTTCCAAGTGACAGTAGACCACGCGGGCGAGCAACTTCCGCCCCGACCGGCTTCGGAAGAGTCCCGAGCCGTCGGCAACGGAGCCGCCTCGCTTCCGCTCATCACAGACGACCCCAGCGAATCCCTCGACGCCCACTCCTGGAAGGTCGTCGACAACGCCATCGAGGCTGACCCCTTGCAGCCCGCCACCATCCCCTGGGTTCTGCTGGGCAACGGTGACAATGTGACCCGCGCCAAGATAGCCTTGGAGAAGGCCATCTCCAGCGCCTCGCAGCAGTCCTCGACAGGCTACCTGATCCTGCCTGACCCCAAGACCTACCGCTTCGTGGTCGGCCAGGGCGGCAGCCAGATCAACACGATCCGCAAGAAGACCAACTGCCGGATCAACGTGCCCAAGGACCAGGCCCAGGGCGAAGCGATCGAAGTCAAGGGAAGCAAGGACGCGGTCGAGCAAGCTAAGGAGCTGATTCTGGAAGCCGTTGCGGCTGGATTGGCTGGTCGTTGATTTTTTTCGATCAGTGTGATTTGATGATTGGCATTTCTTTTTCTTTGCGCGGTTGAAAAAGTCTATATACGACATATTTATTCATGTGATTAGCTATCTTTCCTTTTCTTTGATTCTGTTCTTGTACCTTTTTTGCTTTAGATAGACTTGTTTATTGGCATAAAAGAGTGCGTTTCTGCAATCCATTCCATTTGACTGGTTTTGTTGATAATCTGACTATATTTGTGCTACTGTAGTGTTGGCGGCATTTGAAACTCGGCCGCATCGTGCGACATTGCCGAATCATGCCATCGCATTGCATACCTAGAGGAAGTCAGGCAAAAGGAAGATCACAATGGCTTGCTCTATTTCTATTTCTTTTCACCGAGGCATCGCCGTAGCTCAAAAGAAACAAGGAAAAAAGAAAAGAAGAAAGGACAGCATGTCTTGTCTTGTCTGCATTTGGATATCACCCAGCAACCAGCTAGTTAGGAAAAAAGAGAAGATAGTAAAAATCGTTAAATAAAACCATAAGAAAAATCGCATGCGCAGGCGAGACACGACACAACACGACATGACCACGACACTCCCATGCTAAATTAGACCAGAACCCCCAAGGTCAATAATATGAACGGGAAAATGAAGATGCTTTTTTTTTTTTGTTCTTTTTCTCCAAAATAATTTACTGCTGGTTCTCAGCAGCAGCGGCATTCTGCAAATATTGATAGGCACCGTAGGCAACCGCACCACCGAGCAAGAGGAACGCGTACAGACCGAGACCGAGACCAGAGCCCGAGCTGGCGCCGGACGAGGACGAGGAGGAGCTGCCGTGGGTGTTGGGGGCTGGGTCGCCGGGCTTTCGCATTTATTAGTCCCTAGATGTAGAGGGAAATAGGGAGAGGTGAGAAAAGGGGGAATTACCATTCTCTTCAACTTCCCGACATACATGCCGTCGAGCAATTCGCGGGCTTCGTCGCTGTGGCCGACATCCTCGAAGGCTTCTGTTGAGTCTTGGCCGCCGACGTCGAGGAGGACTTCCTCGCCACCACTATTCCACCATTAGTGTCTTTTTCCTTTGATTTTCCTGTTCATCGTGGTTTGTGGGCAACCGGGCGGGGGCTTACGGGTGCTCGTCAACAAACGAAGAGCAATCGTAGACCTTGTCGTGGACGACGAGGTAGAGATCCTTCTTGGTGTTGTGCTCGGAGACCTCAGCGAAGGTGAGTTCCTTGTCGGCCATTGTGTCGTTCTGTGTGTATGTGATGTGAGGACTGGTGATGACAAGTGGTGTTAGTTTGTTGAGAATGGGAGATGTTTATTTGGCCAGATCGCATGGATCAGGGGCAGAATAACTCACAGGTACAACTGAGAGCGGGGAGTTGGAGAAGTGAGATGAAATATACAGAAAACAAACAGGTCAAGCGTCAAGACAGTATTATAGAGAAAGTGAGAGTGTAAATAGAAGAGAGAGTAATAAAGAAAGAAAAGAGACTGCCGATCCAGACCGTGAGATATTGCCGGCGGTCTATCCGCTGATTCTGCCCGGTGCCAATCAAACCGGGCCTATTAGAATCCGGTCAGAATTACTCCAGATATCTATAACTGGCATGTCTATCCGCTGGAGAATCCCGGCTCTTAACCTCGGCCAGCCTCCCGGTTCCTGTGGTCGGGATTAGTCCACTAATCTTCGAACCCCGCGCGGAATTCTATACTCTCTTGGTTATCCAGTTACCGATAAACACATGCTTCTGTATTCGTCACTCGTCAATGCTCATAATACATCCGAACTCAAAATATTCCAAACGCCTCTATCAATTCCCATCATGATCATCATATACAAAAGAATGTAACAAATGTAACAAATGTAACAAAAGAGGGGGGGGGGGAAGGATATCTACTTTGCAGGAACCCGCTCGTAAAACACAATATACGCCTGCTCGTTCTGCAACCGCTCCTTATGCCGCAGTTCGCGCGGCTGAAAGTCCGTCGCCCGATCATCGTCAAACTTTCGCCAGCAATGGCGCTGAGCATCCCGCACGAGCGAGATGTAGTGCCCACTGCCCATCGACGGCCCGATGTGACGCAGGACTCCGTAAGCGTCATACGTGAACGGGGGCACGGTCGCTCCCACCGGGGTCGGGGTCGGGGTGGACTGGCCTGGTTCTGGGGAAGAGGAAGAGGATGGGGGAGGCGAGGATATCACGAATGGGTCCATTCTCAGCCCATACAGCGGGAAGTCTATTGGTGTGTGGATCTTGCGTGCGCTCTGTGTCTTTGAGGCGGAGAAACGCTTGAAATGGACCACGAGGATCTGAGGGGCCCGCGTGATGATTATCTTCTTCGTGGCAACTCGTTCGCATTTGCAGTACGGGCACTTCCAGACCTCGTCGCCGCTTAGCATTTCCTCCTGCGTGTAGCTGCGTAGACAGCTGTAGATGTCCCCCATGCCTGACGTGGGGATTTCCACGCTGATGCTGTAGAATGCTTCGTATGTTGTCGACGTGCGCTGGCACGTCGTGCACCGCAGTCGACTCGCGTGCTGCCCCGCAAATAAGGACGAGATGAACGATTCTTCCCGGTGGCAGTACCGATCCCACTCGATTCGCGACACCTTCGGAACCGGCATGCGCTCCCGCTGCATCTCCTCGGCAAACGTCAACGGTCGCAGCGGCGTGCGCTGCCAGTTGATATTCAGATCCTCGTGCAGGCAATCTACCAGGAAATCGAAGAACTCCTTAGCGTCCTGCTGGCGGTCGATCGCCCACTCCTGGTTCAACCGCCCGCAGAAATTCCGGAACGATGTCGGCACGATCACCTGCACATCGCCCCTCCACAGCGATCGGACCAGATTCGCAAACAAGCCTGGCATCACCCCTTGCGACCCCTTCCAGTTCTTCTGCACGTACATTCGAAATCGGTTGTCGTTGAAGAACTTGCTCAGCGTCATCGTCGCGCTGAGACACTGCAGTGTCGAGTTCATGTAGCACGTGACACCAAAGTTCGTCAGCCCTGTTCGCGGCAGCTTGGGCCGGTGCAGACTTGACGGGTACAGTGCTGTTCTATTTGCCGAGTTTTGTCGCTCTAGCGGCGGCTGGATCTGTCGTCCTTCGGACACCCCACTGTATTTCGGCCGGGGTACGGCGGGTGGAGGCCGCGATGGTGCTGGTGGGACTTGAGGAGCCGCATAGCTGGGTAGGGGAGGCGGTGCCGGTGGTCGAGTATGGGGCGCTGTCATTGATTCTTGGATCGCATGGGGCTCCGGGAACCGGCGCAGGAAATCTTCATACGTGTGCACGAATGGCGACGGCGGTGGTGGACTTTCCGGTTTCTCTTCGACGCCATCTACTTCCTCCGGTTCTTCGGTCAGAGGCTCTTCCTCCTCTTGTACGGTGTCAATTTCCTCGTTCTTGGACTTTTCCATCCACGCGGTAAGCTCCTCGGGATTAAGAGGTTTATACTCGCGAAGCCGCCTCTTCCGCACTTCCAGACTGGAATTCGCGCTCACCACCGTTGGAACTCTTCCCAGAGGTCGCCCCGGATTTCGAACTGGTCGCTTCGCTTGAATCGATCCCATGACGACTGCCGTCGACGACGTGGCTAGCGACTGCTGCCCAAGGAGATCAATCCACGCATCCAGGCCTCCCAGTAACAGTGCTGGAGGTCGCCCATCCTTCAATGGTTTGTAGGCGTTGAATTCATAAAGCGTGTCATGGAGCGCCCGCAGATGAGGCGCTGAAGTCCCAACTGGTGAGCCCGCCAAGTAACTAACCGAGTCTGTCGACTGATCATAGTAGACAACCATGTCAAACTCGTTCCGTCTTTCGAACAAAGGCTGCTCATGTTCTGGTGACACGACAAGGCGCTCCTCCAGCTCTTCAGCCGACACGTTGGGTTTCAACGCGACAGGCTCGATACAGATCACCGATTTGGCGTAGATATGCCCATGGTCGTACTGGTCCCGCGGACGAACATCTATCAGTAAAATATTGTATTCCCGTAAATAGTCAAGTAGCTCTTGTGCCTCAATTGCCGGCCGATGTGGCAGGTCGGCCGTGTTGCTCTTCGCCGGATGTATACCGTTGGGGGTCTGAGACCGGTATGGATCGTATAAGCTGTTCCGGCTGGGACTAGCACTGGGAGAATTAACCAGATGTGAGTATCTTGAGTTGTTGGTACGCGATATTTCTGTCGAAGTGCGTGGAGGATTCGAGGGTGGTTGCGACGGCACTGTCCATATCGGACTATACGCTGGATCTGGCGCGCGGGGCAGCGACGTATCTAGAGGGATCTTGGGTGGTAGTGTGGGTACACTATTAGATGATCCCATGCTTCGAGGGCCAAGAGGACGGCGCGGAGGAACACCGGGGGGAGGATACGGAGCGGTAGTTTGGGAAAGGTTCGATGATGGTCGTGGCGGATAATCGTCAACATATCCTGAGGCCGCCGGCATAGCCAGCGCTCCATTCTGTCCGACGGCCATGGCGTTCTGATTATTTGTCGCTTTCAATTTGGCAAACCTTTGGGCCAGCATATCCTCCGCAGGTGCAGAAAACCGGTTGTTATTGTTCAACTTGGCCTGCATAGCTGACCGTTGGTATTCTGACGGGCTGGGCATCCGGATTGAGCTGCTGTTTGATACCTCTTGGCGGCCTCTCGAGCTACCGCTAGGAGCCGGAGACTTTGTCGCAGAATCCCTCAAGGGCCTCACGTTCGTTGCGAGATTATCCTGGATGATTTGTTTCTTGATTTCGTCCATTGTTCCTTGTTTTGTCCGCACTGCCTGTATTCTTAAATCAGCCACAGCCAAAAAAAAATTTTTTTGCTTTTCTCAATAGAGACCATACCATCATCAAATCCGCAAACTGTTTATACCATCCGGGCGTCTGATTGACCATCACTCTGTAGTCGGGGTGATGGGGAATAATGTTGATGGTGATCTCGGAGGCGCGAAGGTAATGTATATAGGCTTCATCCGGCTTGTCTTTATCGGCAAGACTCCTTGCATTTTCAATTGCTTCGTATGCTCGTTTCATCAATATACTCAACTATAAGCCCAGTTAGTACTGCCCAGTCATTCCCCGCACCAAGTGCATCGTAGCCTAAACAAAGGAGAACCTACCGGGGTATTTTCATTCACATCCAGCGAGGCCGCCTCATCCTGAAGATCTTTAATATTCGGAAACCGAGGCGGTCCACCCCCAGCCGGCGAGGAGTTGTTGCTGCCATTCTCATAGAGCCGACTCGATTGCCCTCCGCTCGAGTACATGTCACTCACAAGCGATTGAGGGCGACTGCTGCTCGCCCACGGCGCGAAATCTGGCGGCGAAGGTAAAGTCGCTGCATCGGAGGACATGTTCCCAATATAATGAAACCATTCAACGCATCGTTCGACTCTTCTTTGGGCTTAAACGAGGGTGTCGAGCAAGCGGCGATATTCCAAGGTCGGGTCGGAGGACGGCACAGCGATTGACGGAGGGGAGTACGTAGGGGGTTGCAAACAGCGAGCACACACAAATGCACAAAAAATGACAAGAAGTATTCGTAATTGTCCCAAAGCAACGTAATGCAGTACTTCACAGGCAAAAGCCAAAAGAAATGCAACAGAACAGACTAAGTACGAGTTGCTGTTCAATCCACCTTCGGAACGTGGCTGAGGTCCGGGGTAAGTCATGTGATTATGTACTCACCGCCCAACGCACCGCCACATTTAGGCGGTAACTAAATGTGATGGCTTATGTAATGCGTACGCCTCGCTGATCTGCCTGGAGCTGTGCATCAACTCATCGCTGTCACCGTCGTGTTTGGCCCCGGGACATCGACTGTTTTCTTTTTTATTTACTCGTTGATACCTGTGTTTTCTACCCTGTTTTGTGTCCCTTCTATATCTGGTTTTTGCAAGTATTCTCTCGCTTTGATTCCCCCTCTAGCTGGTCCCTGCCCAACGTCATAGCGATCATCCCCCTCCGTTATCAGAACGTCTCGCTTCAATTGCACTACATCCAACTTCTCGTCACCGTCACCATGGCGAGTTGGTTCTCGTCAACTTCGCCGCTCGATGAGCGGATTGAGCGGGCTACATCGTCTTCTCTGTATGTCTGTCTATATTTGTTTATCGGGTTCCGCAATTGGATCTGTTTCCCCCATATCAGGGCGGGTCCTAACATGATCTCTCTCTTTCAGGGAAGATATCGCCCTCAATCTAGAAATTTCAGATCTCATCCGGTCGAAAGGTGTTCAGCCAAGGGAGGCGATGAGAGCGTTAAAACGACGATTAGAGAGTCGGAATCCGAACGTGCAACTAGCGACTTTAAAGGTTGGCTCTTTTCCATCGATGACAACTATGCTTGGCATGTTAACCGGGAATTATCTCGTTTTAGTTGACAGACACTTGTGTGAAGAATGGAGGCACACATTTCCTTGCTGAAATCGCATCACGCGAGTTTATGGATAACCTTGTATCGCTCCTCAAGGCGGAAGGCGCCCCGCTCAACAGCGACGTGAGAGAAAAGATGCTAGCGCTTATCCAAGATTGGGCGATGGCGGCACAAGGGCGTATGGACCTAGCATATGTCGGGCATACTCACCGGAAGCTGGAGGACGAGGGGTTCCCATTCCCTCCTAAGTCTCAAATCAGTGGCAGTATGCTGGAAAGCAGTGCGGTAGGTGCTTTCCTTTCATATTCCGGGTCCTATTGGGAGCCCCCGCTCACTGACATTGGATTTGCTCTACAGCCTCCAGAGTGGATCGATTCCGACGTCTGTATGCGTTGTCGGACACCGTTCAGTTTTATGAATCGCAAACACCATTGTCGGAATTGCGGGAACGTATTCGACGCTCAATGCTCGAGCAAGTCCCTTCCTCTACCCCATCTGGGCATACTACAGCCGGTGCGCGTTGATGATGGGTGTTATGCAAGGTTGACATCGAAACCATTCCTGCCACCTAACCTTTCGGACCGGTCTTCGTTCAAAAACAACTCTATCACCAAGTCTAACGCGATGGAACCTCGAACAGCTAGGGCGGAGGGTGGCTTTGATGATGACTTGCGTCGGGCGTTGGAAATGAGTTTGGAGGAGGCTCAAAACAAGGGCTCCGCAGGCTATGTCCCACAGGCCAAACTTGCTGAGACTCAGCCTCCAGCTGCCCAGACAAATGTCGAGGAGGAAGAGGATGCAGATCTCAGGGCTGCTATTGAGGCTTCTCTGCGAGATATGGAAGAGCACAAGCAACAACACGCTGCGGCTTTGAAGAACCGCACTACGGAGCCTCCCGCGCAAGACACACCGAGTGCGGCGGGCCCTCTGCCTAAGAATCCCTACGAGCTCAGCCCAGTGGAGGCAGAGAATATCCATCTTTTTGCTACTCTAGTCGACCGATTGCAACATCAACCACCTGGAACCATCCTCAGAGAACCCCAGATCCAAGAGTTATATGATAGCATTGGGTCTCTTCGACCGAAGCTTGCGAGGAGCTATGGTGAGACAATGAGCAAGCATGGTAAGTTTATTTTATTTTTCGATTTCGCTGCAATACAATAGATCGTTGACACATGCTCAGATACTCTCCTTGATCTTCATGGCAAATTATCGACAGTGGTTCGGTATTACGACCGTATGCTGGAGGAGCGCCTGTCAAACGCGTACTCGCAACACTCAATAGGGTATGGGGCCGTTCCTCCAAGGCAATACCCTGGCATGTACCCTTCCATGCCTCCCCCTTCTTCTGGTGCCGATGGAAAGGCTGGGTTGGAGAACTTTTATTATGGACAATCTACTGCCGAAGCACCGCCGCCGTCTGCTACACCGTATGCGCAACAGCCTCAGTTCGAGAGGGGTGTCCCTGATGGCAGTAGCCATACCAGGAGCCCTAGTATCTATCCGCAGCCCCCTCAGTCAGTTGCCTGGAATGGAACCGCATATCCTCCTGTTGCTTCTCCACCACCCGCCAATCCGATGCAGTCACCATACTCAGGCCAAGCAGTCCCAGCCCAGTATTATACGGCATCAACGCTACCAGGGCAGGACTATACTCCCCGAACACCAGCGGAGCCGGAAACGCCGTACCAGCCGTCGCCTATAGTGCAACATCAGGATCCTCAATACCCCCAATATCCCCAAGCAGCATCCGGGTATCCGCCGGCACCAGTGCCTAGCGCACCGGAACAGCCGCCATCTGCGGAACAGCAGTCTTTTGGGTATCCGTATCAGCAGTACGCAGAGGCTCCTCCGATGCCAGTAAGTGGGCAACCGGCTCAACAGCAGCAGCAGCAGCAGCAGCCACAACAAGCGCAGCAATCCTACTATTACCCACCGCCGCCGCAACATGAGCCGCAACAGCAGGCACCTGTGCCATCTGCATATCCACTCCAATCACAGACTGGCACGTATCCTGCTGGGGCGGACGTTTCGCCGGTTTCTGCACCAAGCACGCACTATGCACCACCTGCAGCGTCTCGGCCACCTGTGGAGGAGAGTTTGATCGAGCTGTAGTGCTTATTTGTCCTTCTTGTCTTTTGCTTGAGCCACGGCGTTATTCCTTAGTGCCTTATATAGTATGATACCAGAATAAGAGACTTGGTTGTTACAGGTAGTGAGTATATACAAGTTGTGATTGGCATGGATAAAGAGCCCCGAATATTCAGTAACTTGTAAGGGAAAGATCACCAATTCACTTTCACGCGTAATTAATAACCCGCCGGTTGCGGTCGAGCCAAAGTGAAGGTGAGAGCTTCCTCAGGCCTCTTTCTGATCCAGGCTTTTCTCTTTTCTTCCTCCACTGTCCTCATCTTCATCAATTTCTCTTCTTTATTTCTCTCTTTCTCTTCATCTTCATCTTCATCTTCATTCTCGCTACAAATACACAAGTACAAGCACTACAGAGTACTGTTTCACTGTATCATATCGTCTTACCTCGTCTTCACGTGGCGCCGTTTCTCTCGGTCATTTTTTCCTCCAATTAACCTGCGTCGCGCTCCAACATCTCGGCCATAGTCAAGATCATCGCATTGTTCGTTTGTCGCTGTGGTCTGGTTATTATCGTCGCTTACTTGCTCTGTACAGCTTCCCCAGAGAAGGATCACTACTGCTACAGCACTCCTCCTGATACGGCCACTACCGCTCTGCTGGATCTCTCCCCCCCCCCCCTCCTCCTGCACAGTGCTTCTCCTAGACCTCGGTCCCGATATTTCGCGCCGGTGATCCTTGGCCCACTCGCCGTTCGTTGAGTCGTCGCGCATTCCTCGGAGTATTTTGCCTTGTCCAGAGAGAAACGAGACAGATTCACCCACGCACCTAGTTGGCAGCCCGGCCGACTACTCGAGAGACGGCGTGATTTCTTTTGATTATTAGCCGTGATGCCGAATTCCAATACCACTTCTTCCCCCGTCAAGCGCCCGGGCCTGGGGCGCCGTGCAGTTTCCTCTCACGCCGTCGTCACGCGCTCGACCTCCTCAACTACCGGAGATTCGTCCGACCCTTCTCACCCGCAGAAATCCCACGTCGTTCACCGGCACCATCATCCTCGCCCGCACCTCGTTGGCCACCGTTACAACCACCACCATCGCAACCCCTCATACGGAAAGAACGTCAACAAATTACAGCGACTCACATCCGGAGCTGAAGCTGGCCGTCACCATCAACGCAAAAAGTCTGCGCCCGCGACACCCGCTGCGAGTCCTCCCCGCGGTGGTCCCCACGTGCGCTGGGAGGGTGAGTTCGAAGATCCGAATCCGAAAGCGTCGATGAAGAAAAATAACTCGAGTCCCGCGTTGCGACGATATCCCTCTGCAGGTACCGTTCCTACCAAGAAAACTTTGGTTACCGACCGTCCTCGCTCGAGTTCTGGGAAGAAGAAAACAGTGGGTTTTGAGATTGGAGATTCGGACAACGACGACGGTGAATGGGAGGATACTACGCAGTCGCCCGAAAGCACTAGGCGCAGCTCCGTTGCACAGTCTAAAGACAGCGTGGAGAACGCTGCAGCTTTGGTGGATCCTTTGATATTTGTCAAGCGCCCTTATCCTCAAATACCGCGAGCGACCAGTCTGCCAGAGCCGACCAGTCAAAGTTTCGCTCAAGAAGGTCAGTCGACGACGGACGAGGAGGAGGGACAACAACCACAGCACGAGGAGCAAGAGAAACAGGGACTCCAGAAACAACGAGTGTTGCAACCAGATAACAAACAGCATCAAGAACTCGGCCAAGTACCGGAGCCTAGCGCGATCGCATCTCGTCTCATCAGTCCAGCACTCTCAGCCAAAGCTCCCCCCGCCATGTCCTCCATATCCGCCATGGCCAAACCGGCGGCCATCGATACTGCTATTTCCCGTACTGCTTCGCTACAAAACCTGAAGGCTGGTCAGGACGGCTCCCGACGCACCTTGCATTCGCCAAATCCCGCCTTAGCAACGACCCCCGGAAACAACACACAAGCGACTTCGTCATCGATCGAGGGGGGTGTTTCCAGGTTTATCGTGAACAACAATGGAGCTTCGAGAACAGATTCCGACCCCAACACCCCGTCCTCATTTCTGCCACACTATCATCCACAGACCCCACCATCGCCTGGCACTACTATTCCGCGAAAGCCTCGTGCATCCCCGCCTTCGAGACCCCCTGGCGCGGAGCCACCATCTCGAACACAACAAAAGCTCTGGCTACAACGAACGGCTGCGTTGAACACATCTCCCCCTGATGGCCATGATGCGGTGTCCCCATCGGCGATGGACGGGACCTTCATGGCCTCAGCACACGGCCGACCAGGAACTGGAGCGTACGATGCAGGAAGAGCACTTGTCAACGGATCTGCCAGATCAGGCGGTCCAGTACACGATAATGAGGCCAAGCAAACCCGCAAGGCTTTCGAGAAGACCGCTCTAGAACTCACAGTCGTTCGACGATTCCAGTCGCCAACCGCAGATAGTTTTAGTCGCCTAAGGTCCGTCATTCAAGAGAACAGAGGCCCCGAACGAAGCAACACATCTCTCGGCCAACCGGTCAAATCAGCACCCGCATTACCACTTCTCAACGATGAGCAGTCTAGTCGGGGATCCGGTCAGGACTCGAGTCCGGAACCAAGACAGCTCATTGGCAGGAGGACGCGGCCGTCTGTCTCAGAGGCGGATGATTCGTCCGTCCACGACTCCGGTGATCGGCAGAAATCTCAACACCCATCTCAGCAGATCCTGTCTACTTCTGACGATACGACAACCGGAAATCCTTCGACTGATGACGACGTGGAAACTACCGAATACAATGATACCGAGATGATGATCCGTCGCATGTGGGACAGCCGCATTGTGGCTTCTTCTGCATAGTCTCGCTATTCTGTCCTTTCTTCATCGCTTTTCCAGCAATTGCAAAGCAAGCAACTCCACGGCGTTTCGGTTTCGCATTAGCATCACCATGATCAGATTGATTTACTTGGAGGAACACATTCAGCATACGGTTATTTACGGCAGAACGCATCGATCGCTTCAACAGGAGGCACTTTCGTCTATTTCGTTTTTCATTATTCTCATCATCTTTTCTGTTGCTTTTTGTTCGGTTGGCTTTTCATTCTTCGTTACATGGACATGGTCACTGTTATTTAATGTGTGTATCTTGTTTACGGCAGTACAGGGCTTGGCTTGCTTTGTTTCTTTTCATACATGGAGGTCCGCAGCTCATACACGGTGGACTCTGTATAGCAAAGAGTTGGTACTCTGCTATAAATATGTGATTTAACCTTAATAAGAGTAGATACTGACGGAAGACATGTGTACTGGAGCACCTTGGTTTTGGCGTAGAGGTTGCTGGACCCAGGCCCCGGTACCGTGGGCAGTTAGTCAGACTAGACAATGGGTGCAAAGTAATCTTTGTCTGTAAACGATTTTTTGGAGCTTCTTCAAGTTGCTGGATTCTTCATCTCTGGGTCACATGATTAGAAATGTGATAATCTAATGTGGCGCCGACGACAACGGACCTCAGGCTCAATATCCTACATGAATTATGAACTTCCCTGCCTTCTAAGCTGGGATTTGTTAGCCAATATCTCTTATTCAACAGCATATCAGCTACTATCTATTCTGAGGTTGTTGACCTCGATGGATTAACCCCCAAAATTGCAGGTGTTGAACGCGAAGGTACTGCAACTATTTTATCAGTCACCTTACAAGTTGCCAGTACTGACTTTATTTCGCAGAGAAGGGTGTACAAAGATTTATCCCATGGATATCCAAGCATGCTGATATTGCAAAACACATGGACAACTGGTCAGAAGGGGATCATGAATTCAGCGGGTTTTCTTAATGATCCTTTCACCTATCGCGTCGAATTGAACGCCCAAAAACCGGGTAGAGGAGCGATTTCGGTGATGCAATGCTCAAGGGCTCCCTGAAAATAGTAGATAAGGTCAATTTGCCCAAAGAAAGTTGGAAAGTGTTCAAGAGGGAGTACTTTAAGCATTTTATCAGCTCCCAGGGTATGATGTTAAGAATGCTGTTGAAGACTGTTTATTCTGTCATCAAGGGTGCAGGAGATCCTCTGATTCAGTAAGCTGTTAATCATTCGCACATTCTTTGGTATTAACAAGTGTGAAAGCTTTACTCTGTCAGGATCTAAGCAGAAATATAGACTTGGTGTTGACCGATCTATCACCAAACCGGAGGGTGCAGTCATTGTAGGTTCAAGACAAGAATGCCTGCCAATTATCTCCTCACTGGAGTATGTTTCTCAATGCTTCCGAATTTCCATGACATTTTTTGACATTCCTTAGTGGTATGAAAAGCAAACCTGGGGTGAATTTGTTTTCATGGCTTTGATGTACATATTGCCCATGGGGCCTTTGCACCCGATTTGATCTCCAGGGTCCATTTGAATGGGTGCTCAGAAAACGAGAGCTTCAAAGTAAATTTTACACAAGGCTACAACTTGTTTCTGAAGGGAGATTGGCTTGAGGCTATGCATGCTTTGACACAATTATTTCGGTAATTCCTAAGTGGAAATGCACAGGTCAATGCCGTACGGGCATACTCGCGAAAAGAAGCTGATACTGCAGATGGAGGTGCTTGATTGTCATTTCTATCTCAATTGGCATTTAGCGGAACCCGCATCGTACACTTATATTACTGAGTAACAAGTTGATGAGTATATATGCGCAGTCATCAATTCAAAAAGAAGAACAACCTGAGAAGCCACAGATCACCAGACACCCGCGTCCTGTCTAAGCATACTAACGGTAATGAGTAAAGAAGCAGTGCAAGATAGATGAAGGTCAAGAGGGTATTATCATCAGCAAAAGGCTCGTCACAATTGGATGGCAGGAATCAGAAGGAGAGAGAGCATCACCGGTTGTTGGTTAGACACAGGGCCTGATGGCATTCACGGCGGATGTACAATATTGATTTTGGCCTTGACGCTGGCCGCATAGCTAGCCAATTCCCAACCTCCCAACCCATCTCAAAGGCTTCGATCCTTTTATCTGGATCCTTTAGGTCCAACTGCACAGATCTCGAACCTAGAGGCTGTTTCCACTGCCCTTCCTCGCATATTTGCCAGTTTAGATATATTTTATATACTTCGGGCCGAAGTAAGATGCAGTGGTATAAAAAATGGCACCATGCAAACTGATGGTAATATTCTCTTGGTTCTTGTACTTGAGTCCATCGACCTTCGCGTTCTGTGTCGCCATGGATCCGATCACTTCGGCAACTTCCTGAGCAAAAGCCGAAAGAGAAAACGGTTCGCGCTCTCAAGAGCCACGTTTCAAGCCTCCGGCATACCTTTGCTTGCACTATTCTTGTCATGAATCGAGTTAGAAAAGTCCTGTAAAAGATACGAAATGCACACCTTGGGTTGAACTGAATTCCAGATTGACTTCCTCTATCGGAATCGGACGCACTCCCTGAAGTTTACTCCGATAGACCCATCATTTATAGCGATGTGCTTGATCCCACCTGAAACTCAAGCCGAATTCCGGCAGCGAAGCTGTTAGGTTGGTCAGAAAGTATTCCATACATATGATTCTTTGCGTTTTGCTCGCCATTTCAGGAACGGACTGTCATTCTGGTCGGTGGGCAAACGCCCGTCATGGACAGGATCCCCCCTAAGGAATTCTTTTAGGGGCCCGACGCTCACGCCCTCATCTTTACCCTCGGCGCTCGATGTGGCCATCTCTAATATTAGAGTCGATATTGGTGCGCCTATGGTAAGCTCAATTGATCGATTCCTCCGAGGTTTTTGTAGTGCAAAGCTCGGCGAGGTACTCGAAGAAAATTTGGAAAGGATTACCCAATAACTTCTCATCGTCGAATGTTTTCAGATCTAATCTATGCTGGCTTTGCGGACTTCAGGGCGGAGGAAGATAAAAGCTTGAGCCCTAGTCAGCAAATGCATGTTCTGTCCTTTTTACATACACAGTGATTTGGATGACTTTACCTTCATTTGTATCGTCCGGGAAGTACTCCTCTGGAACAACGCGGTTGCGATCAACATCAACAAGGGGTCCAGCACGCACAGGGTGTACCTCTTTGGTTCCCCAGTTCGAGCCTGATGTCCCATGGGTATTCGGATCCTGCTGGATGCCGACGGTTTCACCTGCCGCTTTCGAGTACTATTGAGCCAGATTATGTTGCGGCTCTGTCTTTAATGGACGAAAAGCACTAAAGATGCCATTGTGGGAAGCGATTGCAGAATACAACTGACACGCCGATCCGGTGGACTGCAGAGTTGAGGTGTATGGTTTGTGTAATCAGGGTGCGAAAAAACTAGCTAGGCCTTGCTAGAAGTTCAATTTATATATCTCTGTTAGAATAGGATATGAAATAATGTTTGTAGACAGGTATGAGCGTGACTCCGGTGTTGGCAGCTGTTCAAGTTCGACTCGGAAAACCTTGTATGAATGCTGATCCATCTTGTAGGATTCTTTTATTCAGATTTATTGCTAGAGCATGACCCGTTATGTCGATACATATACGAAAAACTTCAGTGCATTTGTATGGAGTGATCACGAGACATTAGCAGTACGAACCGCGTTCATCCAGGTAGCCATAATCCCTTCTATATACACATATATTCGGTCGAACAACCAGTGATTAAGATGATAAGAAACGAGAATATACAGTATATAGCATATCAATCCACAAAAACTCATGATATATACATCGATAGCTTAGTAAAACCTAGATTAAATAGACTCGTAATCATACCCTAGCCCGTTCTCTACCACCACCTCTCCCACGGGCTCCTCTGCCACCGCCGCCACCGCGGTTCCCGCCATGGCTGCGTGGTTGGCTTGGAGTATTATGACTGCTCTGCTGCTGCTGGCGCTGTTGTTGTCTATGTCGATTGTTGTTATCAGAAATCTGTCGGTTCAGCTGTTGCGTCAAGGCGGAAGCATCCGATGCAGGTCGAGGACCACTACCACCAGAACCACCATCTTTACTTCTTCCACCGCCACCACCTCGTCTCTTGTTATTATTAATGCTGTTATTGCGAGACGAACCTTTACCACGTCCACCTCGCGTACCTTTCCCTTCTTGGGCCGCGGACGAAGATTCCGCTTGCTCAGGGTCGGGCAGCCCCTGCACACGTCTACTCTCCTTATCCCACCATTCCTGGAATTCCTGCTCGGCTTGGATCTCCTGGAGATTGTGCTTTGCAGTTGTAGCCTCGTATATTTCGTCTTTTTCTGTCTGTTGTTGCATAAGGATGGCAGCTAGTGAGAGGGAGTTGGAGGAGGGAGTGTGGAAACTGGTTTGGTAGGGTTCTGGGCGTGGGATGTGGCGAACGGATTGGATAGATAGCGGTGGTGGCTGTGTTTTAGTGCTTGAAGACGGAGCGATGAGGACAGGTGCCGTGGATGGTCCGGAGGATGTGGAGGGTTTTGTTGGCGATGGCGTAGGTACGTTGGCCGAAACGTTGCGGCTTTGTTTTTGTACAGGCGCCGTGGGTTTCGAGGGAGGCGGTGTACCGGCAACTGTTTGACGAAGAGTCATAGAAGGTCGTTGAGGAGTCTTCGCAGGTTGAGGTCCCTGTCCGTACATCCCCGGTGGAGGATCGGGTTTGGTGGCAGGATGCGGTGGCAATTTCCAAGGATTCTGCGATGCATCTTTGGCTCTCTGCTCCGCAGCAAGTCTTTCCTGTATCTGCTGCTGCTGAAGCTTCTTCCGTTCCTTTTGAGATAGCTTTGGCGCGGTGTTGTTGCTTTCTCGTCGAGCTTCCTTAGACATGCCAAGACTCAGATTAGACACTCGAGTGTCTGACGTCTCGGCCATGATGTCTCTCAGATCTTTCTTGCCAGTTGCCATTGGAGATCCCCAAGGGGCCGTGGAGTCCATGTTTGGAGTAAGAGACACCCCGTTCTTCTTCCCCTGCAGCGCTCCGGCTCGGGTTTCTGATGGCGACTCTGCAAGAAGTGTGTCTTGAGGCGATGCCATCTGGCCGTCCAAGAAGCTCCGGTCACCGAATGATTCCTCTTCGATAAGACTAGACCCAAGTAAAGGTGACCCGGTCACATCAACTTGCTTAGATCGCCGAATTGGTGTCTTTCCCTTCATCGAATCACCTGGCGGTAACATAGCTTCTTCATCCATCTCGAACATCAAGTCATTGGCAGACTGCTTGGACTTCAGAACCGGACTTCTTGCTACGTTCGCGATCTCCTTCAATGGTGTTGCTTTCGCTCTCGATGCAGATGACGGGCCTGTCTTGTCATTGCCCGTTTGTCGAAATTCAACCCGGTCCATACGGGACTGGAGCTTCATAGAATCGATCATCCGTTGCTTGTCACGCTGGACTAGAGCAACAAGCTCCGGGTATTTCTCGAATACATAATCGTCAGAGTTACGACCCCGAGATATAGGGAAGCAAGCCATTTGGTTGTCATGGCAAATCGAATCAAGTTCGCTAAGCAGTTCCTCATCAAGGCCTTTCAGAAGTCTGCATAATATCGTCAGACACCACCAAATACAATGTGGAATCATAGCACTTACCCATTTGATAGCAGGTCCTCTAAGTTCAAACAGATGTACTCTAGCGCAGCATCCTTGAACTCCTTGACGTAGCAAGGTGCGATGATGTTGAGAAGATAGCAGACATTACGGTTGTGCACTTTGATGCCATGTCAGCGGTCCACTTCCATAAACACAACCCAGAATTGTACTCACCGAACCTGCCTAGCATCTTCTGACACACCTGAGCCAACCTATCGATCATCAACTCATTTGCCGTGAACGCAACGTCGAACACCAAATCGATGAAATCTTCAAGACTCTCCGACCGAACCTCGTCAAAGAGTTGCTCCTCCGTGTCTGCATATATGTGACGGAGAACGAAGTCAAACACTGATCGGTCAATATGCTTGAGGTCGACATAGACCGCATCGTTGGGGTCAGTACGACGCAACGACAACCATTTGCCGCCGGAGCGGCCATGGAACAGCGCTTCGAAAAACGGACACCGCTGACAAACGACCTGGCTATGCACTTTTCGAGTCCCTCCGTTCAATTCGACGACCACATCAGCGTTCTCGAAGAATGAGGGGTCATTGATTGCCCGGGCCATATCCGTCTTCAAAGCTTTGGTGGGTTCGATCATCAGTCTAGCTGCTCGCTCCAAAGTTGGCAGCTCCAAGTGCGTGCCAATCCGCATGACTTCTGTACGGACTTGACGATATCTCAAGGTATGTTCGGGTGAAATTCTGGTTAGCTGCCAGACATCCAGCGTGTTGTCCGTGTACAGAAAGAATGCAAGATTAAGTACGGCCAAGAAATCAACGTCGTAGAACCGTATTTGACTTCTTCCGTCATATCCGTATTCGAGGTCAAGGACATCAGGTATTGAGAAGTAATACTTCTGCCTGAATTGATGAAAGGCCTTCCGTAGAATTGGGCTGCGTCCGGTTAACATAATCTCATGGACAGGGATCTGCGCCTCGGACTGTGAGCTCGAGAGCCAAACTGTTCCATTAGATGCATCAAACCGTCCAGGTAGAAAACGAGACTCGATATCTGGGATTGACAGGACTGTCCTTTTGATGGACATGACGGGGCCAAATCCAGGTTCTAAAATATCATTTTCTGTAGTTTTTGCAGTATCGACCGCCGTCCTTAAAGAATCAAACGGCGACAGCGGCAGAAGATCGTTCGACAAAGTGCTCTGGTCAATCTTGATTTGCTCCCGAGTCACATTGCAATCTCGTTGGGCGACTGCGTACGCTCCAAAGGCATTACTGCGCACCCCGACGACCCGCGAAAGTCCGGGAATACGAACAAATTTGTAATCCTTCAATGCCCCTTTAGACTTGTGACGCTTTTCCTTTCGCCATGCAGAACCCGAACTTGTGCAAATAATGATTGAACCATCCTGCCCCACATCAACATCCCTAACAGCCATGTGTGATCTCTTCACGGACCACTCCCGAATCAGAGGAGAAAGCGAATTTTTAATCTTAGATGGGTTTGTCGTCGATGCTAGAGCTGGGGAATTCTCCGATTTGTTGACTTGGACAGTGAATACATCACCAGAACTAGACAGGGCACAGATGGTTCTTCCACCAGACGTGATCTTCACGATGTGATTGACCGAAGTATCGTATCGGGTGGCCATGAAGCTGTCTCTAATAAATCTCGAGCTGATATCTAGAGGAAAGGTAATCTTTGAGTAGCCATACTGCGAGAACACCCAGACCTCATGGTTCTGGAGAAGCACGGCTGTAGCATGATCAATGGCAGTGACCATTTGAATCCCGGCACTGAAGAGCGACGCTCCCACACGCCTGGGTGTTGTCTGAGCCTCCAGCGAGCGCGCATCTGAATCGACGAGACCAAGCTGGCCCTCATTCTTGCCAAATGTGTACAGTCCAGAGCTACTGAAGACGACCGAGTGAATCGCCGACGCTGCAGCACCATAGATAGTTTCTTTCTTAAAGGGGTTGAATATCTGCCGCGGTGTCGTTTGACTCGGCACATCGTCACGGTTCTGTGCCCTGGGAAGATTGTAGCCCAGTTGGCCAAACTTGTTGCTTCCCCAACTAAAGATTTCGCCCTGCTCTGTGATTGCGAGCGAATGATCCTGGCCCAGAGCAATGGAAATGACTTTCTTCTTTGCAAGACCACCTGTCTCGATACAAGCGAAGCTGAACCTGGTAGACTCGTCTCCAGTTCCCAAACGGCCGCCTGGACCAAACCCACACATGAAAAGGTTGGACTCGGGGTCATCTGTAAGGATTGCCGTGTGAAGCTTCGACATGACCATGTTCTGGAATTTCACCGGTTTGTTCTTGATCAACACCGGTAGATCTGCTGACGAGTCAGGCACATTATGTCCATCATCCGATCGTTCCTCTTGGAATTCCCGAAAGAAGCGTTGTAAAAGATGTTCCGGTCGTTCAAGGGCGACCCGTTCTGGGAACTGGCGGTCATCCTGGTCTCCAAGACCAAGATTGAGGTTCTTGTTGCTACCAAGCGTGAAGATTTCGTCAGCACCCAGATTTACGCGAGGTTTCAAGGTGCTTCTTCCTGCATAGATGTCATCGCTATCTTCCCGGTCATCATGTGATGGCGCGTTGGACGCAGCATCGCTACCCTGAAAATTTGCCGCAAATGTAGAATCCAATGCTGTTGTCGGAGACACAAGTTGTTTTATGTCGCGAGACATGATGGTGGCGCCATAGACATCAAAGGGACTATATCCCTCTCGATCTTTGATCTTGATCAAACCTCCATTTGGGTAGCCGGTACTGCCCACTTTACTGAAGCCAGTAGCATCGCGCAGATCCCGGTCAAACAATGCTTGAGCAATTGTAGCATTCCCTGCATACAACGCCCTATGCAGAGCGGTCCATCCGCTCTCCTCATCCTGTGCGTATATATCCACCAATGGTACCTCCAACAAAGCGCTCGCAAAATCGACTGCTGTGGGTTTAGGTGACGAGGCGACTAGGTGAAGGAGCGTTCTGCCTTGCAGATCTCGTGCGTTCAAATCCGCTCGTGATAAGGTCGTACCGGGACGTGGGCCACCACCTCGATCAGCACCCGGTGTGCCTGGCGAAGTGCCACTCATCTTCTTGCTTTTCCCAGAAGGACCAGGAGAGGAAGCGATCATCGCACCGGGACTTCCGACCTTGAAGGACGGTCTTCCTCCACCACTTCCGTCTCCTGGAGCCCGTTGGCCGCCGGAGGTATAACCGGCGTTGGCCAGAACCCGCCGGAAGCTCTGGACATCATCTCGCAAAAAGTATTCCCAGAGTTTGCTGCTCATGTGCTTCGAGTTGTCGCGATGCAGAACGTCTTATCAGCCCGGGACCAGAACGCCGTCTTTCAACTGCGCACTGGATAGTAGGTTGGCGGGCGATAAGAGCGTTCCAGCCGAAAGAGGGACAAGTAACCCGTACGGGGAGGCAAGAAAATGAATTTGTATGTGATAGTTGATCTCCTCAGCAGTTCGAAAAGAATGTAGGATAGACGCTGCGGGTTCTATATGTCGAATACGACGCGAAAAAAGGAATTGTGCGCGAGCGTGCCGAGACGAGTTTGTGCGGAGGGTGGCGCTGACAAGATATGGTTATCGGGACGGATGTCGAACAAAAGTGAGAGAGACGCGACCGCGAATTCGAAGGCGAGGGAGGAGTCCGAAGACGGATGATGGGACCGCAGAGATATAAGCGAGTGGAATATAGATTCTATGAGGGGCAACGAAGGTGTCAATATTCGGAAGATCAAGGAAGGAGGGGAGTCACTCAAGATGATCGCGATGGTCAGCGCACTGGCCAATCAGAAGCCGCGCTCCCCTCCATGCCCCCGGACGAGAAGACACTGTAGGCCGAAGGAAGACCCCAACTTAGTTTCCGTTCATGCTGGGGAACGGTTCATTGTATTCAAAATTCCATAACTCGATGTTGGAATAGTGCGGGTGGGATATGTTGACGCTGACAATGGTTCCGGATGACCTCGTTATACATAGTAGTGGACAAATGGACAGCTATTGATAGACTAGGAGAACGAGTAGGACCGTAGACCAATGGGTCATCTATTATGGAGTTCACTGAAGAGATATTCCTGGATATCTGGCTGTCTTTACATAACCTGTGCACTCAAAACGCTCATCCGACTTTACCTGGTCTTCGTCCGGAGCCACTTATCCAAGGATCCAGCATAGTTATGACCATGCTCTATCGTCAATGACTTGGCAGTGAAAACTAAGCATCCGCTGGACAAGTGTCCATCTGCCGCTTTCCCAGAGTAGACAACTGTGCTGACAAGAAACCCGGCAGCATCTCGCAGCACCTGACCGTCTCACCAAAATAAATCTGAGTTTCACGAGGGCAAAGATCCTCTTGAGAGAGGACAGTCATCTAACCATAATGGCAACCGATGACTATGATCATACTTTGCATTACTCCGTAGAGTTATCGATTAACTCTGTTCGTTCCAGATATAGATAGGAAAATAATATGCATTCCTTCTCGTGGGATCTCCCAGTTCCGGTTGGCAAACCAGTTTACCGTAACACATGTCGATGATGCATCCTCCAACACTTCGTATCTGTACTCCATCCTCCAGCTGCGTCAGAAAGAAAAGAGAACATGAACAAAGGATCTTTATATATTCTCTCTGGAATATAGAAGATGTCTCAGATTGCACCCGCATAGACGGTTTTCCCGGATGGGGGAACCAGGTGCATCCCGACTGCGATTGATCTCTCGGCCACTCGGAAGAGACTCAGCTGCAACTCTGTCGACACCGTCATCCCCGGACAAACCACAAGTGCTTATCCCCCAGGAATCGTGCAGCAACGACGCTCGGAGAGCATATTTTGAGACGCGCTTTCCTGGCAAGCGATTGTTGGCGAGGCGGCCAGTCGTGAAGGACGATCGGATCCATGCATGCAGCTAAACAGGCACAGACCATTCGACTTCATTTGCTGGAACACTAGACGCCTCACAAGCAAACAAATAGCTTAAATTAGCCAATGGAGCCAGGATGTTAAAGCAAAAATAAATACATGTACATGTACAAGTACACGAGAAGGAAGATAGAGTGATGAGATATGGAGATGATACCTTCCGTTACATACCAGCTGTATTCCCTAGTAATGATACTACCATGTACCAATCATTACGGATTATTACCTCTCCGCCTTTGACTGTCCATGCCTGTGACAGCTGGCAGAAAGGGGTAGGCTTGACTGGAATTATAACTAGAAATAGGGGGCAGCAGCCCGATTCTCACCGCTGTTGATCGGGCCAGTTTGACTCCGCACGTTATTTCTGTGACAGTATGATACGATACAGACGCAAGCATTCTTACCGCCTTCAACGTCCGGGATCAGCAGAAGCAGATAGCAGTACTATGTACCAGAGGATATCAGAAAGGAAGAAAAGAAGAGACTAAAATAGTAAAAATATTTAGAAACAAGTGAAGATTCACCGAATACAAATTGTCTGCAGGTATTCCTCAGTAATTTCTGGTATTCCGTGGTCAGGCTGACTGGAATCGAGTCACGGGTTATGCGTCACTGACCCTCAACAAGTCACTTGCGCCCAGGTTATCTATCGACGTCGATTATCGCTTCTTCCTTTTCTTCCTCCCTCATCCTCTCCTCTTCTCCTCTTTTATTTCTCCTCTCTCCTTCTTCCTCTAATGATCATGGATCCTTGATATATTCCCCTTCCCTCTCTCTTTAAACCCCCGTCCCTTCCTCTTCTACCGACGGCTGGCCTGGATCTACCAGTCGTCAATGCGGAGAAGCTCCTAAGGTTGTCTAGACCGCACGCTCCGAAATCTCCCACGATCCTCTACTTACTCTACTTTTGTCTGCTAGGAAACGATGCAGCATTGTCTGCTATCGTGATCCCTCTGTGTCTGTTGCTTGGCGCCGCAGACTTGTCTTCGTGATTCTTCTTGATTTCCTCATCATCGGCTCTCTAGTATGGCCCTCCGCAGCGGATCCGTCACCTTCCCAATCCGCTCCTGATTGAACGAACTAAAGAGATTCTCTTATCTTTTGAGTGAAGGGCATAACATTGCCTCGATTGCGCCGTCCCCCGTTATCTACCTATCAAATTCCGAACCTGGTGTCTTGTCATGCACCAACATCCTCGATCGTCGGCGCCCACTGCGCCACCCAGGCCGAATTCCTCCCGTTCGATAGATGCCCCCGGTTCACCAACGTCGGATACAAGGACAAATAACAGAGGACTGGGCACCGAAAGTGGGTCTGACTCGTCCGAGTGGACGCAGAAAGCTGCTCCGCCTGCAAAAGAGGTCATGGCCAAACTGAACCAGATCATCTCGGTACGTCACTGTCTTTTCTTGACAAGGGGAGAGAGTATGATGGATAGCTGATTCTTTCGCGCGACTCTTCGCGCGACTCTACAGAATTATCATACCAAAGCCGCTCTGATCATCCTCCATTCCCGCGTGGAATTACCACTCTCATTCAGTAAGGGCTCTGACACTCCCAGGGTGAACCGATGGGTACGTTCCTCTCACCTCAGCCAATGCTGAATCGGATATCATATGGCTGACTCTTATTCTACGCCATTCAGTTCAACGTGGAGCTCGACGATACCGACGCTCTTAGAGATCAACTACGAACATGGAGGTTCTGCGATGCTACCGAAAATAGGCCACCGCCTCTGATCATTGAAACTTATCTAGATACTAGAAACCTCACAAATAATCAGAGCTTAGTGATCCTTGATGAGAATGGCAAAAGGTGGGATGTGTTGGAATCCTTGGCTATTTCTCGGGAGGCCCATCCCTCTAAGGCTCCTCAGACTGGGTCCGACGATATCATACTCGAACGGTGGAAGGTGGAATTGGGCGACACTTCCAGCAGACTACCGGCTGATCTTGGCTCGATCCTACCAACCGTGTATAAAAAGAGCATCGTTCTCTTCCGTTCCCTCTTTGCCCACTCCAAGTTCCTACCGGCCTGGAAATTAGCCAAACGCAACAGGAAGCAACGCGCCAACCCAGCTTTGCAAATCAAGTATCGAATCATGGATTGGCACGACCATTCTAGGAAAAACTCGGGGCTGGATCATTTAACTGTACCTTTGTACGAGACCAGTGGTAAAGTGGTGGATACACACAGTTATGGCACCACGGAGTCCCCCGCTGGTCCTTTCTCGGTTGAAATCACCTATCGGACAAGCTGCGATTTTCGAGTGGACGATTCAGAAGCCCTATTAAGCTCACGATTCATGGGAGCCGATGACGAGATCTTCCGTCCATCGATCCCATCAGAAGCCATGGGAAAAGCTGAAGTCGGTTCAGTGCCCATTCAAAAGCAGTTCGTTGGAGATCCAGATCCAAGTCGCGCCTACGGTAGTTTGTCGACCTTCCATCACGTCGGCCCAACGACCGGCGCGAGTCCGATATCCGCACTTCGTATGGCAAGAGATACGGGTGCACTTTCTCCTTCCCCAGCAGGTTCCCCTTCCCATCCAAGGCCTTTGTCGACTGCCAAGATTAGTTCTGCAGGACGCACTGCTGTTCCTGCCCTTACAGGCGAGGGCGGTCATGCTAGACGCTCGTCAATGTCTTTTCAACCATTCAAAGCTCCGCCTCTGTCCGCTTCGCCGTCGCTGGTGGACCCCCCACTTGGCGCATCACCCCGTTCGAGTGCATCCCGGCTTTCCTTTGAAACCAAGAACGTGCCGCCTACTTCGGTTCCTATGACCGCCCGCAAGCCCATGCCAGCAAACCCCGAAAACACAATAGCGTCTTCCAACTCAGCGTCTCCCAGACCCGCCTCAAGCTCGAGATACAGCAGCGCTTTCTCTCACCGCCGTTCGCGACCGTCATTCGGGGGTTCCAACAAGGCAGAGGACGAAGGTTCCAGCGGGAAAGCCAGTGCAGCATCATCAGCTCAGCCAGGCTCCGGATTACTTGCAGAACCTACAGGAACAAGTGCAGACTCAATACATGCAGACGATGAGAACATTTCAGAATTTCTCAAGATGCTTGATTTGCGAAAGGATTTGATGAATCCTACAAGTTCCGCGCTCCATGATGCTCCTTCTCGCAGGACCACCGCCACAACGGCCGCCTTAAACCGATTCCAACGTATGCGAGATTCCAATGCGGCCTTATCGGACTCGATGTCTTCTTCCTTGCATCTTCATCGCTCATCCAGTTCGTCAAGCAAACAATTATCGGGGGTTCCACCAATGGTAGCTGGGGCATCTGTTTCCACGGCCTCATCGCCTGGAAAACCTGTGTCGCCCCATACTCCGCATACTCCTGCAATTCCATCTCGCCTAAGTTCAAACAGTATTGTTGCTTATAATGAACCAGAGGGTGATCACCAGAGATTTGCCTCCGATGGGCACGGATCTTCTCTTGATGACAATAATGCGGGTGGCGATACAACACAGACCAACGCAATTGACATCCCCCGGTCTCCCTTCCTTCCCGCATACACCGGCGGCACCGATGTGGGCTCCGGTCCCGCTGTCCGAACATCAATTCCAGAAGAAGACGATGACATGCCCTTCCCAATGCGTAGTGTGAGTGCCGGGGATAGGCCTACGCACAGTCTTAGTGCAATGCAACAGAATCGTTCGTTTGGGAAGATCGGTTCCGTTGATGATCAGCCCCGGAGAGCAACGCATCCTTCATCCCTGAATGAGGACTCTGCTGTAGGCAATGCTAGTGGTCCATACCGTGACAATGCGTCTCACAGGACGGCATTAAACTCGGGGCCTACAGCGACATCGTCTTCGTCCAACAACCATATGTACCTACCCCGCTTTACCCGTCCCCGCGGTCGAGGGTCCTCTGGGGGAGCCCGTTCTCTTAGTTCTGGCTCTGGAAGTCTCGCTCGAGGCGGGACTCTTCATAGTTTCCCTGAGCGTGATCATGGCGATGGTAATGGAAGTGGTAGTACTAGCGGCTCCGCAATGGAAGCTCGTCGAGGTTCTGGCCAGCGACCAGGCTCCAGCCGCACCAACACGCAACAAACACCAGTCGATGAGGAAGAACCTTTGCTTTTCGCAATGAGCGATTTTGGCACATCCCGACGAAGCTTGGAAGAAGGCAGACAGGGAAACCATGGCTCCGATCCAAGTGGAAGCACTGGATTGAGACGCGGAAGTGGCAGGCGAGGAATGGGCCCTCCGGGCTTCCACGTCTGGTCTTAATTGCTCTCTCGGTTTAATAGTTGGCAGCATTGGAACTCCAAATCCTCTCAGGACATGTTTCGGCTTGCCCATCATCTCAGCTGATGGAGTAGGTTCTCTTCTCATCTTCTTCTTTTTCGTCTTTTCTTTTTTTATGATACTCCCCCCTCCTCGCAACTTGAGATATCTCCGTCTTTTTGCGTCAGCAACCTCTACCATAATCAAGAACATGGGCCTTGGCATCAATTCAAGCTTGCCTATACACAGCAATTCCTCCTACGACTCATCCGAGATACGTTCGCAGCTTCAGCTTATGCGATTTCGCGCTTATTGTTTTTTTTTTTTTTTTTACCTTTGGTCTTTCATGTCACTGTGCCATTTACACAAGGGAGGCTGCTTCTATAGACTGGATACTGGACATCAAAGCAATACAGCAATTAATGCGATGCGCTAGGGAAACTGGGACACAAGAAAATGGCACTTGCGAATTCTTTCTTTGGTTTCAGGGCTGGTCAATTGTTGGTTATAGAAATTTTTGTTCTTGCGCTCTAATATGACATGTGGTGTGTTTTTTTTTTTTTTTTTTACCCTTTCTTTCTTTTGGATTCTATTGCAACTGTATTTTTTATGGCCTTTGGAGTTTTGGATTAACATGTATTTGTTCCTGTCGAACCAGTTGTTTAGTCTGTACTGGTGTTCACGATATTATTGGAAATTGGAAGCATTCCACGATTATTTCTGCATTGCTAATAAAGCTATAATATTCTCTAGATCAGTCCTCACTCTCTGATATAAAGTAGATGCAACGATTGCTTCCCTACCCCTGTCCTTCGTGCGCTATACGAGGAAAACACGTTACTATACGGTAGTTTGGGGGTCGTATGGCGAGAAAATAAAATGTCTATGAAATTTTTGTACCCTCTCGAAACTCCATATTATGTACATGATTCATTCATATCCAAATCCCGGAATCCCGGGACCCTAGTAGGCAGGGACAAACAAGCTGTCGCGCCAACGGGGTTGATAATGATTATTGGTTGAAACCTGCTCGAGAAAGTCATGGCTATGCGCTGTCTCTGCATTTTTGCTTTGCGAGAGCGTATGCGTGTAACCCTCGCGTATGATGATGTATTGCTGTTCGCCCGTGTAAGGGCACAGAAAACAGCTTTACCGCACTTCGCAATGAAGGTTATGGCGAGGATGCTACGCGTAGACAATAGCATTACGCGTAGTGGTGTAGAAGATGAGGCGGATATTCTAAATTTTGAAGGGTATCAAAAGAGGTGAAAGGGGGAGAGAGGGATGGGTATCTTAGTGAAGAAACTATTGAAAAATCACATCTTCCGGAAAGTGTTTCCAGAAGCGCTCCGACGCTCCTTGGAGCGGAAGTTGAAGCTCTTGTCGGCCCCGGAGCTCTCAGGAGCAGCGTTGTTCTTCTGCCTCTGCTTCCCTTGAGGCATGAATGAGACCTCCTGTTCTCCGACCACAGTAGTACGACGCGAAGTCTTCGACTTGGTTTGCATGTTCTGTGCCCTGGAGCCGAAAGAGCGGTCGCGACCAGAGCTGACATTAGTAGAAGAAGAGACCTGCATCCGTGGCTGGCGGGACTTGTTGTTGCGTTTATATGAGGATGTAGAGATCTTGCCGGATGATGGTTCTTTCTTGGGCGCGTAGCTCTCTTCTTCAGAGCTGGATGCGTCGGAGCTGGAGCCGGGGACGTCGTCGACGTCTTCTTGTTCGACTGCGGTGAGACCGCGTTCCTTTCTTGGCGCAGGTTCGGGAACGGTGCTGGGGTTGAGCATTCTAAATTCGTGCGAGTGCTCGTCGATAGCGAAATCTTCATCCTCGAACAGTTTCGAGAAACGGCTGTCTGCCAACAAACTCTTGCCAGGGGCGGCATCGGAAGTAGCAGCGGGAGCGGGGGCAGGGGCAGGGGCAGGGGCGTCCACCATTTCGTCGTCTCCTCCGCGTTCCAGCACGCGCTGTGCCTTCTTGCGCTCGTTCTTCTCTTCCACATGCATGAGCTTCTCGGCCAGTTTCTTGTTGACCTTGACGTTGGCCTTCTTCTTGCCTCTGATACGGCTCTCGCGCTCTTTGTCGATCTTGTCCTTGACTCTCTTTGCGCGCTCCTCTTCCCAAATATATGGGTTGGTTATCAGCCGGGCTTCGTCATACAGTTGCTGGCCCACGAAGTAACCGTGCATGTAAGGTCGCAGGAGATTCGTGCGTCCTATCAAGTGATCCAGGTTCAGAGTACGCAGTTGAGGAACCGTCAAGAACTTGAAGTTGTCGTAAACAGTGCCGGTTTGACCAGTAGAGAAGGCGTTGGGGTCGTTAGGGTCCTCTGCCATTTCTTCGACGAGGTTGTCCAAGAACGAGCACCACTTGGGAGCAGGTCCAAGTTGGGGAATGAAGAATGAGTGCTGTTGTCTTCCTTCATTAGCGGTCAAGAGCATTCCGCTGTCCTTGCACCATGCAACAGAATTGATGTCCACAGCAGGCTCAACGGAAGTCCAAGGACTGCCATCTCGTGGGTCCCAGATCTTGATAATCTTCTTATCGGCGGACATAATCTTAGGGTCCAGAGTCTGCTCGCGCGTAGCAGTAGATGGCTGGAGGAACTTCAGAGTGTGAATAGGGAAACCATAGCCTTGGTCTTTCTTGAGTATAGGGACGGGGGATCGGAGATCGTAGAGGTGCATAAGGCCATTAGAGGCACCGGTTGCCAACGTTAACCCTGACCGATGGAACTCCAAAGCGGTAATCTCGTTTCTCGCCTCGTCAGGCGCGAACTGCGTGGGTGGCACTAAAATGCCGGCTCTGCCTTTCGCTCTTGGATCCCATAACTCCACCGTGCCTAGTGTGGTACCGAAAGCCAGAAGATTATGGCTTTCCTCTGCGATCGCCGCTGTGTTAACTGCACCGGTATTGATACCACCTTGCAACGCTCCTGCGCCAGCAGATGTAAAGTCATCGCCGCCAACATCTACCTCGTAACTCCGCATGTACCGGCCCAGTTCCAGGTTCAACCGAAAGACCTCTCCCATGCCATCTGGGTTTACACCAACGGAGGGAACCAAAGCTTCAGTAGAGTGTCTGTCATATGCCAGATCACGCCCATATCTCGGGAGTCGCATCGTATGATGGCATCCAGACGGCGTGTGGAACTCGAGTGACCGATCGGATTGCAAATGGAGCGACTTTGAATAATCAGAGGACAAGAGTATAAATGTCGTATTAAGGGCTACTGTGTGACGGGCCCATGAAAGCGATAATTGAGGTAGGTAATGGGTATGGATCTGGGGCTTGTAGGTTCCTGTACAAAGGTGAAATCTCGGTCAGCCGCGGACCAGAAACTAGACAAATGCGCAAGAGCAAAACAAACCTGTGCTCATAACCCATTCTCCGTCTTCACTCACGCGAACACATTGACTAGCTTCCTCGAACTCGAAATCCTGGAGCAGTTCAACCCGATTCGCATACTCCGGGTCATTCTTAAGACTGCGCTTTCGCCGTCTTGCAAGCCATTCAGGAAGCGGTCGCGCAGTATTCGACCCGGAAATGGTATATACCGGGACCTCCGATTGATTTGACAGCTTCATCCTGGCTCTGTTATATTGAACAGAAGAAGACCAGGTGTTTGCGTGGTGAGCTTCAAAGGCGATGTTATGCCGGACCAAAAAAAAAAAAAAAGTTCGGCGATAATCGATAGCAGTGGCACGTGACATGCTGCTGCAGATCGCCTCTTATTGGCTGGAGTGGCCCGAGCGAACCTCGTCGATAGCATCGGGGGAAACCTGGAACCAACATTCGCGTCTCTTAAGATGACTATATCCTCCGTCAATGGAGCCAAGTTGCTCGTCTCTCTTTCCTAATTTACTGCCTTGTTTGGGACTTTTGTTTCATTCGCATCGGTTTCTCTTAATTTTACCCAGACTATTCCTTACCCCGGTGGAGCGATGACATCTGGAACCTGATTGATCTATTTCAAGACATCGAGCTCGCTCTGCTATGGATTACTGCTTTTTCGCGCAAATTGATGATCCCAGCTCCATCTGGAGATGACAGCAAATTTAAGCCGCGGAGCTTTCTTGGCTATTTTGAGAAACAACAGCGTGAACTCTCCGTCGGGGCAGCCATTTGAATCATGGACTTTCCCGGCGGGAATATCACAAATGTGCATGTTATCGTAGGTCATTCTGAAGTACTTTAAGGGAAATTTATTAAAATGGTGCACTAGGACGGTTTTCCCAGCATACACTGGCGAATATACACGGAAGAGCCGGGTATCACGAATCACCCCTCGGAGGCTCCAACGAACGGCCATACTATCCTCAAGCATCTCAGTCGCCTCAAGGATCTTGAACTCCGACTGCGGAATCTGGAATGTCTAGTATCGTGCTATCCGCGACGCCTTGGCTTATGGATATTTTCCCCGAATTCGAACTTTGACAGCCTGGCCCCCCTGAACCAGAGTAATGATGGGTTAAACAGACTCCAAGTTGGTTCGCTTACGTTGAAAGGTATGTCAACTACTCTCAAAATTGCATTTCTTGTACGACATATACTAACAATTGCGCCTCAGTTTCGGCTTCGGGTAATGTTTCGTCCAGGGAGCTGGTAAGGACTCTTTCAACAGAACCCCAGGCCCCAAACTTGAACACAGCAGGATCGCAAAGGTCGCAGAATGTGCCTAATCCACCTAGGAGGATAGAAGGATACGGCACGTCAGCGGCTATCTATGCGTCATTCATCTCTGCCGTCACTGGTGCAATAAGCCTCCAGTTAACCCGGCGTCACGGCGCAATACCCCTGGGGTCACGCACCCTTTTTACTGCAGTTGAGAAAGATGGCTACGAAACCCGAATAGCTAATGATAGTTCCACCGCGATCCCTTCTTTGAGTACTCTGCACATTCAGTTGACATCTGGTGGAAAATTAACTGTGGCTCTACAAACAATAGCTCAGCATGGCATGTCACGACTTCAAAGTCCACAGGATTACCCTGGTGAACTCTGTGACGCCCAGCCAGGACTTGATATCTGGCTCTCCCCTAGTGGAACAGTTGCCAGGTTGGTCTCATTCAACGCAATCTCGCAGAATAGCATCTCTTCGAATGCCTCTGAAAGTAATGGCACTTCAGGTCTGGCAGCCGCGAAACGTATACAATGGAAGCAGAGTGTACTTGAGTGGCTTAAGAATTTTAGTCTTCCGGTTGATTCTCATGAAGAAGAACTGTGGATTGAAGTCGAAGTCTGGGAGCCATTTTACTCTCGGTTGGCTGGTGAAATATTCCGACAGAGTGAAGAAGGTCCGACTGCTTTTCCATTGAAGCGTATTCTCTGGCCAGCTAGATACTGCTTCAGAAGGACTAAATCAATATCATTGAATGCATCCTACGGGAAAGAAGATTCTTGTCACCTAATCGATAGCCCGTTGGCGCTCGCAGAGGAATGGCACGTAACAGGAAACATCGTGCATGACGAAGCTAACTCTATAGCTCCATCTGGGACCTTTCAAGATCAGCCCATGAGGGACTCTGAAATCTCAGCGTCCAAAGCAGAATTCCCTGAGCCAATGGAAAGCCTTTCCCGGTTTGCACAGTATCCCGATCTTCAAGCGACGAGCCTTATATATCCGACTCCACCGGACGGGGCTACAGCGATTTCGTCAGATGTGTTCGCCGATCAACCAGACCTATCATTGCCTCAATCTCAGCTTGGTGATCAACAGAAAACGAAGCAAGCAACGTTCAAAGAGCAAGCTGACCCTGATATCCCTATTGGTTTTGGGCCATCCGCAGGGCTCACGGTTGGGTCTGGGTTATACGACACAAACGGAGATGATGACCTCTTTGGGGAAATGAGCGACCGAGATTTCGGGACTAGAGGGATCACAGATGCCGATTTTAGCTTTTTTGATGATCCGGATTTCGAAGATATCGCAGGCGCACCTGCTACCGATCATATTCAGAGTTCTCCCAATCTTGCGGAAACTAACTTAGAGGAAGACAATGAACAGCTGAGCCCTGGCGTTCCCCTTCCGAATAACCATGCGGCGACAGAAACGAATATGCCTCAGACTGATGTTGCAGAAAAGGAGGCAGAGATTCCCTCCACAAAACAGGAAACTCTAGAGGCTCATATGTCGTCACCCCGGGAAGAAAATAGTCAGCCAATCAGTCCTCCTCTCAGCCCCATCGAAGTAAAGAAAATTCTTTTTTCAGGACCAGGCGATAGGGACCAGTCAATTATCAACCGAGAAAGAAAGCAGAGCCATTTTACCCCGGTATCTTTCAAGCAGGACATGGGCGATTGGGACCAGAAGTATGGAGCGGAAGGTAGATTCTGGTTCTCAGCTCCAGGGACGAGCACTTCCATGGAACCTGTCAATCCTCCAAGCGAAATCCCGACCATCGGACTTCCTCGCCGCGGTGGCAAGGTTGCGGTAAAATTTGATAACCCGGCAAAGGTTACGGATGAACAGGATATTTCATCAGGCGGTGCAAAAGGGAGCTTACATTCTACTTCGGATTCAAGCAGCGTCTCCAGCGATGATAATGACAGTGATGAAGTCATATCAGAGAGGGAACCATCTCCTGTCAACCTGGCACGCAAGAGGAAACGCGCTCAATCTAACACCAGCGGCTCAGTATCACAAGCTCTGGAGCACCCTTTGGTTGAGAATCCTCAATTGGTCTCCGCTAATAAGGCCGAAAATTCAACGTTTTTGGGGAATTTTCTCTCGACATTTTCCGACTGGTCCTTATTGGGGTATTTTTCCGTCTCGCAAAATCAGTACTCACCTACAATCTCCCAGAAGGAAGAACAGATTCAGGTCGCTCAGTTACTCGTTGACCAGATCACACAGTCATCACTTGATCATGTATTTGATGGACAAGTCGGCCTTTCTGGGCTAGACAACGAGATGTATCCCCTCCGCAACATCTTCGAGGATACAATGTTCACTGATGAAGTTGATCGGCTAGACCTAAAAGGCTATGCATCACTACAGCATGGCTCACCCTCACCGCCAACATCAGATGGCCTTACACCCCATCAAGTACATCAGAGAAAAGATGCTGCAAAGGGAACAATATCAAAATTATTACCACCACACCTGCGCATCCGCCGTGGAAAAGGTTATTTAGAAGCTCTACCACCCGCAGTCTCCTTCTGGGAAACGTTTGACTTGGAACCTGCCCACGGTCCAAAGGACATATCGGCATACTGCATCCATCCTCGGGCTACGGCAGGCGCGGCAGATGCGTTTTTGGAGCGATTGGAATTGCTTTACTCAGCCTGTAACCTTGGTAACCATGTCCGAGGGGACATGTGCTTTGAACGTGGATTGGGTTCATGGAACATGGAGCTGTCTGAGTCATCCAACTATCTTTCTACGCTGCAGTCTTTGAGGGATCTGTGCGAAGAACTTGGTATGTCAATCCTTTAGAGATTCTCAATTCATATATTAACAATTATTTTCCAGGAAACGCCCTTTCTGGCAGTCAGTCAAGGACTGAGAACTTCGTTGTCTACGTAATCAATCCGTTTAAGCATGCCGCAGCATTGGCCGATATCTGCGCTGCTTTCTGGCAGCTATTTCAGAAATACATCATGGGCACCGATAAACAGCAAGCCGGGAAACTCAACGAGCTTGTACTACAGATCGTCCCTATCAGCTTTGTCATGTCTCCAGAATCCATAGTTGTGCCGTCGCAGTCAGACTATTTAAGTCTAGCTCTGGAAGTATACAGTCGGTGTCCATCAAAGTACTCGGAATCAAATCTCGTCCATTGTGCCCCACCTGTGCTTCTCACTGAGTCCGCGCCGAAGGCTATCAATTTCAGGCTTGTCCCCGAGAGACTGTCACCACTGCAGGATGGGAAAAGTCTTCATATTGCCTGCTCACGGAGTCTTGATCAACGCTGGATCACTGTGGCCTGGTCCGATAACACCGGGGCTCTTCAGCGAATGATGTCTTACTGCCTGCGCTACCGAAATTCGGTTGCTGCTCGAGGCATCTCCGACGTGCGCAACGAAATATGGGGGACAACGCAAACTATCATGGACAGAATACAGGCTAGGTGGAAGATTATCATTGTGAATACTGAGCCTGTGGACCAGGACGAGCTTGACAGTAGGTATTGTCGTTTTCATTGGAGCCTTCCTCGCGTTACTAACTATTCTTCAGCCTGGACGAATTTGGCTGAACAGCATAATAAGTCAAAGTCAATCCCATTGGAATTGATGATACTCCATGTCAACGCGACTACCGACTTTTCTCTTGAACCTCCTTCCCTATTAATACCGACGAGCGTGTTCAATGCGCAAGCTTCGTCAACGCCTGTTGCCACACCTGGCCCCAGTGCGGCATCGCCAGACCAGTATGGCAATGCACCAACGCCTACGAGCGGCGGTAATGCACCTATGTCGGCCGCTACGCCCGATGTCCAACCAGAATCAGAATCGGATTTCTTCCTCACCGACATACGTGATGAATCATGGGGTGTCATTCTATCGCATCGTCTGAACAGCTCCCCGCATCTGACAGAATACCGTCCCGCACTAGCCAGCGGATATCTGCTTCGTCGAAAAGGGCCTACTGACGGTGATGGGGTGTTCGCAACAAATGTGAACTTAATTTATGCCCAGCGTCCAACTTCATCCTATGAGGCCCTCCTCAAAGAAGTGCTCAGGATGTACCACGATTTGGCAGTACTCGCGCGGGCCAGAGGCACACGATGCGTGCAACGGAATACACTACCTTGGCATATTGCCACTGCTGTTAGGGCGCAGGAGCTTTTGAGTTATGTTTTTTGATCCCCAGGAGAGGGCTTTTTTTTTTTTTTTTTTGAGGGGCGTTCTTGGGTGCATTTTCTGTTCTTCCCTTCTATCATTTTGTGTATATACATGGATTTGTGTTTTGTTAGGATATACCTTTCTGCATGTTGTTTTGTGTATCTTCTAATTATTTGTGAACGTGCATGAGAAATTCATTGATGTCCCACTCATTTAAACAGTACGTTGGTGAAATAATATTCGCTTTTTCATTCTTCTTCAATGGCGGAAAAGGTCATGGCCCTTCGAGGTCAACTACATATATCTCTTGCGCACTCGGAATTCCAGCGTCATAAGGCAAACAATCTAGCTAAACCAAGCAAATAGGGAGCAAAACAGAATAGAAGACATATGCTACATATGAAAATAATGGATTTAGTGAAATAAAGAGGCAAATTTGTTCATTTTGCTCCTATGGTATAAAATTTCCTTATGTAGACAAAAGTGAACCTATTATTCAACAAAGTCCGATATGGTGTAATGGTTAACATCGCCGTCTCTCACACGGCAGCTCGGGGTTCGATTCCCCGTGTCGGAACATATAGACCATTTCTTTTTTCTTTTTTTTTTCCCACTTGAAAAGCACATTGACAGTTTATTTTTCTTTTCTATATTCATTTTCCGTCCCTTCTATGCTGATCTGCCCCCTTTTGTTCGCATATAATCCCATTCCCCATTCAATCTCATGCTCACCCGAGTACTGATAAGATCACATGACCAATTATCGTATCTAATCGCCCACATGTCGATCTCGAAAAATTTCAAGATTGACGCCCGCAACAGCCCTCTTTGCACACTCATTTGCGCCAATCTGATACCCCGTTGGCCAACAAGGTTCCTGTTTTTTTTTTTTATTTTTTTTTTATTTTTGACATTTAAAATCACGATAATTGGACGATCCTATAACCATACAAACTGCATATCGCGCAAATCGAACATCGAATACCACACGCATCCGAAGCCGCATTGATATCCCACTTTCAATCGCATCTCTAAAAAGTCTGCCGAGAAGAAGCATACAACGAACTCACACCGAAGAAATATACATATCAAACCCGCTGCCAAAATTACAACCACAATGGCCACCCAACAACCCCAACCCACTCAACCCGCAACCTCCTACCTCGACCTCGGCATTACCCTTGCCATCCACGCCTGGCCTGCTCTCTCCCTCGCCGTCCAATCCCTCTGGGGCGGTCCCACCTCCTCCGACAAGCGCGACTGGCTCTGCGGCGCAATCTCTGACATGCTCACTGAACGCCCCGAGACCGACGCTGAGGACCTCGAGGATGTACTGATCCAAGTGATGAATGACGAATTCGACGTGGTTGTTGACGACGAGAGCGCGGGGCCCGTTGCGGCGAAGATTATGGAGGTGAAGACGCAGGTGCAGAGGGGGGATGTGGCGGGGATTCAGGAGATGTGGGAGAATTGGCAGAGGAAGAGTCAACAGAAGGGGAATGTGGCGGCGGGGTTTAAGAGAGGGGAGGATGAGAATCAGGATACGGATGATGAGGTGGATGAGGAAGAGGGTGGGGAGACTGGGGATGTTGATATGGGTGAGGCGCCTGCATTGGTTAGGGCTCCTAAGGAGAAGGTTCAGCCTGAGGTTGATGAGGATGGGTTTACCAAGGTTATTGGGAGGAAGAGGTGATTCTGGCACATTATCTAGGACTGGCTGTATGTAGTGATTGGAATTTACGACTTCATGATATAGACATGGTGAAAAGACTTTTAACCGGGAATTGATTGAAGAGACCGTGGGCTGGTAGCAAGATTCAGCCATTCCCCTTTTTTTTTTTTTTTTTTTGATAACAGCATAAAGACAAAAAAAAAAAAATCATCATCATCAACCGAGGTAGGCTACACATGGGATATCATCGCCTAAGCCTCTGCCCGCCCAAGCCTCCCTGTTCTGTCTATCGTGGGATGCTTTTACCTGACCCTGTGGCACGATGCCTTTGCGGACGGTAGCCGGAACCGGTGAAAAGACATGATATCTAAGAGAATATCAAGTCGCCAATTATTTGTCCTCATCAGTGATGAGCTTGGTGATCATACCAATTGCAACGGTTTGTCCCTGGTATCATTGTTAGTTTATGCAATAGAGCGTACTCGTGTAAGGGAAATCGCTTACCTGGTCACGGAGGGTAAACCGTCCCATTTGGTTGTAGTCCTCGAATCGTTCGGCACAGACAGCTCCGGCAGTGCTGACCACTTCGATGCGAGCAATGATGGTCTGGCCCTTGCTGGCAAACGGCGGTGGGCGCTTGCTCTTCCGGCCAGTACCAGGTTCACACTTGTGCAGGAGTTGCGCAATGGTAACCTCCTCGACAGCAGAGTGAACGTGCATAACACAGTTGTAACCAGCAGTGAGAATACTCTTGAGCTCGAGAATCCTGACCTTGGCCTCGAATGCAGCAACAGTGTGCACGGGACGCTTCGGAGAGCAGAGGACGAAACCGGGCAGAATATCATCTTCTTCCACACCACGCAGACGCATACGGACCTGGTCACCACAAGTGGCTGTCGAGATCTCATCCTCAGTTTCACCGTAGAGGGCGGCAACCTCAACCTTCGTGCGGTTGGGCATCATGATACAGTTGCCGTTCTTCTTAATCACACCCGATTCAATACGACCCTCAACGACGGTACCCATGTCACGGTACTTGGCGCTGATGGGCATCATGAATGGGGCGTTGATCTTTCGTTCGGGCATCTTCATGTTGCCGAGGTATTCAAGGAGCGAAGGACCATCGTACCAAGGAACGAGCTCCTTGGACACACGGTCCTTTATACCCAAAGCACGCTGTGCAGAAATAGGCATGAAAGTAAGGTCGTCCTTCTTGTAGCCAAGCGCTTCCAAGAATTTCGAGACCTTGACAGTACATTCGTCGAAACGAGCCTTACTCCACTCGACACTGGGATCATCCATCTTGTTGACGGCGACAACAAGTTTCTTGACGCCCGTGTTTCTGGCAAGCAGAGCATGCTCCCGAGTCTGACCTCCCTTTTCGAAACCGGTCTCATATTCACCCTTACGGGCGGAGATAACCAGAACACCGACATCGGCCTGCGAAGCACCACCAATCATGTGGTGAACGTAAGCCTTGTGACCTGGAGCGTCAAGGATAGAGAAATCACGCTCGATGGTGCCCTCGGGAGATGGAATGTCGAGTTTGAAGTGAGCACGGCCAACCTCAACAGTCTTACCCTTGGCTCGTTCCTCGGGGTTCAAGTCCAGAGCCCAGGAGAGGTACCACGTTTCACGTCCAGCGTCCTTAGCATCCCTCTTGTACTTATCCAAAGTCCGCTCGTCGACCATTCCAGTGACATACAGGATAGAACCTCCCAAGGTGGACTTTCCGGCATCAACGTGTCCGATGAAAACAATGTTCACGTGCTCCTTCTTTTGACCGTAGATTTCCTTCAGCGTCGCGTCATCCACATCTGCTTGTTGTTCCATAGCAACGGCATTGGCATCTCGCGCAGCGTCTCGTGCAGCCTTGGCAGACTCTCCACGGCTAGGGCTCGAGCGACCCGACGAAGGAGTAGGAGACGACTTGCCACTAGCAGCGGCCTTGGATTCCGCCTTCTTCTCCGTCTTGTCAACGGCCTTGCTAGACATCACCTTAGCTGCAGCATCCGCAGCCGCAGGACCCTTGGTGTCACCCTTGGACTTTTCGGCGTCCTTCGAAGCGCTCGATTGGGAAGGTGCGTCCGGAGTTCCGATTGAAAGGACCTTGGTCTTAGGAGTGGATGCGGAAGAGGAGGAGCCAGCGCCGCCGATAGAAAGGACCTTTGCCTTGGGGGGAGCGGCGTTGGAGAGTTTCGGCGAAGATGGGGCAGCGGCTTGACGGGGTTGCTGGGGCTGCGGGGGTTGCTGCTGGAACTGTTGCTGTTGCTGGTTGAAGCCTTGGTTGAATGCACCGGGTTGTTGAGCGTATGCTCCTGCCCCATATTGACCATACATCTGCTGCGGGTAACCACCGTACTGGCCATACTGAGGGTACTGCGGGTAGCCGCCGCCATAGCCCTGGTAGGCTTGACCGGGCACGAAAGCGGGAGCACCAGGAACGAAAGAGGCCGCACCGGGCTGGAAAGTGGCAGCAGCAGGATGGAAGGCAGGCGCTTGAGCCCGGTTGTTCAGGTTAACACCCTCCGTCTGTCTGGAGAGTTCCTCCTCCCAGGAATCAGGAGTTTGGTCCGCCATCTCGAATAACAAAAAAAAGTTAGGCGACGAACACACCAACCAGCAAGGAATCCGCTGGTTTATAAAAGAGGTATGAGCTATTTGAGGGTTGCCGAAAGAGTCGCAAAGATCTGACGAGGGGCGTGTTGGGCCCAATTTTGCACAGGATGACTCAGCACAGCCCTCCCCGCCTTGGGCGTCTGTGGCGTTTATCGCGTTAGGCACTATCATGCATTATTTGTGCTTATTGTTTACGGAAAGAAGTTACCTGCCTTATAGTGCTTTAAAGAATGGCATTTTTAGAGGACTGCTTTTTAATAATAGTATTTTTCTCACTTCTCTAAAGGCCTCTATGTTTTATAACACGCCGCCACAGCCGGTGGCTTGTTATCGATAAGCCCCTCGATGCTCAGGGGCCACATACAAGCAGGATTACAGCCAGTGCTTGGACCAACGTTGGGATTGCTTCGAACCTTGGGTATCAAGAGGCAAATGAAACTGTCATATCTGCCTGACTCAACATGGATGCGTTTCTGAATAGGGTACGTCAAGCTTCCTTTTAAGAGTCATGTAGAATTTTGACGCTGACATCATTGGTAGCTTACCCAACAGGCTATGAACTATGCCATTCGGTATGTTACACGGTCCTTCCTATCTGTAAGTACATTACTTTGAAGTTCAATGGGTTTACGATGAATCTTTTAGTTCGGGGATCACAATCACAGCCAGATATGCTTTCCGCCAGTCGTCTCGTCTGCTGAAGGTATTCATTTCTTCCCTGTTCATTCGAGCAACCTCCAGAACTAAATGATTACTATCATGTAGAATGTCGACCATAGTGAAGAGCGGGAGGAGCTGGTTGTGCTGCAACAGCGCCTGGAAAGTAAAATACAGGTTTGTTGTGGTTAAGAACACTTCGTAACGACGAGGGGCTAACTTGCGGAAGGTCATTTCCCCTGCAATTGATATGATTGAATTGATGTAAGTCAAATGTTGATAACCCAAACATCATGACGTCTGACTTAGTCCCAGAGCTGCGCGAGGCAATACTTCCCTTGAATCAGCGGTTTCTCTCACAAAGTCCCTTCGGTGGGATATTCAGGCCCTAGGCCAGCGACTAGCCAGAGCTGCTGCGTCTGAAGAGCTAATTCGAAAGGGTGGCAAGTCGCCAGGTGATCGAGCTCGGAATGATACAGAAATTAGGTTCATCATAAACGATACCAAGAGACTACTCGTTCGGATTGAGGATGCTGTCCCGCTTATGAACTTGGCGATCACTACATCGGGTGCTAAGCTGTCGACCAATCTGCCATCAACAGTGTCGCCATCCAGGTTGCTACAGGCTAGCACATTTCTTACCGCTGGAGATACACAATATTACATGTCACCATCACAAGCGATTCAAATCGGACCCACGTTCACTCTATCGATGTACATGCTCTTTGCCAGTCACCTCCGCCCGCATGATGAAGAAGGTATTCGTGAAGCAACATGGAAGGAGGTCATGCATAAAGCACGTCTGAAACTTCGACGGGTGCCTATAGATTCCGCAACGCCGTCCAATGTACAGAAATCCCAGCTTCTTGCGGAAGCGAGAGTGGATGAGTACGCTTATCAGATCCTTATCATCGAAGACCTAGATGATGGCAGAGTTCATACGCTTGAAGAAAACGGGCCACAGCCTTACAGCTATGACGGCGTGAGTCAGGCCGGGATGCGGGAAATATTTCCTATTCATCAAATCTCCAAGATTTTCTATGCAGATACGGGAAGAATCCTGAATATCAGTACGGAAGGCGAAGTTAATAACCCCGTCTTACTCTTGAAGAGAGACGTCAACGCTGTGCCACCGCGACGTATGATGGAACGTGAAGAAGCAGATTACGGCTATTTGCAAGATTCTGATGAAGAGAGCGAGGAAGTCGACCCAGTGCAGGCACAGCTTGATGCCCAATTGGGAGCAAGCACCCCAACAACACCGTATCATAACTACTCTGAAGACTCGATTCCTGAAGAGTGGCGGTTACCCCAAGACCTAGATCCTGAGTGGATAGCATTCGAAGTCTACAACGAAGACGACTTTTCAGATACCGAATCTGAAGCAGAAGCCCCAAGCACCCCCTCAAAGACAGACACAGTTGACCCGCGCCAAATGGCAAACCTATCTCTTGACGACCACGAAGAATCACCATCACAATCCCAACGAAGACTTTCGCGCCACCTATCCCATCATGACACAACAACAGTCTCCAATCCCCTCTTCAACAACATCCGCACCTCCCTCTCCCTCCTTGAAACCCTCCTCCGCCTAACATCCCTCCAGCAATTCCAACAACAATCCCACCTCTCCATCACCGACGAACTCCTCAACTTCTTCCTCGAAGAATCCTCCACCACCGGTGCCGGCGGCGACGAGCAACACCGCCAACGCCTGCGCTCAGAAGCAAGACGGAAAGTTGGCTGGGATCCCTACGACGAGAGCCCCGTCAAGCGACGCGGTGAGGATTATCAATACGGTACCCCTATTGGTGGATATGGATATTCGCGTGGGAGCAGTGAATACTATCAGCCTCCTTTCTCGCCTAGTGAGAGGGCGAGGGGTGGATATCATCTTCGATCAAGGGAGGCTACGCCTGAGACGCCTGTGCAGGGGAGGCGGTCGTCTTCTGTGCAGTCGGATCGAAGGATGTTGAATGTGGTGCGTGGTGGGGATGAGGCATTGAGGAGGGGGTCACCGCTTTCGAGACGGTCTCCTACGGTGCCTGTTGAGGATGAGTCTACGGTTGAGAAGGGTGGCTCCGGTACTGTGGAATGAGAATGATCTCATGCAATTATAAAAAGCGATGTTGATATGATCATATTATGACTTAAGATGGCTAAGTAAGATCTGTGATGCGAGCTACAAACTCTTGTAATACTAATAAGTGTTGATAGTTCGACGTAATGGCTCAATACCAGATCGATTGCTGATAGATAAAAAAAAGAGCCGGAAGGGTGGTAGAGAGGGAACGTTAAAGTAGATAGTCGCTAAATAACAGAAGCGCAGTACATGAAATCCTAAAACACCAGTGGATAGGGAAAAAAAAGTAAAAAAAGAAAAGAGAAGGGACCGTAACGCCTATAGATTGGTCGAGGACCAACCAGTGGTCATAACTTAACATGACCGGATATCAACATCAGGGGAAGTCTAGCCTGGTGGAATGTTTATTCCCAGTCATCATCGCTATCATCTCCCTTTGCATCGACAGCCGGGATCTTCTCTTTCGGACTACCAGGCGTCCGGCTGGTGGCGCCGCTGACAACATCGTAACTGGACTCACTGTCGGCCTGGGATTGTTGGTCGTTCGAGCGACGGGGCTCATTTGGCTTCAAGGTCTTCTTGTCAGAGGCTGGGTTCGGAGTGCCTTGCGTGGGAGTGGCGGTGTTTTCTTTGCTGTTCTTGACCTGGGGGGTAGAGGGAGACTCGGATTCGTCAGATTCGGATTCTTCTTCAGAATCGTCGTCCCAACCGACTTCCTCTTCTTCGTTCACGTTGGCACCTAGAAGAACCTTAGTTAGGAAGATGAATCACAACGGTGGATAAAGAAGTAATAGCGTACCCTTCAGAAGCTCCTTGCGTTTCTGCTCTTCAGTCTCAATAACAAAACGGAGGAAATAGTACCGCGACCAGAACTGCGAGTACTCAACCTGCTCCGGCACAAGCTTCTCCATAGCGGACCGCAGATCAGGGTACTTCTCCAAATCAGATGCGATCTCGCCAGTCTTCGCCTCCGCATTGAAGCTCTCCTTGAACTTAGGCCACTGGTCACTATCAGGGTCCTTGGTGAAGTTCTCCAGATTCGAGTGGATAACGTGCAACTGGGCTTCAAAACGCGTAGCATGGATAACCCTCTTCCCCTCAGCATCCTTACTCTCGAAAAGAACCTTGCTCGAGTCCGACTCTGGCGGAACAATGCTCACCGCATCCTGCAGCTTCTGGCGAATATTCATTCCAAAGCGCAGGATAGCCTCGTCGGCAGCTTCCTCCGCTTTTTCAAGCTCTCTGAACCGCTTGGCCGCTTCTGTCTTGAAGCGAGCAAAGAAACTCTCGCCCTCAGCACCCTTATCTTCACCATCCTCCGCCTTCGGAGCTGTAGGCGTGGGCGCCTCATCCTTATCTTTCTCCTTCTCCGTACCCTCAGAAGAAGACGCAAGCCCCGTGCTCAGGGAAAGACCCCGCGTCCGTCCAACAATCGTGTCTCTCAGGTCTGACAAGCCCTTAACGGCTTCCTCGCTGACTGCGGCATACTCCTCTCTAGCGCCCTCGTAGTAGCTCTCGCCTTGTTTGCGAACGTTATCCCACAGCCCGCCAATGCGTGCGCCCCATGGACTAGCAGAAAATGCGCGAAATGTTTCTTGCAGCTCGGTGTTCAGGTCGACGTTGGATTGCTGGTTGTTGGAAGATTCGCCATGGGAGTCTTTCTTGGATGGATCGTTGGCGGCGAGGATCTCCTCCTGGATGTGGTCGTATGGGAAATCCATAGCGCTGGGGGGCTATTGCTGTGGGAAAGCAAACAGTGTAAGAAGCGACTGGCGACTTGGAAGCAAGGGAAATATTAGCGCGAGACCGTCCTCTCTCACCTCCACGACGGTTGATTGTGACAAGAGTCGGTCTCTCCAGACGTTTCCGCAGCCGGCTCTACGGCCGCCCGAGTGCCCCACAGGCGCTTGCGCTTATGAGCTTGACTGCAAATCCACGTGATTTGCTGTCTATCATTTCGATGCGATACATAGATTCAAGGGTATAAGCATGCTTCTAGATTACATTAAGATGCATGGGAGTGCGTCTATTCATTGCCTGGCTCACTGTACGGCTCTCCAACACTATCCTGACTGCCCATCCATAATGGCGGCATGGGTATACTCTCCAAAACACTTGAAGAGAGCAGTTGTCCTCGCGGACCGGAGTCTTGTTCGATTCCGGCATTCCTAAGAAACCTGTCTGCTGGTTGCGAGGACTCGACCTGCACAACCGATTCCTGTGGCATGGAGGGGTTTGATTCCCGCCGTGTTACGGGCGAAGATTCCAGTACTATGTCAGTCGAGGTCTTTAAATCCTGAGAGTTCGATTGTGATTGGGTTTGAGTTTGCGTCTGAGTCTGTGTTAATTGGGGATATGTCCGCAATGGATGGCGCTGGACAGCTGGTGAAGATTGTGTTTGAGTCGTATCCGTCATAATTTGCTGAGCGCTGTTCTCTTTCTCTCGCGGGAACAGCTCAGCCAGCGCTTGTGTATTCATTGGAGGAATAGGTTCAAGGGGTAATTGAGTAGAATGATGTGGCCGTCGATAACAGATCGATGCATCGGATGACAAGTCTGAATACGACGGCCCGGTTTCATTATCGGGCCCTGAGGGAACCACAGGTGAAGGAAGCTCCTGGGAATCGTAGCGTTGTGAATCTTGAATATCTTCAATAGAGTTGTCGTCAACGCTGACCAGTTTCGGTTTCTGAGAGGAGGGAGGAACAGAGAGTTCGTCTTGGGTCTCGCCATAGTCCGACTCAGCATCGGTCTCATATACTATGGTCCTCTGAGTGTTGGACGGGCGAATTCTGGGCGTGGTGTCCGGGCCGCCCTCATCATCAGATGGGATATTATTACGAGATATCGGGGGAACCGGAGAATCCGGTAATGAGGCCTGACCGGGAGAGGGTGACGCACGGTCTAAATAGTGCGGAGCCTTTCTCTCCGCAGAACCAGACTGTTCTTCCTTCACCAGACGACCGACTGATGTTTGTTTCAGTGGAAAGCGATTTGTTTCACGGAACTGCGATGGCGAAACAAGCACAAGCCCAGGACTCTCCGGTGACTGCGAGGACGGTACCTCAGATTTTATCGTCTTCTTCGGCGTCACAAGCCCTCCAGACAACTGCCCTACAGGGCGCGTTTCTTCAAAATTAGAGTCGTCTTTCGAACCAAGCTCCTCAGTCAACCTCCGTCTCTTAATCCCACCCTTCCCATCCAGTTTCGTAGATTGTAGCGCCGCCTCCTGCGCACTGCGCCGATGCGCCTCACGACTCTTCGGATCCCTGTCTTTCTTCGGACTATAGTACGTGTATTCCAGCTTCACATCATCATCCGGCTCGATCTTCAAATATCGCCGAACATAATCCATCTGCGTAAGAGTCTTATCTCGCTCCTTCGGCTGCTTATCCTTTTTATTACTCCCCCGGACGCTGCCGCCACTTTTCCTCCGGCCAGAGCCCTTCTCTACACTGTTAGATTTTGGTGAACTTTTCCTTCGTCTAGGGATATCCGTCTTCGTTATTGGTTTTTGTCCAAATCGAACACCGCGGGCCGGCCGCGTCTGCGAAGACGGCGCTGGTTGATAATCGGCATCGTTCCCAGAGTCATCCGAAATCTCGATCACGTCGCTAGTATTGATATTGGTATTTGTGTTCGTCCTCCGTATCCCATTATGTTGCGTATTAGGTTCCGCGTCGATATAATCGAGTCTATCATTGTCGAGGTCGTCGTCCTCCGAATCCAGGTGTCGTCTTGTTGCCACCCAATCTATCTGCGTGAGTGTAGATTGCTGCCGGCCCAGCGAACTGGAAAACGTGTTCTTTCTGCGCGAAGAATCTGATCTGGATAGCAAAGATGTGACCGGTGTCTGATTTTGGGTCCTTCTAGAAGTTGTGGTTGATATCGAGTTCGGGGGTCTTGATGTGGGTGCGGTGGTGGATGTTCGGACTGGTGTCTGGTATTCGGTTGGCGCGTTTGTATTGGGGTTATTTTTCCGTCTCATCGCAATAGAAGTCTATATATGAGTTGTGGTATCGTAGGGAAGCATTAAGAATTGGAGACTCGGGAAAGCAATGGTGAATGAATGATTCCTTATCGGGAAGTCCGCGTTTTGACGCGTCGTAGCCGATAATGTGAATTGGTCCGTGCACTGCCCTATAGAAGAGTCAATCTGAATGCTCGAGAAATCCTACGATGGACATCATTCTACATGAGTTGGTATACTGAAAGTCTTTGCCCTAAATTATGGGTTTTAGTGTTCGATATATGTGCAAAAATAGTACATAAAAGTAGCCACGTATGGAGAAGAGCCTATACCAACCATTCTGGTATTGCATCCTCATCTTCAGGATCCTCGGACAACAGTGAACCCTCTTCATTATCATTGTGCTCACTTGAATTGTCTTCTTGGGGTGCTTTTGATTGTACTGGCGATGCATCCCTTGGAGCTGCTTCCTCACTAACAGGCTTTGGGTCATCTGCTACTGCTGAGTCTGTTGGAACCGAAGCATTAGGTGGACTGTCAATATCCTTGGACACATCTTGACCAGAAATCTCTTCTCCCTTTGCTGGTATGAATGATGATTTTCCGGAGAAATTGCCATCAGGCCCCACGTTGCCAGTAGAGCCAGCCTTATTGTGTGGGACAACAACGAGGTTAAAGTGCGAAGGCTCCTTCCTATGTGCTGTATTCGTATACTCTGCATCACCGACAGTATTTGACAGCAGCAGACGCTGTGATTCAGCTATATCCTGCGGAGTGCCTTCAGGTATGAATCCCCCACCCAAAGATTCATTATCCTCCAACCCGGGTTCCGGTACGAAACCTCCGCCCTCGTACACAGGCGAGTACTGCTCCGTGGTATCCCTGAAAGTGGATCCCGGATGTCGGCTGTTGACGGCTTGATCTGGCTCAGGAAAGAAGCTGGCCCCACCTTCTTCAGACTCTCCATAGCTGACATCGTTTGTATCAACGTCGGGTTCGCTTTCGCCCTCTTCACCCTCGACAACATAGCCTTTGACTCTTTCAGCGATCCGGAGTTTGAGCAAGAAGTGCTTCCATATTCCAAGTGCTTCCCTAGATTTCGCTTCCTGCTCAGCCTGCAATCGTTCGTGTTCAAGACCATTCAAGACTTCTTCAAGAGCTTCACGGTATTCACTTGCTATGATAGCACCCCGAATAACCGCAGTTCCATGGCGCCCTTTGAAGTCGAAACCTGTTACGGCGTCGGCATAGTCAATTCCGAGTATTTTCGCTGCTTGGGACGCGGCAGGGTGGCATATGTGGATGCCACCTGGAGGAACCATAGTCGGTGTGTAAATATCCAGATTTCCGTAAACGTTCTTGGGTATTTTACCCTGAACGACGGGTGGAGCTTTGTATATGTTTGTTTGGAAATGAGCATATACAGGGACTTCTCTAACGCCATCTTCATCATCGTCGTTGATGCTGAATTTGTTTCGGTTTGCCCTAACACGTTTGAGAGGTTGTTCACCGATTTTAATGTCTCGTCCCAGACGGTACCACCCATCCGCACTTCGACAAGCGTGGACATCAGTACGACGATAAACTGGCTCAAGTTTCTGACTCTTTGATCCAGATTTACCTAAACTGACTTGCCCAATCATTCGCTTCGGGTGAACGACCTCGTTCCGACGAAGATGCCGCTCAAGTGCATAAATAGGGTGATCCTTGAAGTCTTGCACATTTCGTGGCATAGGCTCAGAAGCTACCTTGGCAGTCAACTCGCTCACTTCTGCTTCGTCACGATCCTCCAAGAATGGCTTCTCGTGGAATCTTAGCGCCCTTGCCCACCATTGATCCCCGTTCCGAGTACTCTCGACTCGTAATTTGCGGGTTTTTGCATTGAAGACCTTTGCGTAGCGCCTGGTTACGTCTCTTGCTGAGGCATCCTCTTCAAATGCAACAACGTAACTCATGACATTATATTGATCACTAGCGGGAGGTTCAAATTTGGAAGGTTTCGCAAGTGACTTAGTCACTAAGGGGTCGACGGGGATCCATTTCCGGGCCGCTTCGTTATAGGCCTCGACCCAAAATACCGGGTACGATGATTCTTTGAAGTTGGGGCGTGGTCCTGTCAGGTGTCAGCCGATATTAAGGTCCTTTTCCAAAGTCTCACATATCACAAACCTGTGCGCACAGATGTTTTGGGCGCTTTGGATGATGAGGCAAACTGCGGCTGCCCAAGCCTTCTTTTCGGTGGAGTTGGATTCAAGGTTGCATCAGATTGTGATTGCTCATCTGCTTCATTGTCATCGGTTGAGATTATAATAGACTGCGATCCTGGCTTCTTAGGCCCAGTTGTGGTGGCACCAGAAAATGACAGTGGCTGTAAAGAGCAAACTAGCCGGGCTTCCACGGCTACTGACCGTAACAGAGCACAGAAGAGCTGTGCGCCAAAATCACGGGATCCTTGCAGCGTCTCGGCTTGCCTCCTAAAGTCGTCTCGCGATAGCATTACTTCTGCGTTGGACAGTATTTCCTCCTGAAAAGTGTTAAAAAACCAGTAATTTTCGATTACAGGGATCATTTACGGTACCACTCTCTGCTTCAAGGAGTTTGAATCACTGGTCCAATAAGCACGCTGCAAGCCGGGTTTGGTGATTTTGAATCTTCTTGCAAATACCTCGCTGGCCTGGTTTAGCCCGTCAATGAAAGTGATGGATCTAGTGTACTGTGGTTTGTCTTCTGCCGGATTCAACAAGTCCTTGACTTTTCTGTGTAGCATTTGCTTAAGAAAACCCTGAAACAGAATTAGAAATTGATTGAGTTGCTTGGCAGAGTTTCGTTAGTATATGCATACCTGAACCGGCTCGTCATTGCACCAAAGATTTCGGATATGTACATGGCCAAGAAGACAAAGAAGGTGAGCCTTGTGGACATCTAGCCGTAGCTTCTTCTCAGCTCCAGTGACCGGCTTCCGCCGCGAGACGACGATCCTTTTTCCAGTATCCTTTTGCTGGCCCAAGGTGATCTGCAGCGGTTCGTCTGTAGAATAGGGAGACACCCGAATTGAGTTTGAAGGAGCCTGCTGAATATCGACTTCTTCCCACTCCATATCTGATTCCTCCGAAGCAGTGGAATCATATGCAGTCTGTAATTGCCTGCCTACATCCTCAATTGTTTCTGGCGGATTCATTTCTTGACTGACGGGCTCGGTGTGAAAAGGGGTCATGGTTCTTTCGCCAACTTTCCGCCTTTTACCAGGTCTGCCCGTTTCAGCTTCTTGGTATTCCCGGGCTTCAGCTTCTGCCAACATCTCCCGGTACACCTCTGGGATCTCATCGTCTCGTTCCTGGCGTCTGGATTGACGGTTACGTGCTAATCTAGCCCTGTTCGAGCGGGCAGGAATTGCACGGCGTACCATACCGGAATCTAAACACGGCCTTCATGGGTAGTTTTAAGCTGTCAATGTCTGACCTATCCCTGTTTGCCTGGGACGATTTCGGAGGGGATTGGTAAGTCGTATAGACTAATCCTAAGCATCCCCAATGGACCAACTAAAGCACTCTTTCTCATTCGTTGTATCGCGATATGTAAAATCCCAAGATAGGGACATGAGGATTGAAGCATGTTCCGATATTCCCAGCTAGGTAAGATGCGTCATATCGGGAGAATTGATGTTCCGACTGTTATCGGCTTATCGGATAAGGAATGATAGCATAGTTATAGGGGAACCTCCCAATGTTAATCACTGACAGCAATCCGGAAGGAACCGTATGTCTGAAATGAGTGATTGAACGCTGAAAGTGTGGGGTCTCCCATGTCTTTGTGCTAATGGGTGGTATCCAACTATGTTTTCGGCAGCTCAGGATGCGATGTACACTCTACAGAGTACTGGAACTCTACAAAACAATATAGGTTAATATCAGAACAATGATATTTGTCAATATATCGAGCCTTTCAAGATAAGCTTATCTAGTCAAGTATATCTGGCAGCGCTCTACCCAAGTACAAGCAATTTACTCATGCTGAATGCAGCTATGAGTTCAAGATGACATCACAAGCTATGGTCAGCAACGATAGCGAGCAACAGAAGAGGATTTCTGATTCTGAACAGGTTCAACTAACACATCAATTATTACTACAATACAGGCCATGCTCTCACAACCTTTGAAGCTCGGCAGATCGCTGCCCCTGGCGCGCCCAATGCTTCCATGCACCGGGCGTCGCTTTTTAGCGCAGGTCTCCGATGTGAGAATTCCTACCGTAAGTATCTCGCTCAAGCTAGTTGATATTTAGAGGACAGGCAGCCGATTAAAATGCCCATTTCTATAGGAAGATGACAAGCCCTTCAATGTTCCATTGCCGGAAGACAGCTTCGAAACGTACCACCTCGACCCACCACCGTACTCGATCGAAACGACGAAAGACCAACTCAAAAAGCTATACTATGACATGACAGTGATAAGGTTGGATGGAAATATATGATATTGTATGTACTATTGCTAATGCATCACAGGCGAATGGAAATCGCTGCCGACAGTTTATACAAAGACAGAAAGATCAGAGGATTTTGCCATTTATCAACAGGACAGGAAGGAGTGGCAGTTGGAATCGAGCATGGGATAACTAAGGATGACAAATTGATCACAGCGTATCGCTCCCATGGCTTTACATTGATGCGCGGTGGCACTGTCAAGTCCATCATCGGCGAGCTTCTTGGGCGACAAGGTGGCATATCGTATGGAAAAGGAGGCTCGATGCATATGTTCTGCAAGAACTTCTTTGGAGGAAATGGCATTGTCGGAGCCAGTGTTCCTGTTGGTACTGGGATTGCTTTTGCGCAGCAGTATGACGAGAATCCGACCATCACGTTCAATCTCTATGGAGACGGGGCGGCAAACCAGGGCCAGGTGCACGAGTCCTATAATATGGCCAAACTCTGGGAATTGCCTGTCGTTTTCGGATGTGAGAGTAAGTATCAGACATACAGTGAAGCTAATGGCACGCCTTCTAACTGTACTTGCAGACAACAAGTACGGCATGGGAACATCAGTTGAGAGAGCATCAGCAATGACCGAATACTACAAGCGCGGACAATATATCCCCGGTCTTCGAATCAACGCAATGGATGTACTAGCCGTCTTAGCATCCACAAGATTCGCCAAAGAATATGTGCAATCCGGCAAAGGACCACTAGTATACGAATACCTTACATACCGTTATGCAGGACACTCAATGTCCGATCCAGGCATCGCATATAGAACCCGAGAGGAATTGCAGGCACATCGAGCGAACGACCCGATTACCAACTTCCGGGGCAAACTGATTGACTGGGGTGTTTTCACCGAGGACGAAGCGAAGGCTGTTGACAAGGACGTACGCGGCCTGATTAATAAAGAGGTAGAAGACGCTCTCAACATGCCAGAGCCTCCGAACACCTTCGATGCGCTGTATCAGGATATCTATGTCCGTGGTAGCGAGCCTCGACAGAGGCGTGGAAGAACCGTGGATGAGACTTACTACCGGGGATAGATCGAGCTCTATAGGAATATTCTTGTGGAGCTCGCCTCCCACGTAACATTGTGGACAATTCAACGTCATGGTGGCCATAACAATATATTTAAGACTTAAAACCAAATCCGTAGTGCATGTTGACAATAAACATGATTTTGCAAGCATATAAGCAAAAGCACAATCATGGCCTTCACAAACTCTGCTCTCGCGACCCCAGCGAACTGTATTGCCGACTTTTCATTGATTCCAGTCAGTCCCTCACGTCATTACCTTTTCATCCGAAACCATCGTGGACTAATATGTGCGACTAGATCGGCGCCCAGAATGTCTCCTTTGCGCAGCAGATAGCCGATATCCAGCGCCTGATGCAGCAATCCGGTCTCAAGTACCAGATGCATGCAACGGGGACGACAATTGGTATGTAAATTCACTTTGAATCTTTTACATAAATAAATAGACACAGATATACTAACAAGTATGAAACGTGAAGAAGGACCATGGGACCAAGTCTCGCAGATTATCGGCTTCGCGCATACCCTCATCCATCAACAGGGTATAGTTCGGATTCAGACTGATATACGGATTACGACGAGGTATGCATTATTCTGTTCAAGGAATAAAGGGGTGCTAATGTTTTGAATTAGAACGGACAAAGTCCAGCCAATGGAGAGTAACTATACTTCAGTGGAAAGGGCTTTGTCGACAACAGCGGCTGCAGCTACATAGATTTGATACAGGGGTAATTTTTTGAGGGCCTGTAGAGGCTATAGTTCTTTTTAGACAGGCCTGTAACGAGAATGTTTGAACTACTTAAGAGGAAGAGTTTATGATTCATGTTGTTGCAGAGCTTCTCTCTATATGATATATCACTAACTTGCCGTACGGAATAGGACATAGAGCCACCGCTTCTAGCTTAAGACATTCCATATTGTAAATATGCAGCTTCCAAATTTTCTTCTAAAATTAACATGAACATGGGATTTTGATGTCTGCTCAACAGCAATTCATGTGAACGTACTCAGTTGTGATGCAACCATGGCATGACGTAACGTGAATTCCGGAGAGCAACTCCAGATCTTTCGGACAAAAATTCCCTCCTTTTAGAAATGGCAGATGCCAAAAAAATTTTTTTCTCATGAGCATCTGTCCTACTTGATTATGTCCCCATCATCGCAATCAATTGCAGTCGTAACTGGCGGCGCAGGCGACATCGGGCGCTCAGTCGCAGCGCACCTCTCCACAACCCATGACCTTGTCTACATCGTCGACATCGACAAAGAATTCCTCAACACAGCCCTGAACTCAAAAGAGCTAGTCGGAAATGAAAAGATCCAACCATTCACATGCGACATCGCCGAAGAGACATACGTCCGGTCCATGGGCGCCATCATCCTATCGCAGGGTCAAGTGCGCACTCTCGTGAACAACGCCGGCGGTACGAACGTGGGATCACTGGATAAGATGTCGAGTCAGAGATGGAGAGCCGAGTTCGCGTTGAATTTAGATGCGACATACCTGTGCTTCAGGGCATTTGCGGAGTCTATCAAGGAAACGCGAGGGTCGGTGATTAACATCACGTCTGTGAATGCTCTATCTGTATTCGGAAACCCCGCGTACAGTGCTGCTAAAGCCGCTCTAATCAATTTCACCAAGTCGATTGCTGTGGAATATGGCAAGTTCGGGGTCCGTGCTAACGCCGTTGCACCGGGAACTGTCTTCACGAAAGCATGGGAGGCCAAGGCTCGTCAAGGGAATGATCTTTTCGAGAAGATCAAAGAGTGGTATCCGTTGGAGCGCAGTATTCGGCCTGAAGATGTCGCAAATGCCGTGAATTTCCTAGCTAGCGATCAGGCAACCGCGATCACGGGAGTCTGTTTACCAGTCGACTGTGGGTTATTGGCTGGACAGCCTTCTGTCGCTCGTGCTTTTGCGCAATCCGAAGACTATTGATTTTGATTTCGACCTGTTCTCGAAAATGGCATACCGACATTTCCTACAGTTGCCATATCGGGCCGGTACTCCAAAGTGGATGTGGGACAGGTTTTGCATAAAGATAAGACTCATATTTTTGCTGGAGGTCAGGAGAGGGGAAGGTTTCGAAGAGAGAAGTTCAGGTCCATTGCTTCGGATGCGTAGTGTATCAACGAATACAGAATAGCCACGAAGCACTCCCTTGAGCACGAAAACAAGACTGGCTTCCGAACGTGAGGAGATTCTCATAATTATTGACATCCGATGATTTTGACAACGTTAATATATATCAGACCTTGTTGAGGTTGTCGCGGGTATGCATGATAATCATTGCTAGACATTCGCAATCCAGATTTCTTGGGCAATGCAAAAGTACCCAATGGTAATAGAGTAGGGCTGAATTACTTTGTTATCCCTGTATCTCTCTAGCGAACACCTCTTACAGATGTAAAATCCTTGCTTTTCGGTACATGCATATACGCCCGTACGAGTAACCGTCTATACGGAGTACTTCGAAGTGTTACTCCAAGCGCATTGGCATAATTTTCTTGTTTTCCTTCTTCCAGGGGTCAGTCTGTTCTATTGGAATCGATAATTCAGGTGGCTCTTGCACCGTTACCGCAGCCCCGGAACGCCTTCCCGTTTGTCGGAACTATTCCGTAATGGGCAAGTCGAGGGAGAGGCCACATCGTGCAGGAGACTGTTTCGATATTCTGAACGATAGCAAGAAACGAGAAGCATGTTTTCAAAAATATTAGCATATCACTCTATCTATTTGTCTGCTAAAGCCTGTTGGGAGGTTAAAACTAATGTATAAATGCCGAACAAAGTTGGTCCCAGCAGTCTGGTTCCGCTTCTTGTGTACCCGGAGCAATAGTGCCACTTGCCAGGGGCGTGGTTGTTTTATTTTTCATTTTTAAATTCAACTTTTTCCGGTTCTCCGTGCAATCAAGTCTTACACCCATTACCGAATACAATATCCGTGCACGGTATGTATCCGACCATGACAGGTGCCACGGCTGTCAGCTAATTAAATCCAGGACCCGGAAGGAAAGGCGAAACGAGGGGTGCCTCAGGTTTTGATTACTAGTTGACGGAGAACTCCGATTGCCTGGCTGCCTCGTACGAGATACATAGATACATAGATACGACCGTTGAGATTGACCTACCAACCGTCTCATTTATCTGAGACAGAGTATTTTTTTACTAGTACTCACTACGCCGCAGCATTCGTACTAGCATTCAGTATTTGAATTGTGGTAACCATGTCCTCGAAACCGAAAAGAAGATTGTAGATCAGTGTAATTCGCGGCTAAAAGGGTTGATTCCTTAATTCTTTTGTCAACTCCTTAATCGACCGAGCCGGAATAGCATGCATTATTATCTCTTGCGTTTCGGAATGAATAGGGCTTGTCCAATGGAGAGTGGTGAACGCTTTGAGTATAACGTCCGGACGATAGACATGATTCGTGTATAGGACATAGGACTTCTCCGTGCATCCTGTATGTACCTAGTACGCACACTGCGAGTGAGGACTTCTCCAACCACGGCCTACAGATACTCCGTGCTAGTACGTATGTAGTAACAATCCGACCCCAACCTAACCGACCCGGCGGGAAGAATTTGTCATAGCAAAGAGACGGAATTACCGGAGAACATTGGAAAGGTATTTGTGTTTATAGCGAGCACGCAGAGTGGCCCAGCGAGCGGATAGACTTTGCCCGTCTGGTTTGTGTACCAAAGAATGGAGAAACGCAAAAAAGCAACGCTATTAGAAATCGGTCGGGGAGAGCAGCGGTGGAGATCGTGTTCCGACAGTGTGGTTATATTATGATAGGGGAGGTTTATTATCACCCTTTTTTTCTTTTTCCTTTTTTTTTTTTTTTAGCACCGCGAAGGATGTGTGTACTTCTATCTGTATCTACCTGTATGCTTGTACAATACTGCTGTTACTACGTGGTCAAATCAGAACAAACAGCGAATGTAACAGGGGTCTTCCCGGTCTTTCTCCGATATCAACTTGTCAACGCCGGGTACTCGTATAACTTGGTACGTACTGAGCATATGTATCCGGCAGTTTGGCACCAACAACCATTGGTCTCCGGCTGCGGGTGATCTTTCAGCTTCAAACTTTGTAAATGGTATATCCATACTTTGTCTCTTGGGTATGGGAGTTCTCTTCTGAGTGCTATTGATTCAGTACCACGGTCCTCTGTTAGCAGCTAAACAGAGACCCCGATTATACCATATGTGCTCTGTATCGCGGAAAAGATACCCGAATATAAATAGCACATAGATATAGAATACGTACGGTCTTCAGTGCGTCGTAATGAAAATAAAAGAAAGGACAGAACCCGGTGGCCTGGGACGCCCGTGCTCTTAGCTGCCGGGGCTTTCCAGGGGGTTTGTCTTCCCTAAGTCAGCCATACGGAGTGGGCTTCCAGGATACAGTCTCCTAGTGGAATTATTTTAGCTGGGGCTGCAGGTCAGAGCAGAAAGCTCCGGCCAGAGGGAGGGAAACACTTGGTAGAAGGAGTCAAAAAGGGAAAAGAAAAAAAAAGGTGAAAACATAGTTACGACCCGGGTGTAAAATGAGGGTAAGAAGGTAATTTTCATCTTTTGGAACCACTGGATCGTCTTCGGCTGCCAATAAACTTAATCCAATCTGCCGGGAAGGAGCATTTTGTAGGCATTCTTTCATTTTCCATTTTCTCTGCCTGTACCCTCCATTAGGTTGCTTAGTGCTGCCAGTTAAAAGCATCCTGGAGCGTGTATGTGATTCACACTATAGTAACTTACCAAAGACCTTAAATAATTCTCCAGACCCGTGGGAACGGATCCAACTTTTACTGTTTCCAGTCGGACGGACTCTTACCTATTATTTACAGCTATATTCCATTATTTTTATTTTATAATTTTTTTTCTTTACATTTATTACTGAACGGGAGGAGTACTACTCCGTACACACATAGAAACTTCACCTCCTCCTACTACGGACTCCTCCCCCCCACAACACCACCCAAGAGGGTTTTGGACCGACAATCCCAATGCTCACTCGGTCTATCCGTACTAGAATGAGTGCAAGCCCTGAGGTAAGCCTGTCATCGAAGAATACGTCCTTTATTTGTTTGCTATTCGCCCATTTTCCATTTTTTTTTTTTGATTTTTGGAATTTTTATGTGGTGGTTGTTGTTGTTGTTGTTGTTGTTGTCCTGCCTTGACCTATAGGAGTGCTGACGGAACGGAAAAAATGTCTCAACAGTCGAGTCAAGACTTGTAAGTTTCACTATTCTTATCTTCATCCTTTCCACGGTCGTGGCAACCGTTTCTGGTCTACCAGACAGGCATCAACTCACAACGCTGATGACAGTGACACGCAGTCGTTGACGGCCAGTGTGACGGACTATCCCATCGAACATGGACGGCGGTACCATAGATACCATGAGGGTGGTACGTTCTTGACGAGGTTGAAGAACTAATAGCAGCTTGGCAGTATTAACCATCAACCACATAGCCTACCTCTATCCCAACGATGAGCAGGAACTCGATCGTCTAGACATGCAGCACCATATGTTCAAGCTCATCAACGAGGGTCGCTTGTTCTTCGCCCCCGTGGAGAACCCCCAACGGATTCTCGACATTGGTACGGGCTCTGGCATCTGGGCGATGGAAATGGGTATGTTTCCTCTTCCTTTCTTTTTCATGTTCTTAAGAGAACGCCCTTTCTTACGATTCCCCTAGCACCCATCTTCCCACAAGCCGAAATCGTAGGCACAGACCTCTCACCCGTCCAGCCGACAGAAGTACCCGAAAACGTCCATTTCCTCGTCGACGATGCCACCGAAGACGACTGGTTATGGGAAAATGATCATTTCGACTTCATCCACATCTCCCACCTGACGGGGTCTCTGCCCTCGTACAAAGCCCTGCTCCGCAATGCCATGCGTTACCTCAAACCCGGCGGCTACATCGAATGCCACGAGCTCGATCCCAAGCCTCGCTGCGACGATGGCACAATGCCGCCAGAGAACCCAGACGGATTCTGCGATTATGCTCTGCTCGACTGGTTCGATCTGAGCGTGCGATCGGGCCAGGTGTCAGACCCGCCTAGGCAGTTTCGGGTTGCTCCCCGTATAGCCCGGTGGATGAATGAATTGGGATTTGTTGATGTACAGACTCGCAAGTCCAAGATTCCCACGAATTCATGGCCGTCGGATCCGCATTTAAGCAATATCGGCTCGTGGAGCGAGACCAACTGGCTCGAGGCGTTGTCGGGTTGGTCATACAAGCCCTTGACGGTCCTGGGCTGGTCGAAGCCCGAGATCGAAGTCTTCTTGGTCGATGTGCGAAAGAGTATTCAGAACCGTGACATCCATAGCTACACAGAGTTCCATGTGGTGACCGGAAGGAAGCCATTTCCTGGGGAGCAGCAGGAGCGAAGGTCTTGACCTCCTCTTTCCCTCATACACCTGGACATTCCGATACTTGTTACCTTCCCGAAAGCGTCATTCCTCCCTTCTCATCTTGCTTCATTCTTCTATTTCCTCGAGTCTTTCCTTTCTTGTTCCTGCTTGCATTAGCATAAGATACCACTGGTTGGAGAGAGTTCATGCATGGACAGGGGTGTACGCTTTGCATTTTGTTTACATCGATCTCGTATATTCGGGAGGATCAACCGCAGCTATTACAGCACAACAAAGCCATTAAAAGAGCATTTAACCTGCTTCTCCCTTCGTTCAAAATACCCGTATCCCGTAGACCATCCATCAAGTCTTGGCACTAATCTTCCGATATGCTGACTAATCACGTGGTCCGAGCTCTGACGAACCATCGCTCGTTAATCGACGACACCTGACGGGACCAAACCACCACCAAGCCGATGGAAAGCAGGCAAGGGCCAATTAAATCCCAGCACCACGAGAAGATCAGGCTGATTTCAATGCCCCCCGGTCCCCGTCTACATGTCCTTCGGTAGGCATGCCTATAGGCATGCCTCGTACTCCGCGACAGCACCGTTAATCACCGACCACATCTGGATCAGCGACGACTTCCTTACGACGACGTTCCGACGGTTCGCGAATGGTGGTACCGCTGGGCGAAAGCAGCAGCGGCGGTATGAGAGCCGGGCTCCCGGTCCGTTGGAAGCGAGGAGGCGGTTGGCGAAGAGGAGGAATACGGCGTTGGCGAGTATTGCGGGGTCTGGCCCATTGGGGGATATTTCGTGCTTGTTTGGGAGGAATGGAAGGGAGCATATGAAGTGGACGGATACTAGGGAGAGGAAGGGGGAGGCTCAGGCGCGGGTGGAGCATGATCAGGGTGAGTTTGTTAAATTTGAGGGTTGGTTTTGTATGCGCGGGCCTGACTGATTTTCTGATAGGCGTGCAACATTTGGCTCATCCGGGTGATGGTTTTCCGTTTTATGAGCAGGATACTGGTTTGAGTGGAATGGGCAGCTGGCCGGTTGAAGTTAGCATAAGCGACAGCGCTGCCCGTGAGAAATACCTAGAGGAATATCTACAGAGCAATTGGTCGATGACAGCTATCAAGGGGATCCTCAATGAGTTGGATATCAATCTGCAACATGAGCCGGCTTACAGTCGCAAGATTTTTAGCTGTCTGCTCGCCCAGTCGGTCCGCACAAAAGCCGTGGACGGGTCATTATTTCGTTTCCTGGACGATTTGACGTTGAATATCAGAGGCGCTGGTAACTACGCGGCTGCTGTCGAGCATCTTGCCAGTCATGAGACCCGGTTAAACCAAAGAAGTGGTTGTCTCGGTGCGATTGCTCGTGCTCTGGAACTTGGAATAATTCCTCCTAATGAGGTTCGCACCATTGTTAAGGCTATTCCGAAGATTCGCGGGGTCAAGTCGGATCCGAAGTATATGATTGAATGGTACCGGCAAATGTGGGATGCAATTGGTCGCTGCGATGTATTTACGTATGGCGATTTGGATGCGGAGACTGTGGATGCGTGGTTGGGGATACTGGATCAACAGCACTTGGCCGCAGGCATGAATTTGGCTTCGGAAATTATCCTGACAACTCAAAGTTCGAATTCGGGTTGCTCGTGGGTACCGAAGTTTATCATGCAATGGTTGGATCTGCATGTTAAGATGGGCTCTGAAATTGATGGGGCTTTTGTCACTCAGCTTTTGGGCCATTTTAATCCGGATGTTGTGTCGGAGTATATGGTCCGTGTGACAGAAGACCTGACCTCCTCAGAGAAGGATCACCACAGGGTGTTGCTGCTGGAAAAGTGGCAAGACTGTTTGCTTGAGCTAAAAGACGTCAAATCTCTGATTCGTTCACCAGTCTGGTTGGATTTAAATCCGCAGAACGTTGTAACACCCGACAGTGGCGTCTCGGAAATACCAGCAAACCATCAGATCATTCTCCGCCTCTGGGCTCTACGGACTTTGAGTGAACACTGCGGACCTCCCTGGAAACGTTCAAAACACGTTGATGCACCTATAATCCAACTCTTCGACCACTACGAATCCATAACCAAACAAACAAGGAACGGAGACTTCCTAAGCAACCTCATGAAAGACATCCACGACTTGGACATTCCCTTCAGCGGCCTAATGATGCTAGCCGTCGACATGAAAATTCGAAAGAACATGACCAAAGCAACCCGCAAAGCCCTGCAACGACTTGAACGCTCACGCGTCTCGTTTACGGATCTCTTCACAGACCTGAACGCGTACAATTCCAGCAAATCGCTCTTCTTCAGCTCATTCGAGGAAACTGTATGCCAAATCGACGTTTCCAGCATAGCATTTACCAACCACGTCGTCCATCTCGCCAAAACGGGAGACTCGAAAAGCGTCTGGACGCTGATCCGTCTCCTTCGCGCTCATACACCCCTCAAAGTCTCCCTCGCCAAATCCTGGCCTATTTCTGATTCTCCTGACCGACCCACCGCCATCCCCAATACAATATCAGAATCCCAGTCAAACCCCCCAAACCCCCCAAACCCCCACGACTCCCTCGAAATGATCCACATTCTCGCCATCGTCTTTTCCTGCTCCAAGAACCTCACTCCCCGCCGCTCCTTTCACCTCGTCCACTGGCTCTACGATTTCCTAATGACACATAATGCGCCCGTGAAGCCTTCGCTTGTGCGTGCGATGTATCATGCGGGGATTATTAGGTATCAGAGGGAGGGGTTAAGGGTAGCGCCCACGAGGTATTTGTATATTTGGGAGTTGGTGAAGAGGTTTGAGGATGCCGAGGTTGCGAAGGAGTTGATGGAGGGGCCGAGATACGGAGTTTCGAGGATAGATGTTGAGGAAAATGAGTAGGGTATACGTTTTTACGTATAGGGTATGTTATGTGTACAGATAGTCTTGTCATGATTCTAGGTTTCAGGCCTTACGGCCGATACCAACCTAGGCATCCGTGCTTGATAAACGAGAATCGTATAGAGTAACCGTTGATTAAACATCAAATATCATCATGTATAGTGAAAGTTTGTATTTAAGAATCCACATCCATGGCAAGGTCCTTGTCACCAGAAACCTCCTCAACAACAACATACTTCTTCATATCCTCCTTGCTGATAACTTTCTGGTTCAACCAAGCCGTTGTACCCTTGGGGAAACGGTAATTCCGCTCCTTCTCACCACGCTCGTTAGGCTTAATGTAGTTACGCAGCAACTGCGTCGGCCCATCCTGCTGAATCACACACACATCGACATTACTACCCGAACCCAAGTCGTTAAAGATACCAGCCTTGATCGCCTCCGCGGAGAGGTTAATCGCGTCCTCCCGGCTCAAGTTGGGCTTCCACATCGACTCGAACACAGACATAGCCGCCAATGAACCCGAACCCATTGTCACATAGGGCAGCTTATCTGTCGAACCGTGGGCGTGCACGGTGAACAGGCCGACGCCCGTGGGGTCCACACCCGCAACCACCAGGTATGCGCCGATGTGGCCCTGGTATCGGAAAAGGTGCTGCTTCAGCATGGTCATACAGGTAATGACTCGCGGGGGCCTGCCCGTCGAGAGGGAGTGCAGTTCGACGTTGGAGCTGATCAGGGCGGTTGTGAATTCGGTGTCGGCGGCGGTACCGGCTCCGGCACACCATATCTTGGGCGCGATGTAGTGAAGTTTTTCGCAGTTCTGTATAGATTAGCCAGCTGGCCGCTTTCTATTATGTTCCTTTAGTCAGTTGTAAGAGTGTATCGTACCTTGTCGGCGACAATAGGTCCGCTGGTAGCTCTGGTATCTGCAGCAATCTGCGGGCTCGTTAGCTCCAAACCATCAATCCACCATCATTGTATGAGCGTACCACGACACCCCCGTCATAGCAACAGCCAACAATTGTGGTACCGGTGCTAGTAGCCTTGGGAAGGGGCACGCCTCTGGCGTGGAGAGCCACATTGCGGTTGTGGTTGGAGAAATCAAAGCCCGCCATGATGACGGTGTAGTGTGTACGACGTAGGAAATGCGGTCAAATAAAAAAGGCAGTCGTAGAGGTCACTGAAGACGAGCAAGCAAAAGGAACTAAAGCTGCAGTTAATGAAGATGGGGAAAGGAGTTGAAGCTGGGGGGCCCTCGGTGATGTGATTGAGAGTTGACGATGGACGGCGAGAGGTCGAGCTGGAGTGACGATTATTGGTGCCTTATTATTGCCTTGAATACAAGGCACCAGGAGCTTCCGCTGTTTTTGTCCTCGCCGGCACGAAAAAGCATCATTTGGTAGACCTCGTTCATTCCTCTGCTTATTTCCCTCCCTTTGAGCGGCCAAGTACGACGCTCTCACTGCATTCGCATCTTTCTTAATTATTGCTTCGGCTCCCTGATTTTCTTATTTGCCCTTGACTCTCTCCGCAAGGGGAGGTCGTCAAGTTTTTGCGCGTACTTGATAGCTCTACTATCGGAGTTTCCAAGCGCTCCAGCATCGCTCCTTTCTTCGTCGCTAAAGGACGTTTGCTCTCTCCATGATCCAGGGTTAGAAGACACCAAGGCGACCGTCATCGTTCGATTTTAGCCGACTTTGACAGACCCAGAATGGCGTTCAACCCTAGCGGAAACATCGAGCTGGGCTCGGAGTTGTCAGATGTCTTTACGGATGTACGTTGCGCGTCTTTTACTCTATGCCTTGGTCTACTTTCCGCTGGCTAATAGATGATTGATACTAGGATGTCGGTTTCAAAGGCGTCTCCGGTGATAGCAACGTTCAGCTCCTCCCAACTCCCTGGCCTTCCGATGCCCTTCCGGCCCCTTCCTGTTCGCTTTTAGCTATCGCATCCACGAAAGGCGTTGTCGTCGGTGCCGGCCCGGATTCGCTCGCCGTAGCTAGCTCCGAATCCGTGCGGAAGGCCATTTCCGCCCCAACCGGAGAAGAAAAGATAAAGACCAAACAGTTTCAACCGCAGTTCACGATCCCCTTGCCAGGGCGACCTACGCATGTAGCCTTCGCGTCAGGTGATAGTGCCCTGGTGTTGACGACGGAAAATGGGCAACAATTGTCAGTCTTTGAGACGTCAGGCTTATTGCAAGGGAATGCGCAACCGGCCTTGTCTGTCCCGACGAACGGCGCTACCTTCCGGGCCGTTGTGCCTAACCCCAGCCCGGCCGGTGATGCCCACTCGACGTTTGTTGCTCTCGTCACGGTGAATGGTGAGCTTCTTATGGCGGATCTGAAAGGGGGTAATCTCGTTGCGGGACCTAATGGCCCGGTTCTGAAGACTGGGGTTAGTTCGGTTTGCTGGAGTAACAAGGGCAAGCAGTTGGTTGCCGGTCTTGCGGACGGGACTGGATATCAAATGGCCCCGGATGGTGCGCAGAAGGATGTTATCCCGCGTCCTCCTGACCTCGAAGGGGAATGCCACAGTGAGTTTGGCCGCTACCACACCACAATAGCTGCGTAACTAACTATGATGCAGTTTCTTCTATCGCATGGCTTGAAAACGACATATTTTTAATGGTCTACACACCTAATGCAGCCGAAGATGATATGGGGCAGAACCCACCGTCATCCTACTATGTCATCACACGACGGAAGCAGGGTCCTTTCTTGATCCAGAGAATGCCGGAGTTATGTGGGCCCTTTGGTTTTAAGCGCACGCCGGCCTATCAGTTCATTGGACGTCTGAGGGATTATAAGCCACACCTGAAAGATGTTCTTATCGTCTCTTCTACTGCATCTACCGACGTTGGTCTTATCACCCGGGCTGATAAACCGTTGTCGAATGATGAATCTGCCCAGGGAACTGTGAACCTTTTCACGACAACCGAGGTTAGCGATGATGTAAAGCGAGCATCGCTTCCGCTGAAAGAATCTGGTGACGAAACGTCGGTGATCGGTTTGGGCATTGACCTCAGCAGTACGGAAAAGGTCGTGTCGCCCATCCAAGGTGAAGACATTCTCGAGAGCTCTACACCCTTACCAAACGTCTTACTCCTTAACAACGACGGTATTCTTTGCTCTTGGTGGCTCATCTACTCGGATGCCATCCGTCAGAACATCCCTTACCAAGGATTGGCCCCTGCCGGCTCACAACAGCAAACCGCACCGCTACAACCGCAACCACAAACTCAAACTCAACCTCCAGCTCAGCCTGCATTTGGACAGTCGGGGTTTGGAAGCCCGTCTGCTATAAGTGCTAACCCGTTTGGCAAGCCCTCTGGTACAGCGGGCTTTGGCAGTCCCTCACCTCTCGGCGGCGTTAGTCAAGGCTCTGCTTTTGGGAAGCCCTCATTCGGGACACCGTCCGCGTTTGGCCAGTCTAGCGTTATAGGACAAGGGACACCACAATTCGGAAAAACCGGACTCGGCTCGACGTCTGCATTTGGCCAGCCATCAACACCTGGAAAGAGTTTTGGTTCTCTTTGGATCAATCCTAGTTCTGGCGGAGGATTTGGCTCATTTGCCAACGCTAGTGCTGGCGGAGGGTTTGCTAGCTTTGCCGCTGCAAAGCCGGGAGAATCTCCTTTTAGCAAACCAGCGGCCGCGTCGCCATTTGGCCAAACTGCGAGCCAGTCTCCTTTTGCTAGCACAGCGAGCGAATCTTCATTTGGCAAGACGGCGACAGGTGAAAGCCCATTCGCAAAGCTTTCTGGTCCGTCTGCTTTTGGTCAGCCGGATACAAAAACGGCTTTCCCGCCACCCAGCACGGACGCAGCAAAGGGTCCAACGGGTCTGGGTACAGGCGGCTTCCAACTTGGCTCTACATTCAAGGGTGACGGTACTGCTGTGAATGATGCTCCCAAACCTGAGAAACCTTCTGGTGGTGGAATGTTCAATTTGGGCACATCCTTTGACGAGATGGTGTCAACGCCTGACAAGACCAGTCCCCCAGCCGAGTCAATGGACGACAGGGAAGATCTACCGGCGGAACAACCGGAACAAGCCAAACCATCTGGACCAGCGGCACAGTCTATTTTCAATGCTCCAAAGCCAGCACCAGCACAAACTAGCAAGTCTCCATTCTCACTTTTCGGACCTAGTGTTACCCAAAACAAACCTGCCAGCCCCAGCCCCTTTTCTCCCTCGTCCGAAAAATCCGCAACACCCAAGAAGGAGTCGCCAAAGGAGACACCTCTGGGTACACCAGCAGGAGAGCCACCACTGCCTCCTGACCCCACAAGCAGAGCAGTATACGGACCTGGGGATACGTCCGCGTCATCAAATGTGTCCAAGGACTCGGCAGACGAGGCGCCTCTTCCGCCAGACTTCGCCGCGAAACCCAAGCCAGCTCCTAAGGAAGAAGCTCCGCTCCCACCAGATTTCACTGCTAAGCCCAAGCCATCGGAAATCAAGAAGGCGGCAGAGGAGGCACCATTGCCTCCTGAGCCAGCCACTCCTGCTTCTGTAGCGGGCCCTGCGGAGGGTGCAGAAAGTCCTATCCCTGACGAGTCTGATGCAGATGAGGAAGAAGAAGCGGTGTCTGAAAGAGAAGGAGAGGAAGAGGACGAAGACGAGGAAGAAGAGGAAGAGCAAGGAGAAGAAGAAGGCGACGAGGAGGGAGAAGAATCGGATTTTGCTGACAGTGGGGAAGACGTTACCCACAATATCAGCCAAACCGATTTCCAGAGCCCGAAGGCCTCGCTGGAAAGCTCCTTCGAAGAGAAGAGCCCGGCGGGTGGATTATTCACCAGGATTTCGAGGCCAGATGAGCAGAAGCCACCCTCTAAAGGGCTATTTGGAGAGATCAACAAACAACACTTTTTCCCGCCCAGATCTCAAGCCAAGATCGGATCTCCACGGTCACCCAGCCCGATGCGCGCCGGCGTTCATAAGGGACCATCTAAACTTGACAGCTACAAGCCTTCTGGTCCTCCCAAGGGCCCTGGAGATGCTCTCGCTTCTCGTAAGGCAGCGCTTAAAGACACTAACCAGCGAAGACCTAATGCTGCCGAGCTCGCTGCCCGAGAAGAGCAGGCCCGCTTGCAGGCCGAAGCGCAACGCCAGGAAGAAGAAGCGCAGGCTCTCTCTGATGATGATGAAGATGAGCGACTTCGCGCAGACCTTGCTCGGCCTCTGGAGCCGGTGCCTACCCTTGACCCCTTCTTGCCCCACCAAGACTACTCCGGCGAGACGGCCAAGCCTGGTATTCCCGGACAGATTGAGAGACTGTACCGTGATATCAACTCTATGGTGGATACTTTAGGGATTAACGCTCGCTCGCTGGCTTCGTTCTTGTTGTATCAGAAGGACCCGCAGGATGATTCGAGCTGGATCGAGACGCTCAAGGGCGACAACCCCGCCGCTGTCCTGGATGAGAAGTTTCTTCTTTCTCAGATCGAGGGACTCGATAATGCGGTCATAACGTTGGCCGGATCCCTCCAACAGCAACGAGTGCAGGACGTAGAGGAGAAACTCGACAGCTGCAGAGAACTTCTAGGAAAAGACGTCGTGGCCTTGCGGGGTCAATGTGCCAGTATCCGAAAAACCCTCGATGCACACGTCGACACCGCAGCCATCCTCTCCGCACCTCTCTCCGCCGAACAAGCCAATCTCCAGCAAGACCTCCGAACAGCATCAACCGACCTCCAGGCCAGGTTAGCCGACCTGGAAGGAGGGGTATCCCTCCTACGCGCTAAAATCGCTGATGCCCCTCGCACCGACGGTGCAGCCCCCGCAAAACGCCCAACTGTCGAAGCCGTCACCTCCACCATCGCAACCATGATGAACATGGCCGAGAGCAAGAGCGGCGACATCGACGTCCTCGAAGTCCAGCTCAAGAAACTGGGCATCGACACCACCGCACCTTCTGCCAGTCGCAGCCGCGAGGGATCTCCGTTCACGACACCCAGAAAGGGTGTGCGGACCTTCCCTACCACACCGGGGTCTCGAGGATCCCTGGATGGAAGTTTCAGCGCTTATCACACGCCTGACTCCGCGTCGCGGGCCATGAACTTCCGCTCCAGCATTAACGGATCTGCAAGAGTAAGCAGGCTTCGTAATGTTGAGGGCGTTGGTGCTGCTGCTGGGGATTTGGTTGGCAAGCAGGAGAGTGAGCGATGGAAAGCTAAGAGTACTCGCAGACAACATCTTGTGGGTAATTTGAAGAAGGCTTTTAGTGAGAAGAAGGGAAAAGTGAGAGGCGTGGAGGATATGTAGGATTATTATCACTAGTTTCTTTACGAGACGAGGATTGATTGAAGTTGGAATGAATGATTTTGAGCCTATGTTTGTATGTACATAAAGTGCAAGTTTCTTATTCTTTGATTTCTGATCATCAGCTTCAATCTGAATGTTTAATGATGAAGCAATTCGCAATTCCTTTACTTCTGAATTCATATCAGGTCTACTCGTTCAGTGATAGCATCACAAAAGGAGCGCTGACATCATCCCAGTGACATCAGCCAACACTCGACTTCAAATACGAACCGTTCTTCTCAGCAGAAGGCATATATTCTTCTTCGCTCGTCAAACTCTCAATTAAAAACCAAATAACCCATCTCAATCCTTATACAGCCAATTCAACCTACCTAACTACCTGTCAAACAAAGCTTAACCAAAGCTATCTGCACATCATACTGGCAAAATGTCCCAAACCGCCGAATTCATTTTCTTCAAGGCAAAACCCACCGTCAAACTCGAAATCCCCAACGAAGAAGGAAACGAGCTCCTCAAGCTCTTCAACGCCACAAAGCAACAGAGCGGATACCATAGTTCGGCATGGGGTCGCACGGTCGAGGATGAGAGCGTTGTTGCTTGGGTTATTGGTATCTTCCCCTCCTTCACATCTAACCAATTCATTTACCAGTTATAGAAGAAAAGGAAAGGGCGCTAAATGTTTATCGTGGTATAGTCTGGACCGACGCCCGCGGCGCCAGCCACTCCGCCCAACTAACCCCCTTCCTCGAACCCAACACCACCCCAACAACCCTCTACACAACCCTCGTCCCCCCGATCACAGACACCGAGACCCTGACCACCAACCCCGTTACCGAGCTCGTGGCTCTCTCCTTCCCGACCTCCCTGAGCCCAGACGAGCACAGTGCGCTGTACCAGAACCTGATTGACTTCCGCAGCGCGCTGACGGAAAAACTGGAGGAGGGGAAGAGGCCTGTGTCATGGTCTATGGGTCATGTGGATAGGCCAGGTGGTTTGGAGCATACGGCTAGTCCGTCGGGAAAGGCATTTGTGCAGTTTTTGGCTGTTGGGTGGGAGAGTGTGGAGAAGCATATGGCTGTTCGGGAGACGAAGGAGTTTGCGCAGACGATTCAGCCCATTCGGCAGAAGGCATTGTCTCCGATTGAGGGGTTGAAGATGAAGCATGTTAGTTTTAAGAAGATCTGATTTTGTTTCGTGATGCAAACCGAGCCATGTATTCTGTTAAAGAAAGGAAATCCTCATTATTATGATACTGAGAAATACAACGACGGAATAAACGCCTTCGATAAAATACACATTTAACGATATACCCGAAAAGAAACACACCAAGTCATTACGGCTACCATAAAGTATGACTTTTAGAAAATCACATCCGTTGGTATTTGGCATTGAAGCCTTTTTAGACACGGTGCTTTTCGCTTTCTGCGATACAATTAGCTACTGCCCACTAATATGAAAAAATGCGGGGTCATTCACCAAGTCGCGAATACAGCATGTAGAGTGCCATCTGGTTGCACTCTTGGGTGCCGGTAATCGTAACCAACCTCTCGTTGCTGCTTTCTTGCGGCTCGTTGATCTTAATCACACTACCGCTCAGATGCCGGATCTCGTTGATCTTCGCACCACCCTTTCCGATAATGGCACCGACCATGTCGTTGGGGATGTAGATCTGTTGCGTTAATGGCTGACCGGGCATGACTCCACCAACTGGTGCTGCAGGTGTCGGAGCACCCCGTGCCGCGGCAGGCTGGGGACCGTAAGGCGTGGGTCCCTGCGGGCCTGCCCCAGCGTATGCGGCGTGAGGAGCAGCAGCGGTAGGAACAGGGGTAGGGCCGTATGGAATGGGCTGTGCGACAGGAGTAGGTGCGGGCTGGCCGTGCATATAAGGAACACCGTAAGCACCCGCTGCGGCGCGGTTGGGGTGAGGGTGGTGCCTCCTGAAGGTGTCGGGATGACCGTATTGACCACCGGCCGGCTGAGGAACGTAAGGCACGACCTGCATGCCACCGGGCACTGCTCCAGCAGGACCACCGCTCCGAGTCGCGTACGCAGAAGCCGCTGGTCCTCCAAAGCGTTCAGTGAGCTGCTCAACGAGGGTCACGGCGACATAGTATGTGGCGATGTGTACGGCATCAGCAACACCAAGGATGACGAGAGACCGTTCGGTAGACAAGGGAAGGCAAGCGTCGGAAGCGTTCAGACGGGCACCGGACGCCTCCTGGATCTCGCGAATGCGAACACCGGCCTTGCCAATGATAGAACCGATGAGGATATGAGGAATTAGTAAACGCAGAGGATAAGTCTTAGACTGGGCAGTGGAAGGAGCATCAAGGGGTTCATTGTTGAGGGTACGAATGATCAGACCAAAAGCCTGGGATCAGTTAGTATCATGGACTGATGAGAGGACGAAGCAAACAACCCGTAACTTACCTTGGCAACAGCATCCTGGGGACCGCTGACGGTCAAGATACGTTCCACTGCACCACGAGAGTAGTCGCTAACGGTGCATTTGGCTCCCGACAGACGACGGATCTGGGACACATTCTCCCCACCTTTTCCAATAACAGTGGCAGCCTCCTGGCTCGAGATTACAGCACGGATATGGATCCAGCTCGACTCATCCTGAGGACGGCTGTCCGACTGAGAGCCAGCTCTCTCCGCATGAGAAGCAGTCGACTGGATGGGCTGGGTCTCCGAAGAGGTACCCTTACCGTTGGGAGCGTCGGGAACAACAGTGTCCCCCTGTCCATCGGCCGAAGCGACCTCAGTTTCGTCGCCCTTAACTACTTTGTCCAGAGCAGGACGCTTGGCCTCCGGCTGGTCATTGGGGCCCGAAGGGGAGGAAGGGTCCTCCAAGGGACGCTTGGTCGACTGCAATGGTGACGCAGACATGATTTTGTTTCAGCTGTGCAGTAGTCTTGCTTGACTTACGAAAGAAGCCGTAGTATCAAGAGAAACAACGTTTCTTGTCTTTTCTTTTTTTTATTTGATCGATTATGTACACCAGGAATTCCCAATAAAACCTGCTGGTGCTGGCGATCGACGGGAGAGGGAATCTGGTGCTTGAGTGTGATTGGGAAGTGCTGGTGATCGTGCAGTGTAGAATGTGAAGTTGGATAGATGGCCGACGGAAGGAGAAGTGTAAATGCTGGGTATTGACGGGTCTTGACTTTGAGCAGACGTGATAAGCTGCTCGAGTCGGGTGCGATGAAGCGGAAGACAAGTGCTGGTGAGATGAAGGAGTATTCAGGGTCCGGACGTGGTTAAAGTTGACGGGTGTGGTGAAGATCTGAGCGCTGGGGAAAAGGGAAGGCAAATAGGGAAAGCACAATGGAGCCTTGAAACACAAATTGCCAAAACCTGGCGTCCCTAGTCTTAATTCTCCCAGAAAAACGCAACGGTTTCCTAACGCCGTAGAAGCTAGATGATCCGCCACACAACCTGAAAAGGGGGGAGTTATCGGATCTCAGTCCAATGACGAAGAAAACAAGCGTCCGAGAGCGTCGGAGCGAGAGATACGCTGCAACGAAGATGTCAAGAGCAAAGAGCTGCGTAAAACGGAACGAAGCCGATGGAGAAAGAGCAACAGTAGGAAAGCGCGAGGGAGGAAGAGATGATGTTGCAAGACGAGGTCGGGCAGGCGCCGAGCACGGTATCACACTAGTCCTAATAAGGAAACGCGCGTGTAGGATCACGTGGGGCGATATCAAACGGCATCAACCGTTTGAACACTGGTTAAATCAACAGTTCTTGTGCTGGATTTGTGTGTTTTCTCGAGTCAATAAATTCGGAAGCTGAATATTATTCTATATGCGACTACGGTGATTGACTTCAACTTGTACGAAGCCTTCAGAATCATTGACGCCCCTGACGCGACACGACATGGATGTATCAAAGGAGACCATCACGACGATCCAGCACTTTTCGGAGAGGCGCCAAAAAGCAGAGGAGTATGATCAACAGCAAATTGATCAGACAGCCATTCAGGAATATAATCAGAAATTGGATGCAACATTAAAAGAACTACAAAATCAAGTCGAACGCCAAGATGGTGAACTGAAGGTGCGCTTGCGAACTTAGCATTTGAACCAAGAATAAAGGTCTCTAACATGTATAGTAGCGTATCTCTAATGCATTCAACCTTTCGTGTATAGGCACAGACCCCCAGTCTCGCCTATCTCAAGTACGCAGAGCCAAGAAAGCATATGATTCTCTGCTAGGGTCAGAGCACGAGCTGCCCACACCAGGATCCCCTTTGCCGTCTCTACTAGCCATCGATGAAATATCCCGGCTAGTCAAAGAAAGCAAAGTATCAGTCTCCATGACCGCAGAGAAACTATCCGCCATCCGGCAACGCTTAAAAAGAGAGGAAGCAAACCTGCATGATGCCCAAGCGATTGGGAAGGGGTTAGAAGAGCGAATCGCAAAGATCCAGAACGAGAAATCTAAAAAAAAGGAAAAATCACCGTCCCAACTTGCGGAGGAGCTCATTGAGCAAAAGCGTGCCAAGAACATTGGACTCGACAAAGATGCGGACAATTTGAGGGCTTCTCTGTATGACTTCGTTGACGGACAGCTGGCTGCGATGCTTGCCGCGGAAGCGCTAGGGGGTCCAACTGTTGGAGATGCATTAGAGATCTCTGATACCACGCTACAGGCGGGCTACACAAATCATGGGAAGCCTAAGAAGCCGAAAGCTTCGAGCATCGATCAGGATGGCGGCCAGCAACGGATAGATCAGCTTATGCGTCGGCAATCAGGCAAAGAGAATGACCATCAATCGAACCCATCAAATAGAAGGGAGGCAGCGGCAACAGAAATGCATTCACTTCTCGACTCCCTGATTGACGCCGATGCTTTATATATTGACCTCCCTCGAGAGTCGGCGGCCTCCAGGTTTCTAGTGAGAGCGAAGGTTGCCCAGTTTCACCCTCGTGATGCTAGACGGTTACGTTTGATTGATTTCGGACGCTCTTTGAGCGATTGAGTTTATATGCGTAATGTCTATATAATGCAATGGCAGACATGAGTATTCGATCAAACAATCCTTCAAATTGTATAAAACCCACGTAAGCATCGCCTTTTTATTTTCTAAAGAGCACACAATATCGGTAGTAAGATAAAGGCTTGGAGTTAAATGCCAATACAACGCCTAGAGTATAACAGAAGTTATCAATCATACACAAGCCGTGAACAATGCAACACGCAGAACGCCACAGAAATCACTGAATGGGATATCATCATGCAAGAAACAACCAAAAAAAAAAAAAAAAAGCACAATTAAAACAATTTAGGTAGGCATAATGGGAATTCGGGGTGCTGAATTGGAAGATTTTGCTTTTGTGGGTTTTCGAGACGAGGAAGGGCGATTACTCGTGCCATCGCCGGACTTTGGTGTTTTGGATCTCGAGCCTTTCGCTTTGAACCCCGAGCCGGAAGATGTTTTGCGGCGTGATCTTTTGCCAGACTGGCGCTTTCGGGGTTTAGGGCCGCTTTGTTCCGAAACAGCATCGTGGTATTCGTCCGACGAATCAGGCGCCAGTGGTGGTTGCTCGGGGAAGAACCGACTAGAGACAGTTTTACTCTCGTCCAAGTCGAAAAGGCTGGACGTTTGGTCCTCAAAAATATCATCGCCACCAAACTCGTTGTCACTGTCAAGGTTGATGACATTGGTATGATTCGGGTCCGCGACAACACCATCGGCATCCTCACCGTCTTGTTTGAGTTCCGCAAGCCGGCGCCGTGTGTTTTTCGCATACTCCAAAATCTTGTTTCCGTATCGCGCAACCTTGTCAGTGTCGACTCCAGGAATGGCAGCAAGTTCAGACAGATCTGTTTATTATCAGCGAACCCGTTCAATGCGCAGAAGAGAACACAGGGGATTATATCCTACCTTTGGGCAACCGTATGGCTACCTTACGCAAAATACCGTCTGTGAAAGGTTGGTTCCGGAGGCCCTTTTCCATCATTATCTGTCACGGGTCAGCATGTCTCGCCATTGATAACTGTAATGCTGTTGGATCACTCACCTGCTGACATGTTTGTTTGGCGAAGTACATGAAATCTTCTGCAACAGCCTGGTGAAGTTGATCAAGATGAGAGAAATCGCCATCATCAGTTATCGGCGGACCCAAGGACCGCTTCTTTTCTTGCCGCGGTTTGCCAGCAACACGGATCCTCTCGAAACCATCACTATCCTCGCTGCCAGAATCCTCGTCCTCCGATGTACGGCGCCGGAATTTGGCCAGACGACGGTGGTTTGCTGACTGGACAGGCGAAGACACGTTCGTGGACATTGGATGATCATCGTTTCCACTTGCTGGGCGGGCGCCAGTGGCTGATCGTGCTGCTTTACTGGGCGAGAGCCGTACTTGAAGCTTCAAATCGCGACGGCCACTCTCGAATTCAGCAGCGCATCGGCCCACTTTGAGATATTGGGTTGCGAAACTGCTGGCATTGACCACATTGTGTTCTCTAAACGCCCCCTCGCTGAGTAGTCGTTGGAAAAGCCTCTCTGCCTCCGCTAGCTGCAGAGCTGAGCCAGCTCCATTCCACGGAATTTGTCGATGCTCGGGGGACCTAGGACGTTTCACGCTACCCCGAAAGATGTTCACGCAGTATTGTAGGGTCACGTTCTCATTCAACGTTTCTTGAAAATGACGCACAAGTTTGATAGCGGAAGAAGCGTATTCAGAGAAGTCACGCGTTTCGAAAACCGAATCTGACTTGCAATTATCACAGGACTTATTGCAATGCTCGCGACGAAAATATTCGTTGAAATAGGCGAGAATCTGCACTCGTCTGCAATCACTTTTGTTCTCGCTATACTGGACAACGTTCCGTAACATTTGGCGCTGCCGCTCTTTCTGTGCCCAATCACCATCACTGCTGTCGATCATGCGGTTTATCATCGACGTATCTTTGTAGGAATAGTAAAGGTAACAACCAGAACGTTTACCATCCCGTCCAGCACGTCCAGTTTCTTGGTAATATCCTTCAAGGCTCTTTGGGATACTATGATGGATCACAAATCGAACGTCTGGCTTGTCAATCCCCATTCCGAAAGCAATGGTTGCGACTATGACATTGTAACGTCCGGACTGCCAACGCTGCTGCACTTCCGCTTTCTTGGCTGTCTCAATGCCCGCATGATAGAAAGCAGCCTTGATTCCTCTCTCCTGGAGAGCTTCCGCAACTTTCTCACAAACCTTCCGTGAGAGACAGTAGACTATACCGGACTGGTTCCGATAATACGTCTTGATAATGCTTTCGATGCTGTTCAGAAGCTCAGCCCCCTTTGGCTTTGGACGCACTTCGTAGGTCAGATTAGGGCGGTTGAAACTTTGCGTAAATACTCGACAGCCCTCCATTTTGAGATTATGAATGACGTCCACCTTGACATTTTCCGTTGCAGTAGCGGTCAAAGCCATCATCGGGACCCCTGGCAGATTGTTGCGAATCTGCCCTAGCTCTTTATAATCGGGTCGGAAATCATGTCCCCATTGGCTAACGCAATGTGCTTCGTCAATGACAATCCGCGCAAGTCTTTGCCTACTGTGAAGGCTTTCCAAAATTCGATTGAGAACCTGGTTTTTGTTCATCATTTCCGGCGTTATATAGAGCAGCTGAATATGCTCATCCGCTCCCGCGCGGGCAAGAGTGCTCAACACCCACGTTCTCTCTTCCTTTTTGGTATCCTTATTCAACAATATGGCCTTGATCTTAAGCCTCTGCAACTGTTCAACTTGGTCCTGCATCAAACTCAGCAATGGGGATATCACGATCGTGATTCCTCTAGTAGTGCCACTGGTTACAACGGAGGGCAATTGATAGCACAACGACTTTCCTCCACCCGTGGGCATCAGAACAAACGTGTCCTTCCCGCTCAGAGTAGCGTCGATGGCCTCGAGTTGGTTCATCCGAAAACCCCGTAAAAGAAATCGGTCCTTTAAGGCATTCTTTACGTCCATTGACCATGTATGTTGATTCCATAGAGCGGTCCGGGCCGGTGACTTGTCAGGTGAAAGGACGCGGGTAGCATTTCCGGATGTTTCCCCAAAAACCTTGCGGCCGTGAAAAGCATAATTGTCAGCCGCTGGAGCTCGATTGCTTTCAAACTGCCCGGCAGCCTCTAATATATCTTCGTCATTCGTGTCTAAGTCAAATTCATCTGCTTCAAAAGCGGGAAATGAAGGGGATTCCATTGTGCGCATGAAGCAATTCTCCGCCTCGCTCATCGGCTCGTCGTAATCAAATGTTGCAGATACGTCATTGTTTGTCGTGGTTCGAGAATCTGGTTCGATCGCGGGAACTGAGATGTTTGCTTGAGGAACAGTGTTGATTGACGTTGGTAGCGTAGGAGACACAAACAGATGGCTTCCCGAGCGGTTAGAGGCCATGGCACTACTCTTTGTATCACGAGTAAGCCCGTTATTGCTAGGCTTTGGCGTTGTCAAGGCCAGGGAATTCGGAGCCATATCGAGGATTCCAGCTCGTGAAACAAGATCACGCATTGCTTCCTCGATTTGCGCAAGTTCCGCAGATACAGCACGACTTTCCGCAAGTTCAGGCATTGTTGAAGGGTCGTTTCCTTCAGATATAGCCCGAATGAGGGATCTTTTCAAGTTGTCTTTCCTCGATTGGCAAGTTTTGCGTGCGATTCTTTTTTGTTTCAATTGTTCGATAGCTTCTATCCGGCCTTTGAGGGTCTTGTTGATGGCGATGAGTTCAAGTGCTGGTATGCCTTCCATTGCCTGTTGATACACAATTTCTGCGTTCCTCGTAAGCGAATCTCTGAGTTCCGCGACTGCGTTGCTTAGAGAATCAACTGAGAGTTCTAAGAATTTCACGATATTCTCATCTTGCGGGGCCTGAGAGCTGGTCGGAAGCGGAGACGAGTAGGTAGGCTTCCTTTCAGGGCTTCCTTGTTTTCTGGGCGATAGCCTCTTAACGGGAGATCTGATAGCAGGAGTCGGGGAATCATCCTTGTTGAATGATGGTGCAGACGTCCGCATCGGCGATCCCCACGTCCCAGCATCCTCGTGGTTGTCCGAGTGATCTTCTCTGGGAAGAACCGGATATAACCCATCATCCTTTTCCAGAATCGGATCATCTTCTGGCATCCAATCGTCAAACAGGTCATCGTCACCTTCGTCGTCGGAATCACGGATTACCCGGTCTTCTGTACGAGCGCGTTGTTTGGCTGGTGAAGAGGGAGTATGGCGGCGTTCAATGGGAGAGACAGATGGTGCCAGGTCTTTAGAAGCCGCAGACTTACTCGATATCAATGGCGAGCGGACTTTTGGAGCGTGTCTCCTCGGCGACAAAAGGTCGGATTTGTATTCATCGCTTTTCCTTTTCTTCCCTCGTTTCTCTTCAGGTTCTTTTCGAGACGCAGCGTCTGCTGTCCATAGTCTATGCGGTTCGTCAAATTCCTCTAACGTGCCGGATGACGGAGCTGCGGGTAGTTCAATATCTCCTGTCAGGTCAATGGCATCGATATCGAGTGTAGGCGAATCGAAACCAGATATTTGTTTGGGCCTGATGGGGGTTGTCGCAGGTATGTTGACGAAACTTCGCGCCGAAGAAGGCAGGTCATGTTCATTATCTGTTTCCAATGCCCGTTAGCCTTCGTAGTCGCATTCCACTCACTTGTCCTGGCTTAATCGCACCTTTCTGGAGCCTCACATCCCGATGTTCGGTAGGTGATTTCTCGGGGATACGTTCAAGTGATCTCTTTGGAGTCCCTTCAAACGGCTTCTTAGAAGAACTCAGCAACCGAGGTTTACTCGCCGACTGTGGAGCAAATTGCAATCGTGCCATATTCGTGTCGGTATCCGCGTCATTACTCCCCGTATCCTCCACAATCGTCCCCGGTATCCTCTCCAAATCACTGTCCCTCCCAAAGCTCGAACCGGTGTCTGTCTGACCTAGAATCGAAATCGGTTGTGCTGGAGCAGGGTTCCGATTGTATGTATCATCCCGGGTCTCGTGCGCGGAGGGTGTCAAAGAGGGGTAGAGCGACGGGCCTTGCTTCACAAGCCATCTGAGATGAGTCGCTAAATTGCTTTTAGTCATAGAGGCGTGTTTCCGTTTTCTTCATTCTGCAGCGCTCTCGATCAACGCTCCGTGAACGTGCCGGACTCTTTTGACGTCTATCGCTTTTCGAGACTTTAGATCAATACTAAATCCAAAAGGCGGAACGCGTTTCGACGCGTAGTCACGTGGGCGGTATGGCGTATTTATGCCTAAGGCATAAGTAAAATCATGTGCTTTTAGCTGTTATATCAGGCTCAACTTTCAATTTATAATATTAATGGTTTGATTAGAGTAGAATTGATTTTCCAGAGAACCATACGATAACATAAATCTCTCCCCCTGTGTTGGTGCTCCGCTGTTCTGTTATCAGTGTGAGTAGCGTATGGCGGGGGAAATTTTTTTCTATAGCATCTTAACCCCACAGTTTCAGAAACTACAACAGACCAACTGATACATCACCATGGGTAAAAAAGACAAAAAGAAGTCCGCCGAACACAAGGAACGAGTAGCGGCCAAGCAAAACAAGAAGGCCGACAAAAAGGAAAAGAAGGGCAAGACCAAGGGCCGCGGCGATGCAGACAGTGATGCGGAGGAGGCCGATCTCGATGCGATTCTGGCGCAGTACGCAGAAGAGCAGGCCAAGTTCCTGAAAGTCACAGAAGTGGTCTCGGGACCGCCTACGCCTCGGTCTTCTGCGACGGTGCTCGCATCGCCGTCTAACCGGAACGAACTGTTGGTGTATGGTGGAGAGTATTTTGATGGAACGATTGCGACATTCTTTAACAATCTTTTTGTCTATCTGATTGATCGGGGTGAATGGAGGGAGATTACGAGTCCGAATAGCCCGCTCCCTCGGAGTGGGCATGCTTGGTGTCGGGGAGGGAATACTGGTGGTGTATACCTGTTTGGAGGAGAATTTTCTTCGCCAAAGCAGGGCACATTCTATCACTACAATGACTTTTGGCACCTTGATACGGCAACCAGAGAATGGACTCGACTCGAGACCAAGGGAAAGGGTCCCCCGGCAAGAAGCGGTCACAGAATGACCTATTACAAGGTAAGTTTAGAGTCTCTTCTTCCCACTGGAGTATAGAATGATATTAATGTTGTATAGAACTACATTATCCTTTTTGGGGGGTTCCAGGATACATCGCAACAAACCAAGTATCTTCAGGATCTGTGGATATATGACTGTGCCAGATTCACTTGGTTCAACCTTCAGCCGACTCAGAAGCCTGATCCTCGTTCATCTTTCTCATTCTTACCTCATGAATCCGGTGCAGTGCTTTATGGCGGTTATTCTCGTGTGAAGGCTGCTGCAGGAGGCAAGCAGATTAAAAATGGTCCACAGCGCATGACTATGAAGCCAATGGTGCATCAAGATACATGGTTCCTTCGGATTACGCCTCCAGAATCAGATGCCTCAGCGAGCACTCCGCCAACGGTGCGCTGGGAACGCAGGAAGAAGCCTGCCAACTCGCCTAACCCACCGCGAGCAGGATCCACCATGGCTTACCACAAGGGACGTGGTATTATGTTCGGTGGCGTCCATGATGTCGAGATGAGTGAGGAAGGAATTGACAGTGAATTTTTTGATTCGCTGTTCGCTTGGAACACGGATCGGAACCGTTTCTTCCCGCTGACCCTGCGTCGTCCAAGGGCCCCAGGAAAGAAGCAGGCGAACCAAATGAAGGCCAAGAACCGAAGCAAGGCAGATGAGGAGGAGCTTTTGCAGAACCTCAAGGCTTTGGAAGCTAAAGGAGGCATACGTGATGATGATGGTGACGAACCCCAATTAGATACCCCTGAGGAAGAAGAGCCCGAGAAACCTGAGAAGCAAGCCACCATCCGCTTCGAGATGCCCCACAGACGATTCAACGCCCAATTAGCAGTTCAGGATGATACTCTCTTTATCTTCAGCGGAATGTTTGAAAAGGGAGACAAAGAATTCACTTTCAACGACATGTACTCAATTGACCTGGTCAAACTGGATGGCGTCAAAGAAATATTCTATAACGAACCCGAGAATTGGAACCTCCTCAACGAGCAAGAAGAGGACAGCGACGAGGATATGGACGATGACGACGAAGAGGAAGAAGTGGATGTGGAAGAAGAGGATTCCATGTCGCTTGACGCTGCTTCTCCTGCACCTACTGAGGCGACAGTGCCCTCCATCACACGTGAAATGGAACAGCTCGAGGTGGAAGAATCCGAGTCATCTGCGAATGATAGCAGACCCCTTCCTCGTCCGTTTGAAAGCTTGCGTGAATTTTTCACCCGGACATCCGAGGAGTGGCAGAAGGTGTTGATTGACACCATCAACGAGAAGGGCGTAGGAATTGAGAAGAATGTGAAGGAGCTCCGGAAGGATGCTTTCAATATGGCAGAGGAGAAATGGTGGGATAGCAGGGAAGAGGTCATGGCACTGGAGGATGAGCAGGAAGCGGCTGGTATCGGGGAAGTGGTCAGTATGGCTGACAGAGCTGATAACGTGGGTGGTGTCGGCCGCCGCAGGTAAGATAAACATCATTGAACGTGAATTTTTCGTGTGCATACTCAATCAGGTTTCCATTGTTTGCATGCCGCTCTACATAAGGCTCAGTATAGACATTATGGAATGTACATGTATGCTCGACAATGAGATCAAGATCTGGTCCCTGCACTGATCTTGTCTAGAACATCAGTTACGAGGCCGAAGTCCTTTTCTTCATCAACCATGCAGGTTGCAATAGCAATTCGACATGCCGGTTTTCCTTGCCAAGCAGTCCCAGACGCGAACATCCTTAAAGTCGCATTGATTCTAGCGCTAAGCACACGGTTCAAATCGTCTCGTTTAGCGCAAAACAGCACAACCATATACGTGCGCTTCAGCAGTTCGTCCTTACTGCTTGTCTCCGGAAATACGGTATACTCGGCATGGTCAAACAACCATTCCGCGATCCTCCTGGCCAGACGAATCTGCCTCTGCAGCATGTCTTGATATCCCGAGCGTCCAAGTGATAAAAGGGAAGCATAAACCGGCAACGCCCGGAATCGCCTGGAGTTTTCGATCCCAATATTCAAAGGAGACTGTATATCCTGCGTAGCACCAGAAGCAAGGTAGGCCGCATTCGCATTCTGGAACACATTTGCAGCCTCCTTGCCATGACGGCAAAGGAAAAAGCCACAATCATAGGGCACATTGAGCATCTTGTGACCGTCCCCAGCAATAGAATCCGCGAGATTGATTCCGCTACATCCGGCCCTGAGCGAAGCAAACTCAGCGCTATCATCGAGGATTCGGCATTGAATACCAAATGCCCCATCCACATGCAACCAGGCCCCATAGGTGTCGCAGAGTCTGCGCAGCTGCCGCATATCTTCGATGCCATCTGTCGCAAACCATCCAGTATTGACTTCACCGCATGACACGGAGACGATACTAGCTTTACCGGGCCTTGCCAGCTCAGTTTCCAGCTGCCTCATATCGAATCGTAGGGGATCGTCTTCCCGAGGCACGTTTCTGACATTAATACGTCCGATTCCCAGTACTGCCGCAGCTTTGGCAAGTGACGAATGAGGTAGAGTCGAAAGGACCTGCACCCCGGAGAGACCAGCCGCCTGCATAACTTCAAACAGCCCATATTCTCCAACACTTGTAACTGAGACCCCTTTTCTCTCCGCGGTTGTTCGTAGAATAAATTCGCGTCCACATCCCAAACCCAGGATGTTACTCGCCGTCGCACCCGTCGTAAATGTTCCATTATGCCACGATTGCCGGTCCAAGCGTAGCAGGTCAACCAACAATCCCAGTGCATTGTACTCGATGTCTGTGGCAATTGAGTGCTCCTTGAGGTGTACCTGTACGTTCTGGTCGAACATAGACACGACATTGTCGGCAAACAGGGCCGCTGAGGTAACCCCACCAGTAACGAAGCCGTAGTAATTGGAGGAGAGGCTGCTGTTGTTGAATGCTGGGACGAGGTCTTGTATGATATGCTCGACGGTTTTGTCGTATCCTACTCCGTCAGAGGAGAGAGTACGTGGCAAAGAGGATCTAGCATTCTCCAGATCATGTTCATTAGGCAAGACGCCTGACTTTTGACGGCTCAGTGCAGCGTTCCGTATGAGGTTTACGAGACTTTGCCCTCCTTGTAAGGTATCTTCATAGTTGTCGACCATTTTGCTTTGGGTTATGAATTTTGGATATCAGAGAGATGCTCTTTCAGAAAAACGAGAAGTGGGAAGGAAAGACCAGAACCCCGAAGGAATCAGATTGAGTCACGCTTAAATATATTTACGCACACGACCATCTTCTGTATCAGATGGAAACTACAAAAAGTCAAAGTACATAAAGATAACAAAGCTTATTATACATGTCCTCTGAAATAGGGATTTATAGTGATAAAAAAGCTGGCAAACCAGAAAGGAATGCATAGCATTCGGTTATATATCCCCACTGTTGCACTCCATACTCCACATTCCAGTTAATCATCCTATCTCACCCCTGATGATTACAGTGGCTATTCCTCTCTTCAATTTGCACTTCCAACCATTACTATATATCGATTGTTTCTAATTTCCATCAATTCATTCCGAAGCGGACATATCAAGGTCTTTCTTGGCGTCGCAGTGTCGAACAACCTGGAGGAACCTCGCCAACAACAAAACGAAAACACTCAAAGAACAATGAACATGGCCGCAAAATTAGTCGAACGAAATTTCCACAATATTCCAGGTATAACTTTTGATATCTTTCACACAGCTATAAGTAAATATTAACACCCCGCTGCAGGAAAGCTTCGCGTGGCAGAGCTGTTCTTCGATGTCCCGCTCGACTACAGCAAGCCAAACGAGGGCACTCTAAGGCTCTTTGCTCGCAGTGCCCGTCGGCTGAGCAAACCAGCTGAGCCTGAAAAGAACGGCGACAAAAAATTGCCGTGGATGGTGTATCTTCAAGGTGGTCCGGGAATGGGATGTCGTGCCCCGCAGGACTACGCCTGGATTGGCCCCGTTGTCGACAAAGGTTACCAGGTAAGAGATCTGCATCTTTTCTGAAAGCTCAATTTTTATTGAATTGGTATTCATTTCTAATATCGATTTAGGTCCTGCTCTTGGACCAGCGCGGCACTGGACTCAGCTCAACCGTTACCGCGGACACGCTGGCCTGCCAGGGAAATGCAATCAGGCAAGCTGAATACTTGAAGAAATTCCGAGCAGACAACATTGTTCGTGATTGTGAAGCTATTCGCCGGTGTCTGACGGCAGACTATCCTGAGGACAAGCGCAAATGGAGCGTTATCGGTCAGAGCTTTGGCGGGTTCTGCGCAGTGACTTATCTTTCCATGTTGTAAGTGCTCACCCTTTTGGCTCTGATCCCTTATTACTGACTCTTTTTTTCCCACTTGATAAGCCCAGAAGGGCTGACAGAGGCCTTCCTCTGCGGCGGAGTTCCTCCAAATGTTGACAAACCGGAAAGTGTTTACGCTCGCACTTACGGTGTGTATAGAGATTCTGCTGGGGATTTCTGCTGTATAGCTAACTCCTCAAAGAAAAGGTCATAGAGAGGAACAAAGCCTACTATTTCAAGTACCCCGAAGATGCCGCCCGGGTTAAACAGATCGTTCAATACCTGCAAGAGAACCAAGTCTCTGTGCCTTCTGGAACACTCACGCCTGCGCGAATTCAACAACTTGGTATCATGTTTGGCATGCATGGTAAGTGTGATGACTTATATAGTGCAATACTCTTGTCTAACGAGGAATAGGTGGCCTGGATAACATTCACGGTGAGAAGTGTCGCTCTCGAACAATAGGGTATCTTGCTAAACAAAGCAAATAGATCTCATCATGCGCGCTTCGAACGATCTGAACATATTTGGCTCTTTAACCCGTCCGACTCTTAATGCCATTGATGGATACGGTGGCTTTGACAACAATGTCATCTATGCTGTTCTCCATGAATCAATTTATTGCCAGGGGTGAGAGCTCACTCATCTGACTCTTAGAAGCTTGATGCTAACAGCAACCAGACAAGCCTCAAACTGGACAGCAGACAGACAGCGAGCTGAAGACCCATACTTCCACATTGACCTGAACAAAGATCAAATTTATTTCACAGGCGAGATGGTAAGAGACGATATCCTTCCATCCCTGTCAGAAACGAAAGCCACTCATACCATGCCTGTCAATAGATCTACAAAGACATGTTCGAATCATACACCGAGCTCAATCTGCTCAGAGAAGTCGCCGAGATCCTTGCCTCCACAGACGACTGGCCTGCGCTGTACGACTACAATCAACTGGCGAACAATGAAGTCCCCGTCTACGCGGCCAGTTATGTGGATGATATGTATGTGCATCTTGAGCACTCAGATAACATGGCTCAAAGAATCAAGAATTGCAAGCGGTTCATTACAAACACTATGTATCATGATGCTCTGCGAAGCAAGTCGGATGAGCTTATGCGCCAGCTTTTCGCTTTGCGCGATGATTCGCTTGATTAATGATTGCGATGCAATTCGCATACCAATGTCGGATAGAAACAGCGAGAATATCAGCACATCAATTAGATCATGAAGTCGTTTCAACAATATGTCCAACCAAAATGAGAAAGGAAAAGATATGCGTAGCATCTATCCCAAAAATCAAGACTATAGTAACTGCCCAATAAATCTATTCTAGAATATCTATCAAACAGTCAGCCAACATTGCCCAAAACTGCCTACTCTGGCTTGTACTTACCGCGCCCCCTATAATAAACAGCCTCTCCTCTTCTTTCTGCGCCCATTGAACGATCTTGTTCGCGCTCTGCGCAAGCGCATTCCGATTCGCGTTCGGACCAGCGACGCAGTACAGCTCAAACATCGGCGTCACCCACGCGAACGAGGTCGCTGATTGAGAAACGCAGTGGTGAACTTTGACTTGTGTATGCTTAGCATGGATGCTCGCATGCAGGTTGTTGTATGTGGACATTAGCCTGGGCATTTGGTTAGCTAGAGGGTTTAATAAATGCATGGTGGGGAAGACGAACCTTCGGCGTCGTGAGGTCGTAGAGAAATCGGGATCAAAGGAGGACATCGTAAACTGGACGTTTGCTTTGGATTTATAGAGGAAGTGGTGGAGGACGGTTCCGGGGACAATGTCGGTGGTACTTGGGCGGCCTTTGTCGACTGCGGCTTTGATTATCTTAATACTTCTAGTTTTCTCGAGTTGCTATATTATGGTATGTTAGTCCATCTCGTATGCTGAGGGAGGCAGAATGCACTAACCTCGACAAGAGCATTCCGCATCTCCTGCAACTCAAAGAAACTTTCCTTATTTGTGCTGATCAAAATAATGGCAACAGATTCTTCCTTCGTTGTATCCTCATCCGGAGCGTTACTGGTCTCATCACGAAGGTCGAGGAAGCTGACATACATGTACAGATACCCAGTACTATTGAATCCGGGCAAACAGACAGGAATCCAGCTTTCACCGCCACCAGCCTTGACACCCTCTGCTTCGAAGATCATATTGAACAGAAGTTGCAGGTCACCAGGGTGCAATGAATGCTTCTTAGGACGCACGACACTGACAAGTCGACCACCTGCTACGACCAAACCGTAGAGAAGACTATTGACCTTGGTCTTTAGAAGAGCATTGTTGATGGTTTGTCGGTGCGCCTTGCGGATCTTTAGACATTCCAAAGCTGATAGAAGGGTAGTGGGTGAGCCTTTGGTGAAGCTGTCGGCTAATGTTGATAGAAGGGTTTCGGTTCCTTGTAAAGGTCGTTTCAGGTCGGTAGATGGACGGATGGAGAATAGATGGGTCAGGGAAGGGAGCGTTAATGTCGATAGGATTTGCATGTATAGTGCCTCGAGCTGGAGTTTGAGTTGATTATCGCTTTCCAAGAGCTGGCTAACTGCGACAAGGTACAACGGTCCCTTGGTGAGAATCAGGAATTTCGTGTCACCGGCCGTGAAACTACTCAGAGGATCTTTTGCATCTTCGTAGAATGAAATGATCGTCTGGATGACGCCGATGTAGGTGGATATCAAACCTCCGTCACCGTGTCTAGTCCAAATAGGTTTTCCGGCAGCAGAGAGAATTAGGTAGTGTTTCTTCTTTGCTTTCCATTTCTCAAGGATTAATTCTGGCACAGTTAATATGAGCCAGGATTTGATTCGGGATGAAGTACAAACCCTCATTTTCTCCATGTTCATCCACTTCCCCAACCGACTCAAACTCACTCACAAAATCATCCTCCTCAGCCCGGAACTCTGGGAATAGGAGCAGGCCGGTGCTGTCCTGGTGTACTGTCCCAGGCTCTGTTGCGATGAAATCATTGAACACATTTTCAACTTCACCAATATCTGTATTCGGGATAGAACTCCTGATACTCATGGAGTCACCGGCCTCGCTTGTCTTGGAGCTTCCGATCTGGCTGAGACTCGTCCTGGCCCTCAATGTTTCCGGCAGACCGCGGTTGGGGGCATTTTCTCTTGCGGTGTCAGGAATTTGCTGTGATTCAATGTCTGTCAGAGATACTGCCGTCGTCGCCTTGGCCTGTAGATTAGATTGCGCCGTTTGTCTTTCGTCTAACAAGTTTAGTGTGTTTGGCCGCGGTGGTAGGGGTGGTCGTTGCTCCTCAGAGCTCACACTGGGGTCTCGGCTTCTGGAATTGACAGAATTTATCTCTGGATGCGACCCCATCGGATTGTTCTTCGGATCATCCCCATCGTCACCCGATAATGCGTGTCTTTGAACATGCCGGTCCATAGTAGCGGGTTCTAGATCGTGCGCATCGGGACCCCTCCCAAAATAGCGGGGTTGCTCGTTTCAACCATGCAATCCTGACTCAGTTCCGACTGAGCATTCTTATTAATATTATTTGGTCGTAAGTTGTGGAGCATTAAAGCAATCATTGCTGAATGAGTAGGTTGACATCGGGGAGCCTAGCTCCCGAGCGGGCAAGCAACATCTCCGCCTTTCTGGCTTCGTGTCCACCACCACTAAACAGCCCTTAGGCATTCAGTCTCAAATGCGCGAAATATGCTGAGGTGCGGTTTTACTGGCCTTTGTTTCACTAACGATTCGAGTTTAGCACCATGAGCCTTGATCCGAGCGCGTTCCCGAGATCGATTTCTCCTGCCAGCTCCGACAGCTCTCTTACGCGCTCCCGACTACGAGGAAAGGAAGGTATGCGAACAGCTGCCCGCGCTTGGTTGTTATGGCTATATGGATGGTTTGATAGTGACAGGAACTAACAGCCTTGTGTGTTTCCAGATGACTTGAAGAAAAACAAGAATTACCGCCGTTATGCGTCCAGCGTCGAACGGGCCCTGTCGCTGTTCGATACAGCGTTGCAGGAATGGGCAGATTACATCTCGTTCCTCAGTCGCCTTTTGAAGGTGAGACTCGATCAATTGGAGAATTTTAACGTTGCTTATAATGCTCTATCTCCAGGCACTGCAAGCACACCCTCTTGAACTACCAGTGGTCCCTCATAAAGTGTTGGTATCGAAGCGGCTCTCCCAATGCTTGAACCCGACCTTACCGTCCGGCGTACACCAAAAGGCGCTCGAAGTATACACATATATATTTGGGCTGATAAAGGTGAGAATTGTCTGGAAACGACGAAAAGTGCCCTTTGCTGATATACTCCGTCTCAAACCAGCCCGAAGGCTTGTCGCACGACCTGCCTCTGTACCTACCAGGCATCGCGCCCACCTTAACGTTCGCCTCGCTTACCGTTCGACCGCTGTTCCTTTCTTTGGTGGAGACATACATGTGTCCACTTGAACCATGGGCGATTCGACCAGCGTTGAAGGCAATCCTGTTGGCCCTCCTGCCGGGACTCGAGGAGGAAACGAGTGACGACTTCGATCCTACGTTACGGCTTATCAACAAATTCCGCGATGTTGCTAGCCAGATGGATACGCAGAAAGTTGGACCAGAGACAGGAGTAAACGGCCAGTATTTCTGGCAATGTCTCTTCCTCGCATCGATCACCAGTCCCAGCAGACGGTCCGGTGTTCTGGCCTATCTAAACCGTTATTTGCCCAAACTAGGCGTGGCTGGCCGCAGGCCCAGTGTGGCGGAAATGGGGGACTCTGTTGACATGTCCCCGAACATGCTTGCCGCAGCCAATTCTGTCATTCACCCGGAACCCGGCTTGTTGATTCGATGTTTCGCATCCGGCTTGTCTGATGAACAAGTTCTCGTCCAACGAAACTTCCTCGATCTGTTGGTGACTCACCTTCCATTAAGTTCACCAATCTTACAGTCGCGCATTACGAAAGACGACCTCCAGCGATTAATCATTGCAGCTGTGGGCGTTGTCGCTCGGCGTGATATGAGTTTGAATCGAAGATTGTGGGCCTGGCTTCTAGGACCAGAGCCTGCAAATGAGAGGTCGTCGTTCGAAGGTCGCAATTCAACATCAGATAACCCTAAGCAAGTTCCTGATAGCCGCGAGATCACCCAATCCGAATACTTTAATCGATTTGGACTGCAGTCTCTGATAAAAGGCCTTTTGGGGATGATTGAACAGGATCTGCGTTTACCATCTGAACGATCAAGGCCTTTCCGAATGTCGCTATCATTGATGGACCGGTGGGAAGTGGGTGGATATATTGTTCCGACAGTCTTCCTTCCTATAATGAAGAATGTGCAGGCTTTCGAGACAACAGCGCCCAAAGGACACTTTGAAGAAGTCTTCCGCAGTGCTAGCGCGTTCTTTGATGGGGTCGAAAGTGGTGCCATCTTCTCTGAACTCCTTGAGCTTGTTGATTGGAAAGCGGGCGATCTGGAGAACCAGCAAGAAAAGGTCTTGGACAACCTGAAGCTCGCAAACTTCATATTGGAAAACTTCAATGTGCGGGAAGAAGACATGGTCCTTGTCCATGTTCCTCTGCTGGCGCTTTCTGTCCTTGTAAAGATGAACCAGTTGTCGGCTTTGACTGAAGACCGCCCTGTGACTTGTGATCAACGACAAGCTACATCAAACTTATTGATCAGGACAGTAAACAATCTGGCTGGGTTGCTTGTGGAGCGGGCTTTCCTGAACAAGTCGTCCCACGAGAGGAGAGTCTCGAATGCCAAACAAAATCCCGGTGTTGGAAACGAGGACATTCTCAGTCAGATACACACATTCTACGACAAAAGCAAAAATAGCCTGGATCTTCCACAGCTGCCTTTCCTTCCCAAACAGATGAGTGAACTTATTGTTCGAGAAGCCCATGAATTAGCCATATCCTCTCTGGAAAACCGTGACAATATTTTCCCAATCCAGGAAAGAGTGAGCCTTCTCATAGCTCTCTTGAAGAAGGTTTCCAAGTCGCGTTCCCTTCGCGACAGACGGTTCTATCTGGCAATTTGCAACAGAATGCAGATGTATCAGGATGGAACAACCCCAGTGTCCTTCTCCGTTGTTTCTTCAGTCACATCGGCACTGACAAGTCTGTATTTCATACACTCGCCTGGCTATTATGTTAGCTACGAGGATATCTCAGATTTGATTCCAATTCTTGTCAGGCAGCTTTGGCGTTTCCTGTCGCCATCAAGCCCCAAGTTTCACGTCGAAGCAGTTCGTTGTCTTTGGCACCTGCACTCGGTCTCATGGCAAGATCACCTAGTCGAGGCGTCAATAACGTCGTTGATGGTTGGTTCATTACAATCGCTGTCCTACCACGTATCGTCAGAAGAGCAGGCTGGGCGATATTTCGTACTCTGGAACCACAGTCACCATGGCACATACGAACTACCACCGAAGCAGGTCAATGATGTGGGGAAGTCTTCTTTCCTCTATAGTTCTTCGATGCTGGAGCGGCCTCTCTTCATTATTTTAGATATGCTGTCCCAGGGTGCAAGTGAAGCTTCCCAGGCGGTTCGGATATGGCTTCAAGATCTGCCATCTATACACAAGTGAGTTGTCTCCTTGGTAAATAAAAAGCTCAATTTGCTAATATATGATCGCCAGGGTCTTCCGTATAGTTATCTCAAAACTGGATGCTCTCTTCTTGCGGGCTGCGCACAACGCGATTGAAGGACAAAATCTCGCCGTCTCCGCAGATGACTACAAGGAGTGCAATTACCTCATCCAAACCATCTCAGAGATTATATCTGCCCTTTCTCCTAATGCGTGGATGGCTCTTCTTCACCACACGTTAGATGACAAGAACAGCAACACATCATCAGAAGAACATCCTGAAGGCAAAAATGTCCATTCGACAATTTTCAATGCTACCGTTAAGGTCGTGGGAGGACAAAGACCATCGGCTTCAATCGTAAATGCTGAGGAAATACGACTACAACAAACCTCCCTTTCCGTTATGCGCCAGCTTCTATTGGGCCCTGGTGCTGAAGATCTGGCCGACTCGGGCGTTGATACTTTCCTCGTTGAACAACTCGTCCTTGTACTGGAGAGGGGTGGCAGTGTCGTCGTTCAAGGGGCAATCATTGATGCTTTGCTTGCGGCACTGAAGGTTAGATTTGCTCAGGCATACCTGCCGCCACCTCCCCCAAGACCAAAGCACCAAAGGACAAACTCCCGGGATCGCTTGACGAGCCCTTCGCTGCTGTCATTTACCAGTGATAAGGCGGACAAAGGATACTCGGCTCCTGCCTTACCCCAGCCTCCTCAACAGCTTATGGAGTGTCTTCTAAAAGGAATCAGCTCCCCAAATTCTCGAGAGATCTTGGATAAGTGGATATTGCTTCTTTGCGAAGTTCTCGTTCCACTCTACTCCAGTTCTATCTTCCATATTCTCCTGAAGCTAGTAGAGTGCTTCTGCAAGGAGATAGAGTCTTCCTACGAGAAACTGCAGGTTGCTTTCAAGCAAACCGAGAGTTGGCCGGAAGATCGGGCTGAACATGTGACGATTGCCTTGCTAACTGGTCTTGAAACATGTATCGGGACAGCTCACGACCGGTTACTTGTTGAAGAGTCGCATCCCCAAGTCACTAAGAGCCCAGACGCATCACAAGGATTCTTCGGCAATATGGTCTCCGGGGTGTTCACATCAGACGCAAACCAGACGCGTACAAGCGCCGCGAACAACAAACTCACTGTACTCCTGTGTTTCCAAGATGCCGTTCGCTTGTGTTTCTCTATCTGGTCTTGGGGTGCGAGCGAACGAAATGGCCCACACCATGATTCGGAGTCCATGGCGTCGTTCCAATACACATCGTTGCGGATGCGAAACCGGTCACGGCGAATCCTGGAACATCTCTTCACAGCAGAAGCGCTTGAATGTCTCGAGACACTTGTGGAGATGTGGACCAAATCTGACGCAGGCAATTCATCGCTTATCTTTGATTTACTGCACACGCTGGACGGTTCCCGGCCAAAGATTGCTATTCCTGCGATCTTCAATGCCATCTACACTCGAACGAATCCGAATGCGTTGGACCCAAGTCGTAAATCTGCATTGGCGTCCAATATTACCGAAAATGACCTCGCAGCATTCATGGTCACCTACGCCAGGTCGCTCGATGACGATGTACTGGACGAGATTTGGGCGGATTGCACTACCTTTTTGCGGGATGTCCTCAGCAATCCATTCCCTCACAGGCAGATTCTCCCGCGCTTGGTTGAATTCGCGGCTATTCTTGGTACCAAACTGGAGAACACGAACTTTGGCGACAACCGGAGGATGAGAAAAGAGCTCGGGGTATGTTTCCATTTGCACGTTGGTGTGATTTCCAGACTAATAACACTTCCGACAGGATGTATTGCTGCGACTTCTTACAGCAGTATTCACAAGCAAACCATTCTCGTCTGATTCAGCTCATACCAGAAAGATATCGCGGGATTACGATAGTCTTCCAGCTACGAATGTCCGACCGGATGACATGCTAAGTATCCTTGCCATTTCAATGCCTGCGTTTACAACGACCCTGGGTGACTCAGACCGGATCAGCACGGCTACCACAGGCATATCCAGCAATGTCATCGGGCCAATCTTGCGTTCACGACTGTTTCCCAATAACGTGAATCGCAGTTTATTGGTCTTGCTCCAACATATTGCCAAGGTTCCAGCCGCAGCCAAGTCATGGAAGAAGGACATAGCGGATGCCTTTAACGACCATCGCTTTTTCAGTTCCCAGCTAGACTTGGTGAAAGATGGCTGGATGAATCTCCTGCGGCAGTGGGTGATCGCGGATAAGGATAGATTGTCTGAACTGCTGGCTCGTCTTCCTCCACCTAGCACAGCGGGTCTCATGTTCGGTGTAGGAGCATCGGCTGCTCGACTGGAAGCTGATCGAAAAGCCCAGCTGAACCTCCGCAGGATCGCTTTGCTCATTTTGTGTGCTAATGATGACTTTTTCGCTGGTGAGCTACCCGGGCTTCTTCACAAGCTAGAGGATCTTCTCGCGGCCACTAGCTCTTCGTCACCGTCTTCTGCGACGAGGGCAGAAATCTTCATGGTGCTCCGCGCGTTGGCGCTCAAAACATCGACTACGACATTGATACCGTTCTGGCCGTTGATCAACACAGAACTCCAAGAGGCGCTTTCTGCAGTGCCGGCGGGGCAGAACCAAGAGCTTTACAATACCTACTCGATGCTACAGGCCTGCAAGCTCCTGGACACAATGTTGGTCCTCGCCCCTGATGATTTCCAACTTCTGGAATGGCTCTTCGTAACCGACACAATCGACGCGGTCTACCCTCCAGAACGCTGGGAACCCATTGCTCTTGCCGACGAAGTCTCCCAAAGCCTAGGCGTCCAAAGCGCATCATCCCCGACCTCGCCTGTGGACGCTACTGAGTTCAACAATGGAACGCGGGAACCCTGGCTGACATCGGACTGGATCCGGGAGACAGCAAAGGATGAGATTGTAGAGCGTGTGCTGCGACCTTTCTTCGACCGGCTAAACATTCATGCGTTTGAGAGTACCTATGGCATGAGCAGCCCGGATCTTGAGGTTTGTCGCGATGATCTGCTGGCGGATTTGTTTAATGAGAGTACCATGGCGAATTAGAGTGGTATTCCCCGTGGTCTGCAAGTTTGAGGGATGTAGTTAGATTCTTGGCTGCATGTGCTTAACTATGGCGTTCAGGCGTTGCGACCTAGGTCTCCTCCGTGCCTATTCTCTAACGCAAACTGCATAGAACCTCTCAATTATATTGCTTATACTGTACATACTTGTTTTTCCAACCAAAAAAAAAAAAAAGAAAATAAATGTATCATATATTATGCTGTCGTGGTCTGGCAAGCGGATAAAAGACCCATGGATGGCCCAGGATTTACCCGGCAACCGAGCGCTCGGAAATCATCCAACGTCACTCCCGTCCAAGAACTACTACGTACATACTCCTTGACTTCACGTCGACCTCTCAACCCGTAAGTTCCTCCGGGAAGGATTCCCTTTCAATTTTAATTATATTTAAATCCTGATTATTATGCTCAGTTCCAACATGCTTCCTCGCACACCAATCCTCTCACTGCTACGCTCCGCAGCAAAGCCCGTGACTGTGCCAGCTCCAGCGCGGTGCTTCTCGACCTCCCCAGCTCTTAAGAATGCGGGTTCAACGCTGCCGGCTAAAAAGCCTGTTGGAGCTTTTCGTGGGGGGTAGGCTTTCTCTCCCATACTCTGACTTTGGTTCACTTTATTGGTTGCTTGATTAAATACTGACGATGTACAGGGTGCTGGGCTTCCTCGCTGGGTCTGTGACTGCTGGAACGCTTGTTTACTTCTACATCTTGCAAGAATACCGGACGGCTAATGAGATGCTGTCGGAGGATATTTATGTGTGTTCTCCCCTTTTTCTTGCGGATGTCCTTCGGGCGAGTGCTTTTCGCCGTCATTCCTGGATAGGGGGTATCCAGTCTTTGGGGCCTTCCTTTTCAATCTATTCATTTCACTCTCTCATTATTCCAAACCGCTCCTGTCGAAGTGCAAGACTAACCAGTGCTCCCGCGCTTTGAAAAACAGGCTCTCCAATTGGCCACGCAACAGCTCCAGTCCTACGTTGTGGAGCTCGAAACCAAGGTGGACGGACTGCAAAAGAAGAAGTGACTTGTATAACTATTCGACTTTATTTTTGTCTCATTCCCTTCCTTCTGTTTCGTTTCGGTTCTCATTTTTCTTCTTTAATTGAGCTCATTTAGGCTCAACCAATGCGCTACTCTATCTGTCTATATTCGCGAATTGTTGAAGCGGTGATATTCCTGTTTGATAACCAGCTCAATCCCAGCGTATTATTTCAATCAACACCCCCAAACATGTCCAGCATACAGCTCAATGCAGCACGTAAAAAAGCTCAAGCTCCGGCAACTGCGTCATTTCCCCGGGTTGCAAACAACACAAACAACACCTGACGCGGAGTGCTTACTAAGACTTTCTTTCGCGGTTCCTGTCCATCATCCCAACGCCTTTGGATCTTCACATCACCAACTCTACACATCCAACCCACGAATCGCAATGTACCACATAGAAGTCCTCCCAAACTCAACGAGCCACATCACACCAGGATGGACCTATGTTCCGGATCGAGGCTTCGACCCAGCAAAAGCAGCCATCACGCCGGCGATCGGCAGAAAACGAGGAATCCGGGAACCAGGGGGGCGTGGTGATCTCTCGTCGAGAGAGAATAATGCGATTATAAGACATTTGGCGGAGTTGGATCGCGAGAATCATAGGGATGTGCAGATTGCTATTCCAGTGAAGCAGAAGGAGCCGGCGGGGAGAGGTAGGTTTACTCGGATGATGGAGGGTTGGGGTTTTTGCTGTAATGAGCTGGCCGGCTGACTATGTATAGGAACACGAGGGAAAACGACGACGAATACGAGACGTATTTTACAATCTCAAAAGACCTTCCGGAATCATCTCGATGATGAAGAGGCGCATTTGTCGCAGACCACGCAGACTACCGCCAGCAACGCGCCTCCGCGCGTCAGTATTAGCACTAAAGCGACGAAAACTTCTGTGCGAAGAAGTTCAACGCCTATGGTAGCACCAAAAGCAGAATCTACAGCAAAGCAACGAAAACAATTCTCCGCCGCCGCACAACAGCAACAACAACCTCAGCAAGCAAAAACATCCGCAGAAACACCGAAACCAGACACCCCCGCCGAACCTACTGCAGAAACAGAAACAGAACCTCCTGCCAAAAAACAACGTCTGATCGCATCCGAATATGACAACGACCCTCTCCTTCGCTCACGTATCCCACCCGCACCCTCAGAGCGCATAATGCAAGCACTTCTGTCAGAACCGCCGCTAAGTTATAACGCCGCGCGCGCTGGACCGCCCGTGACCAAAAAGGCGCCGCGGTTCTTTTGTTGTATATGTGGGTATTGGGGGAAAATACGGTGTCGAAATTGTCATGTGAGGATGTGCGGGTTAGGGTGTTATAAGGTGCATGAGGATTCGAGGTGTGGTGCTTTCCTTTAATCGGCATGAGAAACGGATCTGCGCAAGGAACCTTTATCTATCTTGTATTATGATACCCATTCTTTCATCTATTACAATCAATCTACAGCTATTTTCAGGACCGTTCAGAATCTTGCGACAATGTTGTACATTATAGAGCACGACGTAGGGGTATGTAGCTATTAAACGCAAATTTGACTTAGACTGTTAAAGACAGGGGCTTGAATCACCCAGTCCCAGTACCACCAACCCTGTTCGCATCCAACCTCTCCACCGCACCACCCCTCCCCATCCTCCTTAACCAAACCCTCAAATCAAACATCCCCTCACTAATCTCTCTCTCATCCCCCACGAATTTGAAAACATGCCCTATTTCCTCCTTGGGTTCTCGCCCATCTGTATAACTAATCACACAAGGCTCAGCGTGATAACTCCCCGTCTCGTACTCCGCAAGCCTCGCTCCGTCTTGCACGCTCTGCACTTGATACGCCACACCCTCGACAACAGAACCAGGTCCGGAACTAGGGTCACGCACATGCAGCAAAGCCGGATATTGCCCCCACAGCTTACAAACATACCCCTCGACACACGCAGGCTGGAATATTGGTTCCTCATCTAGGCCGAGGATTTCAGCGACTAAGGCTGGATCGGATAATGTGCCGTAGAAGAAATAGGGTCCTGTTGGGGCGGAAGCATTGGAGACTGGCTTTGGTGGCTGGGAGAGGTAGGACGGGGGTGCGGAGCGGAGGTTTTGGACGTAGGGGGAGATTTTGGAGGATGGGTTTGAGGGAGGTGGAGGGGGTGGTGGTAGATGTATTATTTGTTCTTTAGACATGGTTGTGGTATGGTTGAGAGGTTGCTTGGTTCGATTTTGACAAGTCCATACAACATACTTCCCCGCATACATTTCAGTGCATTGAATTCATTGCAACATGTACATACTTGTACACCAATATGAACAGGACAAGGAAGCAAATCACGCATCCTACACTGTACCATGCATAGGTAAGAAAATTCTCCCAAATTCCACACCTTCTATTCCCATCAATAACCAACCTAAACCAACCTAAGCCGTGGCGCCCTACAAGTTACATCCTGACTAACACCGATAAGATAAGGATGATAAACCCCTCGGAGTATCCCCGGATCCCCCTAGAAGAACATTTCCCTCCCAATTTTCATTCTCAAATCACCACTCAACTCAGTCTCAAATAACAAAAGACAAGCACAAAAAGAAACGCCACCATGCCTGCCCTCCTCGAAGACCCCCAAAACCACATCCCCCCACCCGCCACAGCCCTCAAACAAGCCCCCCTCCTAACCCCCCGCCAAACAACACTCCCCAAAGCCAACAATCACCCCGTAACCCTCTACCCCATCACCAACGGCCCTGGGTCCCTCCCAGCCGATCTGATCAAGTACTTGCATGCCGAGTTCTCAGCGGAGATCGAGCGCGGGGCGACATATCCGATGGAAGAGCCCATGGAGCTGGAGAAGTTCGCGGGGTATTGGTTTGGGACGTTTGCTGTTGTTGCGCTGCTGGGTGAGGAGCGGGAGATTAGGGAGGGGAGGGATTGGGAGAGGGAGTGCTTGGGGACATTTTATGTTAAGCCGAATTATCCTGGTATGCGCCCTGGTCCTGGTATTCATGGTCGAGTGTTGGTTGGTCGATGGTGTGAGAGAGAGGCTAATGGTGGTGGCAGGACGCTGTTCGCATGTGTGCAACGCGGGGTTTCTGACGACCAATGCGGCTAGGAATAAGGGTGTTGGGATTGTCATGGGTGAGACGTATCTGGAGTATGCGCCGAAGTTGGTATGTCCACTCTCCCCATATGATGTCTTCCAAATTCACGGGAATTAACCAATACAGGGCTACAAATACTCCGTCTTTAACCTCGTCTTTGAAAACAACACAGCCTCCATCAAAATCTGGGAGAAACTCGGCTTCAAGATCATCGGGCGAGTCCCCGGTTGTGCACGACTCGCTAATAGCGAGCAATTGGTTGATGCGTTGATTATTGGGCGGGACTTGGTCTAGCCAAGATGTCCCTTGTATAAAGCACATTTCTTTGAATATATAACCAATATATTGAAGACAGTCCCAGTAGAATACAATGTATCAATGACAATACCAATCAACGCTAACCAACAATGCAAATGGGGAATCAAGTGAACCGGTCTCTGTTCCTCAACGATACAAACAGTAACAATAAACAAACACCGGACTATCACATGCGAAATGCATAACAAATAAAGTGTCAAAAGGGGGATAGTACAAGTTCAAAAACCACGGCAATGCGGCCAAGAAGAAAAAGTAAGGTTACCGCCACGGCGGCCGTTGCTCTAGCCTACTTCGCGTCCCCGCAGCACTATCACGACCACTCCGTGGCGTAGGCAACGGAAGCAAGCTAATCCGCTGGTTCCCTGAATGGCCAAGGGACGTACCTGGCCGATTACCCTTTGTCGGGCTGCTGAGTCTAGTTGTGCTAGGGTCGCGAGAGACACTCCGTGAGAACGAGCCGGCAAAGCTCTGCCTGTTGCGAGGCGCGTTAACATATTCGGCCTCTGACTGACCAGAGGATTTCCGGAGTTTGCTGTAGGGAGGTGGATCGAGGATGGAGCGTGGGGTGGGAGATTCAGCGCGTGCGGGACTGCGCGAGAATCTGGACGAAAAGCGGCTCACAGAGCGTGGCGGTGCAGGGGAGGCAGAGAAGTCCCGACGAGAAGGACTGAATGGGATGGTCGAGGAGGGTCGCGAGGTGCGACCTGTAGGAGCGGAGGATTTACGGTTAGCAGGGTTGCTGCTAGAGAAGGGCTTGTAGGTATGCCCGACGTCCAAGTCTCTGGTGTTGGTACTGCTGGTCCAGCGCGGACGGTTGTTCAAGGGAGATGGAGTCGGACGGAGTGATTGCCTGCGCGACGCAGGAGTAGGCGTAGCGGCGACATTAGGCTGGGGCGCCGCGAGCGAAGGCTTGGGGATGGCCGATTTCTTACCCGTCGTAGTGGGCGCAGGCTGAGGCAGACCGGACATTCGTCGAACCTTGGACATGGTCGTCCGGGCCACGCTGCCTACTGAGCTACCACGTCGACTGGATGAACCCATAGGAGTAGTAGCACTTCCGGAAAGCACGACAGACGACGCAGGTGAGCTACCCGGCGTAGTATCAGGGATACTGTTGGTGGCCGGGCTGTCCATGGTAACGATGCTCGAGATGGAGTCACGCAATTGCTGCGTCTTGACAAAATTGATATCCTCCAACGTTGCATCCATAACCTTAATGCTTGCTTTCAGCGCATCGGTCCTCGCTTTCATATCGGACAACAGTCTCAGTGTCTCGCCGTTTACCGTAAGTCGATCACTGACACCCTTTTGTACAATAGTAGTGACACGCTCGATTGCCGACACGTAGTGCAGCTTCTTAGCCTCATAGTTCTCGATCCGCTTCGTCAATCCAGCCGGGTTGTTTGCTTGGGCACCTGCCTCCAAACCCTCCTGGAGTTTGGCGATGCTCCGCTCAACAGACTCAAACATCTTCTGCGCCTGGTTACCGGCATTGCGGAACACCAGGATCCATCGATCCTCACTGAGCTCCTTCCGCACGGCTTCCGCATCTGACTCCAGCACCTTGTAGCTGTTCTCCAGCTGGTTTCGCCGTTCCTCCAACTCCTCGCAAGCACTAGGAAATATCCTCTCTGCTCGTGACTGGAACATGGACATTCTCATAGGCAGAAAGTCCAAGGACGCACGCAGCGGCTGCATGCGTGCAAAGAGAGCCATCAGGTTGGAATGGTTGGTATCATCTTGGGGTGTCTGGATAAGAGGCGTATCTAAGGTCGGGGGCGCCGCATAGATTGGACCGGTACTGAACCGTTTGTTGTTGGCCATATTACCCCCAGACGGCGTTTCCTCCACGATGGTCTCTAGTTCGTTAATGTCCAGACCACCGTGAGACTCCTGATTAGCCCCGGACATGGTCCAGTGCCGCTTCTCCTCCATTTCGAAAATCAGCCGGCTCAAGTTGTCAACCTCCATTCCCACATCGCCCAACACGGTGCTCCACAATTCCTCCCATTCCATTGCCAGCTCCACCTGTTCCTTGACGCCCTTTAGTCGTGATTTGATCTGTGCCCAGCTCTGCAAAATGGTGTCCATTTGTGTGACGATGGTCTTCAGACCCTGTGGGTCGACGTCGTTAATATCTTCCCGTAACTGCACCTCTTCAATAGCCTTGACATAGATTTTGACCAAGCCTTCAAACCGCTTTATAGCATTATCCACGCCATCCAGTCCCTCTCGGCCGCCAGCAGCTGCCCACTCTACGTCATCCTCGGCATCCATGCCACTCAGCACATCAGACGCCTTCCTGATCCAAATCTGAATCTGCTCTGATGCTCCCATCAAAGCCCGGACGGCCTTGGGGGCATTGGGTATTTGCATGATCGTGGTCTCAAGGGTCGATGGTTGCGGTAGACTAATCGAAGTAAGTTGGGAAAGTTGGTTACTAAAGGAGGCTCGCGAAAACGAGTATATCGATTCCGTGCGATGAAGGCCATGGGGGTTGAAGTATGACTGCGTATTCGACGAGGCGCTCGATGATGGGGCCGGGGAGTGTTTGGAAGGAGCGGGGGGGGCAGGTTTCGTCTCATTTTCGCTAGTACTCTGGATGTACTTTTCGAAATCAGTCTGTTCCTCCTTGTTAGAGCCGTTCGCTTCTGGTTCTGGGGCCACAGATTCCGGAAGAGGCGCAGCCACAGCCATGGCCGCAGGCGGATCGTGTTCAGCCTCGTCAGCGACTGACGGAAGCGTCTCCTCCGATGGTTCGGATGGTGCAGGTGGAAGACGAGGGCTCGGTGGTGGGAGTGATTCTGCGGGTTCTGAAAATACTGCTTCGGTTGATTCTGGTTCGTGCACAGGGTCTTCCATCAAAGAATCACCTAAACTGGATGTACTCTTCTTCCCCTTACTATGATTATGATTATTCTGAGTATTCTGATTAGCGGGACCACCAGGCCACGCTCGTCCCCTTCTCTCGATCTTAACCGACAAATTCTGGTGCAAACTGTCCAGCTCCTTAATGTGCTCCTGTGGAATCCGACCGATCGTGCTAGGGCTGTTGCGAGACGAGGTTGCCGATTTGTTACTCCCGTCCAACTGCTTCACACGCGCAGCCAATCCCGGGGATAAACGTCGGAGAAAGGACGGACGGACAAGCGTCTTATCAAGACTGGCAGGGAACTGATCGGGACTATCCCAAGGTTGTTGTTGCTGTTCGTCGTCGTGGTGGCTGCTTCCGAGACTCCGGATACTGCGCAGGGAGGATTTGGACTTTATGCGGCGAGGAAAGGGATCGTCTGGGGGGGATATTGATACGGCGGGCGTGGAGGGCGAGGACCCCGGCGAGAAAGTGTTGGCAGTCGGAGTCACTGCGGCAGCAGCGACAGTGGTGGTAGTGGTGGTATTGGCAGAGGAGGTGGGAATAGGAGGAGGCGGAGGAGGGGGCGTTTTGGCGGTCGCAGGGGAGGAAGTCGACCCGGAAAAGAGAGCACGCATGGACATGGGTATTATCGTTTCGCAAGAAGAGTTATCTGTTTATCAGAAGGGAATGTGGTATGTGTTCGCTGCTGCAAGAGTATGTATTCCGAGGTAGGAATTATCGGGACGCGACACGGCCACCCTGGCTGGATGGACCAACAACAGGGCAGACTGAGGAATGTTGGCTGTGTCGTCCAATGTAATGATTTCTTTCACTTTTTCTTTCACAGTGTCTTCAGCTTGTCTTCAGCAAGTGAGATACCTGCTGGTAGTTTCTTTGCTCCCTCCCCTTTCAGTAAACGTCAGCCGGTAAAAGGCGGTGGTCGATCCCTGTCGTCAGGTCGAAATGCAGATAGTATGCCAGAACAGGAATAGAGAGAAAGTTGGGCTACATGATAAGCCGGAAAGAATTATTGCCTGACCAGCGAGGGGAATTATTGAAAAACAAGCAAGAGGGAGAAAGAGAAAAAGAAAGATCAGAGCAGGGGAGAGAAAGAGAGAGAGGGACTAGCTAATGAGGGAGGAAAATCGGCGGGTGTTTGCTTTCACTCCACTATTAACGGCGTGTCCACCAGCGTACTCAACAGAGTACTCTGTGCAATGCAGCTAACCGGGCGTTATTGGCAAACTATGTATTCGCCTCTTGTCTCTTTTTGTCTCTCGCTTTCGGATGGATGCCTCAATTCATCTCTGCTACTAGTCCGGAGTCGTGTTTGGTGTCTTTCCCTTTTGGGAGCTGTATACTTGTATTACCGTACCTTAAATTACAGGGGTACATGGGACACCGCCTGCCCAAACCATAGCGATGCACGTGTGTCCGATGTTCTGCTTTCAATCTCAAACACTTCTCTTTTTGTCTCATCGCATTTTGTTCCTGACAAGTGGCTGTCTAGGATTGAAATACGTGTCATGGCGTGGATTGCCAATTGGATTTGCGGGAGCTTAGGTCCATGATGTCGAAATTAAGACCGACATTGTCCCTGAACGTACCGTAGTTTTGAGGTACATACTACGTGGGACACATTCAGAGTGATCAATCGACTTTGACCCAGCCCTACCCGACAGCTGTTCTTTGCAGAGCTCACAATATAGAAAATCAGTTTGAGATTGATGAATTGCAAACCTAGATCCCCAGCACAGACATCCTGAATCACGAAACATTCAAATCCATATTCCATCCATTTGTACAACCGGACCCCCTGATTGGATGGAAGAAGGCTGGCCAGAAGAAGTAAAAGACTATATACTATGTACATGAGCTGCCCGTTCAGCAGATGAGAAGATAAAGTTGTAGAAGGTAAAAGTAAGGGGTGAGGGTATCTAAGAGGACAGCCTGTCAAACATGCTGGACGAAGGGATACATAAATAAATGCGTAAGCAGGAACAAAGTGATAAAGAGAAAGAAGAAAAAGAAATAACCCGCCTCTTTCAAGGCACATCAAACGGAAATCAAGAAAACATGTCATGCAAATTAGTTCGGATATACCGTGGTGGTAACGTTCTCGCCCGATGGTGGCCACCAGTCGCGCGTCAGTTCCTCCCGGACGACTTTGCACCATGAAAGCAGGGTCGAGTTAAATTGTTTCCATGCTTCGTCACTGCTGCCGTATACGACGCCCATGACGTCCATTTCCAGCTTCGTCTCGAATCGGATTTCTGCTGCCTTGAGCCAGAAGCGCAGGTTCTCGGCACAACGGTATGGCTTGCCAATATCTTGGTGGTAGGACTTGATCTCACAAAAAGGACGTTTCGATTTCTTGATGGCCCGGTTGTGCATCCGAACGAGGTCACGACCGTCGCGGAGCCGGTCCAACAAAGGTGTCGGGAGAGCGTCGCCATCGGTTGAAGTCCAGGCCGGCAATGGAGTATCCGTGCCCATCAAACTGCGGAGGAATGCTTCTTCGCGCTCCCCTTCCCTACCGGTCCAGTCGCCGTGAGCCCAAGTCCAGCTTTCACGTTCTTTGGTTTCTGCATCTTCCAGTTCACGCTCCCGGGCCAGCATGGCGCGCACGTCAGACATCCAGCCCATGATTGCCGTGCGCTCGTCCTCGCGCAGTCCACCTGAGAAGTTGCGAGAGGCCCAGCGCTTGAGAAGCTCGAGGACATGGAATAGCGCTTGCCGAATCTCTCGTTCGCTCTTGACCGTTGCCAGTAGCTCTGGGCGCTCGTGGGCCGTATAGTAAATCCTAGCAGCTCGAATCGCCAGAGTGACCACGTCCAAGATGCGCATGCCTTGGATTTCATGCCAGGCTTGTGGTCTTGGAAACGGAGGCTCCTGGCGCGATTCATCCTCTGAGTCTACATCTGGGGAAAGACTAATTCGTGGGGGGTTGAATCCGGGAGGGGGTTCTTTCTGCGATCCAATATCTTCAATCTCTCTCTCTGCCCGTTCCACAGCATCCAACAAGTCTTTTCGCAAGGCCGGTAGATCGGGTGGGGGCGGAATATGGTATGTTTTGATACTATACGTGCTCACAGTTGGTGGGAGCATGACTTCGCCATCGTCGTCAAAGCCATCCTCGGTCGGTTCGAAGGATTCGTCGTCGGTGGGACTCTCCGACAAGTCATCAGGAATATACCGGGCATTGGGTGTCAACAACAGCTTGGGTGTATCCTCAGGCGACTTCTTCTTCTTTTTGAACTCGCGCGCCTGTCCACCTTTACCATCCAGCAATCCCGTTCGAGCGAAATAATACTGCAAGTGAGCGATACTGCCCAAACTCATAACGCTCTCGCGATGTTTGGCGGAGTCGGCGAATTCGGCTCCTTGTGGACGGATATACCCGCGTCTCCTGGATCCGACGGAGACGGCAGAGGTAGCAGATGAGGCCGAATACGCCGAATGCGACGAAACGGTGGAAAAAGTGCGATCTGGAGACGGGCAGGACGAGATAGCGGGCGTGGGGAGAATGTCGGGTGAGGGCGATCCAGGCCTCGCGAGGACCGGGAAAGGCTCTGTATCGGTCGACTCGTCCATCGTGTTCGCTCAATGAAGTCGACTTGAGAAGCTGAGTGCGAATGTTGTCACCAACGGGTCTATCGAATGGGAGAGGCCAGATGTCGTGTGCTAGTGATAGGTCACGGTGGTGTACAAGAATAATAAAAAGCGTAATATAACGAACCCACGGCAAATTTCGGCGGCCGTTTAGGTTATATGGAGCAGTAATACCGAGCGAGTCAGGCTATATAGGTAATAATACCAATAGTAATAGGGATAACAGGTGACAATGAGGATGATCAATTGAAAGAGGTCGAAAGGGGGAAAGAGAAAGAAAAAAAGTGAGTTCCTCTACGGAGTACACTAACTAAAAGGGGGGAAGATGCGGGTCGAGTATGATGATGGGCCGAGGGGCCGGTGCAAAACGCCTTGCCTTTGGGGTCCTAATTAAATATTAATAGAATGGTAATAATGGGCCTTATGACAGCACTGCTCCGTATTCTGTACGTCGTTAGTACTGCTACGTAACCCCTGATAGTGTCATAACCGTGTATCATGGTGAAGTATCACTCCCCAATTCTACCAGTCGAGGTACAAGTGTATGGTACGCGTTGACACTTTTCCTCTTTCATGCTAGTGTACCGGTACCTGAATTGCCCCGCGTTCCGTCGGATTTCGAGTGCGGATCATCCCGTGATCATCTGTATTCCTGTACTGAACTAACAGAATGCATCATCCTGATCAAAACATGCCAGAATGCGTCATGGTCGGGAGAAGAGATACTAATGCCGTGCATAATTAGTGTACAAATTCTAAAGGTATGACATCCGTGGCATCCAAGCCCACAGAACCACCATGATCAAAATAGTACAATGCACCAGTCCAAGCCAATGCCTAGCTAATTTCCTCTAGGCGGTATTTTCCCAGCCTTGCTCGTTGTCTTTATCCTCGGTGCCAATTTCTTGCACTGTTCGCAAATGTCGAAATTGACACTGTTGCATATCGAGTAGTGGTAGATAACGTCGACCCAAGCTCCGCAGATATCACAGGATACTTCTCCAGTTCATCATCGTTGTCCGAGAAGTCGGCTTTCCGCAGTCTTGTGATAGGAGCTTTTACAAGACGAGATTTATGTCTCCTGGTAGCTTCAATAAGTGCTGTGCGACCAAAGATATCACTTGCATCTCGCTCAATGTTTGGAGGTTTGAGCAATGTTGTCACAGCTTGGTCCATTCCTCGGACCGTAGCGTCCATAAAGGGCGTACGACAATGTTTATCCTTTATATTTGGATTGATTCCAGCCTTCAATAACTGCGTCACTAGCTCATTCGAATTGAATCCACGCTCCACTACCAAACAATGGAGTGTGCCCTTTGCATCGGTGATATTTGGGTCTACGCCATACTGAAGCAATAAACTCACTACCGTTTTTTTATCTCCTATGGCATCATAATGTCGTGTCCCAAGACCCCCACCTCTTTCAATCTTGTTGTGGAGGCTAGCATATTGTGTTACAAGCGCCCAGAGCAGTGGTGATTGGTCTGGACTTCCGCAATGATTTGAATCTGCGCCTCTGTCGAGAAGCATCTTCACGATGCTTCGTATCCTTGGCCGGCTGCCCAACAGATGGGCCTCTTCCCGAACCTGTCTTGGTAGTCCGGATTCGACCAGGTCATCATCTCCATTTCCAGCGGCAAAAAACAACGGCGTTTGATAGCCGATAACCTTGCTGGCGTTGCGAATTTCTAAATCTGGGATCGGTTGGCCAAAATCACGAGAGGTATATAGAATTGGCATTGCGCAGCCATTTTCTGTTGTATTAGGGTCAGCTCCCTCTTAAGTTGTGCAACGGATGACTGCCGCCGCTGTACTGCATAGACCAAACGCTCTGTAGAATCCTTGGTGTCTATACCATCGTGTCGACTCTGATATATACAGATCATGTCTGCCAATCTGCCATAAGCTGCTAGATGCGTTTTTGTGAGTCGGCGTGGAACAAACTCCAACCAATTCATATCCATAGGAGGCTAATCACCCAAGATGGAGTAAGCCATCACTACTTGGCCGGCCGCATGCACGTTTGACTCCTTGTCAAGAAACTCGAGACAAAATAAATCAAACTCTTTCGAATGAGCCAGAGCTGCCGAAGCATGAGTGCACCAACTTTGCGCACAATAATGGTGAAGTGAGTACAACTGCTGTCAATGGGCGTATCCATTTGGCTGAGAGAAACTTCAGACGAGAAGGTACCAAATGAAAGATAGGTGATGCATGTCCGCGTGGCTTCTGTCTCTGCATTACGCAAAAGTATGGTTTTGTACCAGATACTCCTCCTTTGTATAGTGAACCAAACGAATTATTCCGGTGCTCTGCCAAATCAGCGCACAGCGAACCAATTACGTCAAGGGCTGGCAAGAACTTCTGATCTAAATCCTCCTTACCATGCCAGATACCAAGCGCATGTTGAGTTCTATGGCAAGAAGTGCTCTCCTACAATAGGTCAGCCAGGATAGAGTTTTGACTGCCACTTAGTAACACGCTTCATGCTGAGACTAGATTTGCCTAATGGCCTGATCGTAAGCTGCTTCCATCTAGCCTGCCCATGGGGCAAATTTGAGAGAGCTTCTTCGAGTTCTCCCAAACTGGGAAACCCACCAATTGGTCCATATGAAATCTAGCGAGTGAAACCCTTTATAAAAAGTTAGGCTAAGGTCAGGTCAATCTGTGAGTTGGGTCTTGGTTTGGGTCATGACTTACTCACATTCCATCCCCGTTCTTTACAACCGGGATGACCGAACACCAAATGAGTTTGTCTACTGAGCCGCTGCGGGCGACTAATACCTCGTATATCAAACAACAGTCACAACATCACACATGGAAGATATGCATTTCAGTACGGCGGATTAATAAAAAAATTAGCTTAAAACGAGGGCTGGGGTAAAGTATAGGAAACAAAACAACCGAGAAAGACCCAACCCAAGGGGAGATGCGAATGACATTGACCACTAATGCGACCCATAACTCCGTGATATCCGCCCGCTGAACCCACAAGAACCACTCTAATAAAAGCGCCATCTACTATACAAGTGGCCACCCAAATGAATATCTAAATAACCTCCTCTCTCTCCCATCCAGTCGGCTTCAACTTATCAATCCCCTTGCTCGGATGCGATTTGCTGGGATCCTTATATGTCGACGTGTACGGGTTCGGATCCGCTCCTTGGTTGAGATTCCCTAGTGTATGGTTCACCTCCCTGTGCTTGGCCTCGTCGGCCCGCACGTAGAGCAACAAGTCCCGCATGGTGCGGTGGCCCTCGGGCATTTTCCAATACTGGACTGCAATTTCGGGTGCCTCCATCTGCGCCCAATCGGGAAGTGCTCCCGTCTCGATCTCTTTAACGGCCCGAGAGTATGTGACAACGGCCTCTTCTTCGAGATATCCCACGAACCGGTGACAGATGCGTGGGGAGATGAGGTAGGAGATGAAGAAACCATTGAAGAACACGCCTTGGGCGCCGAGGACCATTAGGCGCATGAACATGCCGGGTTCCGCGAGTTTCAGGAACGTTAAAAGGTGCATGCGTTCGTTATGTGCTTCTTCGAGTAGGGTTTCGATCCTGTGCGTGCTTGTTAGAATGCGTCTCGCCTGTTGATTTGGGGTAGGTAGAAGACTCACCAGCCGTTATCCCTCTTCATCCGTCGCAGACTCCTCAAGTGTCTCAACATGCCTCCCACCATTCCCGGAACACCAGCCACACTTTCCAGAAAAACGAACCGCGTGAGCCACTTTCTCTCTGTCATTTTGAATTTGGGGAGGTTTTCTTCCCCCAGCCCGGGATGCCGATATCCGGTTACCAAGTCCATACCCCATCGCAGGAGACGGACGGTTCCGAGCGCCACCCAATCGGCCCAGTCTTTGGCTTCCCGATGGGCGACGGTAACCTTTTTCATCTGGTCATAGGTGTATCTGAAAGGTCAGCATACGTTCGTCATCTGTTATAGAGTAGAGGCAAAAGAACTTACACTGGGTGCGACCATGAGGAATCTACCTCCTGGATATGAGATGCCTTTGGTGGAGGGAAATACTCCTTTGTCTTGTTTGGCGTAGACGAGATGCCTTTCTTTCCGTGTGTCTGCTGTTGGGCCTTGTTGGCTGCCAATGGGGCATACCGTAACCCTGTTGTGGCGGCAGCATTTGTATAGCTCCGGACAGCGAGACAAAGGTATGGCAGGTATGGCTTGGGGAACGAGGCAACCCGAGTGGGCGCCATTGCCGTAAGTGAATTCATCATATTGATAATATGCAAGATGTAGTAAAGAAGTCTTAAGATCTCCTGATGCCTGATGCGAGAATCATGCTACAACTACCCAGACCAGGCGCATTTATATCTACACAAGCCCACCCAAACAAAGACACAACAAGGCAAAAACCGGAATGCCAAAAGGCGAATCCTGAAAATTCTTCCCAGTCATCCCCTACCAATTCACCATATTTGGCTGACCGTACAACAAATCCCGGTTGGTTTGGTTCCCCTTTTGGAGAAGAAAAACCGGGATCGAAAAGCGAAAATCCAGAACTTACGGCGAACTTACAACGAACGTCATATTCCCACCTTAATCCCACGACCACTCTGCCCCCCCATAAATAGCACCCAACTACCTCATTCCCATATCAAGATTGCATAGTGGTCTTCTCACGAACTGGAAGCGCTCTAAATTTCCTCCCCATTATGTTTCTGCGATGCTGAAGAGTAACTGCTGTGCTCGGCGTTTTGTCGCGATTGTCACGGGATTACGGGCTGTTACGGTATTTTTTACCAGAACCAGGGCCAACTCGGCGGGTGGCCATGTGACTTTGCTCGGGTTGGATCGGGGTGAGAAGATATGAGTCAGTTCGAGGCTGCGAAAATAAGTCGGCGCCCAGCGTACAGTTACAAGGGCTTTCTGGACCTCTGTTTTGATGCTTGTGAAGACACGGGCTTCTCTTGACGGCGATTACGGGTTTCGGTATTGCGTCATTGGAGAATGCCTTATCATGTACAGCTCTACGCCTCCTATGTGCTGGACTGCTAACACACTACTCGTAGCTATACGAACATGCTCACCTTGGCCATAACATTTAACTGATCATTTCATAAACTGATAAGCAGCCTCCACTGGAGTATCAAAGTTAATCAAACCTAACCACCGAATCCGACGTTCGTCTCACAGCATAGTGACTCTCCCCTTCCTCAGGCGTGATGTCCTTCTTCTGCAACTTTGTCACATGTGCAAGACGAGGCCCCTTGCCGAGTTCTTGGATGAGCTTCTGCACGGAGTCTTGGTCGCCCTGGGCTTCCCCTTCAACCTGTGAAATTTTAGCATCTGTCAGGCTGTGTACGCAGTTGGGCCATTATTTTTGGGTCTGATGATGGTGACGGTTTGGGAAGAAAGGACTGGGGCAGACAAACCAGTCCGTCAGTGGTGTTCTTCACCCAACCCTTGAGGCCGAATTCAGCGGCGCGTCTTTGTGTAAAGTCGCTGCCAGCGTTAGCACATGCGGCACATTGAATTGGGACCGTGTAGCTAAGTATAGACAACGTACCGATATCCGACTCCTGTATAGCGTTTCTGTCAATACAACTGCACGGAGTAGATAAGGATTGTATCACATGGGCAAGTGCTTGCCTTGAACTGTGCCGTGGACCTTGTATGCAATCTTCATAGCATGTTTCGGTTAGCTCAAATATAACGTCTTGGCGAATGCATATGATGTTGAGATACAGGGCTCCGGAGTACGTACTCGTTGGGCAGACATGATGGATATGTGTGCAGCTGGGTATCTTCCAATTCAGACTCAGTGTCTCGTTGAGAATGGCTTTTGGATGCTCGTGATATCATCTCAACTGATGCCCCGCTTAGTCAGTGGTGCCTGAGGCACTAAATATAGCTTAAAATAGCTACGAGTCAAGCGATCTCCAAGAATTATGCTCTCTCCCTGCTGGGATTAATATTCATACATACATTGATATATTCTAGATACTAGTCAATTGCGTCTTGATACAACAATATCAATAGGTGCAGGACAAAGGGTTCATAAACACCGACCCTGATTGGATAGCTGTCCGCCGCCCCTGATCTCCGAACCGACAATAATCCATTATCAAGACCACCATCTCTCGACGCTTTTCTCCGGGAGATGCATGCGCGATGCTGGTGCTAAGATGACTTTTCTCCTCTCCTGGTTCCGACGAATCTACTCTCTCGATACCCTGGACACTCGCTTCACCACATCGGCCACCACTCCCCTCAAGGCCACTGCGGACACGCGATCTGCTTCGAGTAAAGATACCCGCGCAAATGCCATTGCCAGCAATGCTCCGCCGGCCAAGTGGCGCACGCCGGAGTTTTATGTCTATTATGTGGTGTTTCTCATCTGCGTACCGTTGATGTTTAAGACCGTGGTGGATGTTTCTAGGAGTAGGTCTTGTCTTTTGCACCCGGGCGGAGGTTGAAGGGCGATGCTGATTGGGGATTATAGAAAGCCATCCGGCTTATTCGACATATTCGCATTTGCTTGAGCCTGGTTGGATACCTGGTCGCAATGTGGTGAGTAGCCTCCTGAGACTTCAAATTTCGGGGGCGTCTGCTAACAGTCGCGAATAGGACAACTCCGATGCGCAGTATGCGAGCTTCCGCGAGAACATACCCTATCTCCTCCTCCTGCTAGTCCTCCACCCGTTGCTCCGCCGTGTGTACGAAGCCTACTTGTGTCGCTCCGATGCCAGCAGCGAGGGCTACCAGAATACCACCGCAGCTGCCGGAGATACTCGTATGGAGCAGCGGATACGATTCGATTACTTCTTCGCTCTGGTGTTCATAACGGGCCTACACGGTATATCTGCTGTCAAGGTTCTCGTGATTTTGTACGTGAACTATAAGATCGCCAGGTGTCTTCCTAGGGCACAGATTCCCGCTGCTACTTGGATATTCAACATTTGTACGCTGTTTGCGAATGAGCTGTGTGGTGGATATCCCCTTGAACGCGTTGCTCGGTTGTTGGTGGGCTCTGGAGTCGCGGGAGGAAGCGAGCCTGCTTTGGTGGTATGGGCTCGGTCTTTAGATAGCTTTGGGGGGTTGATGCCTCGATGGGAGATTCTTTTCAACATTACGGTCTTACGGTTGATCAGTTTCAATATGGACTACTATTGGAGTCTGGACTATCCGTCCACCAGCCCAGTCGAAGTAGGTCTTCCCTTTGGTTTTCAAGGATGCTGGAATGTGATCTAACAAACATAAGAAGAAGCAGCTCGATCCGTCGACCCTCTCAGAGCGAGACCGTGTTAACATCCCCGCTGATCCCTCCGCTTTCAACGCCCGCAACTACGTCGCATACACCCTCTACTCGCCATTATACCTAACGGGCCCAATCATCACCTTCAACGATTACATTTCTCAGCAGCGATACGCACCCCCATCTCTCACACGCATCCGTACCCTGCTCTACGGAACCCGCTTTCTACTCACCCTGCTCAGCATGGAACTAATCCTACACTACATCTACGTTGTGGCCATCTCCAAAGCTTCCCCGAACTGGTCCCAGTATACTCCCGCCCAACTCAGCATGATGGCCTACTTCAACCTGCATATCATCTGGCTGAAACTGCTCATCCCCTGGCGCTTCTTCCGTCTCTGGGCGCTGGTAGACGGTATCGACCCTCCTGAAAACATGACCCGCTGCGTATCCAACAACTACTCCGCCTTCGCCTTCTGGCGCGCCTGGCACCGCTCCTTCAACCGCTGGATCGTCCGCTATCTCTACGTCCCCCTCGGCGGTGGTGGCGGTGGCACCAACCGCACCAACCGCAACGCTAACAGCACCGCCAGCAGCGGCTTCAAATCTAAAGCCCAGCGTATCTTCAACTTCCTCGTTGTCTTTACCTTCGTCGCTCTCTGGCATGACATCAACCTCCGCCTCCTGATGTGGGGCTGGCTAATTACCCTCTTCGTCCTCCCTGAAGTCCTCGCCACGCTCGCTTTCCCGGCAAGCCGCTGGCGCTCTCGGCCAAACACTTACCGTGTGATTTGCGGCGTTGGTGCCGTGGGTAACATCCTTATGATGATGATTGCGAATTTGGTTGGGTTTGCCGTGGGGATTGATGGGATGAAGGGACTCTTGGAGGGGATTATGGGGTCGTATTCTGGGTTGGTGTATCTGGTTGCTGCTTGTGGGGCGTTGTTTGTGGGCGTGCAGGTTATGTTTGAGATTAGAGAGGAGGAGTTGAGGGCTGGGGTTAGGTTGAAGTGTTGATCTGTTTTCTCATCTAGGGGTCTTTGTTGTTTGTGTGTTGCAGGGTAGCCCATTTGTGAGCGATTAAGAGAAGATATATATTAATATAATACATGGTATTGACCCAGTTCTTGTTTCATATGCTATCCAAGAGGAAGAGCAAATATATCCCCCTCCACAGCCGAACCTAAACTCCAAGATATCTCCGTTCGTTTCGAAGCTGATAAGCGCTCCTCCCGGTTATTTCTTTCAAGCACCAAAGTTATCGCGAGTGATTGATCCCTTTACCGCGCTCACTGGCCCGCATTCCTTCTACGGCACCCTCTCCAGCCCTTCTATCCTAGCCGAAATCCTCGGTTTGAACGAAGAACTTACACTCCGTCCCGCGTACATTTCAGACTACGAGACCATACTATGGGGCCAGTATCCAGCTCTTCTCGATGCGCGTGGGGAGGTCGTCGAAGGTGTTGTTTACCACGTGCAGAGTATGAAGGATGGGGAGAATCTCGCCGCGTATGAGACGGACAACTACCACGCTGAGCTCTGTCTTCTCAGATCCACGGATGGTCAAATGCCGGGGCAGGCTGTTGGTTATAATTCCAAGTTTGCGGAGAACCTGGATGAGAGGGCAGCTTCGATTTGCGCGTCTGGTTGAAGAAAACAGGAAGACAGACAGCTGTGGAGACGTTGGATGCAAAGAGGGTTGCTGGTAGTGATTGGTTTGGCTTTTTCAGGCGTTGGGGGGTTGAGGTGCAATGAGGGCTCTGCAGCTCCTGTCAGAGGTATAGTTTGTCCGTAGGCGTGTGCCGTTTGGTCTACAGCTGGTCTAGTATGTCCAATGGTAGTCATGCTCGCGCAGCTCCGTAATTCAGCAGCAAGGATCTAGATACATCGTCCTCACCATCTCACTTATCCTGAGTACGCCATCTATGCCATCTGTGCCGTTGCCAGAATTAGGGGCAAATCGTAGGAACATATTCTCGGCCTAGAAAAAAGCCTGTCACACACAAGTCCGGACACGCATGCCCTTGACAGTCATGACCCCGGATCTATCCTGATCTCCTGAAAAACGCTGCATTCGTCATCTCAATGGTTTTACTTATCTTTAAGGAAGTGTTATTTCAACATCAGAGACATCCATATGCATGAGTTGGCCTATTTCCTCCGAATAACAAACCCACCACCATGTCTATTCGACAGCTCATACTCCCCATCCACCAAATCTTTAACCGTCAACTCCGTCGTTCGGCCCAAACTCTCCAGCTCATCCAATCGGTCATTCGTAGCCTTCAAGTGCGCGTCAAACCCAGGTTCACTACAAACAGCCCGAAACGCATTCTGCATCGGCATCGAGTCCGCTCTGACCATGCCATCGGCGTCGATGGCGATGATGTTTTGTTGATCGAGTCTTGGGATAAAGTCGGCTCGTGTCATTAGCTCTTGGGCTTTGTGGAGTGGGATCCGGGGGAGTGAAGAGGTGGTCGGGTTATCATTTTCCATGGAGACTAGGGCTTTGGCCAAGGTCATTGCGGCGGCCTATACGGTTGCTGTTAGTGAGTCCCAGGGGAGACTGGAGAGGTTCTTACGGAGTATTCTTGCTGGGTTTCGGCTTTTTCATCCATATCCTGACCCAGGATCCAGCATCGGGAAAGGAGCCAGCGCTGCTCTTTTTGGCAAATGGACTGCGCGGTCTCGAGCATGTTCTTCGATCTCGCCACCTGGTCTAAGAATATAAGTCGTCCTCCTACTCGACTATATATATCATCGAGCAGAGAACTCGACATGCTTTCTCCGCGCGTTTTCATGCGATACCTCCTCAGAGCATCAACCGCGACGTCCCTTGGAACATCCTGTACCTTCAACAACTGCATCCGCGTAGCATGTAACCTCAGCGCTTCCATCGTGCGATACACGTCACTCGTAAAAACAAGCGTGACGAGCCCACTAGCAGCCCACAACTCTGCGCGTTGCTGTAGCAAACTCAATAACCGCTGCCCATCCACATCATCTGGAATATGATGGATGTTACTGATAATCAGCACTAGTGGTCGACGGCCATGGCTAGCATTCATTCGCTGTAGAGAGACTTTTTCGAGCTTATTCAAAGCTCTTTCAATATCTAATATTGGTGTTGCACCATCACGCGGTCCTTTCATGCTGAAAAGACCCCCGATGTAATCCTCATGATATTCATAGTCAAGTGCTTTTCCGAGCCGAAGACGGAAAACCTCGTTGTCACTGTGGGCTTCGAACATGGCCACGCCTTCACCATCAATCTTCTGCATCGAGTCTAGCAACATAGACGACTTCCCCGTCCCTTTCTCGCCGAAGAGCAGAAAGTAGTTCCCCCTGGTTTTACCGCTAATGATATCATCAATCAAAGACTGTTCCGGTCTTGCGATGTGAAACATATGCTCAACACCCCCGTACTGCGCCAAAGCAGCCTCTTCCAGCGACGAAAATAACCCACCCGCGAAGGCATTATCAATTTTCCGCAGGACCTGCTTTTTATAATACTCCTGGTAACCATATCCGCCCAGGCCAAGCATAAGCAGAGCTGCTAGTGTCGTCGCGCCAGTCTCGAGGAATTTGCGCGAGATGCTTTCGTGCTGGTCATCATCCGCTCTGTCGCCGCCTGATTCATATCGGAGCCTGTATGGCGTTACTGCTCTCCATCGACTTGGTTGAGGAGCCGTCCCTCTTCTGAGAGCTGGTAGACGGAACCAGAGTTGCGCTGTTGGGTTCGTCAGCAGGTAGAGACTGGTTGGATTGGCTTGGTGGTATGTACGGTACCGAATGCATTTGGGCGAATTCTACGGGGCATTTGACTAGCTTTGTGCGGGTGGCACGGTTAATTTGATGTCCGGACAGAGTATTAATATGTGACGATTAAGATAGCCTGAGGGCGGTGAGCAAAAACACTGGGCATATTTTTGCGTCGATTGTTTCTCACGACTTTTGCAACTATATATTCCACCCGCTCCGTATAGCAAAACATGTACAGAAGTGCTGTCCGAGATCTTTCCGATCAGCAATGCTGTAGCTGTTTCTTGTCAATGAGAGCCTATGTTGAGAGGAGCAAAAAGGGCATAGCTCAAATTGACAGCTGGTATTGACTAACTTTGAGAAAGGTAGCATATTCAAGGGCTCGATTTACTGCCTGAGGTGTCTAATTGATATGCTATACCTCAATAGGCTAGACCGTCCGCCCTCGGCCAGTCACAGCATGGGATGTTCAACAAGAGTATACATATACATCAGGAACAAGAGGACGGGGGGAAGGAGAGAATCCGACGGACAGCCGGGTGTCGAGACCGGTACTTGTGTGCCTCTAGACGCAAGCGCTTCTTCCGTTGAGCTACAGCCGGTCCCCTGATGTTTACTATACCCATTAAGTGGCCCATTTGGGGGAAAAGGAAAAAAGAGATGCTTGGGATACATGATGGCATAATAAACATGCTCATACTTGACTTATTCACGTTCATTATAGCAAATGGGTCCTTGAGAATGCCTTCTTCTAGAATGTAATTTAGCCAAGCACGGTTGTAGGTGAGAATGTTAAAGTATATGTTATTTCGGAGTTGCGAGTGCGGTTAGTTTCAGTTATGGATATTTAGTATTGCAAGACTCATGTCCTCCCTTACAGCAAAGCTGGTACACTTTCACTGTTCGAATATCTCAATTCGATAAGGTGCTTTGACAGGATGCATGCATCCTCAAACAACCCAGAGGAACGGCCCATGGAATATTGGAACCAGGATGTTGAACAAGGGCTGCCATTCAGGAAAGCCTGAGAAGAGAAGAGGATGGGTCGTAGAGTTATGTTTCATCGGCATTGGTGTTTAAGCAGTACCATCTCATGAGGCCTTCTACACTCCAATGAATATCAAATTTGGCAATCTGTAATGAAATGATACGAAATTCAACCTGGGATCGAATAACCCTCTATTCCCGAAGGAGTGCATGTCTTTAATAGTCTTTCTGTTTTGATCTAGTGTTAGTTGTCTAGACTCACCATTAACACAATCAAGCCGTATCGCTTCCCCTAATCCAAAATGACCAACATGGAGGGCGACACCGTCGTTGACTCGGAACTTATCACTTCTGTTTCTGACTTTGGCTCTGGTGCCGATGTCACCTCGTCTTCCGATCCGTCTGAATAGAAGACCACCGCCGCTGCCGCTGCTACCACCACCATGACCGCTACCGATTTCGCTGCCTCTGCCACCAGCAACAGCTACAGAGCCATCACAACAGTACTCCTTCAGGAGGATGTCCTCGTAGCATGTCGTGAGGACCGCCGAACGGGTATCTCGATATTAGATGTTATACAGGCAGTAATAGAAGTGAGGATTTCAACAGTTAATTGTGCTGCAGACTCCAAGCGTCTAAGCCGTAGATTAGCTTGATTGAATCTATATTCTGCTCTATAATATACACGTCTACACATCCAACCATGAACATCATAACCACTAATCCAACCCAGCAAAAAACAACACCACCCCCTCAGCCGCAACCTTTGCATCATCATCATCATCCCCATCCCCTCTCTCCTTAGCAACAGCAACATCAATCTTCTCCATGAACCTTGCAATATCATCCTCCTTCCACCCAAACCGTCTCCCAAATTCGATACACGTCTCCCGATTCACAAAACTGTCGAATTCGAAGTGTCCCTGGAAGGTTAATACCCGGCCAGGGTGGTAGAGTCCCTGCACTGGGCATTTGGATGTATAGCCTATGTTAAGCCATGGTGATGGGAGGGTTATTTGTTCGGCTTTTGGCTCCATGCAATTGGCTGTGCTGGTAGGGCTGGGAACAGGAACGACGCGATCTCCGTGGACGAGTTGTAACCTGAACTCCCGGTTTTTCAAGTTGTTGGCGATATAAGGAAAGGCCTCGTTAAATGCGCTATTCAGCGTTATCGGTACGATCCCGACTTCATACCCGTACGGACACTGCTCGACATGGAATCCCGCGCCATCTTTCTCTGGCAATGAAGGAGAGAGCAAAGCCTGCGCAATAATCTGATGGCCAAAACAAGACCCGAAGATCTTGACCCCGGGGAAATCCACAAACACAGTTCTTATAAAACTCTCCAGCTCCGCTATCCAGGGCTTCGTGTGCTTATCGCATGCGGAGTCCGAGGAGCCTGTTATCAGGATTCCGTCGATGACATCTTCGCTCTCATTTTTGATTCCATTTTCTTGGGCAAGAGAGACTTTGCGCAATCGGCTCAACGGGGGAAGGACACCGCCGACGACATCGTAGGAGGATGTGTTTATTTCCGGGACTGGGGGTGTGCTAGTGGTGAGTCGAGAAGCGGCGGCTTGGAGGAGAGTGCGGAATTGGGTGCTGTAGAGGCCGCGGGAAGCGTAGACTTTGGGGACGGGGATGTCGGCGTCAAGGATTGCGATGTGCATTTTTCCTTTTTTAAGGGCCCTGATATCCTGATGATCTTGTAGAATGGAGGGGAGAACAAGAGATTGGTGACCGGGGTAAATTTTTTAGATTTGAGTCATCAAGATTGTGGGGGAGTTGGTTCTCATAACATAACTTGATTCAGAAATCGGATCCTATCCCCGGCCGGAATCGCATACTTTATACAGAGTAGATTCATTTACTAGCAATACAATACAGTCGTCTATCATTCACATCAAACAGAACATAGTGTTTTCAAAACAGAGCAGATTACTCCGCATCCAACGGCGCAACAGGCGCCTGATCATCCACCTGAATTCCGCCCCTCTTCTTCTCATTGCTATCCCAGAACGGCAACTTCCAGCCGCCCTCTCCCTCGGGCGTGGCGAGCCACAGACGCATGAGGTGACGTCTGGGTGCCGGTGGCGGGTAGTCCTTATATTCTGTGCGCGAGTGCAGGACGTGCGAGTTGGAGACGAACTGAATGTCGCCGACGTCAAGGATCATGTGCAGGGCGAAGCGTTGGCAGGTCTTTTCGAGGATTTCGATGGCTTCGAGTTGGGCGGGGGAGAGAGGGGGGATGATGCCGGCGTCGGAGAAGCGGGTGAGAGAGCGAACGTAGTAGGGGTCCCATCTGCATTGACATTAGCAAGGTGTGCATGAAGAGAAAGAAGAGAGAGAGGCATACTTGGTGTAAACACGAGCATTCTCCCCGCGTTCAAGGTAAATAACCGAAGTCCGAATATACTCCTCCTGTCCAGCACTCGTCTCCCCCTTGCGATCAAAATACCAAATCGGCGCCGTTAGTGTCTGCAACACATCCGGCCTCTCCTTCGCAAGCACATTATACACAGTATGCGAAGACACAATATCTGACTCGCCACCCTCAAGCGCCTTAGCAATGCACAGCAGACCCACGATATCCGAGTCATCGGCGTGGAAATATTGCCGGGCATTTGTACGGTAGATCCGGACCTTGTCGATCTGCGACGAGTCTTCGCCTAAGTCCTTCACGTGGCCGAGGACGTGCCCGCGGCTGTTCTGGGAGACAAAGTAGCCCAGGTAGGTGCCGAGACCCATGTAGGCGACGGCGGACTTGTGGTTGCCCCATTCCTCGACCGGGAAGCCTTTGAAGAGGATGAAGCCTTTGCCGTTGAGGAGGTCCTCGCGGAGGGCTTCGAGGTCTTTGGAGAGGTTGGGGAGGGGGAAGTTTTTCTGCTTCTATTAGTCCATCGTCTGTATATATTCTGGAAATCAAACACACCTTGGAAATACCAGTCAAAGGAATCTTGGCCTTGAGAAAGTTATCCGCCGCCGTGCTGAGCTCCTCAATCTCCTCAGTGTTGAAAGCATGCGTCCACTTTTCAGGCTGTCCACGGTATTCCTCAGCCTGCCACACAGTCCGCCCCGTAATCTCCTTAGGGAACTGCTCGAATTCCCGAATGTGGTCATACAGCGGAGGATGCTGGCCGGTGGTCTTCAGACCATCGGGGAAGATATCCCGCGACACATTGCTGTTAAGCTGGTGCGGTGCCGCGGGGAGAGACTCTGTTAAAGCGGGAGCCATCGTGATTTCTCAAGGGTATGGTAGGGTAGTGTACAGGCGAATGTAATGTGGTGAGGAGTAAGAATAAGTGAGGGGGAGGGGCAATCAAGTATATATTTATACTCGGCAGCCGACGGCCGAGACGCAGCTTAGCGATGTGCCAAAATGTGGAGCACATGGCGTGCCAGAGATCTTCACAAAACCACCGGGGAGCATTAAAATCATTATTCAATTGGAAACGTTGAGGTGGTGTCTCTGGACGATTTCCGCACGGCCGGGGAGGAGGTCGGTTGGGTTAGGGATGGCGCAATCATACCCGGCAGATGTTGTGATTCTGCGGTGCGACGCCCAATTATACACGGCACTATTTGCGAGTCAAGATAAGATGAGAGAAGAATACTGGGAAGAAAAAAAGAATGGATATATAGAAGAGTGAGCAGAGTGATAATAGATTGTTTCTATATAGAGCCAGACCTTCTCTGTAGGTCGTGGTAGGTAGGGCTGCGTGGATCATGGGAGACCACCGGATACAACTCGGGCGAGAAACGAACACAGCTGATGTTTCACGCTGCAAGTCGCCATGCATTATGTTAGGTAATTGTATTCATATGCTTCGATAGTCCTCTATGCCATGCCATGTCATCAATCATAACCATACATATCCGTACCAACGCTACAGCACAATCTTATACTTCCCCCCACTAACTTCCAACTTCCCCTTCGAAACCATCCCCGCCAAAAACTCCCTCAACTCCTCGTTACTGAACGGAAATCCGCCCGGCACCACCATCTTCAGCATCATGACTATCTGCTGCAACGGCATCGCCCCCTGATTCGTCAACATGCCCACGATAAACTGCCAGTACAGGTTCATCTTCTCCATTGCTGCTGCTTCGGCGGATTCCTTGGCAGCCGCTGCGGCTGCGGCATCGGCTGCGGCGGCCGCTGAGGTATCGTCATTGGTGTCGGTGGTGGTGTTGGGTTCTGCGGTTGTGCCGGGTTCGTTTTCGTTGGATGGGAGGGTTTCGAGGACGCGGTAGGTTTCGCGTTGGGGTTCGGTGAGGATGCGTTTGCTGATCCAGAAGAGGCATGCGCTGCGGACTAGTGCTGATGACATTTGTAGTTCCTGCGCTAGTTGTTCCAGGGTTTTGGTTACGGGTGGCTGCTTGTCATCCGGGGTTGTGGATTGGAAGGCGTAGATCACTGCCGCTTGCCACGTGGTGACCTCGTCCACGAACACGCGATCATCAAGATCCAGCTCGACGGTCACTTGTCCCAGATTGTTGAGCCAGGTGAGCTTGCGCGATGGCTTAAGTGATTCAAAGCCTGTCGAGTAACGCTGTTGTAGTGTGGTGATTTGTTCTGGAACTTTGAATGCTTGCTCTTGGATGTCTGGCCAGAAGAAGTGGGAGAGGATCTTAGCATGTATATCGGGCATTTGCTCTGTAGGTTCGTCTGAAGTCGTAGGCTGGGCCAGTCCCTGGTCATTCCGGATAACCCCGTCGACGCGTCGAGAATCAAAGATATCTCGCATCATAACCTCGCACGCTTGCAAGGCGTTATCACCAAAGCGAAGTTTAAGCAGTTCCAGTACCGACATCTCCTGCACATAATCGGTCCGCTTCTGAAGAAGTCGCTCCGCCAACATATTCTGCATCTCCTTGACAAATGTCTCCTTCGATTCGAAAAGACTGATAAGACTTCCAATGACATCCGCGGTCTTCGACTTCCGGAAGTCAGGCGCAGCGTCTACCGGATCAGGCATCCAGTTCATGTCATTCCAGTCCAGCTCACCTCCGTCGTGCTGTAACGAGTTTTGATGCGCTTTGGTCAGCTCGGCTGACAGCTCCGCCAGCGTCTCCCCGGCCGACTGTGCCGGCTGGCCTTCTGCATCTGGGTCTGCAAGGAGACCGCCCACGATCACCTTGACGGTGTCATCGCGATCGCGGAGATATCGCCGGATTGGCCGAGCAATTCGATCCAGCAACACGCCCTTGGGGTCTAGAAGATTCAATGCTCGAATGATAGAAATGTACAACTGTAGAATCTCGACGGTCGAGGCACCGGGGTGCAACAGTCGGTCGCACAGTACTGAAGCAAAGGATAAGGTAAAGTATAACCGCGTGGTGGGATTAGTAGTGAAGCGCCGTAAATCATCAATGGCACCACTGCTGGCTGGCCATTCAACCATCACATCGAACAGCTCACGCATCCGAAGTGTTCCTACACAGGTAAAACCAGTCTCATACCACTTCTCGACGTCGCTCAAGTTCACATCGAGATGTTCCGACGAAATTCCAGACTCAGGGACATTGATGATGGCCAGCACCTGCACAACAAGCCGGGCAAACACATTCTCAACCCAATGCCGCAAATGCTGCGATACCAAACTCGGCCCCTCCCATTGGCCTGGGTACGCAGCTAGAACAAACTCAATCATCATTGAATTCATGACGCCCGCAAACACCTTTTGCGCTTTATCTCCGCCCAGTCCAACGAGTTGTAAGCCATTGAGAAGTGACAGCAGTCGGTCGCGTGCTGCGACGACCTCCGCATCTTCATTCTCAGTCATCATCTCCATCCGAGCGTCGACGGACGGTTCCTCGCGCCAGCGCCGATATGAAACCGAGAACTCTCGATCCACCTCCATATCCTCGTCTACGCTGACATCGTCACGGACTGCTTCTTCCTTCAAGGCATCGATTCCCAGAATAGTCAAAGCTTCTTTGGTAAATTCTCGATTCAGTAGGGCGGAAACGCGGTCCCATGGCAGCGCAGACGAATATGCCACCATGTGATGGAAGGTCCTATGTAGCTTGAGAAACGATCGTTCTTGTTCCGAAACGTCCAACAGAGGCAATATGTGTTCCGCAAGTCGAGTGAAGTATATCCGTCGCGCTAATTCCAGACAACGGACGATTCTCTGTAACAAGCCTTCCTTCTCAGGATGGCACAGCAACTGCACAATCAGCATCCACTGCAAACAGTTCCATGAATCTAGGACCCGCATGGAACATACCTCAAAAAGCCCATCCCGGAAATTCATGAGAAAATGTCTCCGTATCTCCTGCCCATACCAATCAATTATACCCCCCCGCTGCTCCTGCGAAACCAGAATCCCCAACGCCTCCGCCGTCTTCCTCGACGGTCTCTCATACCGATTCCACCGCTTCAAAAATACCTCTTCATCAATATCCTCAAACGCCCCCAACGCCGCAAATCCCCGATCCGGCACCGTCAGAAACGCAGTAGCGGTGTCCCATGCCCGGTCCCAGGTCTCTTGGTCCGGTCCTGGCTCGTCTGGCTCTGTAAGCTGGCTGTCGTCGAAGGATCGCGATGTCGCAAGGGGATCGATCGATTTTAAGGGTGGGTTTTCTGTGGTTGAGAAGGCCGGTGACGCGGAGAAGACAGAGTTGAAGACGCGCTTGCGGCTGGTGGTGATGGTGGAGGTGGGAGGCATCGTGGGCGGTTTAATGGGGATGCATTGCGTCCAGCCGGCGATGGAGTCGAGTGTTGTCTTCTTCATTGACGGACCATCTTTTCAGGCCTTGTTTGGCTGGTCGTCGTCGTTGGCTCTCATTGTTTTGGCCGGGCGATAGGCTTATCGCTGCCAAGAACATGTCACGTGAATTCATTGATTAGCATTTGCACGAGTATCAATTGACTAGGAGACTAGAGATTAAAGAATAGAGTAGTGAATAGGCTCCAAAGCTACTACAAATGGTACTAAGGGGTGGTGGTTGACTTCATCACTCACTGCCGTACTGCTACCCATGGACGCCGCGAATATATATCGCCAGGAACAGAAAGACACAAAGACCAAACTCATTTTGCGTATGTAGTATGCCTATCACAATGGCAAGCAGCCTCTATTGGGTATCGCAATACGAACATGAGCACGATATGCATGCAACATCACATTGCATACTTCGAAACAGGTACATCAGCAGTAGCCACACGCAGCAAATCAAGAACGACCGGTAAATCCCCTGCAGACTGGATCAGGCTTCCTGGATCCCTACTCAGTATGATCATCCACCTTCTCCCACTCACTATCTGTACTTCCGTATCCCGAGCTCTCCCCGCTTACACTGTGTCGCTTCCGGGCTCCCTGCTCCTCCGGCAGCTGAAGAGTAGCCGATGCAGCCGTAGCGTGCCCTGTAGGCAAAGGGGTTTCCTGCCGTTGCTCCTCAGTCTCCGTGTCGCTCTCGGTGTCAAGTGCTCCTGGTGTTCTCATAGCATCCCCCGACCTCGGTTTATCATCCGCATGAGCCTTCTTTCCCTCTTTTTCCTTCTTAGCCTCCTGGGCCTGCACCGCTCTCAGTTCCGCAGCAAACCAATTAATCGACCACCATAGCGCGCCGGAAAGGAAGGAGAGGATGAAGAAGTGAATGCTGTAGGTCGCCAAGAGGAGTGCGAAGAGGAGGAGCTGCAGAGCAGCGAAGGTGACATTGGTTGCGACGAGCAAGGTCGGAGTGGGACCGGGAGTGAAGATGCTGGACCAAAGGTCTTCAAGGAAGAAACCCATAATGGATTGCCTTTTCTTTTTCCCCCTTTCGCCTCGTACGGGATATCTCCGGGGAATAACAGGATCGAGTATCGGGCCGTCTGGGGTAGGGAGGAATGATGTTTGGCGGACACGGAAATCGAAATCCGCAGAGAACGGCAACTGACAAGGTTCGGAAGTCAGTATGAGAAAAGCAACGACAACCACCTACTCCGGAGTAAATAGGAGCGGCACACTCACAGCCAGTAAGAATCCCAGCGATAGACAACAGTCCTTTCCTAATATCGGGGGTTGGCCGACGCGATGAGCAGGAGAGAGAGAAAAACACCAGCGGAAAAAGCAGGTGGAGAAGAAGCGGTAACTGGACCACTTTTGACCCCAGGATTTTTGCAGCGAACCGACTCGGGAGGTTAAACGGATTCTACCCCGTGGGGACTTAGATGATAGTGGTAGTGATGGTGGTAGTAGTAGTGGTAGTGGTGATGTTGAGGGAGAGACAGTGCTGATGGTAGTAGTGGTGTGGTAGAAATGCACGTCATCTGACTATGGAGGGGCTCTTTCTACCACAGTCACGCTCAAACATCAGTCAACACACTATGCTTTATTCGATTAGGCATACTGTCTCTATCAGCCCAATAGCAGATGACCGAAACGTGCTTGGGCAGAAAGACAGCTGCCACGACCACCAGCAGCACCACTACCACTTGACGGCAATCGAAACGGAAATCATCGGATTCCATTTTACTGCGTCTGGTTAAGAGTTAGTGAGAAAAAACGGCTATTCTCCGATTTTGGTGTTAGCTTGGTATGTCATTAGTCCCTCATCTCAACCATGCCGTCACCACGCACGTTTCCTACCTCCCCCTGGGGAGAGTTCAAGACTCCTTATGAGTGGATGCATTGCTCTTGATTAGCATTCAGTACGCCATACTCTGTAGAGCCACCGTTATCTGGGTCTGGAGCAACCCCTCTCTGACCCATATGCAGCCCCGGGTTGGCCAGCATCAGCAGGGGACTGGATGTCCTCATCGTGCTTGTTTGTGATGCTGTCACGCGGTTGTCTTTTTTAATCTCGTAGTACGACGAGTAGGACGTGCATGTCACGGGTAGTCTTCTGCTCTCGCGGCTACGATGGCACTGTACGGACTATGCTCCGGAGCATGTACTGTTTCTATCCGGCTTGTTCAGTTGCACTGCATGGATTAGACGCAATCTCCTAGCCAATAAGGGAACTGGTTTCAAATCGTTTCGAGTTTTCGTATCTTCTCCGGACACTCTGACTGGTCTCTTCTAGTGGATTCGGCCTAATTCCCCCCGCGCCGATTTCCCCAGCCTGGCTCTATCCACGGCTTGGTCCGGACAGTAGCTAAGTTCCACCATGTCTATACTTTTGCAACGGGCATCCAATTGCTGTCCCCGGCCTAGAAATGCCTCCTCTTTTCCTTTATCCCCATTCGACATGTCCGCTGCAGATCGCCTCTTGTCCGGCAGAAGACTATTTCACTTTTGCCCGGTCCTTTCCACGAGCAAGCATATGTTTACTCTGTGCTTGAAGTCCGGCAAATCAGATGCGCGGGTGCGTTTCCTTTCGGCCTCCGGGGTTGCATCTGGGAACCGTGGATGGAACCTGGGGAAACGGGGGAAACCGAGAACTATAAGTATAGTCGTTCCCCGTGCTTTTTCTCTGCCTTTATGTTCTAGCAGAGTCGTTGATTGGGGCTAGCGTTGCTTGCATTTCCGTTGCCAACTTAATTGGCTTTCTTCCTCTCAAGCCTTTCCCTTCCCTACCCGTTTTATTTAATTTTTTTTTTTACCTCACCTTCTTACTTTCTTACCAGTGCGAGCATGGATGAAAAGCAATTGGAAGCCAAGGATATCGACAAAGAATCCCTGGACGGATTTGCCTTTCATGCCGAAAATGCAACAACGGACCGGGAACCATACGGCCCACCGGGTCTGCGCGGCCTGGTAGCCAACCCATTTGTGTTCCTCTGCGCAGCATGTTCCACGCTAGGAGGTCTTGTGTTCGGTTACGACCAGGGTGTGGTGTCCGTTATTCTGGTGATGGATCAATTTCAGGAACAGTTCCCGCAGGTGGCCCCTGGGGCTCCTGGAGGCGGATTCTGGAAAGGTCTGATGACGGCGATGATCGAGTTGGGCGCTTTGGTCGGCGCGTTGAATCAGGGTTGGATTGCGGACAAGATCTCTCGACGGTACTCGATTGTGGTTGCTGTTGTTGTGTTCACCATTGGCTCGGTTTTGCAAACTGCTGCGATGAATTATGCCATGTTGACTGTTGCGCGAACGATTGGTGGTATCGGTATTGGCATGCTTTCCATGGTTGCTCCTCTTTACATTTCAGAGATCAGTACGTTCGTGCGTCACTTTAATGAAGCCCACCCCCTAACCGTTGCGATCCCTAGGTCCTCCCGAATGTCGTGGTACGCTGCTAGTGATGGAGGAATTCTGTATCGTGCTGGGAATCGTCATCGCATACTGGATCACATACGGTACACGATTCATGGCAGGCGAATGGTCCTGGAGACTCCCTTTCCTGTTGCAGATGGTCCCTGGGTTCATCCTGGTCGCCGGTGTGGTCTTGTTGCCGTTCTCTCCCAGATGGCTCGCTTCCAAGGAGAGATACGATGAAACACTGCAAAGCCTTGCGAAGCTGCGACGACTGCCGCCGTCGGATAAACGAGTGCGACAGGAATTCTTGGATATCCAGGCGGAGGTTCGTTTCCACAAGGAAATGAGTGCAGAGAAACATCCCAACCTTCAGGGTGGTGGGTTCAGAAAAGAATTCCTCTTGGAAATGGCGTCTTGGGCGGATTGTTTTAGCAAGGGGTGCTGGCGCAGAACTCATATCGGCGTTGGAATCATGTTCTTTCAGCAGGTGAGTAGCGACCCGTATCCTCCTATCAGACGGATACTGATACGCTATAGTTCATTGGCGTCAACGCTCTAATCTACTATTCACCAACTTTATTCGAAACCATGGGCCTAGACACAGACATGCAGCTCCTAATGTCGGGCATCCTTAACGTAACCCAGCTCGTAGGTGTAACCACCTCAATCTGGAGCATGGATACACTCGGTCGACGATGGCTGCTTCTGAGCGGCGCCGCACTCATGACAGTATGCCATGTTATCATCGCAGTCCTTGTTGGAATGTACTCCGACAACTGGCCCGCCCACACAGCCGAGGGCTGGGCCAGTGTGGCATTGCTGCTTCTGTACATGCTCGCGTTTGGGGCTTCTTGGGGGCCAGTACCGTGGGCGATGCCATCTGGTACGCATCAATTGAAAGCCGAAAATAGAAAACATGCACTGACGCAGCGCAGAGATCTTCCCGTCCTCGCTCCGTGCAAAGGGTGTGTCCCTTTCGACTGTGTCCAACTGGCTCAACAACTTTATCATCGTGAGTCACCGATATGTTAAACAAAGCATGTAATCAAATATGGAAATGCCGGTGCTGACGACACAGGGCCTCATTACACCCCCGTTAGTCGAAAACACGGGCTTCGGCGCATACACCTTCTTCGCCGTATTCTGCCTCCTCGCCTTTGTCTGGACATTCTTCTTTGTCCCCGAGACCAAGGGTCGCTCACTGGAACAAATGGACCACGTTTTCAAGGACAACTCGAGCGCCGCCGAACAAGAGCGCCGCCGGGCCATTGAAACCGAGCTACTCCGAGCGGAGGCCCATTATTTGGAGGAACCGTAGGGCAATTAATCTTTCGACTATCAATCGACGTCCATGTGATCGCTGGCAAACATGGAACCTTGTCTAAGAACTATCTCGGGGAAGAATCCGGTGCGGAGTGCTCCGTATCCACTGTGCCGGTGGAATTTTGGTCTTGTGCACCGGATTGGCGCCCTGCATTGCATTGTCAATTTCTCTCTTATGTACATAATACCATGACCTTTCGTGATGATAGCGCATAAACGAAATATAACGAACGATTACGAAAAAAAATAAATAAATAAACAAATGACAAATCAAAGTTTAAGAAAAGACGCCGAATAACACCGAATCTGGCAAAAGGGCTGATCGCTTACAGTTACCGCTTGTACGGTCGAATAGAAAGTCTGTCTGAACCAACAATTATGCATAGCATGCACCGTAGGCGCCCAGACGCAGCGGCGGATATGCGTTATGAGATCCTGTGCGCTCAGCTCGCTTATGTATAGGGCGTTGGTGTGAGGTACGTACTTTGTACATAATAATACATGGCGAAATGTATGTGCCACTTACGGATTTCCGCGCCGCATGCATTGATTTTACGCCGGTGCTAGCCTAGTGTCCCTCTCAGGTCACAGGCCACAGGCCACAGGTCACAGTTCACAGACCGACTGTCAAGCCAGGTCGACAGGATCGATAAAGTACGGAAAAGAACTCCGTGGGCCGGGCCTAGATGATCCTCATTGATTGTACAGGTACGGAGTACATACACTTCTATTACTGGTAAATTCGTATAGATTTACTTTTTACTCGGTACATATTTATTACTATTAACTGATCGATTGTGTTATCGTGCCGCTAATTATGGATAAGCGTTGTCCGTCCGAGTCCGTGCCCAAGTTTAGCACATGACACGATGCATGGCTAATGTAATTAATAGAGGGGGCCAAACGTGCCGGCCGTAAGCAATAAGCAGTGGCAAGAAACTGGGCTTCGTTTGTTTCATTTTGACACACTGTTATAGGTGTTTTCGAGTGTGCCTCGTCTATTCTTGCTATACAAGGTCTCTCCATAATGGAAAGGCATTATCTGCCTCGGGCCCATCCAGGGGCCCAACCAAAGTGTATCTCTGGGGCTGAATGGCCTTGGAACAAACTATACTCGATACGTACTAGTGCTCTCGCGGAATGTTCCCGGCTGTCCTAGAGCAGAGCCTCCAGAACACACAGATACTGTGTTCTATGCGCCCATCCACCCAGACAATAGAGAGCGACAGGAGAACCAGCCACAAAAAACAGACTGACTGATAGTTAGGCCTGACAGATAAACCGTGAGTCAGTTAGTGACAGACCAATTGTCCCATAAACTGCAGCTCCCGAAGCATTACGGGGTCAATCATTGGAGGAAATAATTTCCGTGACGTCGTCCATTCGTCAATACTCCCATCGGCGCTGCGTTCTTGTATCCAAACTATTGATTATCGTCCCTGTTATCTCGGTTCGGCTAGTGTGGTTTGTTTTTTCTGTGTCTGGTCTGGTTCTTTGGTTCGACCCCTCAGGTCGTGACCTGACAACTCCCGTGAGGCTGATTTTCGAACTTTGGTACATTGTACGATGTATTTTCCCTTTTTCGTGGCCTCTCCACTGTCCTGTCCAGAGCTTCGGTGTCGGTGCTTTGTACTGATGGGCACTGATCACAATGGAGAATCGAAACCGGGGACAGGGCGAGAGGGGAAAGGCGACTGCAGCACTGCCCTGGATCTGACCAGAACCTCCGAGATGACATATCAATACGGAGCATACGGTGGCAGGGGTGGTCAAAAGACCGAGGGAAAGAACAAAAAAAAAAAAAAGGACTCCAAGAAGGGTAATAAAAAAAAAAGAAATAACAACCAGAGTGTTTCATATGCGGTTTTCGGAAAATGCACAATGCTAAAAATGCCAAATGCCAACAATCAAGCCCGGCCGTTTGCTATGGTTTGCTTGCTTTTCTTTTTGTTCTTCTGCGTAATCACACGGCCGGAACCGACAACAGCCAGTAACGAGCGACGGGCGGTTTTTAGACAGGCTTCTATACGATACGATGTTGGGTGCAAGACCACCTGTACCTGTACTAGAGCCGTGGCAGTGATTGTGAACAGCCCGGTTCCAACCCAACCCACTTCTATGTACTCTCGGCCCATCAAGTCAACGTTCAAATGCGGGTTATTGTACATTAAATACGACTAAGTCCCGGTTTTTTCGAAAGCCAAAAGGCATAAAAACGACGGACGGCACATGCTACTACACTAGGGCTGCAGCCAATATCGAGGCAGCAATAATTTGTACATTGGACGAATCCACTGTACTTGTATGTTTAGTTACTACTTGAGGCTCTTTTCTTTTCTTTTCTTTTTTTAATTGCCCCGAAGCATTTCTACATTTACTAGCTTGATGCATACTACGACTATCTTTCCTTTCGGATTTGCATCGCTCTTCCCCGACTCGCCTCGTGTTTCCTGTACGACTGCATTTGCCTCCTAAATACAGCTACTTGTTATATACATCGATCACCACCTGCCACCACCGCCAGATGTCTTACAGAAACATACCCTCTTCTCAGCCACATCGCCGGCCTCGCTCGTCCCAAGGTCCACCTTCGTATGCTACTACCACACCCGCAGTTGAGTCACCGCTGCACCTCAACCCGAACCCCAGTTTATCGCAGAACCACCTCTCCATCCCCGCTCGGGACCCTTCGGGCTTCGCAGATCCAATTACTAGTACTGGTCCTGTTCCCAGCATAGCAGGCGATTTTGCGAATCTAAACACAGTTCCGAGAGCTGGTGTTCGTGGCGCACGCAGCTTCTCGTCTCCGTCACCGGCAATTGGATTGAATACAGGGCCGACTGGGTCGCCGTTTTTATCGCCGGGGGTTTATTCTGGAGCGCAACAGTCTTCGCAGAATCGTGGGCAATTGGCTGCGTCAGATCCACGGTATACCACGGCGAGATCTGTCGCGGTCGGGTCGGAGTACTTGTCGGGGAATATGGCGCACGAGGCACATAGTATGTTTCCTAGCCATGCAGTGCTGGTATGTAATTGTATTTACTGACAGAATAGACTGGGGTTGGCAAGGACGGCCGTCGCATTCGCATCTTCAACAGTCACCTATAGGTTTCGACCAGTCCTATTCAGCACAGCAGTCGGTGTCGCCGGGGGGTTTCCCTATTGATTACGATGCGCGGCAAGGTACGCCACGGAATTATTATCAGTCGTCGCCGTATCTTTCGGTTCCTAGTCATGGGCTTTCTCAAGGGGCCCATCAACCGAGGAGGTATGTTGATGGCCTATGCTTGCTATAGCATGGAAGTGAACTGACGTGGGTAGTGTTTCCATGTCATACGCATATCCCAGTAGTTCGGTAACTGGGACGCTTCCATCCATGTCAGACCAATCATTCCTGCCCTCGTGCGTTGTACTACGTTGGTTAAGAAGGATATTCCGGCTAACTGCTGCAGATCACCCTCATACTTCGTCAACCAACCCGAATATTACCTCCCAGAAACTTCACTTCCGTGAGTCAGATCTATATTTTCATTCAACGATTAAAACACTGACAAACAATCTTCTAGATCTCACGCACCCTCAATACCAACCAGCCCACAACCCCAACACCCAGGCGCAGGCCCAAGTCCATACTATACCTCTCCCTCACCCGCCCCAACAGCATCCGCATCCGCACCAGCATCCTCGTCAACCGACCAAGATCGCCAAGTTCGAGTCATAAGTTTCCGCCCCAAGCCGCAATGCTGGGAGCACGGCTGCAACGGTCGCGAGTTTTCGACATTCAGCAACCTGCTTCGCCATCAACGGGAAAAATCGGGTGTCGTGGCCAAGGCTGAATGCCCGGTGTGCGGCGCAGCGTTTACCCGCACGACAGCACGGAATATTCACCTTGCGCAGGGGAAGTGCAAGGGGAGAGAGTAGTTTTGACTGGGCTGATGGGCCCCTGGGTATTGTGTAGTAATGGAGATGGAGATGAAGTCAAGAATCTGGTTATGAATTGGTTTGATTCAACATATGCATGTCGGTGTTTGGCGTTTCTCGTGGGCATAGGGAGAATATTTGCTTCGTTTATTATTTTTTTTTTGTCTAATATTACATTGTGATATACAGAGTCTTGAGCTTGAATTGATACCACTCTTCATGCAAGTCTTTCATTGATGACTGCACACATATGGGGACACTGGAATCCATAATTCCATTTTCTCAACTCACAGCTTATTCAAATCCCCCACAAGAGCTTATGGGTAATGTTACCAAGCCGTGGGACCAGATCTATTATAGTATTCTGCAGCGTCATCTGTTGGTTGCCATGGGATTGTGAATACTTAGGTGCGGTGAACCGCCGATTGTACGGAATCAATTGAATTATTTTGGGAAATGGTTTGGCTTCTAGGGCCGGATGTTCAGAGACAGTGAGACGCTGTTCGTATACAGAGCAATGCTCGAAGTAGGTTCTGAGATAATCATCATGAAATGGGGGATTTCGATTAACGTTTGAGTCGCCAAGTCCGAGAGAACGGCTCCAAATGACGCCCTACGCTTTTGAATGGAATATCTAGATATGCCTCATTATAGCGAGGCCAAACAGCTGGTCCTAGGTCCAGCAGAATCCGATCTTACCAATAAAAGACACCAGGGAATTGCTATTGACAAGCAACGGGGAAGGAAAGCCATCCATTACAAAGCTTACCAAGCTTGGGCATTTTGATGGCGCGCGAGACAACTGCTTTGGCGGGTTTGACCAAATATCATATCGGGCCACATATCGTAGAGCGGTACATAGATTGGCTGTGCATACTAATATTCAGAACCTAGAATTTAGAAAGCACATGAATTAATCACGCCTCTCAAACCTCAACGGTACATCATCCCTCATACCCAGCGTCAGAAACGCCGAACTCTCTCCCAGCACCTTCTCAGCCCTCTCCCTCGCCTCCCTTTCCTCCCCAACAAGCCTAATACGATACCGCCAAAAAGCAACACTCAGAGTAGCCACAAACTCCACCTCCGCGAATTTCTTCCCCATACACGCCCTGCTTCCATCACTGAACGGGATGAATGCGCCGCGGACGGGCTTATGCACAGTATCGAGATCTAGTCCTGCGACATTTAACCCTTCGATTTCTTCCTTTTTTGCTAGGAAACTGGCTATGTTGCGTTTGTCCCAGCGGCGCGGGTTGAAGGTGGTTACGTCGGGGCCCCAGTACTCGGGAGAGTAGTGTAGGGCATTTGGATTGAGGTAGATTAGGACGTTTGGTGGGAGGGTGTAGGTTGTTGAGAGGTGGGTTATGGGGGCGGGGGAGTGAGAGGTCCATTTTGGGAGCGCTACGACTGGGGGGTAAAGACGGAGTGTCTCCAGCTGCATCCAGTTAGCTAGTGTTGATTGGCGTGGAAAAGGGTGGGAATGGGAACGAAAAAGGCATACCATAACGCAAAGTGGAGCAATTAACTTAGGAAACATCTGACTATAGTCCCATTCCGCTGGATCATCGAGCTCATCGGCAACCGCTTCTTTGATACCCTCATACAACCAATCCTGGATATCCTGATGCATAGCAAGCAGCACAAACGCGAACCGGAGACTCGTCGAAGATGTCTCATGTCCAGCAATCGTAAACATGAATAAATTTCCCAGAATCTCCTGATCTGAGAGGCCAGCGCCGTATTTCGACTTCGTGTCTTCTTTTCCAGACTTCTTCTCCTGTTCTTCTCGTCGCGCGCGAACTAGTCCTGCTAGCAGGTAGTGCGCGTTACTTTCTTCTTGTTCTGCCATTCTGATTAAAGCGCGGAGGTAATTGCCTAGGTCGTGGTATACTTTGAGAGGCGTTTTTAAGAACGGTCGTAGTATGTAAGATAGCCATTTCGGGAGAATCCCAACGGCGAGGAAGATGGTGGTCAGATTAGGACCTATATACTCCGCGACAGACCGGAATGTGAAATTGTATCCTGGTGGTGGTGTAGCAGAATCTCGAAATTGGTTGTGCGCATTTGCCTTTTCCGTTGTGTTCTCATGTGAAGGTTTGAAAGGGAGGTGTACGCCAAATCCCGCGCCACAAAAGATATTCAATGTTAGTCTTGTGATATCGTCTTGTAGAGCTGGGACGATAAAATTGGATGAAGTGCCGCTGGTGCTGGAGTATTGGTCTACCCAGTGGGCTGTCATTTCAATGGTTTGGCGGATGCTTTCTTGCCAGACTAGGGCATTGTTCTTTTCGTTGAATGAGGATTGGGTGTAGCGGCGGTGACGGGTCCATTCTCTTTCTTCGCTCTGTGGGTGTTACTCTCATTTCTGATTTGGGTATAGGGTCGACTTACAGTAAGAACATTCGTACCGTATATCTCCATTCCCTCTACCATCATTAGCTAAGCATCCACCAAATCTGTAGGTATGAAAACGCACCATACTGATGAGTCGGTTTCGGAAACCTCTGCCTCTGCTTACAAACCTGCGCAATAACCCCCGCATCCCCAACCTGACAACTGACTGTCCCCGGCGTAACGATTAAATGAACACCCCCATACTTCCTCTTCAACCGATCCTTGACCGCCCACCGGAACTTGAACCCGCTATCGTAGATATAGTCTGCCAGGCTTGTTGGGAGCCAGTTTTTTACAAGGTTTTGGAAGGTCCTGGTTTCGAGGAGGCCGAGCCAGAGGACGTTGACTTCGGAGACGGGGAAGATGTAATAGGGGAGACCGGTTGAGCGGGCGAGGCGGATGTTGTGGAGGACATTGTAGAAGGAACGGAGGATGGGGAGTGAGAGAAGGAGGAGAGCTAGGGTGAGGATCGCCATGCTGTTGTTGTGTAGAGAGGTGTCTGTGGGTTAAGATGGGGCCCATCCGGCAGAGTTCGCCTTTTTATATGCTTATGCCGAGCGATAATGGTGTAAGATGGCTCTCGCTTATCAGGTACACTTCGTACACCTCTTACAACCTGCCTCGATCGACTCTTCAGTCGCTATTCACGTCTATCACAACCAAGCAAAATAAGCATAATTATACGAATGGGCCAATCACAAGCCCTAAGTATGAATTCCCTAAACCGCAATAGCGTTTCAGCCTAATCTCGTCTGGATGTCACGTGTCATCCAGCAAACAATTGTGAGACGAAGCGTTCATTTGTACTGTTAAGGGTAAAGAGTGGCATATTGATTTGAAATCGCTATCGCCGCGCCAAGATGAATGCCTCAGTGAAGAGGTGTCGAGCGAGTAAGCCTAAAGTCCGGACAGGCTGTCTCACCTGCAAGTCAAGTCACCGAGGCCAACTGAGAACAAGACAAACACTGAACAGCCCGAATCGAAATAGGGCACGCAGGATAAAATGCGACAAGACAAAGCCGGAATGCAAACGGTATGACGCGTCGCACCTCAGACAACCCTGGTCAGGTCTGAACTGATAACGCATGCAGTTGTGAACTGTAAAATCGGCGGCAGAAAATGCGATGGCTATCTCCCAGCACAAGAGAGATAGCTTGGAATAGTGCCCACGCAGATTATCGGTGTGCCGACGGTGACCTTACCAGGCGAGTCGCGAGCGGTGGTGTTCTTTTTCCGTAAGAGTGCGCCGCTGCTGGCAGGGTTTTTTGAGAGTGCGCTTTGGAATGGAAGTGTGTTGCAGCTCGGTCTTGCGGAGCCGGCTATTCGGCAGACTATTGCGGCTATTGGGTAGGTTCATGAATAGCACGGGTTAAAGAGATTGGAGGATAGCAATGACAGCAGTGCTGGGTCCGAAACTGCAGTGCAACTGTACAATCGCGCCATTCGGTTGGTTTTCGCAAGGGCAAACGTAGATCAAAATGCTATTCCTACGGTGACGATGACAAGTATCCTGTTTACTTGTTTTGAGTTTCTCCGTGGTATTGCTCTAGTTGCGGCATCACATCACCAGTGGTGCCCGTCTGTTACAGGAGCGGCGCAACAAAACTGGTATCAGCCCATGGCCCCGTGGGTTAAACCATATAAGTCATTTGAATCACAGTTTATGGAGACAGAACTTTCACCAATTCTGAGTCTCTTCAACTCAACACATGCGAGTTCGGTCCCGGTCAGCGCAGTCGGGTTGTTCTCAATGCGGTCGAAGAGCAGGGCTTCCTTGTACTCGCAGACAAGTTTGAAAGCCTCCGCGAAGCAAGCGTCGCACTCGTAGACCTTTTGACTTCAACATCCATGCTATTCAGTAACATGGACGGGGGCGTTGGCAAAGGACAACCCGCCAACACCAACCTCGTGACAGTCTTCAGTGGTATCCGCAACAACCTCGGCCGGTGGAAGGCAAATTTCGAGGATCTTGTTGACGCAAAAGGACAACATGGGATAAAGCACAAAGAAGTGCTGCAGTCAATATCCGTATTATGTGGTGTAGTACGGACATAGGCATTCTTTCTTATACAATGGGAACCGAAACCGCCTGGGATGCGCACCGGGATAGCTTTGGACAGATCCTGCGCCTGTCCGAATCACTCACCTCGGACATAGATCGCTACCCAGATGAAATTTCCAAAACAATCAGTCTGAATCTGGGTTGATATTTCCTCTTCATGCAGTGATCTGGAAGTGCCGCTGGCCGCATCTGCGTCGTCGGGGATTGGTCCTTCTACTTAGGAGCCCAAAACGGGAATGGCTGCTTGAGGCAGAGCGGTATCATGCATTATTTACACGAGTCATAGAGTTCGAGAAATCTACCCTGTCGGTCCCTTTTATAGATACACCCGATGAAGACGAAGAGGATTTCCTCCCGCCCGAACACGCGCGCATCCACGATTTCTATTGGTAGCCCTTTCCCAATATTACATCAAGAACAGGCAACGTTTGTCTGGGACTTAGTAGGTTGAGGGTGAGCTATGCAGTATCAAGGAGCTTTTCCCCTTGTAGTCATGTAATAGATATTGCCTATGCAGAATGGAATTTTTGTTGACACGAATTTGAAGCGCACTTACAGGGCATTGGTTGTGAAAGTGTATTCATTCTCGGAAATGCTACACGTTATTTAGGCAGACAGAACTCAAGCTTGTTCGCTGTATAAACATTTCCTCCATGCATACCCATGGAAGTATAACATCTACAACCCAGGGGAAGAACTTACCCATAACCCAACAATAACAGTCCCCGCCATCCAATCCTTATAATCCTCACTAGTGGCAATACCGCAGCAACAGCCCCAACCCCGCAGAGGAACTTGTACATATGCATCCCAACCATTGCCTTCGCAGGCCGGTATGCATATAGATCAGTCATCAACATATTAAACGCATTGTTTGCACCGACAATCGTATTTCCAACAGAAACAGCATGATCAGCGGCGCCGAGATATGCACATTATAATTCGTTACCCAGCTTTACCCCAGCAAGCAAAGACAAGTATACCAACGACGCATCGAGAGTAATTACGCAATCGTGATCATATTCAAGGGACAAGGCATGGCGGTAGGGGACCCGGCATCTTGTGCACGGAACCCTATGGACGGCTTGCTTTGGGATAGCTCCGGACGACCAAGGCGGCTATGTGCCAGTTGACGGCCACATTGACACTGCGGCAAAATCCCCCCGCCATACGAGGATTTGAGGAAGCAGCTAGACACATTGCTTGGTGATTGAGGATTATGAAGGCTAACTAATTTAATGTGATGTCAGGGGGCTGGGAGATGATAAGTCTTGGTAGGCTTCTGGAACAAATGAGTACTGTCAAGTACATGATATGTTGGGGTTACTACATAGCTCATAATTCAGAATATTCTGTCGACGTGTCAGACTGCCATACCCTCAAAGGGATGAGCTGAGATTCTAGTAGAGTGAGCTGAGATGCAATCAGACTCAATTACATGTCGAATTGTAGTCACCGTAGGTCACGTGCCGAAGCTCCGGAGTTCAGCCTCTGATGAGCCGCAATCACTAAGACCAGACGTCTAACCAAACCAAAGCTTCACAAGCAGCTTCTGGGAATCCCTGGCCATTCAGCAATTACTGCGCCGGTATTCCTTACTCTCAATTTTTGAAGACACCTTCCATCTCATCTTTCTTAAGTTTCTTCCCGTGCAATAGCAGCACGGAAATCCGCCCAAGATGAAGCTTGTCCGGTAAGTTGAGCTACGTTATTGCTAGATGTTTAGCGCTATGGCTCGCGGGTGGATGCAGCTGCTGGAGAATGTCCTGGCATATATGTAGTCGCATTGAGCCAAGAAGAATGGGCTAACGCGGACGTGCTATAGCTTTTTGATGAAATGCGCCAACGAGACCGTGACGATCGAGTTGAAGAATGGTGCGTCCACTCCATCCATTCTCGCTATCACATCCTTTTTTGGGCTCAACTGATAAACAATAGGAACAATCCTCCACGGCACCATCACCTCCGTCTCGCCGCAGATGAACACCGCCCTGCGCACCGTCAAGATGACCCCCAAGGGCCGCGACCCGATCTCTCTCGACACGATTAATATCCGCGGTTCGACGATCCGGTACTACATACTTCCCGACAGCTTGCCCTTGGATACTCTCCTTGTCGATGACCAGCCGAAGCCCAAGAACAAGGCGCGCAAGGAAGCAGAGCGTGGAGGTCGCGGTGGCCGTGGTATGGGACGGGGTGGCCCCAGAGGTCGTGGTCGCGGACGGGGACGGGGCAGGGGATTCTAAGCTGGGATTGCAGGTCGAGGTTTGAAGGGGTTTCATTTGTTGTTTGCTTATCTCATTTCTATCGAAAGGAGTTCGTGTTTTGGGCCTGTTTCGTTTGTTTCTTCGCTTGTGTGATGGGCAAAAGATATAATCTCATTCTGTTTCATTGCAATTTGTTGAGACGAGAGTGCTTCGACGAACAATCCTGAGTGGATAACATCGAGAGCGAAGCGTCGTGTATGCATCGATGAGCCAGAGGCGTGATGCAATCGACGGGAGAGGAGGGTGCTTGCCAGCTGAATAAGTATCTAAACCACCACACCGTCCAACGGTATCAAGATATCCAAGAATATAATCCAACCAGAAAGCTACCTAACTACTCGCCCTTCCATATCCTCACAATCGCCAACTTCTCCCACCCGGCCTGCTTACCACTATGCCCAACCGTTTCAGCCTTCCATCCATTCCCCCACCCTCGTATCCGCTCCTTAACCTTCTCCGGTCGATTCTGCTTACAGAGCAACACATACGCAACCCCGCGCACAGGATCCAGAATCTGCGGAATCGCTTCTAGCAGCCGATCAGTGGTCTCCATTCCATCAACACCGCCCGCATATGTTAACGAAAGGAAGTACGAGTCCTGCTCGAACTTGGCAGATCGCGACATATCCTTCTTGTCTTCCTGTTCTGTCACGGTGGGTAACCGGGGTGCTTCTTCTGACGGGACATAGGGGGGATTAAACAAGAGAACGTCGACACTCCCTGGTCGGATGGGCGTGCATAAATCGGACATGATGGAAGCTATGTAGGGTGTTTTTGCTGTAGGCGCTGACTTTGATGCTTGTGTTTGTTGGTCGCGAACCGCCTTAACCGCTGTTTCCCTCGTCGCTAAGCACGCATTGCGGTTCACATCCGTCCCCAGAGCTAGTACATCCCGACGACCGAAGATATGCTGCGAATTGGCGGCTACGAAACCTAGGACAACGCCGGAGCCGGTCCCGACTTCGACGACTAGAGGTGATGTAGATGTGCTATCGTGCGGTGATGTGTTGGATGGGCTGTTAAAGCGGTGGGAGAGCCATGTTGACTCGGATTCAGAGGAGAGTGTGTCAAGGAAAAGATAGGAGTCTTCGGAAGGTTCGTAGATGGTGTCAAAGGAGACGTGGGAGGTACATGGTGTAGGGAGCATCTTCGGGGGTTGATGAGTGTGGTCGGTGACTGAGGAGGGGCTTATAGTCCCATATATACAATTCCCGTAGTCAGAACGAGCGTCAGATGCTCAATATCATCTCATCCAGACCCTTCAATAAACGATTGAGCAGTATACTGTCCATTTTTCTATGACCTCAAAATAAAACTAACTATTCGCCACCGCCTACCGGTCTCGTTCCCAAACTGCGGCAGTAAATCATCGGAACCCTCCTCAACTACACCTACAACACCTACACTCAAACAAGAGCAGCAGTCAAATCAATCCGACAAAATGAGAGTCTTCTCCCGGTTATTAATGGCTACGCCATCTTCAATGGGCTCCAAGTCCAGCCTCAGCGAAGCTATGGCCCTCCTCCCACCCCTCCAACTGTACCGCCGCCTTCTCCGCGTTCATCGCAAGAAGCTTGATCCCGAAATGCGCATTCTAGGCGATTTGTATGTCAAGGCGGAATTTCGGGCGCATAGGGATGTTGAGAATCCGGTGCATATTGTGCGTATTCTTCCCGGGGGGATGTGCGGGTTAAATTGCTGGGGAATGAAGCTGATTAGACCAGATCGGGTTCTTAACGGAGTGGCAGCTCTATGCCCAAAAGCTGGAAGGGGATGCTTGGGCTGGGGATAAGTTGGATAAGGCGAAGTTGGATAAGATGAGTGGTGTGTCTCTCCCTTCTTCATCTCGTGGTTTCATGATGCTAATGCTATGCAACGGCTATAGATCAACAGCTCGGGCAACTTTACGAATTGATGCAGACTATCAGAACCAAAGATGAGGGAGAAGGAGAGAACCAGTGATTTATACCTCAGGACAGCGCATCTTCTTGATAATCTCGAACAGTACTCTATCCGGCTTATCCGACGCGAACCGGACGACAGGATTTGTCCGCAAATTCTGCTCTGGACTCCTCCCTGACCACTTGCATGTCCGAATATGGCATTTGTTGTGTTGTTGCAACTGTGTCTGTATATATATATATACCCCGATTCATTAGCTGCTGGCTTTGAAAGATGGCGGCATTCTGTACATTACCTCTTCTATGATATACAAATTTTATGAAAGATGCATACCCTGCATTCTGACACCGACACCTACAGATTACCGGAAGCAACCAACCAGCAACCTTAACCACCATAATAGACGAAGGAAAACACTACATAGCAGTGACCAAAACAACTGGCTTTGTACTCCGGAGTCGACTCGTCTGGTTCGTGGCTCGATAAAACAACCGAACCGCAAAACTAGCCACCACCGGTTGCAGACATAGCGCATACAGCGTTCCGAGGAGGAAATTATCCAGGGTTGACGGAACCGTGGTGGGGGTTGCTATGAGGAGGGTGATGTTGAAAACTAATAGGCCACACAGAAAAGCGGTGATGCAGTCTGATTGTACAGACAGGGCCATGTTGTGAGAGCTGAGAATTTGAGACTGAATCTGACGCTGTAGACGTGCGTTGAAGAATGGATTGCACTTCTTCGTTGGTGGATAGGGCATCTCAGTGCATCCTTCTCCGGTCTCCACGTCTCGGCAGTGGCGGAAGACTCCGTATTGCCCTTACATAGGCACATGCCAGCGTAGGACAGTTATTGAGCGCATTTACGATCTGCACACTGATAAGGCAGTCGGTATAGACAGATACATACATGTACGGACTAGTGTATTCTTCCGAGTCGGGCCGGCTCAACTTTGAGAGTTCGATAAACTTTGACTTGAGTGTATGTCGAAGTGTCAGACCTCCTCACGTCGACCTATGACTATATCGTCTTTGCAAGTATCAGGGTGAAGCTCAAGCCCAGGTACACCCTTAATGGACCCTGATCTCGCGCCCTCAATGGCACGAACAACATCGAACGAACCGTTCCTTTCGGACGTCTCACTCTCACTACCAAGACCAGACCTCAACGAGATATACTGGTCTCCTTTCGGCACAGACACAATGGTAGCCTGTGCCGTATCCAAGGACGAGGGTGGATTCTCCCTCTCCTTCCTCGAAGAAAACATAATCGGAAGGCAACCATGTATGAGCCTTCTCCATCGCAACACAATGGGCTCAAACATCGTTCTCCCTATGGACATAATGCCAGTCCAAACCATCACAACCATTCTATCAGGTACAAGCCGAACAAGAAATCCAACTGGAAACGTCAACAGCCCAAACAGCATGGACCAGCCCCATTGCGCTCCTGTCAGCACGACGGTCCCGAATGCCTCGCCGCCTTTGAAGATAATAAGAACTTGACCGGCAACTATCACAGCCTGGACGAAGAAGAAGCTGTAGTTGTGGTTGATTCCGTCGAGGAAGTTCCAGCCGTTGTCGACCCTTCGAGAACTATTATATATCTAGTGCTTAGTCTACGACGTTTTCAATAGAGAGGGGAGGGAGAGCTCACTTCAACATGTTGAAAAACTGCATCCAGACGTATATATTAAAAGTCATCGTTTGTACCTGGTGCCTCTCCGCCTTTGTGCTGCAATGGAATAGCCGCTCCCCCGCGTAATACAACACAAAGATAACGGCGAGTTGGTATATAGACTGACCCGCGATCATCTTCCACATGGTTACCTTGACGATGGGAGAGTCCCTGGGCTCTGGGGCGCGCTTGAGTAATCGGCGAGTGGGAAGGTCTGTGGCAAGAGCCAAAGCTGAAAATGTGTCCATGATGAGGTTTATCCATAGAAGTTGAACGACGGTGAAAACGGATGAATTTGTGCCGCCAGATAGGGCGGAGAGAATGGTAAGTATACCGGCAGTGATGTTGATTGTGAATTGAAACTGTTTATCTATCAGCTGCTGTTCTTGATAACACAACTAATCATGTTGATTTACCTGCAGGAACTTCTCTGCAGCGTCATTAACAGCCCTCCCCCACAGCATGGCCTTGACAATAGAAGCAAAATTATCATCCATCAGGATGATCGACGATGCCTCCTTCGCTACCTCAGTCCCTTGAATTCCCATGGCAAATCCCACATCAGCTTCCTTGAGCGCTAGAGCATCATTGGATCCATCGCCCGTCACGGCAACAATCTCCCCCAGGCGTTTCATATGGGACACGAGTCTAAGTTTGTCCTCGGGGCTGGATCGGGACAGGATCTGCAACCGCGGTAGGACCATGTCTAGTTGGGATGAAGATAGCTTGCGGAAGATTGAACTATCCATTGCGATGCCCCCTGGTTGGTAGATACCGCATTCTAGGGCGATCGCTTTCGCGATAAGGAATGTGTCGCCGGTAACCATTCGTACACTGACTCCGGCTGATTGGCAGTCGTGAACGGATTGGGTGACTTCTGGCCTTAGGGGATCTCGTAGTGCAAATATTCCGATTAGTACCATGCTTTTCTGAGCCTTGTCGAGGAGATTGTTCGACCCGGGCTCTAGTAAAGGCCAGTGGTCGAAGTCACGGTATGCCAAAGCTATCGAGCGAAGCGATTTCCTTGAGAAGCTGCGCAGATCGTCTCCTATGGCGGTACGGAACTCGTCCTGTAGATTTTGCGAGGAGTGACCGCTGTCAGAATCTGCTAAAATGAGACTGCAGCTTTGAAGAACCGTTTCGGGAGCTCCCTTGAGGAACAGCCTATAAGAACCGGAAGAAATCCGCACAACAACGGCCATGCACTTCCTATTGGCATTGAATGGGAAGATTTCGACTATACGCGCTCTTCCTCTTTCCGCAGTCACGCTGTTCGCGTGGAGGTTAGATCGTGCGAACTCGATTAGGGCAACTTCCGTGCTAGTCCCGACTAGCTGCACCTCTTGTCCGTTCGCTTTCTCCAATGCGGTGGAGTTGAGAAAAACTGAATCCTTAATGAGTTCGCGAGTCAGAACAGACAGGGAAGTCATTGCACTGCGCAAGGACACGGTATCAGTCTTGACCCCAGTCTCAGGAGCGGCATTCTCGTTCATGAAAGGTGCGCAGGTGCCAACACGACCAGCCACAACAGTCATCTTATTTTGAGTCAACGTCCCCGTTTTATCGGAACAAATTATAGTGGCGTTCCCCATGACCTCGCATGACTTGAGTAACCGAACCACATTGTTATCCTTCAACATCCTGGCAGTTGCATACGCCAGCGACATTGTGACGGCTAGCGGAAGGCCTTCCGGGACAGCGATCACAACGACTGTGATTGCCAAAATAAAGACATTAAGGAAGCTTTTGCCCTTTGCCCTGGGTCCGCCTTTAATGCCCTTCAAGTGCACGAGATACCGAATGAAGATGATGAGGAAGAATACGGCACCGACCAGCAGGCCGATACGGACGATGTATTTTGCCAGCACCCCGAGTTTTTGCTGTAACGGTGTTTCTTCTACCTCATTATGCAGGGACATGAGGATCTTTCCGTAGCTCGAGCTTTCCCCGACAGAGGTGACCAGGAATGTACCGACGCCGTTGGAGACCTTGCTACCACTTAGCATGAATGGGTCGTAAGCCGAGCTATGGTCAATATTTGTGTTCAGAGCAGGCGTTTTTTCAATAAGCTCGGACTCCCCTGTGGCAGACGACTCGTCGCATTGAACGCTGAACCCGCGTATCAAAATGCCATCGACCGGAATCACATCCCCCGTCTCAAGGTGAACCAGATCACCGACGACAATCTCATGAATAGATATCTGCTGCGTCCTCCCCGACCTGATTACTATCACATCTCGCTCCTCTTTCCTCTGGTTTAATAGCCGGAACTTGCAATCCATCTGGAAGTCATTGATCGCAGTCGCCAGGACAATAACAAAAACGGCAACGATTATCGAAACGCCTTCCACCCACTGGACGTCAGGCTCTTCCGGCGCTGCGCTAATAGATTGATATATTCCCAAGGCTAGGTCGATGGTTGCGAGAACAGCCAAGAGTATCATCATTTTGTCATTGAACGCCATCCAGGCGAAGTGCCAAAACCCCTTGCGCTTTCTCGAGGGGAGTCTATTTTCGCCGTATTCTTTCCTTCGAGCTGTGAAGCTGGGACTTGGCTTGCCTATTTCTCCTACTTCATTATTGAGTCCGGATGTGAGATCTGTTTTGAGGCTAACTGCCAGTCCGGCGAGCCCACCTAGTGAATGGAAGGCTTTGAGGTCTTTGGTTGCTGTCATCTCATTCAACTGGCTCTTGGAGATGAAGGGAATGCTTGAACTCGTGGATATCAAGCCATCATCCCTAGTCACTAGGGAGAATGCAGGTTTGGTTTCCATTGAGTTGACCGGCAGCACTGGAGTGATCTCGTCTATTGACCGCATATCTTCTTCGCTTGTTGGCAATACCATGTTAAAATCTTTGGTAAAGACAACAGATCCGGGAGACTACAGAAACCACTGCAAAGAACTCTGAGTGGCGAGGCAGTGCTGCCCAGGACTGGGTAGGAAAATGACCGGTATGGAGCACAATGCACCACCACACAGTATCCTAGAACAGCAAATATCTCGCATGATTTTTCAGAAACGATGCAGAGGATATCATGTGGAGGATTATTGCGCGTTTTGGTACTTGGAGCTACCCATGGAGTGTCACAAAGCAACCTTGCCCAGGATATCCGGGGCGATCAGCGTAGATGAACTAACTGGAAGGCATGTATACATGCAGCTGTTTCCTCGATCCCATGAGGCTATTCTATGTTTTCCGATCCTCTGGTCAGAGTGTAACAGTACTATTCTGTGCACACCTCGAACTGCACCTAGAGAATTAACAACCAAGCCTAGCATCGGCATAGACGGTGAAGAATACTTTCTAAGCTGCTCGAGAATCGCTGTCAGGCGATTCTCTCCAGTCTCTCAGGAGTCCCTTCTCTGAGCGTCTTTCAGCTCAGTATCCGCATCTGCAAGAATTAAGGATGCTGTGCCAAAATTATATAGGATGTATATACTACAATCCGAATTCATCATGTAGATACTATGCGACTAAAGGCTATATAATATAAAGTTAGATCATCTCCTTCGACACGGCGGCGGACCAAGTCGTTGAGGGGCACTTTGATGCCTGTGGCTCCAAGGCATAAATCATGTGATTATGTAACTACTGGCTTGTGATCCCCGTGTATTTGCTCCTCACTACGCCCAGCGAAATGGCGTCTATCTTCACCTTCGATCCCGATCCTCCGCGGGTCTCTTCACCATGGTCGATATCGGAGACCTCTACGCCACAGACTACTCCTGCTGGTAATCGACTTGCTCTTAGGACACGTTCCAGCGCGACGCTGCGCAGCACAGACCATGACTCTTTGTCTGACTATGGGATCTCCAAGCTGGATCCGGAGCCACAGGAGGGCCCGACCGAATACAAGCTACATCTTCTTCTGCGGCCTCGTCGACTATACACGTCCATGTCTACGGGGCATGTCGTGGCAGGCTCGTACCATTCGCAGGCGAGTTTGTCAACTCCGTTTCCTACAACACCGTCTAGTTACGAGACCGCCATGAAACCACAACAAACCCGCTCGATGCATAGCCGACAAGAGCGGCTGCAGCATCTAACGACGCAGCTGCTGTGGCGGTTGCAGCAGTCGTCGCCGTTCCACTCATCTACCGCCACTAATAATCTCGTGCTACCTGTTCTTCCTGACAAGGCATCGGAGTCGGGTCCTCCGCAGAGGCCGGCAAGGTTACTACCTGGGCTTGAGGAGAGTCAGGGTGCGTTGTATGAGATTGGGGTCGCGGATGACGGAACGTTTGTCGGGCTTACCCAGGATGAGCTAGAGGAGAGTTTGAGCAACCTGCAGATCATGGCGGGTAGTTTGGGATGTAAGGTGGATGTTTTGCGGAGGGTCGTTGTTGGTGAATGTGAATGGGAAGACGACTCTGTGGAATCCCATGCAGAGGGTCTTTGGGTTGCAGAGGCACTCGTCGGTCCCGATCTGGACTACTATCATGCAGCACCGACAGTGGGTGATGCATCTGGGGCGACTGAGAAGAGGTCTGTCTCGGAAGACGATCATTCCAGCACTGAGCAGATTCGCGTATCCCTCACTGGTCCCAGCACCGCTGGCAAATCCTCCCTGCTGGGTACGCTGACGTCTTCATTGCTGGACAATGGAAGGGGAAAGAGTAGGCTAAGCTTGCTCAAGCATCGACACGAGATTTCTTCCGGAATCACCAGCTCCGTTGCGCAGGAGTTGATTGGATACACGGCAGATGATTCCTCGGGAACGGTCGATGTGGTCAACTATGCGTCCGGCAACGTTGCTGCATGGGATGATATCCATGCTGTGTCTACTGGCGGTCGTCTAGCCTTTGTTTCTGATCTTCCCGGCTCAGTGCGCTTTTCAAAATCTATGCTTAGAGGACTGATCAGTTGGGCTCCGCACTACGTGATACTCTGCATTCCCGCCAATTGCGATGATGGAACTATGCTGGGTAGTGACGGCAAACCCGCAGAGCAAACTACGGAAATCGGCCTGGCAGTGTCGTACTTGGAACTCTGCATCAAGCTTGAAATGCCCATTCTCATCGCTATAACGAGGATGGACCTCGCTTCTCGTGCGGGACTGAGGAACACACTCGCCAAGGTTCTGTCGGTGTTGAAGCTCAGCGGCAAGAAACCGGCCATGCTACCAGTGTCAGGCTCAACCGAGAAGGTCGCAGGTCTGCAACGAGTTGAGGCAGAGGAAGGCGGGGAGGTTAAAAAGGTAGTCGATGCTATGGCTGATGATACATTATTGACAGTGCCTATCGTTCTCACGAGTGCGGTCGATGGTTCTGGGATACAGAAGCTACATGCTTTTCTGCGATATCTTCCAATCCCAGTGAAGTCTTCCCCGACGACTATTGATTTGTCTGCGGTGCAATTGCAATCACCTGCTGACAAGGTATTCAACATTGTCGAGGTGTTTGCTATACCGCCGTCGAAGGTGTACTCAACATCATCTGACCAAACGCCAAAGGAGAACCAGGGGGTTGTTCTCTGCGGTCTAGTCCGCTACGGTGCCATTTCGATAGGTGACCAACTGGTCGTTGGGCCCTTGTTGGCGAACCCGCACTGGCAACATGTTCGTGTTGTCAGCGTTAGGAACCTCAGACTCCCTGTTCGCAAACTCACGGAGGACCAAGTGGGGACCATTGGCATTGAACCTACGTCACATCCGGACGAGCTATCACCGCACCTCGGCAGGATTCGAAAAGGGATAGTTTTGACTAGTCTGTCGCAGCCGGTGCCGCTCCATACCGGTTTTGTTGCCACGTTCTCAACCAGCGAATTTGCCTCAGCAGACTCCCAGCCTTTGCTTGCTGGGGGAAATGCTATTGTCTACATCGCCAACGTCCGTACTGCGGTGAAGATAACCTGTCTCAAATTCGATGCAAATGAAGGCAGGGCCCCATCATCGCCAACTGCATCGGAGTTCGTCGGTCTCGACACTGACCCTGACCACAAACAAATCATTGGCGAATCGCGTGCATACCGCGACGGAGATGTGCAGAACGTCGTCGCATCAACGGACGCTGGTGACCAGGAGAATGTCCATATCACATTCTCGTTTGTCATGTCCCCGTGGTGTGTTGAGATTGGGTCTAAGGTACTTGTCATGCCTAGTGTCTTGAGGTCGGCATCGTCTGTGCCTGCTTCGGGGTCAGGGTTGGAGGGCTTCGTGGGGAAGGTGAGGGAGACCTTTAGCGAGTCACATCTTTAGGAGCGTCGTTTCGCCGGAGGAGGAAGCAGTGCGACTATTCCGCCAGATTATCGCTGGTATTGGCTTTTGCCATCGACTCAACATCTGCCACTGAGGTCTCCGTGCACAGCATATCATGTTGGGCTCATAGCAGAACATCAAGCTTGCAGATTCTGGCATGGCCGCCCTCATTATGCCTTCGCTCACCCTCCCTTCACGTCCGAAAGTTAGCTGTCAGTTCCCAGTCTGATATCTGTAATCTCTTAAAGCGACACTTCCTCGCGAATAGCGGTATCTCCACACCAACTTCGCTCGGGTACAGTGGGATATCCTGCGACACAGTCAGCCAAAAGCGACGACGTACAGCGAAACAACGTCTTCTTTTCGTGGTTGAAGAGCAACGAAGGCATCTCACTTTTGCTGCTATTCGAAACTGGGGAGTGGAGAGTGACTGTCCTTATGTGGATAAGGACGATGTTGGGCGGGACACGTATATACGTAGTTTGCTTGGATGGGGCTAGTGGCTACTTTGGATTCTTAGAAAATTGCTTCGGAACTTACTTAGGGGCGCTTTGAGTAAATATCTGGGGATATCTGTGATATGAAGGGCATGACGGTTGCCGGATCCGAGAGATGGGCTTACATCGATTTGATTCCAAGATACCTCAGACTATATATACTGCCTACTTACGTTGGACATGTCGAGCCTGTCCGTCTTCACTGCTTCCCTGAGCTTCGCTCTCTTGAATTCGAGAGTCGATATGGCAGATTACGGAACACTCCCTGACATTGAGTGGAGACGTATTGAAACCCTTTCGATCCTCAGCTGCCCTAATCACAACACTCTGTGGGGGTTACCTCGCCGCAATAAGTTCGAAAACTCCGCGTTAAGACCCTAAGCACCGACAACATGTCTCCTGAATTTTTGTCATTTGTGAACAAGAGTGCCTCCCACAAATGATTCGAAATCGTCCTACTATATCCCGTGGGCTCTGACGTGACCTTTGAAGACCTAGAAAGGCAGGTTCTTCGCCACCACGGTCATGTCCCCAACATTCAGTGGTAGAACCAGCGACCTGCTGCAAGGATGGCAGGCGAATTTCAGAGTTCTTGCACATCTCCTTGGTGCTACCTTGTCTTACCTATCAGTCGATTGCTATCCACTGGAGCTCTTGAACCTCCGTCCTACAGTGTCTTCCACACAGCAACGAACATTCGAATGCTGTTGATCAGGGAGATCGTTGAACCCGAACAAACACGCGTCACTCGGTACACATGGTGGAGCAAATCGTCAGATTGTTGCTGGTCGTGCTTTAAGATTCGTTCGGATCCAGAAGCACGGTTTTGAAATCCTCCAGTTGACTTGGATAATCGTCCGACCCATCGGCTGCCAATATTCACAGATCCTCAGGCAATGCCGTGCTAAAAGCTCATCCCTTTACGAGCCAATGATCCGGTTTTCTCTGCGGTGGATAGCGGTGATGTTCTGTGAACGTTATATTGGCCACCTTAATAAATGAACACTGATAATAATCTGCAAGGCGAGGCACATGGCAGTGTTATTGCTTCGCTAGTTGTGTTTGATGTTCTGGATTTCATGACATGGTTGGTGCGGTTAGAGAATACCATTGATATGCACATTTCTCAGTCTCGCGCAATTGGATATTTTTCATTTCGTGTGGGACTCTTGTACAACACGGGTTTGCCCAACAAACGGTATAGCCACAACGTAAACACACCCCGAAGAGTATCAAGAGAAAGCAAACTGCTTCGAAGAAGAGTGCTGCGGTGCAATGTCGAACCATATCCCAATTAATTGAATGGATCATCGAGCTCGGACAGGCACTCGGATCAGAGCAAGCAGTAAACGTCCGATGAGAAGCCTGAAAACGAGAATGGGAAATATCTAGTGATAGCCGTCTTGGCTTGAGGAAATACAGCAAGATATAACGCGCCGGCATCACTGCAGCTTGCGAGTACTCGCCCCAGTTTCAGATTGGACAGACAGAAATTCTATGAAATGGCGCAGCTTGTGACTCCCGTGGGTCTGAACTTTTATCATTTCTTGCGCAATGCTGTCAAGAGGCACGCACTGATCTCAGTCCTTGAATTTCAGTTAGGAAGTTCTCACTTCAGTTGCCAGAAATTCTAGTTCACAGTCCTCTGGCTATTCAAAGCTGTCCCCGGCTTGAGCACGGATGAGGTTTTGTATTTAGATGAACTGAGCATGAGGAGAGTAACTTGCGTGGCAACCTGATTTCGAGTGTATAACACCATCAGAAATTCATGTGCCAAGCTGCGTGGGCCGAACTCGTTTCTCTTCGAACTCTTGACAGGCGAAGCTTTACCCTGAGGTCCTTGATGGTGGCATCTGGCATCTCAATTTATCGTCACGGATGTTTTTAAAACACTCATTGTGATACTGCTGAGAGCCAGTCGTTACAAGCTGCCACAAGTGGAAATGTCAGATAACGCAGATATCTTTGAAGCTAAAACAGGAACCCTGACCAAAATCACCAGTCCATTTATAATCCTAAGGTTGCAGAACAACCCTGGCTGGGTTTGTTGCTTATTCTAGGGTCCCCGTTGGTCAGTGATGCATGTTGCAGTATCAAACTCCCATACCTCATTCCGCATATACATAATTTTTTGATCGTTTCGCAATGTACATGTTTATCGTTTGAAAGTATTGTTTAATATATACCTTGCTGTACTCCGCACAGGCAACATACTACCTAACCCTGAAACTTACCCTTGCATTCCCCAGAGTCCTACATGCATCACCCAGCCAACCCCTCGTCGCATTCTCTTCACACCACTATATAAATACATCTCACTTCGCCCGAACTCAATCGTCATCCTCATATCTACCTCCGCTATATTCTACTGGTCTGGAATATAAGAAAAATGCATACTCTGTCCCTCCTCCTCGCTGCAACAATAGCAGCAGCAGCATCAACAAAGACCCTCTACGCAACGCACTACAACGGCACCGTTTACACCCTCTCGCTCAATCTCGACGACAAAAACCCCGATAATGCACTCGATATATCCTCTGGGAAGGATACCTGTGGTGGGATGCCCAGCTGGCTTACCCTTGACCGCTCATCCGGTGTGCTCTACTGCTCCGACGAGAGCGGGAACTTGACGGTGCCGGGATCACTCACCGCGCTCTCCACTGCATCTCAAGGAACAGTGGAAGAAATCGTGAAAGTCGAGGACGTCGGCGCGGGCGTGAACAGCGCCTTTTACGGTGGTGAAAGCGGCACCGCGTATCTTGCCGTTGCGCATTAGTACGTCCGCTCTCTTCCCCCTCCCCCTCCGGGTTCTGCAACGCAATCCAGATACTGACAGTAAGCGACAGCGGCGCATCCTCCCTAACAACATTTCCCCTCCCCCTAGGCCCCCACATAACCCCCCTCCAAACCTTCTCCTACAACCTAACCAACCGCCCCGCACCCGAACCCCAACAAGACGCCTCCCACCCACACCAAGTCCTCCTCGACCCCACCGGGAAGTACCTGATCTCCCCGGATCTGGGCATGGATCTTATCCATGTGTACGCCGTGAATGCGGCGACGGGGCGGTTGACTGAGTGTAGGGGTGTAGAGTTTCCCGCAGGGAGTGGGCCGAGGCATGGCTTCTTTACTTCTGAGGGCGGCGAAACGAGGCTCTATACGGTTAGCGAGTTAAGTGGTGAGCTTACCGTTTTCAGCGTGAACTATCCGACATACACGGGCTATTCGACATACGGATGTCCGGCGTTTCACAAGATTCAATCGACGATTCCTTATCCGAACGGTACTCTGCCCTCTGGCACGACTCCGGCTGGTATCCAAATCAAGGAGAAAGACATCTACATCTCGCTCCGCAGTGACCAATCGTTCCCGGCCATTGAATCTGATTCCATCGCGACGCTCTTTATTAACCCGTCCGACGGAACAGCGACGTTCCACAGTCTGACTCCCTCGTACGGGAATGTGCCGAGGACGTTGGTTGTTAATGACGCCGGGGATCTCGTAGCTGTTGGGAACCAGGCGAGCGCTAGTGTGGTTGTTGTGAGGAGGCTGGAAACTGGGGGGCTTGGTGAGGTCGTTGGACGAGTGCTTGTTGGGGAGACGGGGGCCGTTGGGGCTGCGGAGGGTTTGAGTAGTGTTGTTTGGGGGTGAATTTGTTCGAGACAGAGATCAAAGGGAGTTGAAGGATTTGAAGAAAATTGTGGATTGAAGTATTGACAGAACCAGCCGGAATGCAAACATGCGATATCGACAAAACAGGAATAGGAATGTAAGTGAACATGAATATAAACAGAACATGCAACCCGCCATGACAAACGTGTACAGTCCCTTTTTTTTATGTGTGTTTTTTCTATTCATATATAAACGAACAACCCCAAGTAAGCAAACCGAACAACCAAGCAAGCACACTGACGCCCTAACCTTGACCCTTACCCGGACGTCCAGTCGTACATTCGTAAGCGTATCCCTAGAAAAGAACAGTAAACAACATAAACCACACAGTATGAGCATAAAAAAACAAAACGTGAATCGTAAAGCGTAATATCAACAAACAGGTATCGTAACATATGTGCAGAAATTCAAAATGCGAAGTGCAGCGTATCACCGGAAAATGAGATCAACGAAACTCAAGCTGGAATGCCTTCCATTTACCCCCGACCGTACGGCATCGCGGACAACCCCTCGGACCAGGACTAGGATGACTAGTCGGACCAGAACCCGGTCCCGGGCCATGGAACATGCCGTTCGTAGGACCGCTGCCAGGACTCGATGTTATGTTCCGGAACATGTTGGCCGGGCTGGTGAGGAACATCCCAACGCAGTCGCGACAGACACCACAGATGCATTCGGTACAGGCGTAGCAATCGTCTAGTGCCCAGGGGCGCTGGCAGCTAGCGCAGTAGATGTTGATCTCTCTGCTTCGGAGAGACGCTGGCGTGGGGTTCGAGAAGCGGTGGTGTTGTCGCGCGTGCATGGATGAGGGGTACATGTTGTAAACTGGGCTGGAGTCTGATAGCGCGGACGGGGCTAGATTACGAGAGACCGGGAAGTTCTTGCCTGAGGCACTCGAGACCGAACCGAGCGAGGATTCAATGGACGGAAAGGGTTCTAGATCTGAGTCGCGACCGCGGTGCATTTGCGGTGGCGGGGTCAGCGACTTGTGTAGGGGTGATGCAGTGTACGGCGGCGGGAGCGAACGATGCGGGGGATGGAAGGCGGGAGGGAGCGAGGAGCGATGCGGCTGGTCCAACGGTGCGGAGGTGATATTGGCGATAAGCGGAGGGATCGTGGGCGACGGGCCGTGCTGGTTCAGTTAGCATGATATACAATTCAGATACAGGGGGCAAGGCATACCTCTGAAGAACGGTCATCATCGGCCTCTGTAGCGGACGTAGCAGCTTCAATCAGATCTTCCCAGCGCTTACCTTGGGCCCAGGCGGCGGTTTGCGGTTCCGCAGACAAGGCCTTGCGTTCACCGAGACTGGGACGACGGGGCCGATCGTGTTTGGGTTTGCGAGCATTCTGCGTGATGGACGACTTGCGCGGTCTCGGGAGCCGATCTTTGCGGTGGATCGGGGGCAACGTGGAGGAGCGCGGCGGGGGCGAATGGGACAGAATGGAGGGGAGCAGGAAATCCTTTCTCGGGCGCGGGGGAGAGAAGGGAGGGAGAGAGTCTTCGTGCTTGAAATGATCGCGCAAAGGCGGGAGTTCAACGGAGCGAGTGTCCTGATCTATTAGCGACGCCCAGTATCCCGGTCAAGGCAAGCATACCTCCTCCCAGTCGGAGGCGAGGCGATGATGGTGCAATTGAGCCAGTGCGACAGCGGCGGTGGCGGCGGCGGGGTGAGGTTCGTCAGGGGGAGAGTCGACTTGGATTTTGTCTGAGAATTAGAGATTAGAGAGAGAGATCATATAGATACCTATATGAGAAGAAATACCCTGATTCACCATGAGAAGGAAGCTCTCCTCGGTAGCCGGCAGCTTAGGAATGTAGTGGCTTGGATGAGCGCGCCGGATATGCTCCTGCATCGAGCGAAAGCGTTTTTCCTGGAGTTGTATTAGACGATATCAAGCGATATACTCTGCAGCAGCATACTCCCAAACATCGCTTGCGACAATTGGAGCCGTCGTTGTTCTTCAGAGGACAGACGACCTCGTTCGAGGCATCTGTGACCGAAAAGGAGGAGAGGGAGCTCCGGGGAGGCATGTCGATAAAATACAGATACCGAAGATATATCGATCTGGACAAAGATATGGACAATATATAGACAGAATAGAAGATGGGGAATAGAGGCAAAGATGAGAGAATAGACCACAGGGAATAGATTGATAATGAGGGGAGCTCAGCTGGACATTCCGAGCTGAGCTTAGCTGGAGCTGATGTACCTCGATGGATGCAGTAGTATAAATTTATTTGTTGTATGTGAATCTGAATGTGAATGTAATGTGAAAATATGCAGAATAGAGGAGCCAAAAAAAGAAGAAAGGAATAAAAAGATAAGAAAAGGAATAAGAAATGAGAATAAAAGAAAAGAAAAGCCTCAGGAGGGGAAACCGTGGGAATACGGGGGAGCTCTGGCCACTTAAAATCCCGATAATAGATTCGCATCGACTCCCCATCGACTCCCATACAATTGCTCATACAAATCAATGCAGTAAAATGCACAATTATACTCTACAAATGCGATTTCCTTAACTTCTCCCCCAACACCTTAACACTTTCGCCACACATATCCTCCATATCTACATTGGCAATAATGCCATTCCGTCGGTTAATCTCCCTCTCGATCCCCTCCACATCCCTCTCAACTCCGGGTGCCCGCCATTCATAAGCATCGCCGATAAACCGACTACTCTGCACCAACCACTGACTACGCTCGCGACGCACGGTGTCAAATGTCGCCAATACAGCTTCTAAATCCTTGGCCGTTGTGACCCGTTCATCTGACAGCAGGGTCGCTAGCACCGCACTGTCCTCGATGCAGAATCCGGCGCCTGCTCCGTGGTGAGGGGACGTTGCATGAGCTGCGTCCCCGGCGATTCCGACGCGGCCTTTGTAGAAAGTTGGCACCGGGTTGTCGCCTAGGTCATAGATTGCCCACTGTAATTGTTAGCACTATTTTCTATAAGCAGTATAATACTTGTACGCACCACAGCCAACTCCGGATCGGTCAGTTTCAGCAAATTCGTCACGTTCGGCCCGTAACCCGCAAAGTCGCGCAGTGCTTCATCCCGAGTACCCGAGCGAGTCAGGCGCGGGTAATCTGTCCACTCGTCTGGCGTAGTATGGAAAGCCACGATGTTCAACGTCTTTCCTTGGTTTACGGGGAACGTCAACATGTGGTTATTCGGGCCCATCTACATCATTAGTCCTCAACCCAAGCAAGCACACAATGGGAAACATACGTGCATGCAAGAATTCGACGCCAACTCCTCCCCAATTGCCTCAATCGCCTTCTCCATTGGCACCAACCCCCGATATGCATACTTGTGCGTAAATGACGGTGCCGCAGACGGATGGCTCTCACCAACAATCAACCCGCGCACCTTGGACTTTATCCCATCGCACCCAATAACCACGTCCGCCTCCTCAACGCTCCCATCACTAAACCGCATGGCCAACCGCCCACTCTCCCCCTCACCGACGCTCTCAAGATGCTTGTTAAACCTTGCAATCTCCTCAGGAATCAACCTAACCATCTCATCCAGAAAATGCGCCCGATGCACCCCATTCTGCCCCAGTCCATTCCGGATCGTAAACTTGATCTCCTGCCCCTTCCCTGGCTCTTGCTCCGCGGAATTGAACCCGTCCAGGTAATCAAACCATACGTCCTGCTTGCTGGGCCACAGATTGCGCGTGCACACTTTTTCAAAGGCTTTGTGGATGCCGTCGTGGCATACTTTCATGGCCTGCACGGCATTAGGTGAAAAGGAGACTCCTGCGCCGACCTCGCCGAAAGCGGGCGCTTGTTCATAGATTGTGAGCGGGATGTTGCGATGGTGCAGGGCTATGGCGAGAGTGATGCCTGCAATACCGCCGCCGATGATGGCGACATGGAAGGGCTTAGCTTCGCTCATTGTCGCTGTCTGGTTCTGATTGCAATTAAGATTAAGGTCTTAGTCCTGGTCTGGTCTACATATTGGCTGCGCTGGCGCTGGTTTATATGCTGTACTTGGTTGGGCAGTCGGAACTCGGCGTCAAGTTTCGGCTAACGTGTGGAGGCTAATTAGGCTGTCGGGTAGTTGGCGCTCGATGTAGCCATGGCTATATAACTCATTATTGGGATTGCGTGGTCAGTGTCTTCCGACACATACTACATGCCCCCTGGCTACGTGTATGGTAGAGTTGTGGACTATGTTTAAGTAGACTACGTCTGGGTACCCAATAGGACGGAATTACCCCAGACTGAAATCTTTATATAGCTTGTAGACACTTGACAAATGGGTATTTCGACGGAATATACGCCGTATATAGATCTGACCAATTCGTCTCTAGTTTAGCAATGTTCGTATGCACCTGCATGCATCTGTAATGTACTCCTCCGGGCTTAAGTGTATGCACTCGCCCGACAGCTACCCCACATCCAATTGGGCACCCTTCCGAAAGCCCCGCGCGCTTCCGACATCCCAATGCGGAGTTCGGATGTACACTTGTGTACCATGTGCCGGACTCCTATACTCTACACAAAGCTACCAAGCAGTCAACCCGACCCTCCCAACAACACTCCAATGCAAAAACGCCATCCGCGGCCCTTCGATCTCATCCGCGACCGCGACCGCCAAATCCTCATTATATATCGCGCCGTCCACGGCATCCACCGCTGGATCCTCTTCCGAATCTATGAATATCTTATATCGTCCCGTCCGAACGCCTTGGTCTCGTAGCTGACCCGGGGGGGATAGGAAGGTCCATTTCTTTTCACGGACGCCTTCCCACATTGTCAAGGCTGTGCGGGAAGAGGTTATCAGGGAGCGGGTTTGGGGGGAGATGAGTTTGCGTTTTGCAAGGTAGAGGTAGGTCCATGCTAGAGGGCGGAAGAGCCATGAGAACCCTATTGTTGTCAGCTTTGTTACTGCGTATAGGGGATAAAGGGAACGTACAGCCTGGATGCTCGACGTTGTTCCGGGCCCAGCGGAAGCCTGTGATGAATAGGGAGAAGATGAAGTTACCGTGGGTTCTGGCGCGCACGCTCATGTAGTTGAAATGCTCGTCGGGCCATGTATACCTGGTATGGTGAGCATCTGCCTTTGCATGGGAATTGGTTGGGAACTTACCACCAACTATACGCAAAGCCAGTCTCGTCAACTAGCTGGCGTCTATTCATCGTATGAAGCGAACCTGCTCCTCCTGTTCTCCTCAGCACACAAACCCAAAGAATACCGATGGCGCAAATAACACTGAAAATAGCAATGGACGCATACCAATAACAATAAAACTCCCACTATGACTCGACCCCAACAGCGCTCTCTTCACCCTCCCATGCCCCTCAACCCCATTCTCATAAACATTTTTCAGATCCCTAATTCCCGGCGCGAAAGCACAAACGATTGCATCAAAACCACTCGAAAACACATCTCGCAACATCACTTCATCCCTCACATCCACAGCAACACTCTCATACACACCCCTGTGCGCGGAATTCTCTCCTTCTTTCCAAGCCTCTGGCGGATTCCGCGATACACCAACAACATCATGGCCTCGGTATAATAGCTCCTCGACGATACAGCTGCCGCATTGGCCTGTTGGGCCTAGGACGGCGATGCGGAGGGGTGGGAGGCCGCGGTCTGTTTTCTTTTTGTGGCTGCGAGAGGTGCGTTTGGACTTGTGGCTGCGGAAGGGGGTAGACATCATTGTATCTCTCGTATTCTCGTAATTCGTAAGTTGAAATTGGAATGTATAGTTGTGTTTGCAATTGCGTACTCGGTATAGATGGATGGGTAACGTACCGTGGATGGTGGTATCGATAACCGGACGATTGACTCCTCGGAATCGGCGGTGTGAGGGACCGATCTCTCCCCCACTTTCCCACTGCATTTCCCACTTCCCCACAATCGGTGTTGATAGCCTCCGGTCCGGATGAAGTATATAAACCTGACACAGTAAGGATTGGGTGTAGCAGTACAATTTTATCAATCTATTCGAGATCAATTGCAAGAAGTGAAGCAACATGGCTCGATTCCCTGATATCACTTACATACCCCTAACCCATCCATCCTCCCACCCCGTCTTCAAATACAACGGCTTCCACCCAAACAAAACCCACCTACTACCAAAAGGCCATGTCCACAAATCTGGCTACCAAGCTTCCCCCGTCGACGTAATCTGGCAGCAAGACACCGCCATTGAAATGCGTGATGGCATCAAACTCTACGCAGACGTCTTCAGACCAGCAACCACAAATGAAGACAGAGTCCCCGCGATTATCCCCTGGAGCCCGTACGGGAAAGCCGGTACTGGATCGGAGACGTATGATAATATGGGCCCGTGGAGGATGGGCATCCCGTTCCAGGCATTAAGTGGATATGAGACATTTGAGGGACCGAATCCGCTTGAGTGGTGTGGACGGGGGTATGCGATTGTGGATGTTGATGCGAGGGGCGCGGGCAATTCGGAGGGAGATGTTGCTTTCTGGGGGGAGCAGGTTCATTAATCCTGTTTGTGGATATTGGAATGAGCTTTGCTAACTAGGTATAGGAAGCCATCGATATCTATGACACCATTTCCTGGGCCGCCGCACAACCTTGGTGCAACGGCTCTGTTGTCATGATGTACCCATCCCGCATTCCTGACAATAGATCATTGCTAATACATACAGGGGCAACTCATGGCTCGCAATCTCCCAAATCAATTTCGCCTCGCGCTTCACCCATCCGAATCTCAAAGCCATCGCCCCCTGGGAAGCCCTAACTGATCCCTACGACCACAGTTTATGCCGCGGTGGTGTACCATCTGCGCATTTCTTCCAGATGATTATTAGTGGCTTTGCCGGAAGTAGTAAAGCGGAGGATCTAGGAAGTATGGTCGCTAAGAGGCCTCTCTTTGATGAGTTCTGGGAGAGTAAGAAGATCTTTCCGGAGAGGATCCGGGACGTGCCGATGTATTTGACGGCTTCGTATTCGTGTGTTTTTCACTTCCTTATTTCTGGGCAAATTGTTGCTGACAGGATTGGCGTAGGACTGGATTGCATTGTGAGGGATCATTTGAGACGTTTGAACGTGCACAGACCCAGAAAAAGTGGCTGAGGGTGCATAGCACGCAGGAATGTAAGTATAATCCTGACTGCGATCCTAACCCGTACCATGCTAACTAATCAGGGCATGATATTTACAAACCTGAGGTCTCCGACGACCTACAACGGTTCTACGACTTCTACGCCAAGGGCATTCAAAACGGCTGGGAGACTGATACTCCGCGCGTCCGATTGAGTCTCCTTGGCTACGAGAACAGCCCTGCGAAAACTGTCAATGAGAGGCCGGAAGAGGAGTGGCCACCGGCTCGTCAGACTTTGAGAAAATACTACCTCGACGCACTCACACGCTCATTGACCACCTCAAACCCCGAGAATGTCTCCAGCATCAGCCACGAGGGCCATTCCCTCACTGCGTCATCTGTAACCCTCACCCCCCACTGCCATTTAATCAGCAGAGCTAACAGGAACAGGACTTTACCGTCCATTTTCCTGAATACACCGAACTCTGCGGCCGTCCCTACGCAAAGCTTTACATGTCCTGCCCCTCGCACACAGACTTCGATGTGCGCATCCAACTCCGCAAATTATCTTCCGCAGGCGAACTCCTAGAATCCCTCAACTGGAGCCCAATGCCAAAGCCCGCCCCTGAAGTGCCGGATGTCAATGTTGCAAAGCATCTTGGACAGCAGGGTATGCTTCGCGCATCGCATCATGTCAGTCTCCTCCCGGAATCAGAAAAAGATGCATTTCCGCGCTACGATCACAAATCTAGACAGGATATCCCCGCTGGCATGATCGTTCCGCTACTGATTCCCATTTGGCCCGTTGGTATGGCTTTCGAAGCTGGGGAGGGGCTTATGTTGCGGGTTTCGGGACATGATATGTCGTTGCCGGAGTTGGAGATGATGAGGTTGGGGGAGCCGGTTGATGAGAATGAGGGAGTGCAGATTGTCCATACGGGTGGGAAGTATGAGAGCTTCTTGGTTGTGCCTGTTATTTGATTCTGTAAATTAGTTGTTTGGAGAGCATAATTCTCGATAGTCCTAGATCAGTTATGTACGCTAAGCCTCATTTCGGAATATGGATTCTAATCAGCGAATCAGAGATCTAGCTGAGACCTTGGCTATATGCAAGCCCAAACGACTAATTCCTGTTGTGTTTGTTGTCAGCTTTGATTTGCTGCATATACAAACAAACGGTGCAACACAGCCCCGGAGCCTCTAGGCAGTCATGCGATATGGTTACATAGTGTTTGCCATTCTTTGGAAGATATATATTCTCTGTTTTCCCTTCGTACCTATTCTTTCATCATCTAGATATCCATCGTTAGCCGTTAACATTCGTGGCTTAATACTATCAGATTGTATCGTCAGTGTCAACACGACAGAAAACAAACTCCGCTTTACATTCCTACAGCTCCTGAGCTACCAACAGAATTTTCTCTATTTTGAGATCACTCTTCGCTCGCACCATGCCTCGCAAATACTACGCAGTCGTCGAAGGCCGTGTCGACAAACCCACCATCTACGATTCTTGGTAGATTCTTTCCCCCTTTCCTGAAAGCTCTCGTTCAATGTACTAACATCATTACTTCTAATAAACCTAGGGCCCAAGTCCACCCCCGCGTACGAGAATGCGAAAACGTCCACAAGGATTTCAAAACCCACGAAGAAGCCGTCGCTTGGATCAAAGCCAAGGGAGTGCCGGAAGATGAGATAGAGCCTGCGGCTCCTAGGAGTCAAGATGAAAACCTGGTGGAGCGGCCAGTCAAGGGGATCTACTACTATGCTGTTGCGCATGGAAGGACCACGGGGGTTTTTAGGGATTGGAGGTATGTTTCCTTTCGATTTGTTCCGTCTCGTTTTGATCCCATCCCTGTCCAAACGCAGTGATGGTGGAGCTGACTTAACGAAATGTGTATAGAGCGACAGAAGAAGCAGTCACCGGGTTCCGCTCCGCGTGTCATCAGAGATTCGACACTGAGCACAAAGCGAAGCAGTTTATTGAGGAGTGGAAAAATGCTTACGCGGATATTTGGCGACGAGCGATCAGACGGGCATTGGATGAGGGATGGAAACCGGAGGACCTGAAGGTGGATATCAGGAAGATTCTGGATAGAGTTGAGGATAAGAGGGTCAAGGATGAGGGTGAAGAAAGCATTTGTTCGCAATTAGAGGACCTGGAGTTGGATAAGAAGGGGAGAGATTCGGGGGTGAAGAGTAGATCTTTGATCTAGATGTGTTGGGAATGGTGACATGTTATGGTTATGTTTTGTTGAGGGCACGATGCGGGGAAGGAGGCCTGGTGCAGCGGGGATGATATGGAGGCTTCCTTTTATTGACGGCCTCCTTGATATTGTTTATCTTACAGCTCAGTTATGGAGAGAGGGTATTCGTACCAGATACAGGAGCTTGTGCAATTCGCACCAGTCGAAGTCTGCGGAAGTGATGCCACCCGGGAATATTTTGCTCCAGGTTGTCTAGTCCATTTCGTAATCATGTTTTGATAAGTTATCTTTGGATTTGAGGATGTAAGAATGCGGTTGTCAGTATGATAGCCGGGCTTGCTATTTCTGCCATCATTAACACGACTGCTTATTGGAAGAGTGCTAGTGCGTCACTGCTTATGAGTTTGTCTGAAGTGTTATCCGGAAGCTTATCGAAGACTGTTTGTGGTGCTTCTTTTGCACCTTCCTTTCTTGTAGATCAAATTCTATTACCGACATCATCCCAATGCTGCAACATGTTAGTAGTACCCTCATAGGAAACACATTACACCCCTGATACAGATCCCTAAGCCCAATATTAATCCATTCCGGCGACATGGAAAGCAAAAAAAGGCCCAATAGGGCCAGGAACAGGATATCGGCGACTTCAAATGTCAACTGGGCGCGCATCGCCAAATCTGCAAGGAGCAAACTCACAAATTCACCGATACCAACCGATTAGCTCCTGCGCAATTATTCATCCAGACCGGGGAGCTTCATTGCCCATCAACTCCGAAGGATGATCCAGCAGCGTCCCGCACGACGAAATTGGCCTACGAGTTACACATTAGTTAGCATTAGGGCAACGTCAGCCGCAGTTAACGGTCTAAATTGGAACTTTAGTTAGAATCCAAGTCAATTCCAGGTAACCAGGATAGATAAGAAAAAGGAAAGATAACAACATCCAGTCAATACCCGAAGATACACCAACAAATCCAACAAGTGTTTACCGCGTCCCTGACATGACATCACTTATGCGACCTTTGTGACATGGTTTCTCAGGATTAGAAAGATCAGAGTCATTCGGGGCGTGAACAACGGCAGGATTGCATTCCGCATGACTCGGTGGCGCTGGCGGTCCGTCGTAATGAGAATTGTGTCTACGCTTCGCGCGGATTTGAAAAAATCGGAGCATTTGCGGAACAGGGATCTGTGGTGAAGATTCTGTGATAACAAATTAGATCTAATCTCACTGACCTTTATTCTGACTCTGATTCGGTGGTTTATCAGCTCACCCTCTGTATGCTTCAATGGCGTTTATGTGGATGTGTTTGGGCGCGATCCGAATGACTGCCGAGTCTACTGATTAGCGAAGATGCAAATGCAAGTACAGACAAACATACTATATTTCTCGTGATGATGAGGAAGTAACTCTGTAATGCCTCCACCCTCAATGACTTCATATTCTAAGATATAGATTTTGTGGCGCCAGCCATTCTTGGTCCTGCAACAAAGCATAGAGGATGGAAGTATCATTGATGATTCGCGACCGCGATCCTAGAAGTTATCGCAAAAAGCAAGAACCCCAGCCAAGACGGTGGAGTCGGACAGGTTTATACTCCCAAGCATCGTGGACTGTGATGTTGTGGTCAACCTCGCACGTGGTCATTCCAGCGCCGTTAATAAGACCTCCTCAGGTTTAATACCGGGATTCCTTGTTATCGAGATCTGTAGCTATTTGCAGGAAGCGAGATGCATTTTCACATGCAGTGTTATACAAGGTTTGGAATGGGGAACAGCCCTGTGAGCAAAAGTAATGTTGCGTGTGACAAGCGGTATCAGAGCCGATATTTATCATGATCCGTCCGTTCTCTTGTAGACAGCAGAGCTATACACCGTTTAACCCTGGCTTCAAGGCTCAGTTACAGGATGAACGACTACAAGTTGACAGTGACTGCAGTACCCGAGTCATTACGGAAAGCTGCCACCTACATCCAAAGCCAAGTCCGTGATGACGGTCACTGGTGCGCAGAAGTCAAATCCAACACTACCGTCACGTCCGAATACATCAGCTTCCTCTGTGCCCTCAAATTGCCTGTTCCCGATGGCCCTGAGCCCTGGATATCCTGGCTGCTGTCCGAGCAAAAATATGATGGCTCATGGGGTCCCGCGCCAGACATCTCCGGTGATATATCTGAGACAGTCGAAGCATACTTTGCGCTCAAGATCCTAGGCCTTGGCCCCGAGAATCAAGCCATGAGAAAGGCAAGGAGTTGGATCTTGGTAAACGGAGGAGTGGCTCGTGTGCGCATCTTCACTCGTATCTACCTGGCTTGTTTTGGTCTGTTCCCATGGTCTGCTATTCCGGAATTACCGCCGGAGTTGATTTATGTGCCAGCGGCAGCTCCATGTAGTATTTATTACATGGCGTCTTGGGCTCGGGCTACCATCGTTCCTCTATTGTTGATCAGTCACCATCGACCGGTATTCGCGCTGCCCAACGGATGGAGCGAGAACAATACGTATCTGGACGAGATTTGGTGTGACTGCGGGGCGAATAAGAATATTCCATATTCGGATAGCCTATGGTCGATGGCCTTTAAATTGGATGCCATGTCTGTGGCTTGCACCGTCGTTGATAAAGCCCTGCGATGTGTCAACGGAATGCGCAAGTCTCCCTGGCGCTCAGCTGCACGACGTCGATGTCTTGAGTGGATTTTGGAGCATCAAGAGGAAGATGGTGGCTGGGCAGGTATCTTTCCGCCTATGCATGGAGGAGTCCTGGCCCTCTACCTGGAGGGTCATCATAGTACTGATCCAAAGAGTCCTTATCAGCGTGGCCTTGCCGGTTTAGAAGGCTTCATCTGGACGGATGAGCGAGGAAAGCGAATGCAGGCTTGTGTATCCCCTGTATGGGATACTATTCTTTCGAGTATCGGCTTGCTAGATGCTGGATTGCCTGGAGACAACGAACATATTGTGCGCTCGAATGCATGGCTTCTTGCACGCCAGGATAAAGATCGCGGTGATCAGTCTCCGGGTGACTGGAGAGTTTTGAGCCCCAATCTGATTCCAGGTGCAATCAGCTTCGAATACTTTAACAAATGGACACCGGATGTTGACGATACGGCAGCTCTTATTCTCGCCTTTGTCAAGAAAGACCCTAGCTCCATCGACTCGGATAGCGTGGTTCGAGCCATCCAGTGGATTTTGGGTATGCAAAATGCCGACGGAGGATGGGGTGCTTTTGACCGTGAAAATAACAAGCTGTTCTTCAATCGTATTCCCTTCAGCGACATGGAGAGCATGTGTGATCCCTCCACGGCCGATGTCACCGGACGAGTTATCGAAGCGTTTGGACTAGTGATGGAGCAGCACAGCAAGAGCAGTGGACTTATCGAGAAGTCTCTCCTCACTCAAAGTATTCGAGATGCCATGCAACAATCTGCCAACCGAGGAATCGACTATCTTCTCCGCGAACAAGAAGAATCGGGCTCCTGGTACGGCCGCTGGGGCGCTAACTATCTTTACGGCACGAGCAATGTCCTGTGCGGACTTGCTACTGCGCATTTCATCGACCACTCACGAGTAGGTCTAATCAACCAATCCATTAGACGAGGCGTTCATTGGCTTGTGAGTGTGCAAAACACAGACGGTGGCTGGGGCGAGTGCTTGGAGACGTATTCACGCCCCGCTCTAGCTGGACAAGGGAAATCAACGGCCTCACAGACTGGGTGGGCGCTTATGGGAGTGCTCACATTATTGCCAGTGACAGATATCACAGTGAGACGGGGTGTTCAGTATCTGCTCTCGACTCAGAGGGAGGATGGGGCGTGGACGGAAAGGGAGTTCACGGGGGTCGGGTTTCCGAATCACTTCTATCTAGGATATGTTTACTATCCGCATTATTTTGCGATGATGGGCTTGGGAAGGTATGCTTCACACTGTGGTCTGAAGGTATTTTGAGGATATGCCTGAGTAGGGACTGTATGTAGTTCGTTTGGAGGCTGCTCGCATTGGTATCAAATAATTATAATAATAATATAGAGGTAAATTCCAACTCACTACTGCGTGTTAGACATTGAAAAGTGGATGGGACCGTCATTTGCTTTCTCCCGTCATCCACATCACCCAGCATAATAAGCCAATGCAGCCTTGATACTTCATCCATCATTCTGCAATCGCTATCTCTATACACAAGATCCAAACAAAGAGTATTGGCCCAGAGAAATCCCATGCCATAGAATTTCTGAGGAGGTATAATCTATATCCCATCTCTCCATGTGTTCATATGCTGGTATAAGTCTGGGAAAAGAGAAGACCATTCCGCGCATCAAATGCACATTTACAACTTGACTGAGAACCTCTTGGCCAAGTGATAAAGCGCAATGGCGAGAAATGTTGAAAGGCTTCCGAGAATGATTCAAGCGGCTTTCTGAGAAGGTTATTTTACGATAGTGCTTTCCGATGTCGAGGTATGCCGCCGTGTTGAAATCCGGTCGGGAGACAACTATTACTTCCAGACAGCGAGAGCATATTGCGAGTACCTGTATTGTTTTCCTCGAGGATGCCTGGATTTTTTGAGAAGTACAAGGCCAGGCATAAGACGGGGGAAGGTATCAAGAAGGCTGCGAATGCCGACGTGATCCCAGCCAAAAACGACTTCGGCACTCAGGGGACAAACTCGCCCTCCCTTGTTCGGAATCGATGAAAACAGCTCCTTTGCAAATGGCGACGAGGAGAGGACGCCCAAATGGCTCAAAGGAAGCTACTCGCGTGATCCATTTGGACTCTTCCGGATATTGGCTGCTTGAGATGAAGGGAATGCTCATAAACAAAGTCAAGAATCGTGATACAGTGTGATGGGAATCGCGAAAGCCACAACCGGCAAAAGATCGGAGCATATCCCCCAAACCCAAATCTAAGCAGCCACTGAAAGCGTGGATGATAAAAGACAGGTGAACAGACATCTCCATCCAATCTACTAGCAGGTGCATTGTCATACCAGAAAGGAATTTGAATAATAAAATCTTGACATTTGGTCTTGAAGATGGAATCGAAGTTTACGTCACATTCCCTGAGTATGACCAAGGATATATCTGATACCTGAGTGATTAGGGTTCCACGAAATTGAGCTTCATGACTCGTTACCAGGATGGACTCTACGTCGTTGATGGTCACGAGCCCGTTGAGGAACTGTCAACCATTACCCTCGCACACATGATAAGGGAGGGCAGGCTAAGCCAAAACCCAAGCGTTCCCTCATCATCGCGTGTAATCTTTCTGATTTTCTTTTCCGCTGGTCCTTTCTTTCTGCATCGTACTGTTTCTTTTGTTCTCTTAGCCTCGTCGGGGCAAATTGTGCAGGATAAGATCAAATTTATGGTCACTCTGGTAATAGCTAGTTTGTGTATTCTCAGAGAACGCGCCGACAACCGTAAATGGCAAGCAGGAGTCCAACATAAACTAAATATGTTGCTATGACATAACTGATGGATTTCGCCTGCGGCCTATTGATAGTTGATTGCCCCACTATTCTAGTTGAACGGAGTTTTTCGGATTTTGTCGGCGATGCTCTACATGTATATCACGAATGCATGTTACCATCGAGGGATGCGAAATTGCATGGGTCCGGAAACTCCGGGAGCATCACTGTACTTGTATGAATAATTGATCGGCTTGACTTATTTAACAAGTTTCGTAACTGACACATCTCTGCGGAACTAAGCAACTACTACTTCATCGCGATAATTGGCAAACCACTACACGAGATTTACGGGTAGGAATAACCGCACCAATTCGGATGACAACAGTGTACTGACTGATAGACTGTAGTTTATCCTCATCGTCATGTCAGCTTCTCAGGACAGGTTCGATCAAGCAGAAACTCCCATCCATGGATATTTTTACTGGATGGTCGAGCTGGGAGTGTTGCGGTTCTTCATTGAGTATCACATCTTCCAGGCTATCCCAGACTCGAGTATATCGATTTCCGACCTAGCCACGAGGGTGGGCATTGACGCAAGGCTATTGGGACGACATGCCAACTTTTTAGTTGCCGTAGAGGTGCTGAAGTCGCCCTCTCCAGAGCAGGTTGAGCACACATCTCTCTCCAAAAAATTCCAGGAGCCCCTGGCCACCCTATTGTACCCACACGTGTTCGATTCCTTCATGGCTACCGCCGTCAAGTGGCCCGAATATTTCAAGCAAAATGGCGGTTCTGAGCCGCAACGGTCCAATCGAGCCCCCTTTGGTTTTGCTGTTGGCCATTCCGACAAGTCCTTCTACGAGGTACTTGAGCTAATTCCCGAGCGAGCCAAATCGTTTAACAGCGCCATGGCGCTTTCCCTAGATGATATGCCAATTACGGGAATCTATGATTTCAAGTGGGTAGGGGACTACCACAGCCAGACCGATGCGTCCAGCAGACCACGCATCGTGGATGTGGGAGGAGGAAAGGGGCAAGCCTTGAAAGCCATTCTCGAGGAGAATCCAACGATACCGGCCGCTTTGTGTGTCCTAGAGGACCAAGCCGAGGTAATTCAACAAGCAAATGCAGAAGCGAGTTCTGTTCTGGGACCCGTCCGGAGGATTCCACACAGCTTTTTTGACGAACAACCAGTCAAAGGTACTTTAAGGTTAGTGTTAAAGTGAATGATATTATAATTCTGAAAAATTTGTCACAGGTGCCTTGATCTACTACATCCGACGCGTCTTGAACGACTGGCCGGACGATGAGTGTGTCCAGGTGCTCAGTAGGATTCGGAACGCTTGTGCACCAGACTCAAGAGTTCTCATTTCCGAAAATCTACTCCCTGCTGAGCCATTGCTTGGCTCTGCTGCGATCGACCTATGGATGATGAACTTCGGTGGTAAAAGGCGTAATGAGAACATGTTTCGTGAATTGGCCTCGAGGGCTGGATTCAGAATATCTTCGGTTGCTAAAGATAAGGCGACTAACATGGGAATGGTGGAGATGTCTCCTGTATAGTTGAATAGCGAGCAAAGCATACTTACTACAATAGCAAGTATACAGTAGAATTAAATGCGGAAGAAATCGAGCATACATCTCTATTTCATTTTGTCTCAACGCCTTTTTTCTTTTTCATTTCTTTTCCCTCTCTTAGTTTACCTCCTATACAACGCACCAGCCACTCATAGAACCCATAGGATACCATCAGTACTACTGTATGAATCATTGATAATCGACTCGGCATTCTTGGCTCAATCATAATTTCACCGTCGTCCTCATTCGTATCCGCTCGCCAAATTTGTAGAAGAGCACAGGCAACGGCAGAAACGCAATAGCAATGAACCCCAGCAAACTATTTCCCCAACCGAGTCCAAGACTTTCGTACATTTTATATCCGAAAAGCGGAACCATGCTACCGAGGATAGACCGGAGAAGCGTATTCGCTGCGATGGCAGATGCGGCATAACGAGTATAAGCATCCACGAGGTATGTCTGAGCAGGAAGCTGGATAGTGTTAGCTCACTGAAATGCAAATAGCAAAATAGAAATGAGAGAAGGGGGGAGAGAGACGGCAAACACATACAAAGATACCCAAGATTCCAAAACCTACGAATGCAGTGCCAATGATAGGTACGATCCAATGTGTGTGGGCCTGTGCACTCCATCCATACCAGAATAAACCGGCGGGGATTAGCGGTCCGAGGAAAATCATCATCGGTAGACGATGCTCAGGTTTGCGAGTTCCGCGTTCAGCGAGTTTTGATGCAATCTTATCTACAGTGAGACGATTGGCGTAGAGGCCGAAGATCATGCCAACACCGAGACCTAGATATGTCAAGCCCGCGATACCAGTTGAGAAGCCGTATTGCTCTTCAAACACCATGGTGAAAGTGGTGAAAAATAAAAAGAGATATCCGTAGCACAGGGCCGTGTACGATGAAAGCGCCAGGACCATCGGCATAGCTAGCATCTTCAATGGTCGCATCAAGGCTTGGCTCCACAGCTCGCGAGGTGTCAAGTCCGGGGTAAGGCAGGATTTGATGCGATTGTCGTTTGTTTCCTTTCGACATTTTGTGGCAATTCGTTCGAGGATGACTACACTGTATGTTTCTCGTAAAAGTGGAGCGGCAATAATCATCATTGCACCGGTCTAGGTAATGTATGCAGTTAGAGTGAATACAGTTCAGCTGATCTGGATGCATATAGTTTGACGTACTGCAACGACCAAGACCCAAAATGTCCAACGCCATCCTTCATTTTCAGTCTAGATTTTATTTAGTATTCTCAAAAACATGCACGCCTAGGGCTCTAGAGGAACACTTACCAGAAACCCGCCAGCCACCGGACCAATAACGGGGCCCAACAGAGGACCGATAGCCCATATCGACATGGCCGCGCCTCGTGCTTGCGGCGGGAAAACATCGGACACCGTACCGCCACCCATGGCAATTGGTGCAGACCCCGAGCATCCAGCAAAAAAGCGAAACAAAATCAGCTGTGTCAGACTTTTACTCACGGCGCATGCAATAGTAAAGACAAGGAAGAGAGCCATGCACGAGTGGTAGATAATTAGTCGGCCATATTGCTCAGACATCGGTGCAAGTACAAGCGGCCCAAGCGCTAATCCCAGGACATAAATCGAAACCACCAAGATTCCGAGCTCTTGGTTGCTGCTATGAAACTCTTCCATCATTTGCGAAACTCCAGGCGAGAACATGGACGCAGCAAGTGATCTGGATCAATGGATTGTTTGTGAGTTCACCTTTTTTTTTTTTTCTCATGAAGATAATGGCATGGGGTGTGTACGTGAGTAATGTAATGGCGCTCACCACGAAGACCTGGCTATATTGCTGGAATGGTTTCCAGTTCATGGGATTGCGCGAATCCTCAATTCCGTTCCAATCCACTATTATCACGTCCGGGTCTTTCATATTCTGATCCGAGCATGCGCTGGCATATAAGCTGCCCTCGTGAGGCACGTTGTCACCGTTCACTAATGAAGTAGTGTTTCTGGGGTAGAGTGTGCCCTTTTCCTTGGGCATGGTTGAGGCGAGGTCTGTTTGGTTCTAGTCGTGAAGAATTGAGTCTTGTTTCAACTTTCAGAACAATCTGAAGAGAAGGAAAATAGAAATAGGAAAAGTAAGAAATATATATTACCTTGTAGGTCGTGATCCCTAACCAGAGAAATTTCCAGAAATATTGAGCTTGAATCCGAATTTTGCAGGGCTGACCATTTAAGACAAAGATTTGATCACGGAACTGTATACGTAGCGTCTTAGTTACAGTTAGGGCTGGTCTCGGATGGTCGCTCGGATGGTCGCTCGGAGGGTCGCTCGGAGGGTCGCTTGGGGTTCGGAGGTTCGGAGGTTCGGAGGGTTGGGCCCAGTGACACTACCAATGTTAAGATTTATGTATCCTTTCTTTTTTCTTGCCTCGTACTTTTTGGTAGTATCGATAGCCTCAGGTATCGAATGCTTACTGAGTTCCAATATCCGACATAGGAATTTTCGAGGCCGAAGGATTAGAAGCATAACTAGCGATTGCTACTCAATATCGATGTCAGTATCCTCTATTTATGTGTTCGAAGGTATATCATGCCAGTTTACAATATTTCTTATTGTTCAGCATCATTAATAGTCTCAAGCCTCAAATAATTGCATTTTCAATGTCGGGACCAACGTGCTATGCGCTTCATCGCATACTTGTATGCGTTTCAAAATGGACTTCATGCAGGAAACCACCGCCAGTCTCTTCCTGTTTCATATCGCTCCTGATGCAGCCAATACATCAACGTAAGAAGTGTTTAGCTCAAAATAGTCTCAGTTTGTTCAATCTTTACTCATATCACACAGACAGTAAAATGGCGTAGTCACCTAGCTTGCGGAAGTGGTCCACATCCCCAGACAGCGAGCAATTGATTATAACGTCAGCGACGCAGCAACACACAACCCACGGATCGCCCAGCCAGGCATTCTCCTGCAGGGCTTCCCGGCCATTAATTATAATGTCGGTAGAGAAAGCATGCAATTTAATAACTACCCGATAGCTTATTAGGCCGCATGCTTGCCTGCGCTTCAAGTACCTCAGTGCTGGTGTGCAAATAGAAGGAAGTGTTCTGGTAGCCATGCCCCATGAACTCATTGCCCACAGTGTGGGATACAATGACTCAAAGATGGACACCTGTATTGCGGCGATAGAGGAAGAGGGGGGATATTATATCTTTATGTAGTAGTATATAATTTCAGATATCTCTCAATTCTAGGTGGCCACTGCTCTATCCACAAGACTTCCACTTGTACCGTGGTATTATATCACTCATATGCTTATTAAAGAAACATTCGGAGGCAAAGTTATATCCAATAATGCCGGGTAGTTGAGTATACAACTAATTGAGAAAGCAACATTGCTCACATCGTCAGGTTACATGACACAAACTACTGTGACTGGTTCATTGTGACTGGTTCATCGTACACAATCAGATCAATACCAGCTCTATAGCACTACTGTCCAAGTCAAGTGTAAATCCAGTGCACGTTGTAAAACTCAGTGGAGAACCTTTAATGAACTGAATATTTGTGATTAATGAGTCACGTTATCGCGCATTTCATAAGCGGAAAATGGAGAATAAAGCTACTTCTCAGTTCTCACCATACATAGTCGTATAGTATTCTTCTTATGGTCCTGCAATTGTCAATTATTTCCCTTTTCCCTTTTCCCTTCCTAGGTTGGGGATATGTCTGCAGAGTATCTAGCTAGACAGCGCCGGCGAAGAGAAAAGCTCCAGTTGTCCTGTTATCCATGTCGCAAGCGAAAGTGAAGTTACCATGCCCCTCCCCTTCGGCGCAAGAGGAGGGGAAATATTATCCCTATCATTCAAAACACTATGGCTGACACGATTAACATCATTACAGAGTACGATGCGACCGGAATAAACCGTGTGAAAACTGTGCGCGGCGCGGTGAAGTTACCGGCTGTACTTATGCTACTTCTGTCGCTACTTCTCGGCCATCCCAGTCGGATAACGTCCAGGATAGGATCGGCCGTTTGGAGAATGTTGTTGGCTCACTAGTCCAAGAATTAAACTCCCCGGTGGCCAATCGAACCACGGTGGGTATTCCGTCGCCTTTGGACACTACTCAACAGCCCATCGAAAACTCTGTTGGGCGCATCCAAGTGAAGCAGAACGAAACAAACTATGTGGGAAGTGAGCATTGGGCCGCGATTGCTGATAATGTAAGAGAGTTTATCGTTACGTTCTGCAATGAGACGAACTCATAGTCGCAGCTGCCAGGTGGTCAAAAGACCAATATTGAACAATCATCGCAGTTTCCTGACCTTCTTCTCGGGCTGCGCACTGGTTCAACATTCGAGAGCATGTTAGCTTCAGTTCCCCCAAAGAATGAAGTGGATAGGTTGATTTCAAAATATTTCAACTCGCTGGACCTGGCTGAATGTATGTGCCCGCCAATTGATTTCTAGCAAAGCTAGACGTGCTTTGCGACAACGGCTAACAGAAGGGCCCCAACCAGTGGTTACCCATGCACCGACGTTTCAAAAAGAAGTCCGTCAATCTCCCCTTCCTGCTGCCCCCCTCTGGCCGTTTTGCTGATTGAAGGGATGTCAGTACGAGAAATTCTGGGACAGTCCGACTACTGTTAGTCTCAACTGGCTCAGTATCCTCTTTAGTATGATGTGCCTGGCCACGGATATCCTAGTGCAATGCGGCGAACAGATGGCCCGTGATGCCTCCAAGCCTCAAGAATCTGTCACATTATTTCGTCAATGCAGCGCACAATGTCTGATCTTGAGTGACTATACCAAACCTAACAATTACACGATCGATGCACTCCTGTTAAACTTTTTTTGCGAGCTATTACGATTTCATGATACCCATTTTGGACTTTACCTCGTCCTGTCTATGATAGTCCGCGTTGCTATGAGGATGGGTTATCACCGCGACCCATCACACTATTACAACATTTCCATCTTCGCAGGCGAGCTCAGGCGGCGAGTCTGGGCCCTCTTGGTTCAATTAGATGTCCTTGTGTCGCTCCAGATAGGCCTCCCCCAACTAATCCATCAACACGATTCCGATACAGCGTCGCCCCGAAATATTCCATAAGAAGAGATGGTCCCAGAAATGACCACACTCCCACCGTCGCGGCCTGAATCTAGTGGCGCGGTCCTCTCCTATATGATAATGAGGATGAGGTTAATGTCCGTACTGGGACGAATTCATGGTCACGTCACATCTATCCATCCACTTTCCTATGACACCGTTATTCAGCTCCACGGGCAGTTGAACACGGAATATGATGCTTTCCCATCGAGCATGAAGGTTCAGAAATACCCTTCCGTGACCGATTCGGCGGCTGTCGTAATGAGACGCCTGTCGTTGGACCTGCTTTTTCAAAAGGCCCGATGTGTACTGCATCGGCGGTTTATGAAACCGCAGAATCTTCTGTCATGGGAGACGTGCATTGACGCTGCACTGAAAATCATCCATCACCAGTCGTTCGTATATCGAGAATCCCAACTCGGTGGACCATTGCGGGGCCATCTATGGAAGATAACCTGCGTGGCTACTTATGACTTTCTCCTTGCCATTATGATTCTCTGTCTTGGGCTCCAGTCCGGACTTGGCTCCGAGTCAGACTCCTCTTCAGCACTTCGGGATCCCAGCCGTCAATGTCCAGAGGCTCTGCTCAGTGCATTGAAAGACTCATATGCGATTTGGGCAGAATGGAGTAGCGAAATGAGGGAGTCCAGGCAAGTAGTAGAGATTGTGAAAATCATGTTGGATCGGGTTAAGGAAAGCGACTTGACATCTCTTGTCGGACATCCGAACAATGGCACTGAGAACCTCCAAGTCGTTCAAAATAACAGCTACTCAGGTAGGGCTTTGTCATCAAATTTCTGTGGAGATAATATGATTTCACGTCAATGGGCTGATGATTGACCTTATAGGTGCAGACCCTTCTTCTATCAATAACGGTATATTCCATTTTTCAACACCATCCGACCTATCGAACGCGATGAACATGAGACTTCCATTATCTCTTCCAGCGGATAGCATAGAAAAAGCCCATTCTTCCTATTTAGGGGGTATCTTTGACCCAATGGATGACTTTGACTGGGTAAGTGCCATAACCGTCCGTACCTATATCCCATCATCACGTCATCACCCAGAAGGGAAAGCATGAGTGATCTCGCAGAACGCCTTACTCGACCTTATACTAATAATATGAAAGGCATTATGGGATAGCCATTTGCAGGAAAACGGTATTTATTCGCAGATTTCATCCAGCAACCACGTGTTTTGAGTGACTGGCTGGTATTTGGAAGAGCACGATTGTACTACCGACTGTATTCTTCCAGGAATCTTCTGTACTTTCTTTGCATTTTGCTTGTATATATATATATATATATATGGCCAACTACATGACAATTCAATTGATCCTTTAGTCAACTAGATGAAATATCTAATAATCGGGCTAATAAAGAACTTGAGGAATAGTGGAGATATCGCGAAAGACTTCTAGGGTCAAAAATTCGTGCCCAGTCATAGGTATAGTTCACAAAGCCTGGCGATATTTGGCTATAACGTCTCTTTCCCTCAAGGCTGTGACAGAACACGCGTGCCACGCTATAGCTATTTCCATTCGTGCTGATTCCTCATGGCCGGTAGATGTTGTTGCTATGGCTACCACTCTCTGATCGGGATTGAGATCGGGGGACCTTCGGCGGTATGGATAAGCAATGCCTGATCATCCTGTACTTGTGACCGCAGATCAAACCGTTGGGGAATTGTATGTTCCCGGACCAGGATGGGCGGGAACCCTCCGAGCAGTACACGTGCAGATCCCATGTATCAGGCCAGACATATCTGGGATGCCCGGTTTTGGCAATTGGTTGACGTGTGCCTCCATGTGTTCTTGTTGTAAAGAGTCTATTGCATCAGTGCATTTCCGTTAATATGCTCGCATTCGTTCCTTTGGCCCTCCTAAAGTAGTGCTTTGCGTGAGCCGTGATGGGGCGACCATCACCAGTCTCAGGGCTTATCTACAATTATTCCTACGGTACTATAGTATAGGATTTCGGCGATCTGCCTCCACCTTCCATAACCTTAACCCCCACTGCTTAGCCGTTGGTCCTAACGGGTAAAAGGGGACTTTTTATCACTCAGGCCCACCGGAATCCTTCCAAAATCCCTTAATCAAAATGCCGCTCCCTGCAAGCACCTCATTTGCTTTTTCAATCACAATGTTTCAAGTACCCACGTAATATGTATAACCATCAGGGATACCCGCAGATATATGGTCACAACCGTCAATATGCGTCACCTGTGGGTCAGGGCATGGCCAGCATGGTAGCGAGTTGGTAGACTTCTGGTAGTCATCGTATGGTGAGTGAGAAGTGTATCCACCGAGCTAATGCACTGGCTAGCGCTGACCAATCAGACCAGGGCACATCGAAGTGTCAGATCCTGCAACATAAGTGAGTATAGACGGGTATATAATAAGCTAAGCCTCTTCATCCCGGATTCGAAGCGGCAACCATGGCATCTCAACAGTCTATCAGAGCATCTTGTGACCGTTGTCGAGCCAAGAAGCTCGGGTGTACCATCTCGACCGCCGAGGCATCCCAGACAGGGACCCAGCAGTGTATGAGGTGCGTCCGAGCTAAAGTGGATTGCGTCTTTAGTCGCAGGGCACCGACAAGGAGAAAAAGTAGCGACACCAGGAGAGACAGTGCGCAAGTATGTATTATCAGCAAGTCGCCACGGACGTCTGAAGCCGGCGGACTGCTGACAGAAATGGACGTCCCATCATCTCTGGGTTCGTCCGAATCACTCTCCGGCTTCTCCGTGGATTGGCCGATGTGGAGCAGTCCTTGGTCCGAGGATATCCCCGGCGTACACAGAGAACAGAACGACGCAGATTTACTCGGCGTCAACGACCATATCGCCAGTATTAATACTAGCTACCTTTTCAACCATGGAAAGGTTTTCAACCCGCCGCAGCGTGAATTTCAATTCATGAACCTGTTCGACCTCCCACCACTTGCATCAACGGCCGAAGACGCGTCCAGATATCCAAAATCACCGCAGCGATCTCTCGAATCATACGCTTGCCAGGCTCCTTCAGGCCTGTGCAACAATATGCCATACATCACAGAAGGAAGCAGTGGAGAATCCCTACCGATGGACCATAGCAACATCCCCGAGATCGTACAGCTCTCAGGGTTGGTGGCGGAGATTCACGAAGCGCTAACTACGCTGAGTGGCGACCATACGAGTCCAAACAAAGCGAGTGATTTCAACACATATCCCATGGGCCCAGTCTTAAAGCCGGCGCGGAGATTCATGGCTCTGCTCCGCAGTTTTTGGGCAGCCAAGTCGACCTCGGTCTCGGTCAATGATGACAACCATTATGACACACCTGCTCCTTCCTCTCCTTCGCTTTTCTCGACGTCGCCAATCAAGCATGCAGACCATTCAAATACTCAGACTCGTGATCAACCGACTACTCCCGAATGTTTCAATAAGAATAAAATCACCCTACCGGTGACGTCGACAGGCGTGAATGACGTGCCAACTATGCTGTTGGTGCTGACTTGTTACGCGTCCCTCCTGAAGCTGTACATGATGGTATTTTCCCAAATAGAGAGCAGCATCAGGCAGTTACCTGATTTAACGTATTTGAGTTGCAATACGCCAGCACTTGTCCAGGAGAGCAAAGAGGATGACGGAGCTCTGCAACTCAGAGAGCTCTTCTCATCACCAACAAATGAGACATGCAGTAAGCTGTACATAGCCATACAGATGGTTCTGGATGAGCTCCAGGCCATGGATGATCTTGTCGGCTGTCCTACCAGTCTGTCCATTTTTACGAGCTCGCAGACTCACTATGGCGATAATAATGACCTACAGGGGGAGGATGGGCGGCAGCGACAGGAGGCGGATCTGAGGAACTCTTGGGTCTGGTTTACCCATCAGTTGGGAATGATCAAGATGGTCTTGAACAAGGACGCTAGGGAGATTTTCGGGAGGGACGACCAAAATTCCAATAATGGGCTGTTTCAACAGGGTCATCGTCTCAAGACGTTGCTTCGCAGAAGAATGAATATTTAGTTTCAATATATATAGTAGACACAAGGTACGTATGAGTGCTAAGTGTCCAATTGCTGGGCTTTTCATTTTTGTGCTGATTGAATTGGAAAAACTAGTATAATGATTGAAAAAAAGACAATTGCTATCTATTCCTACTAGATATTAAACAATGGAGACAAGTGAGATGTTTAAACAAAGACTCTAGTATGACCACGAAACTGCAGCGACCAGACTATACTCCCTGGGTTTGATTCATAGAGAATAAACGACCTTCTTTGCAGATATTTTCTTGGATTGAACATCAGCAACGCCCTCTAAAACTCTTGCGAGTCCACCATCCCTGATCATGAGCGGATGAATTTGGATGACTCCCTCTTCCAACAACCTATTCAATGTCACGGTCCAGGCTGCTCCAAATTCGATTACGGCAGCGTCAGCTGGTCTGCGATGGGGTTCTGGCCAGGCAATCTCGTGGCCCAGTATCTGCAAGGCTAAAATCCAATCGGCTTTGACAATCTTTCGCGTCTGGGAAATCGACTCTGGGTAGGGTTCGAGCGCCGTGTATTTGCCCCCAGACCGACCCAGGGCTTGATAGCAAAAATGCATACTCGACATGGTGGAAATGCAATCCAACGCATATTTGAGACCATTTCGCGTATGTTTCCGGATCTCGGACGCACAATCGGGGGTGTTATAGTCAAAGACGGTGCCAGCACCGTATCCCCGAACTAGGTCAAAATTGTGCGGCGAACATGTGGTGACTATGTCAAAACCAGCAAGCTTAAGTAGCTGAATTGCGGCGGTACCAGTTGCCGAAGAGCCACCGTAAACAAGGACTGTCGTAGGTTTGCTGCTGGGCTCAAACGGACGGCCAGGGAGACCTAAACTGTGGAACAGGCTCAGGCCAGCCGTAAAGAAACTGGTTGGCAATGAGGCCCCTTGCTCAAAACTCATGGAAGGCGGCAGTTTTAACAAGAGCGTATCCAGGGCGGTTGTGTACTCGGCGAACGCGCCAACTGTAGGCTTGAGAGGATTCATGCCCATGACTGACGTGCACACACGGTCGCCGACTTTGACGTGAGTGACATCGGGACCGAGTTTGTCCACCACTCCTGCAGCATCACATCCAGCGATAGCTCCGGGCGTAATGTAGGCGCCCGCCATCTTGGAATCCACGGGATTAACCGATACTGCCTTGACCTTGATCAGGACCCTATTTCCAGATACTTCAGGGATCGGCATGCTGTGAGAAATGCCAATGACACCATCAGTGGTCCCCACCAAGGCATTTTGAAGAGAGACTCTCATTTTGTTCAAATCGAATCAAGTGAATCAACCAATAAATCAATCAATAACACGATAACCGGCGGAGATGGACAGAGCTGGGATGATATGACATTCTCTACGCTTGGTTTATTTATCTACCAAGCATTAAACTACATGAATAGCTGACTTGATAACTTGAAATTGCCCCGGAGGAGACTGGTGCTGCTTTCTGTTCCTTTAGGGTGTATAGATGTCGGAGGCGGTGCTGCCGAAAGACTCCGACAAACACCGGAATCAGCAACAATTCGCCAAAACACATCTGTACGGGACTCCGAATGCCAGGTACTAGCCAAAGCTTGATTATGATTTGGGGCTTGGCCAATGTACGTGAAACACAGGGTCCGTACTGTGAGAGCTGTGGATTACCCTTCGGCATCCACCCTGGACGTCAGCATCATGCTGATGACCCGACAATGAATGGCCCCAGCGTCAAAGTACAAGACCAGGGATAATACAGGAAGATCAGTTACCATGAAGGTACCGATATACTGCGATCATAGATTCTGGCCTGTTCGACTTTCGGGCATCTTAGGTATATGGGCAGATATCCGAATAAGCCCGGCGCTGACACTCTGATTGTCTGTATTGTACCTAAGAAGTTGCAGTATCGATACTAATACCTTAGCTACCAACCATATGGATAAATCCCCTGGATACAAACAATCAAAAATCAAAAACGAATATTCACCTAGCTTGTACAACCTGCGACCTGATCGTTTACCAACATGACCTCTACTGAACCCATCGCTCTGATAGGCAGCGCGTGCCGTTTCCCTGGAGATTCAGACACTCCATCGAAGCTGTGGGAGCTCCTTCAGACTCCACGAGATGTTCTTCGCCAAATCCCTCCGGATCGGTTCAATGTTGATGCATTCTACCATACAGACGGCAAACATCACGGAACCTCAAATGTTCGCCACTCATACTTTGTCGATCAAGACCCGGCCGCGTTCGACAATGGCTTTTTCAACATCCAGGCTGGGGAAGCCGAGGCCATCGATCCCCAACAAAGGATGCTGATGGAAACCGTCTATGAGTCCCTTTGTGCAGCTGGGCAGACAATCGAGGGCCTCCGTGGATCACCCACATCTGTCTTTGTCGGCGTCATGTGCGGTGACTGGGACGGCATGCTCGCGAGAGACATGGAGACATATCCCCAGTATGGCGCGACCGGTGTGGCTCGAAGCATCATGTCGAACCGAATATCGTACTTCTTTGACTGGCATGGGCCGAGTATGACCATTGACACTGCATGTTCGTCTAGTCTCGTCGCCGTACACCAGGCAATCCAAACACTACGCAGCGGGGAATCCTCAGTTGCAATTGCTGCTGGGGCCAACTTGATCCTGAGCCCAGGTACGTTTGTCATCACAAACCTTCTAGTTGGCAATCCTATTCGATCGCACACTAACTTGAAATGATGCGCAGTCATGTATGTCGCAGAGAGCAACCTTTCCATGTTATCGCCAAGCGGACGGTCGCGAATGTGGGATAAGGATGTGGATGGATATGCTCGTGGAGAAGGCATTGCAGCAGTAGTCTTGAAGCCGCTCAGCGCGGCGATTCGAGACAATGACCACATCGAATGCATCATCCGAGGAACTGGTGTTAATCAGGACGGCCGAACACCGGGTCTCACCATGCCCAGCGGCAAGGCTCAAACCGCCCTGATCCGAGATACCTATTATCGAGCCGGCCTGGACGTTGAAAAGCTGGAACATCGCCCGCAATTCTTCCATGCCCACGGTACGGGTACGGCGGCTGGCGATCCCCAAGAAGCCCAGGCAATCTCGGAAGCGTTTTACTCGAAGAATAAACTTGCTGATAAGCTTTATGTTGGCTCGATTAAAACGGTTATCGGCCATACAGAAGGCACAGCTGGTTTGGCTAGTCTGATTGGGACTTCGTTGGCCCTTCAGAATGGGAAGATACCACCCAACATGCACTTCAATACCTTGAACCCTAGGCTAAAATCTTTTTACCACCGCCTCGAGGTTCCCACGAAATGTGTTCCCTGGCCCAAAACGCGTCCAGGACAAGCACGACGAGCCAGCATAAACAGTTTCGGTACGTTTTCGGATGCCCCCTCGTAAATTATCTCTGACAGGTTCGACAGGCTTTGGTGGCACCAACGCGCATGCAATTCTCGAGGAATATCATGAACCAGAAAAGGAATATGAACAGATCCAAAACAAGCTTGCCGTTGAAACGCCTTTATTTAGTCCATTGACTTTCTCGGCCTCTTCCGAATCATCGCTGCGGTCACTGCTCTCATCATACTCCATACACCTGCAATCTAACCCTCATGTGAGTTTGCATGACTTTGCATACAGTTTGCAGACACGGACATCAACCCTAGCATACCGTGTTGCTGTTACGGCTTTTAGCAAAGAAGATGCTTGTTCTCAGATTAACGCCATCACGAACGGCGAAAAGGACAGTACCATCGGCACACGCCAGCTGACGAAGTCGTTTCCGAAGATATTGGGTGTCTTTACCGGCCAAGGTTCCCAATGGGCACGAATGGGAGCAAGGTTGCTCGAGACCTCTCCCTATGTCGCTCAACGACTTTCTGAGCTTGATAACTCACTAACCGAGGCACCAGCTGGCCAGGGCCCGTCCTGGACATTACAGGAAATGATCCTTGCTCATCCAGAATCATCGAGAATGAGCGAGGCGGCTGTTTCTCAGCCTTTATGCACCGCAGTCCAGATTGTACTTGTTGACCTACTCAGGTTTGCTGGTGTTGAATTCCATGCCGTTGTTGGGCACTCGTCTGGTTCGTATATCAACGATGCTTTACCGTATTTTCGATAAATTAACTGACCCATTCTACAGGTGAAATTGGAGCCGCGTATGCTGCTGGTCTTATCTCTGCTCGTGATGCCATCAGAGCTGCCTATTACAGAGGACTTTATGCCCACTTGGCAGAGTCACCCAATGGCAGCAAGGGTTCCAGTAAGTGATTACTCGCAAACATTGATAGGACAGCTGCACGCACGTCACTTAAATTTTGAGGGAACGTTGCCAATACTATATTGGATCAGGGCGCTGATTATTCTCAGTGATGGCGGTCGGCACAACTTTTGAGGATGCTACAGAATTCTGCCAACTCGAAGAATTTGAAGGGAGGATCCAGGTTGCCGCCCGAAACTCGTCCTCTAGTATTACGCTTTCCGGTGATGAAGACGCAATTCTCGAAGCGATTGAAATTTTCAAGGATGAAGGTAAGTTTGCACGCCAACTCAGAGTTGATACAGCTTACCATTCGTCTCATGTTGTTCCATGTGCCGAGCCGTATCGCAAGGCCTTGGAGCAATGTGAGACGGATGAGCCTATTCCTACTGGGACAAAGTGGTATTCTAGTGTGCGCGAGGGCGAAACTATGGCCCCTGGCCAACTGGGGGCACAGTATTGGATAGACAATATGGTGAGCCCAGTGCTCTTCTCCACGGCAACCGCCAAAGCGTGGGCTGGAAGTGGCCCTTTTGACATTATCCTTGAGGTCGGGCCACACCCAGTTCTCAAGACGCCTTGCCTTGATACGGTTGAAGATATCATTGGTGATCGACCTCCGTACTCAGGACTGTTGGGACGAGGGAAGGATGATGTCCAAACATTCTCCAGCGCTCTAGGGTTCATCTGGACTCACCTTGGGCCCAGATCCGTGAATTTTGACGACTTCGAGCGAGCCGTGTCGGGGAACCCAATGCCTAGACGTTTCTTGCCCGGTCTTCCTAAGTATCCCTTTGATCACTCCAGAAAGTTATTGTCTCTGTCTCGATCATCCGGTCTGTACATGAGCACTCAGGGGGCACCCCATCCTCTCCTTGGCAGGCGTTGCCACGAGCACGAAACATCCGATATCATTCAGTGGCGCAATGTTTTGAGTCCGAAGGAGATCCCTTGGATGATTGGCCATCAAATCCAAAACCAGACCACCTTTCCTGCGACTGGATATCTTGCCATGGCTATTGAGGCTATTGGTATCTATGCCGGGAACTCCAATATTGACCTCATCGCCGTTCGAGACTTTATAATCCACCGTCCTCTGATTTTCAACGACGACAACCCTCAGGCCGAGACACTGGTCAGTCTGAAAATTCGGAGCCATTCGGATAAAGCGATTATGGCTGAATTCTCTTGCTACATGGGCGCACAACACGATCACAATTCCGTGATGGCATCCACCGCTGTTGGTAGAGTGGAAGTGACCATCGCAACTCCGGAGCCTAACAGGCTCCCAAGTGTCAATATCGACGACCTTAACCTGAGCGAGGTCACTCCCAACCGATTCTACAACTTCCTTGCCGGACTTGGCTACAACTACGCGTGGCCTTTCGATGGCGTCAAAGCCATCCATCGCAAAGCCGACTATGCAACAGGAACAATTGACGACCAATCGGAGACGCAATGGGAGGACCGCCTCATAGTCCATCCTGGGATGCTGGATACGGCTTTACAAACCTGCTTCGCGGCATTTTGTTGTCCTGGAGATGAAAGGATGTGGACTCTGCATCTCCCTACGGCTATCCGTTCGGTGCTTATAAACCCATACTTCACCCCCATTGGCATCGGAAAACAGACCGAGCTCCGATACGCCACCGTCTCCAGACAGGACAAGAGTGCCAAGATCTATGGAGACATCCATCTATTTGCTGGCGACTCGAACCATACGTTTCTGCAAGTTGAAGGTGGGGAGCTCGTTCCCTTGACCCCTGCGCTTCCGAGTACCGATGTGGTGTTGTTCTCGAAATTTGATTACAGACTCGCGAATCCTAATGGAGAGGAAGCAGCATCGGCTTCCAGGTATACCAGGAAGGATGTTGAATTGGTCATTGATTCGGAACGCATTTCTTTTTACTACTTGCGTCGACTGCTTGAAGATGTCACCACCGAGGATGTGACCAAGTCGCTACCACACTACCGCCATCTTCTCAACTACGCATCTTATATGGTGCCTCCAATAATAAGGGGTGAGCATGCACACATCCCAGCAAGTGCACAATTTGACACACAGGACTATATCAATGAGCTCGTAAAAAAGTAAGTTTGAATGACAATGCATATTTAGCAAATTCTGAAAAGAACTCAAATAGGCACCACGACAATGTTTCTGTTCGCTTGCTGCAATCTGTCGGTATCCACCTCCCCGAGACGGTTCGAACTGGGTCCAGTATCCTAGAGCACATGGTGGAGGACTCGATGTGGGACAAACTCTACGAGGAGGGCTTTGGTCTCGACCAAATGAATGATTATATCGCTCATATGGTCAGCCAAATAGCACATCGGTATCCCCGCATGAATATCTTCGAGATTGGTAGGTCAATTTCTTCCACTATGTTGGAATTAATTTATACTAACGATGTCTTAGGTGCCGGAACTGGTGGTGCAACAAAGAGAATCCTCCAAAGCCTGGGCTCAGCGTTCTCGACTTACACATATACCGATATCTCCGGTAGCTTTTTTAGCAAGGCGAGCGATCTATTCAAGGGCTTTGAGGATCACATGATCTTCAAAACCTTCAACATGGATCAGACCCCCGAGTCGCAGGGGTTTGAAGAAGGATCCTACGACATCATTATCGGCTCCAATGTCCTGCATGCCACACTAGATTTAAAAAAGATGATGGAAAATGTCCGTCGCCTCCTCAAGCCAGGAGGCTATGTTATCATCCTTGAGATTGTCGATAACAACTGTCTCCGTGTCGGTCTGACTATGGGTAGTCTGCCTGGTTGGTGGCTTGGTGCAGAAACTGGACGGCGTTTTGGTCCGACGCTAACACTACCTCAATGGGATACCTTATTGAGTAGCTGTGGATTTGGAGGTGTTGAAACCTCGACACCCATCATGCATCCGCTCATCCCTCTACACGTATTCTGCGCTCAGGCTCTAGACGACCGCGTACAGATGCTTCGTGACCCTCTCAGGCAGCTCAAGGCCCTTCCCGCTTCAACGGCACCCCAACTCGTAATTGTGGGGGGTAAGACGCTGAGGATCCATAGAATGTGTGAGCAGCTGGCCTTCATGCTCTCGCCAATGTTCCCCAACGTGAGCCGTGTCCAATCTATCCAGGAGCTCAACGCCAGTGGTCTGGTCGAAGCCAGCACCATCCTCTCGCTTACGGAACTAGATGAACCGCTTTTTGCTGCCAACACTCCTGAGAAGTTTGATGCCCTGAAAGCGATCTGGCGTGCGGCAAAAAATGTTCTTTGGATTACTACCGGAGCGAGAGCAGAGAATCCTCACTCCCAGATGACGAATGGCGTCGGGCGATGCATGCGATCCGAGCATCCCAACATCATACTGCAGATTCTAGATATCGACCAAATAAACAGTCACACCACCACCATAATCGCAGAGCATCTCACACGGCTAGAGATACTCAGCAATTGGTCCGCCGAGCTCAATCCTAGGGACCTGCTCTGGTCCCTGGAGCCTGAGTTATATGTTGAGAATGACATGACACTTATTCCGAGACTGTACCCGTTCGAGGCGAGCAACAAGAGGTACAATACCACCCGCCGCGTTGTGACAGAGGAGGTAGATCCGCAGCAAAGCGATATTACATTCGCCATCGAAGAAGACTCACAGGAGATACAACGACCCTCTCCTCTGCGGATGCAAAGCGCCATGCCCTTTTGCTGTGAAATAAAGACGATCCGTATCACACATTTTTTGCTATCGACTCTCAGTATCGTCCCAGGAGCTCACTTGAGGATTTGCGTCGGTGTTGATACAATCACTCAAGAAACTTTCCTCGCTGCTTCTCCCACAGCCGAATCGCCCGCTATCGTCCCTGCAGATTGGTGCATACCCCTCCGAGACCAAGATGACCCTGTTACGACTCTTGCTGCCCTCTCATCCAATCTGGTGGCTCGCAGCATTGTTCAGCTGGCAACTGAGGGAGATACGCTTGTCCTTCATGAGCCCCATATTTCCGTTGCAGATATTGTACAAAACATGGCGGACAGCAAGTTGGTCACACTTCACATCACCACCACGAAAAGAGACGCCGGACTCCAATGGAAATATGTGGACAAGAACCTCCCTGAGCGCGTCATCAAAGAGCTGCTACCTTCGACGGCCACAAAGTTCCTTGATCTTTCTCCAGAATCGGGATCGTCTGAGGCCATTTATAGATGCTTGCCCCGAAGCTGTCAAACAATTGACCCTGCAACCCTACTTCATGCAGGCGTAGTGCTTCGACCATTCACCTCCAAGGACGAAGTCGCTCGTTTACTGAATATCGCTTGGTCCAATGTGGCTTTTGCCATGAAAAGGGCTAGTGATCTACCACTAATCCAATTGCGAGACATATCGACTCACTCTGCTGCTGTTGGTGCCCGTTTCGCTATTGTTGATTGCACCGTGCCATCAGTCCAAGCCGTGGTTCGTCCTATCGACGAGGGCATCCTTTTCCGAGCTGACAGAACATACCTCATGGTTGGTCTATCTGGAGAACTTGGTCAATCTCTTTGCACTTGGATGGTAGCACACGGGGCAAGGTACGTGGTGCTAACCAGCCGAAGAGCGACGACCAACCCCAAGTTCACCCGTTCCATGGAGCGTGTGGGGGCAACTGTCAAGACCATTCCAATGGACGTTACCAGCCGCGAGTCTGCGCGGAAATGCTGTGAAACCGTTGTGGAGACCATGCCGCCCATTGCAGGAGTTGCTAACGGTGCGATGGTCCTAATTGACAATCTCTTTGACAACATGCCTTATGACGACTTTATGAAGGTCACCAACCCTAAAGTGCTTGGGTCCGTAATCTTGGACGAGCTGTTCTACGACACTCCGTTGGACTTCTTTATTCTTTTTAGTTCCACCACAGCAGTCCTGGGTAACAGTGGACAGAGCAACTACGCCGCAGGCAACGAGTTTATGTGTGCACTTGCGGCGCAGCGAAAGAAGCGTGGCGTGGCCGCCTCAGCCATTGATATCAGCTCCATCATCGGTATCGGCTATGTCGAACGGGATAGCATCGTCGACGAGTTCACATTCACCAAGATGGGCTACAGACCCATGTCGGAACAGGACCTGCACTATGCATTCGCCGAGGCTATAATGATTGGCAAAGTCGATTATCCAGGAACAGGCGAGCTTGTTACGGGTATCTCGCCACTTCACCTCGGTGCCCAGGCCTCGGACCAATTCTTCAGAGACCTCAAGTTCAGCCACTACATCCTAGAACGCCCCGACAAGCAAGCAGTGGCAGGCAAGGCATCCTCTTCACAGCCTGTAAAGGTGCAACTTGCGGCGGCGAAAACCAAGGTTGATGCCGTGTCAATCATTACAGGTATGTACATATATTTTATTTCGTCCAAGCATGGATTGTTACTGACATTGCCGGGAAAAGAATCGTTCCTAGCTCGACTGCGGCGAATCTTGGCAGTTTCGCCTGATGAGACTATCAACGAAAAGATGACATTCGTGGAACACGGAGTGGACTCGCTAATGGCGGTTGAAGTGCGCACCTGGTTTCTCAAGGAGCTTGGTGTCGATTTCCCTGTCCTGAGGATTCTTGGTGGTAGTTCCATTTCCGATCTACTGAGCGATGTAGTCAAGCTGCTACCCAATTCCATTGTTGACATTTCCAAGCTTGAGGAGGGCAAGAAAAATAAAGACGCACCGGCAAAGACGTCACCAGCTCCGGCTTTGAAACCACCAGCGTTTGTTGAAGAGATCGCACAAAAGGAAAGTCCGGCGGGTTCAACAAGTAGTGCCAGCAGTTCAGATATCGATGAGTCGCCAGCCAAGACGATGCCATCAGGGGTTGTTACGCCACGATCATCTGGGGATAGTGATGCCACAACTGTTTGCGAGTATTACGACCACGAGCCGTTCATGGAAACACCAGGGGCAACCCTACATGACATTTTGAGCTGTCCTATGTCATTCGGCCAAAAGGGATTCTGGTTCTTAAACGAGTATCTTGCCGACAAGACAGCGCTCAACATGGCTGTCATGGTAAGGGTGACCGGTCCACTCTGCGTTGGGGATCTCGAAGACGCCGTCACGATGATTGGCGAGCGTCATGAGATTTTCCGCACCCGCTTCTTCTGGAGCGGCGAGGGTACTGCGAGGGAGCCCATGCAGGGGATCGCTTCCAGGTCGTTTTTGAGGCTGACCAAGAAGCGTGTCGCATCTGAAGCCGAAGCAAGTGAGGTGCTCGAAACGGTTCGAAATGAAATATGGGATCTCGGTAGCAGGGAGACAGCGAAGATGACGTTACTTACCTTATCAGATCAGGTCCATTTCTTCGTGATGTCGATGCATCACATTATGGCCGATGGGTACAGCCTCAGTCTCCTATTCAGAGACCTTGAACTCGCATACACATCCAAGACCCTGCCGCCGCTGCCAGTTGAATCCCAATATCGGTCCTTTGCAAGTCAGCAGAGACGTTTGCATGAGCTTGGGAGCTCGAACCAAGCAATCCAATACTATCGTCAGGCACTATCCTCCACGGCTGCACATCTTCAACCCATTGAGCTCTTGCCTTTCGCCAAGTCGACCAAGAGACAGCCCTTGACTAGATATGATCAAGAAGAGGCGAAGATAGAAATAGGTGCTGATCTTAAGGCTAGGGTACGAAGTCTGGCCCGCAAGAATCAATCTACCTCGTTTCATGTCTACATATGTGCGTTACAGGTTCTCCTGTTTAATTTGCTCCCAAGCAGTACTCAGGATATTTTCATTGGCATGGCAGACGCCAATCGATCCGATAAAAAGTTCATGAATAGCGCTGGCTTCTTTGTTAACCTATTGCCGCTTCTTTTCCGTCGAAGCGAGCCAAGTGCCACCATGGATTCCATCATTCAAAAGGTTCGTGACACGACATACGGTGCCCTATCCCACTCGCAGGTCCCCTTCGATGTCCTCCTAAGGGAGCTCAACATTCCTCGGTCCAACGACTACACACCACTTTTCCAGATCTTTGTCGACTACAAACAAGTCTACCATGACCTTTCCTCCTTGGGTGATTGCAAACTTAGTGATGAGACATGGCGCAACACGAGTACAGGATACGACATTGTCTTAGATATCTATGAAAATGCCAATGTTGATGCCATTATCCACCTGCGCCTCCAGGGCACCTTGTACTCCAGAGATAACGCCGACATGCTGCTCCGTTCCTACGTTAATGTCTTGGAGTACATGACTGATGCTACTGATGCCACTGTGGACTCCGTTCCAAAATGGGCCCCCCACGACGTCCAGGCCGCTTTGGCTGCAGGACAGGGTACTCCTCTGAAGCGAAAGTGGCCATTTACAGTCAGTCATCGCATTGACGAGGTGACCGCAACAAGCCTCCTAAGGCCCGCTTTGAAAGATGGTAATGGCGTGACATTCACTTACGAGCAAATGGGCGCTCGGGTTGATGCCATCACCAACACCCTCCTAACCTCGGGTGCCAAGCAAGGAACAGTCGTGGGTGTTTTCCAGGAGCCTTCGGCTGACTGGATCTGTTCCATGTTAGCAGTCCTCCGGGCTGGTTGTGTTTATTTACCTCTCGATTTGAGAAACTCGATTCCTCGTTTGGTCAGCATCGTCAAGGCCGCTCAACCGTCCAGTGTTCTCACCGACCACAGGACAACCGACAAAGTCTCTCTCATTGGCGCCAGTAACGTTACTGAGATACTGGTCTCGGATCTCAAGACTTCTCAACAAGCCCAACAGTCGCCTAATCGCGCAGAGCGCGACGCTCCAGCTGTTATCCTTTTTACCAGTGGCTCCACAGGGGAACCAAAGGGTATCGTCATGAAGAATGAGAATCTCGTCTCCAATACGGAGGCAAACAGCCAGATATACGGGGAAACACCCAATCTAGTGGTCTTGCAACAAAGCGCATTTAGTTTTGACTTCTCGCTTGATCAGACCCTCGCTGCCTTGACTAACGGCGGCTGCCTCTATGTAGTGCCGGCGCGCAGTAGAGGAGACCCAATCGAGATTAGCAAGATCATGTTCGAAGAGAAGGTGACTTACACGTCGACGACGCCCTCCGAGTATGACATGTGGCTACGCTACGCCGCAGCCACCTTGAGTCGCTGTGAATCGTGGAGACATGTGTTCTCTGGTGGCGAGGCCATGAGTCGTGGTCTTGCCCTAGAGTTTTCGACTCTGAAACTTCCACAGCTCCGCGTATTCACCGGTTATGGCCCTGCCGAGACGACATGTTTTTCGACCAAGATCCAGCTAGACTACCAGGCGCTACCAGACCCCCTACCAGCCGGACTCATGTTGCCGGGCTACACTTGCGTCATTGTCGACAATGACTTGCAACCAGTACCTGCCGGTGTTCCTGGCGAGATAGTCATTGGCGGGCCATGTGTAGTGTCCGGCTACCTCAACAACTTTGAACTGACGAAGCAGAAATTTATCCCCGATACCTTCTTCGGGACATCGATGACTATGTATCGCAGCGGTGACCGTGGTCAACTCCTGGGAGATGGTACCCTGTACTGTGATGGCCGCCTCGACGGTGATACCCAAATCAAGTTGCGAGGATTTCGTGTCGAGCTTTCCGAGGTCGAGAGGGCAATTATCAAGCATGCAGATGGCGCCCTTTCACAAGCTATAGTCACTCTGCGCGGAAAAGGTGAGGAAGGCTACTTGGCGGCACATGTCGTCTTTGTGCCTGAATTCCCTCACGAGGCGAGAGAGAGAACAATTCAGTCAATCCGATACAGCCTACCCTTGCCTCCATACATGAGGCCCGCTGCCATTGTGGCTCTTGATGACATTCCTAAAACTGTACATCTCAAAGTCGACCGAAAATCCCTTCAGGAAGTACATATCGAACATCTGGCGGCCACAAAAGAAGGCAACGGATTTTCTGGTACTCTTTCCGAAGCCGAGTTAAAATTGAGCGAGCTCTGGCGCCAGGTCATGCCATTCGACCCAGGACTACTAACTTCTGATTCCGATTTTTTCCTCGTTGGTGGCAATTCAATTCTCCTTGTGAGGCTACAGGTGCTGCTAAGGAAGTCTTTTGCGACAGCGCCCAAGCTCGTCACCTTGATGGGAGCCCCCACCCTTGCGGCCATGGCTGCGGTCATCGAAACTAGCTATCCGGGTCATTTCATTGACTGGGAAGCGGAGATTCAACTTCCAGAATCGCTGCTGCAGTCTCAGGGTGCTGGCATTGTTCCACCAACAGAAAACACCGATGGTATCACCATTCTGTTGACAGGCTCTCGCGGCTACCTTGGACGCCATTTGTTACAGATTTTGGTTAATGACACCAGGGTGTCTCGGGTACACTGCCTGGTTCGCGAGCATGACATCAATGGCAACGACAATAGTAAAGTGAGAGTCTTTCAATCAGATCTTTCCAAGCCCAATTTTGGCCTTTCGGACAGTATATACGCAACATTGGTCGCCGAAACGAACGTAATCATCCACTGCGCAGCCAATCGATCCTTCTGGGACCAATATGAAGTATTGCGCCCCGATAACTACGATTCGGTCAAGGAATTGGCACAGCTCGCTGCTACGGCGCCGCGCTCTGTGCCTCTCCACTTCATGTCATCAGGAGCAGTGGGCTCGTACGACAGTACTGCCCCGCCGCAAAATGGTAGTGATGGCTACCTGTCAACCAAGTGGGCTGCCGAGAAATTTCTGCAAAGATTTGCCGCCGCAACGGAGACACCTGTTTATATCCATCGCCCAGAGTCGGCGGCTACCGTCAAGGATGTGACTTCCGCCAGCTCGGAAGCAGCAGCTGTGCTCAATGAATTGATTATGATAGCTGCCCGGATGGGCTTGCGACCTTCCTTTGAAGGGGTTAATGGCTCGATGCACGTTATCCCTGTGGACCATATCGCGCAGGCAATCCGCCAGACTGTCCATAAGTCTATTAACACTAGAACCGGGCACGATGGCAACGATGTCGTCCACATGTTGCATCACAAGGCTAGCATTCGAATCCCAATAAACGATTTTGAGGCTCGCTTATGTCTCAACGATCCCGTGCGTCTTCTGCCAAGCTTTCCGTTGTTGGACTGGTTCGGAAAGGCCAAGAGACGCGGGTTCGAGTATCTGGTCACGGCATGGGAACTAGTAATGAGCTCAAGTTCGGGTACTGAGGTGGTTTCCAGGCGGTAGACACTTCACAGATCTGGGTTCGGAGTTTAGGTGCTCGAGGCTGCTTATTTGAAAGTGGAAAAAAAAGAAAGAAGTTATTTAGGAAATAATAAAAGTCTCGGTGTCTTTACATGTTCAAATTCTGTGTATTGGACGTCCCTTCAATCCATATAATCAATCAGTACAACCACCTATCGAGACTCATATAACGACGATACCTCGATATCCCTATCCAATATAATCGGAGAACTTCTCAAGGCCACAAGTTCGGGAGTCTTCTCTGTTGCCTCTCCTCCGTCAGATCATTGGTAGGAATAGCCGACGACATCCTTGGAACTTTCTTCAGTATAGTTTTTAAACATCTGAACGCGCCTTCAAAGGGGCTTTTCGAAGTCGTTCACACCTTTCCAGGATGGGATTCATCGATCACTCTATATCCATCCAAGGCCGGATCACAATCAACTGTCTTTTTTGCTTGGTCATGCTTGATGGGCCATCCGGGTCATCGTAATCGATCCTGAATTTGCCAATTAGGGCCGAAGAAGCACTCACTGTTAGCCAAAAAAGAAAGGCCATGAGAGGTACTGGAGGGGCTGATACTTATACCAGACATAACCAAAACTAAGTGCCAATATGTTCCATTGATTTCTATGCTGTGGCCCAAGGCGTACAGGTGGAATAATCATGAAGTGTCATGGTATATTCTCGGGTCTCTTAGTATATCTCCTGGGATAATCCGCAGCGCCCTCCCAACTAACGCTGCCCTCCCGACCTCAGTCACGGCGAGTCCTGTCTACATACAACGCCTCGACAAGCGACCAAGTTTTCTTCCCCGACGCGACCTACGACTACTGCAACGTGAACTTCTCCTACACGCAGAACGGCCGGTGCGACAGCGTCAATCTGCAGTACTCGCTGCCTAGCCTCTATCTCTGCTATTCAAATATATATGTTGAATGTATCAAATTCAGTCCATACGTATGCATACTCTGTATGGAGTAAATGCCCCAGACAGTCATATCAGATACGATTTTTCTTGGCCCGATCTTGGCTTTTGACCATTCTCAAAGGGGTAATTGACAAGCATAGCGGTCGATCGACTCGCTCTATACGCACGCCGGGATATGCAAACCTATACACCAATATGCAATTGTATATACAGACTCGCTCAGTATCGAAAATCCACTTAGAGCACAAAGCCCAACTTACAACCCAACAGCAGCAACAAGCGCATCCATCGCCGACGAATGCGTAGACGCATCCACCAAACTAACCGGCCCCGTCCACGCCTCCCCCAACTCGTCATTCGCCAAATCCCGATCATTCCTCCAAATACTCTCCGCTGAAGCCTTGATCACTTTCTCATACGCATCATCCGGCGCAGCAGCATTCAGCACCGCGAGATTGCGGATGAAAATGCCCTTGAACTGGGTGGAGTTTGCGTCGCAGGAGTCTGGGTCGCAGGATTCTTGGATGACGTTGGTGGTGGAGTTGGTGAAAGTTTGTATGGCGGCTTTGGCAATGTGCGAGGCGGTGGTTAGGTAGGTGGTGTCTTCGGTATTGGTAGTGTGGAGTTCGACGAGGGCGCCTAGGATGATGCCTTGGTTATAGGTCCATCTGTTTTCGTTAGTTTTTCTGTATTGGGTTGAGATTAGGGATGGGAACGTACTCAGTTTGTCCGTTGTTCTTGCAGTCATTCGTCAGGCCATCGTTGATGGTGCCCTTGTCGTTAATAAATCCAGCAGTTGAAAACCAATTCCACAGGTTCTCTGCGTCCTGGCGATACTTCTGCTTATTTGGCGCGCGGTTCGCCAAATGCGCGGCGGTGGAAAGGAAGAGCTCGTTCGTGACAGCATTAACGTAGACATTAGTTACGTCAGAGTAAATGCCAGTGTTTCCGCACGATGCCTTTTCCGTCGAGTTCTGACCGGGTTAGCTTGTGCATACATGAGTACATTGGGTATCCTACCAAATGCTCATAAATACCAATCGCAACATCCAAATACTTCTGCTCCTTGGTAAGATCATACGCCGCAATCCACGCAAGCGCCCACCACCCATCATCATCATACGACCCATCAATCCACTTCCACCCAACTTCAGACGCGCCATCGGTCGACATCGACGTTGCCGTCGATGAAGAATTCGGCTCCAACTTCCCAAACGGCAACGGATTCGACTTCGGCCCGATGTAATACGTATTATTAAACACCTCTCTTGCTGTTTCTTGCACGGAGTCAGAGGAATCGACGATGAGTGCTAGGTCCGCGAGCACAGTCATGCAGTTTGCGCCGTTCCACCAGCCGCATGTATCCCAGATACCGGTGGATGTGTTGTACCATGATTGCAAGACGTCGAGGGCGGTTTCGGCGCGGGAGAGGGGGGTTGATTGGGCAATTGTTGTTATGAGAAGGGACTGAGAGGAAAGAATGATTGGAATTAGGGATTTCATTTTCGATGGACTGTACTCCGTATGTATATGATCGGGGAAAGTATCTACAGAATCCAAAGTTTAAGGAATGTGTAGTAAGGAATGTAGTGCGAAATAGGCGAAAGAGAGAGCGATAAGTACTCCCGGAAACAAAGCAAATGCACGTAACGAACAAAACGATCTTCAGGAGAATCCAACACTTAAATACTAAATATGTTCGACCAAAACAGATCTACGCCGGGATTGGGGGCTTAAAAGCTACACATCACATTCCCACATACCGGAGCCACATATTTCCTGTTTTTTTTCCTGTTTTCCTCTTTAGGAAACTCGGATCTGTCACCTACGTAACTGCAAGGGCTGAATGTTTTCCTCCTATGTCACCTTGCGGAACCATGACATGACTTGACAGCTGGCGCCGCCATTAATTGCAAGCCCTAAATTGCATGTGTAACTTTATTCGCAATTTCTGGGAAGGGCTAAGTTTTAGTGTGCCCTTTGTTGGGTCGATTAGCGGCGTCCCGGATTTGATTTGTTTTATGCATGGGTATAACCGATTTCTATTAAGTTATATCTAGTCGGGCATGCAAAATTTAAATCTATCTAGTATGTATGTGTGCCGAACAGGCGCACGTCTGTCTATGTAAATCCCACTCCCCTTTTTAAAACTTTTATGTAACGAATGAACAATAATGATTATTGAATTATTTGGCAAGTTCCTATACATCAAGGTCAGTATATCGATATCGCCGCGCGTCAAAACATCCATGGCACCGAGAACTTACACTTGCCAGTTTACTCCTTGCGCGGATCTGGGGACCGAAAAACACAAGGACCCATGGTACCAGAGTCAACCCAGCGCCCTGCATGCGATTAGTCAGTGTTCAGAACTTGACTCGAGGGAAGGGGGATCATCTTACGATTCCGCCCAGAAGACTCGACGCTTGGGGATAGCCCAAGTTGGTGAACAATTGGCGAGTAACCAATGGGAAGACCCCGCCGAGGAGATTCCGGCCTAACATTGAAGTGTAAGTAACACAGACAGCGCATATAACAGACGCGACGCGATGCGACCGAGACAAGGGCTAGATACTCACAGCATGATTGCGCCGCAATGGCTGAGCTCGCGTAACGGTGGTAAGTATCGGCCAGGTAGTTGAAGACAGCCAAGTAAATGGAGAAAATGCCCATGGTCGCGCATCCGACGGCCAATGCGGGAACGATAAACGGGATCGAGGGATAAGATGTCCAGCCGAACCAGAAGAGGCCGATGGGCATTAGGGCAGATTCGATACAGGCGAAGTAAAGTCTTGATTCGGCGGTTTGGGGAAGGAGCTGGTATCGCGAGGCGATCTTATCTTGGCCAATGCTGAGGAAGGTTGCAACTATTACGCCGGCGCACATGGCTGGGATTGTCAGTATGATTATCTAAATCAATGATCTTGGAGGAATGACATACCAGTGAAAACGGCTCCAACCTGCTCAATGTTCATCCCATGGTTGGTCTCGAACACCACGGGAATCGAACCGAATTGAAGGTAGAGAACAGCCCAGCTAAACGAAATCCAGACCGAGAAAGCAAAGACGACTGGCTCCGTGAAAAGCATATCTATCGCTGTCAGACCCCGTCAAGTTCACCAAAATAAGAGCGACTTACGAAATGGTCGGTAGCAAGATTGACTGATCATGTCAATGAAAGAGGCCCGATTCTCGTCACTCTTGACCTTCCACCGGATGCGCTTGATCTTCTCTGGGCCATTACCACCGCCAAAGCTAACTCCGTAATGACCAGCTTCCTCGAGCTTCTCGTAGTACGTGTTCAACGCCTTCGCCTTCCACCTTAGAATAACGTCTCCCCTTGTCTCGCTGAAGCAGAAGTACATCAAAACGACAACCGCTGCCGATACAATGGCGTGCGAGTAGAAGATCCAGCGCCAGGTCGTGTGGTAGACAATAGCGCCGGACAGGAGCGGTGCCAGGCCTGTACCAAAAAGCGCTGCTGCTGAAAACATTACCATTGGCGTGTTGCGTTCTTCGGCATGGTAGATGTCGCTAATTACACCTCCGACCATGGTCGAGAAGGTCGCTACAGTGGTCAGTATACTCAATACGCGGTCTAGCTATGGGCAAGATACATACAAGCTCCGACACCCTGGAACAATCTAGCGACACATAATCCTGCAAACGTATGTGTTCCTCCACTAGCAATAAGGCATGCTGTCCGCATACATGATCATCAGTTACCATTTCCCGGCTGAGAGACACACGGACCAGATAAGGCAGAGAAAAGAAAATGAGAAAACGCACCAACAAAGAGAACACCACTAGCAAGGAAAATAGGTCTGCGTCCTTCAAACTCCGACAAAGGAGCCAGAACCATTGGCGCCAGCGCAAACCCAATACAGAAAATGGTAATGGACAAGTTCGCAACGACCACACTGATGTTCCACTTATCAGCCAGTATCGATCCAGCCGGACTGACCTCACCCGCCGACAAACCCGCCAACATTGTCACCGCGCATGACATCCAGGTCATTATATTCTTGCGCCATTTGGGCCATTTGAACGGGGATGTGTATTTCTCAAGCTTGGGGGCTTCGGGCGGCGGTGATTGACTGGATTCCGGAGGGAGCGTAATAAGCGGTGTAGGTAATGGAGTGTCGAATTCGAGGTATGGGTGCTCAATCTCGAGCGATTGAGCTTGAGGCGACTTGTCCTCCATTCTCGCGGAAGTTGAGAAATGTCTTTTTGATCCAAGCTTCGAGCATTGCAAGAGAGTGGTTAGGTCGTCGCATTTAAATGAGTCGAGACTAGACCCCGATTTTTTTTAATGGAAATTTGGAACTGAAAAAGGGACTCGGCCCGAGTTACCGACTGGGTCAAGATAAAAAGTGATTACGAGGCCGAACATCATCCGTTTAATATCAGAACAGACGATCCCGGGGCTTTTTAGCGACAAGCAGGAGTTCAGGTATTGCTCCGGGACAGCCATCAGCAGTCGGGAGTTCTGGATCTAGCCCAATGGTGATGGCCATCGAGTGTCATAATGCCGGAAGATGAACTCATGAGTGTTCTCAAGAGGTTCTCCGACTTGTTTCCCGGTTCGTCTTCAGGATTGGAAATCCCCACTGGGACCGTGAGAATCCCCAATTCGGAGAGAAGTGCGACTTTTTGGACACGGAAGAATGTTCAAACTCCGCCGTGACTCATTCTTGTCAGGGCTATTTGCGTTCGAGAAAGAAAATGACAAATATACAGCATATAAATATCTTTGCATAATGACAACATAGATCTACAGGTACTGCGACAGCTGCTGCCCTGTAAGATACTCCTGCCTCGATGCGAGAATCTCACGTGTCTCGGCTACTGCGATAAAGTGACTCGTCCCGAGACACCGCACCAAAGTTCGTTTATGATCCCCCCTGCACCGCCGATGATGCTCCCTCTACTGCTTCAGATTGGCCTGTGCCTGTGCTGTGCTTAGAAATTTACCACACCCACGACGGAAGATTCACGCCCGCTGCATGCACATCATAGTTCTAGGCATCTTCCGAAACACCAGCTCTTGTTCTCTTACGATTCCCCGAGTCCGAGTTCCCTTCTCCACTCGCTCGCCACATCTGCCCTTTCCGCGATGAACGCCCATGTCGGGTGATGCCACAATGGTCAAAGGTGTTAGGTCTTATCAGTGCGAGCGATGTTCGCGCTCTTTTGCTCGGCTAGAGCATCTACAACGTCATGATCGTTCGCGTATGTCCATTTCTATCCCCCGGGTCCCCCCTCCCGGCGTGGGCATCCGATGATTATGCGCGATCAGCACCAGGATTGACTAGGGGGCGCTTTAGATACCAAAGAGAAACCTTTCGTGTGTAACGACTGCCCGAAATCTTTTACGCGCAAGTTAGTCTTTTAATTTTGAATCTCTTTCTCTTTTCGTCCTACTTTCTCCCTCTTCGCCTCCTGCATATTAGCGCGCGCTAAGATCGCCTTGTAGGGATTTGTTGGCTCGTCACATCCGCTTATTCCACTCGTCGTCAGAAGGGCCTGTGAATCATCATGATGCTACAACGGGTCCGATCACGCCAACAACGACTACTCCGTTGGCAGAGGAGCAATCCCCAATACCGGGCACTCATGGACCATTTCAGCCGATGACGAACACGCCTGCCGAAGGTGCAGCAGCAGTGCTGAATGACTCGTTCAATGCAATGGGCCCTTCATCTTTATATGATGGGGATGATTTCACCTCCTTTCTTGATAGCATCTCTCTCCCCAGTCATCCTTTCTCCGTGGCTTACCAGCCCCTCCCTTTCTTCCCGGTTTTCACGGCCGGCGATAATAGCAATCTGCACTCACCTTTAGATTATGTCCCGAATATGTCGTCTGAGAAAGACGATACATCGGCCAATGACGCCCCTACGCCGTCCAGATCGGTACTTCCCCGACATGGTACGCATATACCATCACTTCAGCCGGAGGGGTCGTCTCTTCAGCACAACAAGGCCCGTCAGCCGAAGGACTTCGTGCCCGTGACGGCTCAATACCGAGATCGGATTGTAACATCGCTGCGGGATTATGCGAACGTCCTCCCTCCTAACCCATCTATTCCATCACGGCATGCGTTATCAAGATGCATCACTGGTTATTTCATAGGGTTTCACGACCATTACCCGTTTATGCACATTCCGACATTCAGTATTGATGCCATGACACTGCCGCTATTTCTATCAATGGCGGCACTTGGCGCGCGGTACTGTCGTGAACCCGACACAAGTAACAGTCTGTACCAGGTAGCCAAGGTCGTAACATTGGAGCATATACGACGACAGTTTCAGTCGTCCAAGGAGACTTCCCAGGACGACCAAAACCTATTAGAAACAGTCCACTCACTTTTGCTTCTCACGTCCGTCTCCATGTGGTTTGAACACAATCCTCCTTTCCAAGAAGCTCTGTATATCCGGAGCTTCATGGAGACGCTAGTACGGCAAGGCGGACTGAATTATTTACCCGAGTCGGACGGTTCATGGGAGAGTTGGATCCGACGCGAACGCGTAAAGCGGACAAAATTGATCGTGTTCTGTTTCTTCAACATTCAGACCATTGTCTTCGATCTCCCTCCAATGATTCTAACCGAAGAAATTCAGTTAGACCTCCCGTGCACTGAAGTCGAATGGCAAGCGAGCAATGCCGCCCTCTGGCAAGAAGAGCGCCATCAGCGCAAAAATGAGCCCAAATTCCAGGACGCCTTGTGGTCTTTATTCTGCCGCCACCCCGGGGGAAACGAAGAACGCGGGGCTCTAGAAAGCTTCACATCACTCGGCGGCTATGTGCTCATCCACGCCATCATCCAGAATATCTGGTTCATGCAGAAAACATGCCGCATGCCGGGGTCACGAACCCAATCGCTTTCAGCCACGGAAATAGTTGCTTTTGAACAAGCACTTGAACGCTGGTGCCAATGCTGGGAACGTAATCAAGAATCTTCGATTGATCCTATGAGCCCTCATGGTCCTTTATCTTTTACCTCGGCTGCGCTGCTGCGCTCCGCGTATATTCGTCTGAACGTAGACTTCAGTTCTGCGCGACAATTGCAGACGTGGAATCCGAGGCAAATTGCGCAATCACTCCGTGATAACGTCTGTGTCCAGCGCAGTGAACGACTCACTCGCGCAGCGCTGCACTGCGCCCACGCGCTGAGTACTCCGATTAAACTGGGAATCAACTTCGTCGCGCATACGCAAGTCGTCCTTTGGTCGAACCAGCATGCGCTGTGTTCTCTGGAATGCGCCGTGCTGCTTGCGAAATGGCTCGAAGTCGCCACGGCTCCCGGGATGTATCCTGGTGGATTGACGGAGCAGGAAGCTAAGCTGCTGGATTTCGTTATTGAGATGGCGCTGGAGACCAAACATGAGGCGTCACGGGAGTGGTTACTGGAAAATAACGCGAGACTTAGTGCTACGGTGACGAGGCTATGGGCGAGATTGTTTACGGCAGATTATATATGGGAAATGGTGAGCCTCGTGGGCCAGTCATTGAACAGTTACGCAGATATACTCGAAAACGAAAGTAACTAGCACAGCATAATACTTGCATTATCAACTTAATTTAAAGCTTCTTCCGCTTCGCCCTCAGCTTCGACAAAAAGTTTTCTTCTTCAGCCCCTCCCACCGCTCATCGCCCAGTTCAAACCCCGCTTTATCAGACATGCTACTGCATCAATTGCACTCCGTTGCTTGCGACTTCCCATCTATCCTGGGTGTAGTGCTCCCATAGTCTCACAGTGGTGGGCAATTGCATCTGTCGCTGTCTTCTCAACCACTTTCCATAAGCAGTTTAGTAAGCTAATCACCCGGTAGGCCTTCACAGCTGTGTAATCTGGCTTATTGGGTTCCCTCAACGGGATGCCTTTCATTGCCTTCCACATTGGTGGATCTAGACCCAATCGGAAGCATTGTCGGGCCAGAGCAACAATTCTGGGGCTGTCCCAGTCCCACAAGAGCCGGAGGGCCCGAAAGTTCAGTTGATCAATTCCCGGAGCCTTCTGGACTGCCTGGTGAAACAGAGCATGTTTAACTATTTCCTCATCCACCTGACCATGCCAGGATCTTTGGGGGATATCAACTTCCTGGCTATCCCCTGGTGCCTGGGGGAAGGCTGGCTCCCAAGTCAGGGTCTCCTTCTCATCAATGGAGCTGACAAGTTGACCCTGGGGCCCATGCAGTGTTGGAGTCGGTGCCACAATCCTGGGCTTTGAGTAATCTAGAGCCTGCCACCTCTGGCTTTATTCCTGAGATCTGGCTGGTCTGTTGCTCCTTTCAGGAAGGTTTCCCAGCAGGTGCGTTTCGCTCGGTCAGATGGCTCGGTAGTAGTTGTTCTGGACACCTCTCAATTCTGTTAGAGATCTCTTGTCCCTGCCATGCCTGCCTTGCCTGACTGTAGGCCCTTCGGGCTTCTTTAATCTCTGATCCCTACCGGCGCTTTGATTGTGGGGTCACTCACAGCTGCTTTGCATATTGATTCAGTACTACTGTCAGGGCTTCCTGGATCCATATGGCTTTCCCAGCTAGGTCTTCTGACAAGCATGAGCAACCATTTGTTACTGAAGATCTGAAAGTCAGAGGCAGTCACACTGCATATCTATGCACTGCGTCAGAACCTGGCCATACCCATCTCTGGATAGACTCATGCTGTACAATGCGTCTACGGCCACTGCTTCTATCGAAATCCCTGATAGTGTCAAAATACAGTGGGGTCTTTTTGCTGGTCAGTTTTACATCGGATCCTACATCAAGTATCAGCAGCTATGCGACCTTCTGGGGGTAGCTTACATTAAAATACCCGAGGGTCTGACTGTGGCAGACGACAGCTCCGTTCTGGGAGAGAATGAGAAGACGACATTCAGTAAAAGTCCTTTGAAATTTCTGTAAGCTCTCATGTCACAAGTTCAGAAAGAATGCCAGGCAATTGACAAGATGCATGTTGGCAAAATCTTGAGTGGCATTATTTTGTACCCATCTGACTTTCAGCCTTCAGTGAAAATACCGGGACGGTGAGTCTGCAACAAAGTCACTCAAGACATTCGGGTTATACAGTGATTCTCGAAATCGGTCTGACCTCCAAACTCTTGTCAATTGTTTGTTGGTCCCACTGTCAAGAGCTTGGCATGACTAGTGTATTGCTCGGGCGTGGCTTTCTTTGATTTCGGAAAGGGTGAAGCTACGAGATCTCCCACCATGGATGTGAAGTCCTATTTCCTCCTGCAAAGCCAAGTTGCTCGTGTCTTCGGTGATTGGGCTTTGGCGCTACTCCAGTACCACCTATCGCTTCATTTAAGATATCAAGGATGACCATTTCTTTTTTCGAGACTGTCAGATTTTGTTGCTATTCAATTGCCTAGATGCGCTCATCCAGTCGATACAAATTTGCGATCGCGATTATCTGTACGTTGACCCTCGAAGGCAAGGCGGTTGAAGAGCTTTTCGACGAAACTTACAACAAGTTGGGTGAACACTATACGAAAGGACTTGGCGATGACAATGCATATGTTAATGGAAGGATTGAAATCATAACGTCGTCGTTTGCTATATGCCTGTCATGGGGAAATGAAGTGCAGCCAGCGTGGCATCAAGCCTGAAAGTTAGCTTCACACGGATTGAATAGCGTTGGTTGTGGGTATCTGTGGAGGTGCACCATACCCATTGTTTGGTGGAGAGATTTCTAGGGGATGTCATCGTAAGCGACTCAGTCGTTTACTACGACTTTGGCAGGCAGTATCCTGGCGGCTTCGGAGAGAAAACAGGTGTGAATGACACGCTCGTAAGACCAAGCCAAGCAATCTGTTTAATACTGGCAAGCCTCCAGGCAAAGCGATCTCGCACTTATATGCCGTATAGCGTACTGTGTTTTCAGAGTGTCCTTGACGTATTACGTGTCGGCGATAGAAAATAAACCCTTTTGCAAGATCAAAGAGAGGAAACCTTACTTTATTAGGTCACGCTGGCTAAGTTCCGGAGTCTCATCATATGAAGTAACTGCTGGAGCTTGGAGCAAATCGAGTGGCAACATATTTGATAATGGTAGACACGAGACAGGAGAGAATTCGTTCCCTAAGCAAGTGTCATTACCAAAGTAGACATCGGTGTCGGGATTAGTGAATAGACTGCTAATCGCGTCTGTTGATTCCCGGCTTGTCTTTGCTTCAACGTAACGAGCTGCGACATCAAATAGTGGCTTGAAAATACGCAGCTGCCTATTACAGCTGGCATAGCGCGGCGATTGTGCCAGAGACTGTAGACCGTCAACCACTCCCTTCAAGCGGCCCAGGTCCGACGCGTCAGCAGTATTAACAACATTGCAAGCCAGGATTGTGAAAGGGATAAATGGCGCTAGAAGGAGGATCTCGTTGATCCATTCGTGAAGACCAGTCGGCCATTTTGCTGCACCTGAAAGTATGGCGATGCTGGCTTCGCTCTCTTCAAGAGCGACTCGTGCGGCGACGATGCATTGCGTACATGGTATTATACCCGAAGGACTCTCTGTTGGGGTTCCTCGATATATGGACGCCAAGGTCGAGTATTCTATAGCTTTGTTGGCGTGTATCATGAATCGTGAAAGATTTAGATCTAGCACATGGCTACTCCATAGGTCTGGCCGATTCTGAGAAGGGTGGTTAGTCAGAGTGTCCACGGACTGATTCAGTATGCTTGCTTCTGTTGGGAGCACACAAAAAGTTGTTTAGATACATACATAGTATCCAGTTCTCGCGGCTATCATCCGCTCCAGCTCAGAAGCCAGTGCACTGGTACGAGACACGCGAACGGAGCTCGGTTGTGTCAACGCAGTCGGGCTATACAGGCTATCGTATAGGCGGCCGTAGAGGCTAGCGACATCGATCCAGTCAGGGAGCCGGTTATATGCTAGGGATGTCATTTTGCGGTCCAAAGTGAGTCGTGGAATGGTGATATCCTGGTCTCTAATAGTCGATGGCCTGCCGAGCCGTAGAGCCACAGCTTTCTCCAGGGCGTACACAGCCCAGAAAAGACACATCTTTCGCCGCACTTCGATCTCTTGTCCCGATACCATGGCGTGACTGCTATGTAACCCCAAGGCCAGGCACATAAGTGACGCTCTTGAAATGAACGCCCAGGCTGTGGGCACTTTTCCCCGGTGCAAGCAATGAAGAGACTGTATGTTGGAGATCGCAAATTAATACTGTGGGGAATGCATTTCTACAAAGAGGGAAGAACGAACCGCCATGTACAAGGCACAGATAGAGTCAATATTGGTATCGATGTGAAAGGATAGGCTTGATAGAATTATCTCGAGACTCTCTCTGCACGTTGCAGCTTGCACATTGTAGTCCTGTCCGAGTGTCTCGTCATCGGCACCAATCGATAATTGGGTGAAGAGCGAGTAAAGAACGTAGTGGACTATGATCAACTCCATATCACTGATCGGACCGGGTGTGCAGGCTCTGATCACGTACTGAGTGAAGTTCCCCAGAGATCCAAATTCGAACGGCCAGTAAATCTCGCTCGGCGAGCGGTCTGTAGAATGCTTGTCAGAACGAGTGACATATACCTGGAAAAGAGAGACGCACCTTGAGTGATCCGAAGGCATGCCATGATTTTATCCATGGGAGGGATAGGCAAATCCCTGAGACTAAGACCAGAAGGCAGCGCCTGTAGAAATGAACGTGACCCTTGCAGCGTTTCATTTTGCTGCTTTTGGTCATTGACTGTGCTCCGCAAAGTATTCAACGCAGAAATTATGTCGTCAACGGCTCCGGAGTGTGGGTCATTCAACACAGCGGTTTCAAAGGCCCTTGCCGAGCAAATGAAATGGGCAAACAATGCGGACTCAATCCCTTCCGCTGGAGCTGGAGCTTTGGGAGATGCCCGAAGACTGACAGATTGGAGCGGTGAATATGATGGTGCCCGTAATCTAGTCGGGGCCATAAGGCTGCTGTCACCATTATGGCGCTCGTCTCTAAGCTGCCCTATGATTCCGTAGAGCTCCTCAATTCTGTTCGAAATATGCTCAAGTCTCCTTTCACTAATTGACTATTAATGATTAGATAGATGTACTTGGAGGGATAACTCACTATACACCCGAGATCAGAACCCGTTGCCGCTTTTCTTTGGCTTTGTGAGCCAGTCTGAACGTACACTGCGCCTCTGCCTTGGTACAATGTGAGCATGGATTGACGCGATTACACTTGGTCTATTAAGCCAGCTCGAAAGTCAGTAGACCGACCTAGGATACACTTCACAGGGGAACAATCTTTTGCTGCAGGTAAATAGAAAGATCGCACCTTCCGCTGACGGCAACGATCACACTGTAGAGCATGTCAGCATCCTAATTCACATGTGACGCAACCAGAAATGTTCGCATACTGCCACTCTCTCCTTCACCACAGCCTCATGCTCGGCTACCCCATTCCACTGGGTATCCAGGCCGCCTTCTCCCTCTGCTGCTTGGCCAGTGAGTTCGTGATCGGTGCCTCCAGGTCTGAATGACATCATTACAATGGTATCTAGAGACGCTCTCAGTGCGATTTGGGCAGGGCAAAATTGCAGGCCGAATGGCGAGGCAATCAGAAGGTGTAAGTCCGGACTTTTGGGAAACCCTCCCCGACGAGGTTGCCGAAAGGACAGATTTGCTGGTTCGATGATGGAATTTCGAGCCATGGTCGGACAATCGGGGCGCCAAGAGTGCGCAGTCCGTACAGTGGAGACACCTCGGGGGCCTTATATACTTGACTATTACGTGCCTCTTGTTTCTTGCCTCATGCTCGTTTGGAAAAATTGTTATCCTTGCATATTCTGTGAGCCCGAAGGTATTTGCGCTTATCAGTTCTTTCCAACAAATCTCCATCATGAAGTATCGCGGCGTTGTCTACGATGTCGGCCTCAATTTTAATGGCACTGTATTCTCCGTCGAGCCATTCGACCCTGCTCTAGTTAAATACGATATGAAAACAATCGCCAACATGTTGCATGCCAATGCCGTCCGGATTGAAGGAGAGGAGATAACTCGGTTGGAGACTGCCGCACGGTCAGCGCACTCGATGGGACTAAAGGTGTTTTTCAATCCGTGGAAGATGAATGCAACTATTGAGGAGACCCGCGCATACTTCGAAGAGGCGGCAAAATCTGCAGAAAGATTACGCAACGAAGGCATTGGTTTGGTCTTTATCGCCGGCTGCGAATACACTATCTTCAGCAAAGGTGTTTTCCCCGGAGATTCTTTCAACGACCGTGTAATGTTCCTCGGCCCCCAGTTTCCCAGCGGCCACATGATCGAGGATATTCCTCAGTCTCTGCGTGACAAGTCTGTCGAGTTGAATAAGGTGTTGCGGTCTTTCATCGAGGTGATTCGTTCCCATTTCGGAGGACAAATCACATATTCGGCCGGCTCCTGGGAGGTCGTGGACTGGGACATTTTTGACGTCGTCGGCATAGACTATTATCGCCGAGGAGAGACTGCGGAGAAGTACGTCTCGTGTCTCGACCGGTACAGGATTGGAAAGCCTCTCGCTGTTCTAGAGGTCGGCTGCTGCGCCTACGAGGGGGCAGCAGAGCGCGGAGATGGCGGGTTCGTACCCTTGAAAGGCGCGAATCCAGACGGCACTGGCATCTTCGAGAACGATATTGTCCCGACTCGGAGCGAGAAAGAGCAGGCCGATTATGTCGGGACGCAGCTTGAGCTTCTCAACAATGCAGGAGTTGATGCGGCCTTCATATTCCTATTTTCGTTCCCTTGCCTGCCGGCAGGAAAAGGGGCCAGGGATCTGGACATGATGTCTTTCTCGCTGGTAAAGACTTTTCCTGAGAAGGACTCAAGATCTAGGGATATGCCTCCATGGGTACCGAAGGAGTCTTTCCATCGCGTCGCTGATGTCTTTCGCTCTATGGAGCAGGAAGAGCAGAGATCCGCAGTGATTCAGTGAAATGCGCCTTTAGGCAATGCCATGCTTAGAATTTAGTATCGCATAGAATCAGAGCAGTTGTGACTTTGAACAGACTGTGGATCGATAGGTAACTGGCGAGGACAAGACAATACGCCATGGAATATGAGAAGTCTAGTAACATTCAAGCGCCATTGCCATAGACGTGATGGCGCTCACTAGTCACGTCAAGGCATATACTCATCTCGTAAGGCAACGAGTTCCTGTATTCGGTACAGAACGCTGTTATACGACACTGCTGCGAATAAACCAGAATATAGCTCAATATGGGATAATTTCAATGAGGTATCCATCTGGGTCTTCCACAAAAGGGACAGCTACGGTGGCTTCCCACAAAAGCCTGTCAAAGCCCTTGTCGGGTGTATCGCAACCCAAAAACGTAGCCACAACCTCTGAACCTTGAGCCACTCCAGCCTCTTTGAGTATTTTAACATTGTGACTTCTGATATATTCCCTGGCCGTTGCCATGTCCAGGACGCCGATCGCCAGCTTGACGAATCGGAAATCCGGATAGTCATTTGACTTGGCCATGCCTTTCTGGGACTTCTGAAGGGATGGTCAGCCTATGACTTGCCGGAAGCGGACGAGTCTCTTTGGTGAAGTATCGTGGCCTTTGGGTATACTAGTTCTAGTACACCTTTTCTAGCGAAGAGTTGCGTTTGAGGGTCCGCTGCATCAGGATAACCGAGGAAAACAACAGTGGTCGTGTTCAATCCCATGTGGCCCAATTCCTTCATGCCAAAAAACTTGTGTAGAACGCAACGGATCTGTCGATATCCGTAACTTTGGACTGTCGTCCGGGCGCTACCATATATCTCTGCATTAATAGTTTCACCTTGGAGCTTTCCACGTCTATATGTGCAGGTGTCACGACCAACATTAAATTGGCGTTCAACACGAAGACTGGTAAGAAAAACTGCAAGAAGGTCCTGAGCCATCTGTCACAACCTGGCTTCTCTCGTATCATTCCTAGGGTTCTAGTTAGCGGTATTTTGAGACTGAACACTTACCCTAAGTGCTCCCAATGTGTCTGTATGCTCAATGCCCCTCCGGGTCCGGTTCACAATGCGTCGATGGGCATATCGCCCCCTCCAGGCTCCGTAGATAATCAAAAGGTAGAATTGATAAAGGTAATGAATAGAGAAACAAGGTGTAATGGGCCGAAGCCTTGCTATCTAATATATGTACAAAAGAACTCGTTGGAGAAAGGAAGAATCGTTAGTATGGCGAGCGATGAATTTCGGGCGTGTCCTCGTGATCAGAGGTCACCTGACTTCGAGGTGGTTCTGTGAATAGCCCTCAATCGAGAATCATTCATGATTCGAGGTGCCTTTCGGGCCTAGCCCGTTACATGGTCTCCAAGAAGAAGTTTTGCAGCTGATCATCTCTGCGTGTGAGGTAAATTGATGTGCTCTCCATGGGGCGGCTGAGTGATCACCAGTGGCTGTAGACCCATTGGAAACTGCAGATATTGCAAGCATCATAATTGAGTGGGCGCTGCGGTAAATCGTCGGTTGATACTGGATTATACTTATTAACCCAGTTGCCAAGAGCATGAGAGGATGATCTGGTACTAAGGTGATTAGGCCCTAATACTTTTCTGCGTAACTCGTAAGATTCCTCCATTAGAGCCAAGGCATCATGAAGCTTGCCTTGGGATTCCAAAAGTAAAGGCGAGATTATTCATACTGGTCAGAGTGTCAGGATGTTCGGGCCCCAACACTGTCTTGAACATTCCCACCACTTGCACCTGCAGCTTCTCAGCTTCATTCCATCGTCCTTGGTTTTGGTAGGTTGATGCCAGGTTCGCCATGCTGACCAGAGTAGATGGATGTTCAAGCCCCAACTTTATCTTTCTTGTCTCTATTACCTGCACCTGCAGCTTCTCGGCTTCATTCCATCGCCCCGTTTTTGAGTAGATTGATGCCAGGTTCGCCATGCTGATCAAAGTGTCAGGATGTTCGGGCCCTAACACTGTCTTGAATATTTCCACCGCTTGCACTCTCAGCTTCTCGGCTTCATTCCATCGCCCTTGGTTTTGGTAGGTTGATGCCAGATTCGCCATGCTGATCAGAGTGTCAGGATTCTCAGGCCCCAGCACTATCTTGAATATTTCCATCACTTGCACCTGCAGCTTCTCGGCTTCATTCCATCGCCCCGTTTTTGAGTAGATTGATGCCAGGTTCGCCATGCTGGTCAAAGTGTCAGGATGTTCGGCCCCCAACACTGTCTTGAATATTTCTACCACTTGCACACCTATCTTCTCAGCCTCATTCCATCGTCCTTGGTTTTGGTAGGTTAGTGCCAGGTTCGCCATGCTGTTCAGAGTAGATGGATGTTCAAGCCCCAACTTTATCTTTCTTGTCTCTATTACCTGCACCTGCAGCTTCTCGGCTTCATTCCATCGCCCCGTTTTTGAGTAGATTGATGCCAGGTTCGCCATGCTGATCAAAGTGTCAGGATGTTCGGGCCCCAGCATTATCATGAATATTTCCACCACTTGCACCTGCAGCTTCTCGGCTTCATTCCATCGCCCCTTTTTTGAGTAGATTGATGCCAGGTTCGCCATGCTGATCAAAGTGTCAGGATGTTCGAGCCCTAACACTGTCTTGAATATTCCCATCACTTGCACCTGCAGCGTCTCGGCTTCATTCCATCGCCCTTGGTTTTGGTAGGTTGATGCCAGATTTGCCATGCTGATCAGAGTGTCAGGATGTTCAAGCCCATTTTTCTCCAAATTGAGCTTCATGAGCTCCCTGTATAATATCACCGCTTCATGATACCTTCCATCACTAGTAACACAAGCTCCAATCCTTCCCATCAAACCATTGTATTGTTCCCATAGTACTATAAATTCATTTTCATGCACCAGCGCCAGAGCATGAGGAAGATATCGCCGCCAAAGCCCTCGATTGGTATAGTGATGGTCCGGGAAAACTTTGTGCATCTGATCGGCCACCCTTTTGATCCAATGACTGAATAGCCCATTCTTTCGTAGCCAGTTCCGAATTGCAATATGTACAAGTCTGTGCATGTTGATATGTTCATCTTGACTGTTGGTGAAAGAATATGCATCCAGAAGTCCCAAAGCGTCAATCCCACGTTTTCTGGATACTGTAAGGGGAAGAAGGGACTGGGGGATGTTTCGTGGGTTGATACAAGCCATGAAAGATAAGCAGTCGGCCGCTAATTGATCTTGGTGTTGAATTTGTTTGAATGATATTAACCAGGTGGTGATCACTGGGTTCTGGACATCATTATAGCGACCTGCATCTTTGAAGTCTTCACTCAAGAGATCCACTACTTCCGGCTCCTTCTCTTGAAGAAGATCAAGGTAGGTGGACAGACTGAGGCCATTTTTATTAATGTAAGCCGATGCCTGTATAATTGCTAGTGGAAGGAATGCCAGCTGTCTGAGGAGAGCATCTGCTGTGACATGATCCTTGAGCAAGTCCTTATTTATCAATGACTTTTGTAGGATTTTGGATGCAACTTCTTTATCCTCATCCGGAATAGTGATGATATTGGACGATGTTAGCTCCACTGCAAGTTTCCGGTTTCGGGTAGTGAACAGAATGCGGCCTTGTTCACTCTGAGGGAGAAAGTCTTCAAGAGCTGGACCTGCGCCATGAGCTGGTAGCCACATGTCCACATCATCCGCGTTATCAAATATTAGAAGCCACTTCCCGGCAGTTTCAGAGCTGAGATATGTTTTGATTTGTTCTTTCACCTCTGCTGGCTTCACATCATGAAATCCGAGTGTCTGTGCAATATTCAGGTATGTTTGTTCAACCATCTCATGGCTAGTACATGGGAGCCAGAAAATCGAGTATTCTTTATCCCAGTCTCGTAAGCGGTAAGCTAGCTCCAGAGCCACTTGGGTCTTCCCTACCCCTCCTAAGCCTGTGATTGCAACCTTCCTGGGCCCATCCTTCATCATAATTATTTCTTTCAGTTTGGTGATTTCATCCTGACGACCAACAAATCGTGGGTTTTTGGCCAGTGGGACCATCCAGTGACGAGCGCTGTTTTTTCCCTTCATCAACCTCCAATCTGTACGGGACACGGACAACAACAACTTTGTATAGGCGGCTGCTGTCAAAGCTGCATAACCCTGCCACTCTTTCTGCTTATGGGAGTCACAATAGTCGCATATCCCTCGGATCACCAGAGTTGGAAGCCCATCCATAAGACCTGCTGCCTCCATCTCAAAGCAAAGTATCCCATGCTGTTCAGCTAGAGAGTCTCGTGTTTCTGAGTCCTTCATCACCCGATCCCCCGATGCAATCAAGCCATAGTGGATATGGGGTGTCCTGGTATCACGTGGTTGCCGGTTGACTAACTGCTCCTTATCACAATTTTGACAGCTACTTTCCTTGTCAGCATGGTGATAGGAGGAATGGAAAAGATAATCCATGTCCTGCTTTGGAGGTGAAAATCCAGCTTTCATGTCAGGATTTTGTTCCAGCACTCTCCACACTATTGTTGAAATAACATCCTCTTGTCTCGTCATTTGGTTTGCTTCCAGTTGAGCCACATGCGTCAAAAGGGTCTGTGGTGGCTTGTTCAAGGTGCCAGCCAGTTCGAACTGTCCGCCTTGGACTACCTTGCCGTAGTCATATTGAATCACGCCGTTATATCTTCCAACAGGCTTGCTGACCACCACATCACCCAATCGAATGTCGTTACTGCGGCTCGGAACCCCTCCCCCAATTCCCACCAACAATCCAAACTGGATCCGAGGAAATGTTGAGGTCAGGTGAGATACAACGATCGCAGCGGATACTGTTCCATATGTCCCAGTTGGTAGGCAGGCAATGACGACATAATTGCTGTGCAATTCGCCAAGTACATATGCGTTCGGATCAGTGGAAGGTCGAGGCAGGGGGTTGTGTTCTTTGTCCAGCATGACCCTCGCTGCTGCCATCTCCAGCGGTAAGGCGCATATCCATGCGATTGTGTAATCATTGTATGTGAAAGAAGTCATTGTGGTTTTAAGCAATATAACAGAGAATACTAGATGGGGCTATATTGTTTAAAAAGATCACATACCCGACTGCAGAGGGAGTTTCATTATAAACAGGAGAGGCAAAAATATATTCATCAATTGGGAGAGGAGGGGTAATCGGCTATAGTTACGTGTTCCTGCAAGGCTACTCTAACGTTCATTGGCCTACTTGCGAGCATATTCGCTATAATCGTATCAACAGACAAAGATAAGGATCTATGTTAAGGAGTACAACTAAGCTTTTAACGTACTCTTTCATTCAGAAATCGATTACTTTACTCAGGGTAGTTTTCTTGAAGGTAAGAATGTTGCTGCTAATCACTCAAGCTTCCAAGCTGTATTCTCCGTCACTCGCAGCTGTTTGTGTTGGAATCCAGTACTCGGAGACGGAATATTTAGACTGCCGATTGTCACGAGCTCGGAATAGTAGATAATGACGAATTGAATTCCTATCTAAACTATTGTAGCCATCGACGAGAATATCGGATCTGGAGAAGAAAGGAAAAAGGAGGAAATCTACCTAGATGATGAAGTGGTTTTAAACGCAACGTTGGCGACGTGATTGGGTAGTGTTTGTGATGTATCATCCATTGCCGTAGTGTTGAGCCGCCGTATATGAGCTATCATATGTGAGCCGTCACACCGATTGTTTTGTATTAGTCAGTCTGCCCCCCCCCCCCCATGGAAAGATGAGGATAAGAAGTCAGATGCCTGAGACATAATAGAACCTAGACAAGAGGAAGAGAAGGAATATAAATAGGATTGATATGAGAGAGAGGAGGTGATACTCACATCTTGTAACAGAAGCGTTGGTCAACTTCATAACTTAGAAGAATCCCACAATCAGTACAAAGGATGTGAATTGCTATATCATCCAGGCCCTAATTTCTATACACTCTTATTCGTCAATGTGGGAGAGAGCCCACATATAGCCATCTACTGCCCATCTACTGCCCGTCAAGGGCCCATCTACCCATAGAAGGCCCATCTACTGCCCATCCGCGCTTTTCAAAGTCTTTAAAAAGCCTTAAATTTTTCGCACACCCTGATAGGTCACGTGGTACCATCTCAAGATCTCAACTTGTGGATCGATTCCAATATCCAAGATCATAATAATGGTATGAAAGGATAGCGTTTACAGTCATTTCAAAACATAATCACAGTATTCAACATTTTACGATACTAGAGCCATATATCAACCATTATGAAGTGTTTCCATTGAAGTATATGACGCGGTTATCACACAGTAACAAAGATATATATCCAACCCAATCCGCCAAACTTTAAACTATACTTTGACACCAAAATCCACTACGGCACGGTCATCCTACAGTCACTGTGCCCATTCAATGGCAGGATTAACCAAACATTGCCCGTATGCTCAAAGTGAGGTATGAAATCAGCGTTCCGGTCATAGAGCAAGAGAACATAATGTCATTTGCCAAGAAATTCTGCATTGGCGAATGATTGTTCTTGTAGCATTGCTCTTTCCACAGTAGCGTGTCATGGGGCGTAGCAGAGATTTGACAAGAGCTCCAATCATTCATCACTTGGCAATGAGGTTTGGTTCCAGACTTTACAGAACCGCCTCTGCGGGAATGTGACCGGTTTTTCTGTCGAAAATAACAAACAAAACCATAGGTGAGGCATTTATGCCATTGGATTTGTTTCTCCCCGATGCTAAATCGTTGTCATCTAGGCGTTCCAACTGCATTCACGGCACATGGGGTCAATTGTAAGCTGTAATTAGCCTTAGGAGTCTGTCAAGCCTGGAATCAATACCTTTTCTTTGATAAGGGAGTCGAAAGAGCGGATACCATTAATGAAGAGCGGAAAACCTCATGTAAATTCGTTTTTTAGTAGGAGATAGTAGAGCAGAGAATATGAACCAATTCACTACAAAGAATAGAGAGAGACAGAATCAGGTCCAAACGCCGGTCAATGTAAACGAGGAAAAGGAAATCGGAAATGGAGGTGAGAGGGCGCAGCCGCAATTTCCGAAAGAAAAAAGTAAAAAGGGAGGGGGGTGGAGTTGTTCAAATGGCCAGGAATATGGGTGAGTGCAGAATATGGGAGGGAGTTTGGCAAGAGAAGAAGATTTGGGAGGAGACGAAGTCAGAACAGTTGAGGGCTTTTTTATATTGGGAGGCCAGGCAGGCGGTGTTTACAGTACGGCGTATCGGGAGGCTATACCAGAAACAACAAAACTAACCGGAACAGGGAATTCATAGGTCCTCGTTTTACAATCTCTATTTGCATAGTCTCGTCTATCCAATCTTTCATAGAGTGGCGGTTTATCATTGTAAAAAGATGACGACCACTCGTACTTCCCACGCTTTTTCCTCCCGCATCATGTGCGCTAGGATTAAGGCTGACAACTTATGTATAAGCCTAAGGCCGTCACTGAGCTAGGGCCCATGTTGGCGGAGGGTCATTAAATTGGTCTCATAGGACCCTTGTCTTTCTTGGCCCTCTTCTGGGACCTGCCTTCGAAGAATGCATAGTGGAAGATACCAGTAATCAGTGACTCCAGAAGTCCTCTCACATCAATGCATCCCACTTTCTTAGGACCCTTGTGCGCCCCTTGTCCTTCTCGGGCTCATAATCTGCAATTGTCATGTCATCTCCCGGAGTCTTTGGTCGATTCTGGGATGTAATATTCAACCAGGCGCTCGGCAGGGAAGAGGACAAAATGAGGAGTATCAAAATCAATCAAGTTTTTACTAAGAAAAGGAGCAACGGTCATGTTTACACCCATGCTCCTCACTCTCTTTACATCCATGACATCTTCTTGCTGGGCGTCGACAAGGTCCATTGAGCGTCGATGAGAGGATGGGCATTTTCTACGTCCCAAACTTCATGGAATTTGTGGTATAATATTGCTGTCATTGCTTATTTTCGCTTCATTAGCAAGTGAAAACAGGTCTCGTTTGAGATGCGAGAAGTCAAAGAAGGATACATCGGTAATGAATAACTAGCCTTTTATGATTTTATTATGTAATACTATGCTGCATTGGGTTATTATGCATCTCTCTATATTCTTGCGGGGTTGCCGGTTAAATTCACAATTAACCAGCAGATGCATGACAGTGATAGGTCCTCTACCAATATTATGATGGCAATGCAGACCTCCCCTGCACTCTAGAAAGAACAGGACTCAAGGAGTTCTCCTCATCGCGGTTTGAACCGATTGTCAGGGTCATCAATTTAGGCGAATTCGGCTCATCTACAGGGCCTGAGCTGCTTATAAGCCTTGCCAATGCGCTTGCTTGGCTCTGTAGTCTCCCTTCGGAAGCAGTAATTCACCATGTCTCCTTTGCTGCTGGCTCTACATGTGTTTTGCCTCCTCTGTCGAGGACTGGCCTCCCCCGTGCGTCATCCACGATCTGATGATTATTTCAGGCCCAACTCCACGGGCCTCTGGATGCAACATGGCTTTGAAACTGTTCTTATACAACCTTTTGGATACGATGGCTTTCGTGTCCGTGCATGGCCTTTCCGCCCCCCTACGGGACAGGAGGCCAGCTTCATCTACGATCCTCCGCTCGAAGGACCCGAGGATGGCCAGGCACACGGGATGCAATTTGATACGGCATCCATTGGCAACCACAGTGTGGCCATTCGGAATGGCAACATCCTCGTCCGTACCACAGGATGGGGCGGAAACCCCGGTGGATATCGACTTGCTTTCATCCGTGTCGAGGATGATGGTTCGGAAACCCTTCTCACAAACGAGTATGCACCGCTAAAGTCCATAAACCCGCGATACTACTCCTGGCCTGGATCTGGTAGCGAATTCAGCGCTCAATTCTCGTTTAGCACGACGCCAGATGAGCAGGTCTATGGCACGGGTACGCAACAAGACCATCTCGTCAACAAGAAGGGCTCGACGATTGATCTGATCAACTTCAACACTTATATCCCCACACCAGTCTTTATGAGTAGCAAGGGGTACGGTTTCATCTGGAACATGGCCTCTCAAGGCCGCATGGAGTTTGGTCCTTGGCGCAACCGATTCACCGCAGACGCGGCTACGGTGGTGGACTATGTGATTTTCGCATCGAAACCAGGAGATTACGATTCACTTCAGCGCAAACTATCAGCACTTACGGGTCGTGCCCCGACGCCGCCAGACTGGTCGTTAGGATACCTCCAGTCCAAGCTGCGATATGAGAACCAATCCGAGGTTGTGTTGTTAGCTCAGAACTTCAAGAAACACAATGTCCCAGTCTCACTGATTGTCATTGATTACCAGTCCTGGGCGAATCAGGGCGACTGGGGCCTGGATCCCGCATTGTGGCCGGATGTGGCTACCATGGCCGCCCAAGTTAAGAATCTCACCGGTGCTGAAATGATGGCGTCACTGTGGCCTAGTGTGTCTGATCACAGTATCAACTATCTCGACATGATGGCCAATGGGTACCTGTCAGCTACCAAGTCCGGCCCCGGCACCACAGATTCCTGGAACGGTTCGTACATCCGCAACTACGATGCCACGAATCCTGCAGCACGTGCGTTCCTCTGGGACACGCTGAAGAAGAACTACTATGAGAAGGGCATTCACAATTTCTGGATTGATCAGGCCGACGGCGGCGCCCTGGGTGAAGCCTATGAGAACAACGGGCAAAGCACATATATTCAATCCATTCCCTTCGCCCTTCCTGATGTACTATATGCAGCCGGTACGCAGACCAGTGTGGGTAAGCTGTATCCTTGGGCACATCAGCAAGCCATCGAAGACGGTTATCGCAATGTTACGAACAGCACTATTGGCACCGCATGCGACCACATCTCCCTCAGCCGATCTGGATACATCGGATCCCAACGATTTTGCAGCATGATTTGGTCAGGCGACATCAGCTCCGTGTGGGAGACTCTTGGACTGCAAATAGCTAGTGGTCTATCCGCTGCTGCCACGGGCTGGGGTTGGTGGACTGTCGATGCGGGAGGATTCCAAGTTGATCCGACAGTCCCGTGGAGCGCCAACATCGATACACCCGAGTATCGCGAGTTGTATGTTCGCTGGCTACAATGGACGACTTTTGTTCCCTTCATGCGGACACATGGGTCCCGAGCGTGCAACCACCAGAGTGCCTATACCTGCGACAACGAACCTTGGTCCTACGGCGAGCAAAACACGCCCATCATCGTTTCATACATACAACTGCGATACCAGCTCAAGTCCTACCTTCAAGCTATATTCCGACAGCTCCATGAGACAGGCAGAATGATCATGCGTCCGTTGTACATGGACTTTGAAAAGTCCGACCCGCAGATTGCCTCCATGACTCAAGCCAACTCCAATGCCACCACGCAGCAGTACATGTTCGGTCCTCGTTTGCTTGTGACGCCCGTCACAACACCAAATGCGACAGAATGGTCGGTTTATCTCCCGCAGACGGGTGACAATGGTACTCAGCCATGGACGTACTGGTGGACGAACCAGACGTATGTTGGAGGGCAGACGGTGACTGTTCCTGCGCCGCTGGAGCATATCCCTCTGTTCCACTTGGGGTCGCGCGAGGAAATTCTTCGTGGTGATGTTTTCTGAAATGAGATGCTTCATATAAATCATAGACGGTTCTGTGTCTGATTTTTGAATGCCTGTCTTTCAGGATAAAGCAAGACATTTATTTCCCGATTAGCAAAAAAAGAAAGGGATATATCGAATCAACTGTGACACTGAACACACCCTGTGCTTTACTTTACAAGTAGTCAATCTTATTTACCATATCCCCAGAGCCAGTTAGTTGAGTCGTTTTAGAGATCTCATACATACGCACACCTTATATAAGTCTCCATGATACGTTTTCCCAGTCCTGGAAAGCAAAAAGCAAAATCATAAAAGCGTCGTATTCGAACTATACGAGAGGGTGACAAGATTATAGGACTGTAGGAGTTATCTCTGTTGTTAAAGGCAGCTTATGGATAACATTGTACCATAAGTCCGAGTTCATGTGGTAGCAGTGCAGGTTGTCCTATATATAACCAACGCTGTTCCCCGGTCCCTACAATGTATATCCATGCTCATCGGCATAATGAAACTCAACATATTAATTTAGTGATTGTATTGCAACTAGCCCAGATGACGCACCCCGAGCAGTAAATGTCCTCGGTACATAGTGGAAGTATAGATGAATGCATTTAGCAATTCCACATTCATCGAGGGCTATGCAGATGATGGGTTCTTGAATTACGGGTTCCGCCCTGCTGGCAGTGGTTTTATGTCTCATGCTTATGGATGAAGTACCGAACCTGTATAGTCTCTTCTGCCTACTGTAGTTGGTATCCTTGCGACCGCTTGGATGTTCCCAGTGAAGATGAGGATTGGGCGTTTCAGCCTTCTGTCCGTGAGTCGGAGTTGATGTGGGAGAGGGGCCGGTTTAGTATGAGTTATGGGATTTCGGAGCTAAGTGGGAGAACGTTAAGGTCTATATTTTCTTTTCTGTCAGAATTTCTGTTCCTGATGAATTGCCAAGGGACGACTCACGCTCCGATGATGATTAACCAGTATGCGGATGTCACAATTGATGGGGAGTGTGGTGAGTCGGAATTATAGGACGAATTTATGTGATGTCCCGACATTGCCGGTGGGCCCACTGCGTTGAATTAGACGGACTATTTAACATATCTTCAGCTTGTCAATAGGACGTTATTAGAGCGTTATTAGGGCGTTATTAGGGCCCGCCATGGTAGGATTTGGGATGACGGAGATTGTGGCCGGAGATAAGGAATCCCCGACGGGATTTCGTGCAGACACCTTATTTTCTGTTGACCATCTTACCTACAGGTCAAGCCAATGGGAGCGTTACATTGTATATGTATATGACAGGCATTAGAGATATATTTTTATGCAGCATCCCAACATAATATTGTATACAGTACATAAGACACACCTCATGCTATCCCACTCACACTCCGAGCAACCACACATCGGAATTAGCATTAGCTCGCCACGCCAACCACTTTTAGCACCGGAGATTCCCCCGGATTTAGAACTCAACTCCAATTCAGCATCCCGTGGTTCATTGCCGATTACACATCTCTATTTCTTTTAAAGTTGCCTTCCTCTCTTCATTCTCAAACAGACTCACCTACCATCATTTCAACTCTGCAATTGTCCGTAAGTACCGCCAAAATGATCCCTCTAATAATCGACAACATCGATTCTCTCGACCCCTCCTCCACAAACCAAACAACCACCTACCAAGGCGCCACCCCGTCCCAAACCCTTTCCGCCATCTCCTCTGCCGCAGATGCCTTCCCCTCCTGGTCTCGCACTGCGCCCTCTCACCGCCGCGACCTTCTGCGCGCTGTCGCAAGACTCCTCCGCGAGCGCGGCGATGAGCTCACGGCGACCATGCAGGCCGAAATGCACGCGCCGGAGGTCTGGGCAAGGGCGAATGTGCAGTTTGGAGTCGATCTGCTGGAGGAGACGGCGGGGTTGATTTCGGATGCGATGATTGGGGGTATTCCCGTGTCGCAGGGCGAGGGTTATGCGATGGTGTTTAAGGAGCCGATGGGGGTGGTGCTGGGGATTGCGCCGTGGAATGCGCCGGTGATATTGGGGCTCAGGGCTGTTGTTGCGCCGTTGGCCGCTGGTAACACGGTCATCTTCAGAGTATGCTTTGTTCCCTATTGACATATTGCAGTCGCATTTGACTAATAAGGACAGGGCTCCGATCTAAGTCCCAAATCGCACTACCTCCTCGCCTCCCTCTTCCGCGACGCAGGATTCCCGCCCGGCGCGCTGAACTTCCTCCTCAACCGCCCCGAAGACGCGCCCGAGCTTTACGAGCTCACAATTAACCATCCATCTGTGCGCAAGTGCAACTTCACCGGTTCCACACAGGTAGGCCGGATCATCGCCTCCAAGGCCGCCTACGCACTTAAACCCGTGCTTCTCGAACTAGGTGGGAAGAACTTCGCGCTGGTCCTCGATGACGCACGGATCGAAGAAGCCGCCGAGGAAATCGTCAAGGGCGCGTTCCTGAACAATGGCCAAATCTGCATGTCCACAGATCTAGTCTACGTGACCGAAGCCACCGCGCCGAAACTCGAAGCAGCGCTGCTTAACCGCTTGGATAAAATGACCGATAAACCACGTCTGATTTCCTGCGCTAGCAAATCAAAACTCACATCCCTCCTCCAAGATGCGCGCATCAACGGCGCTACAATCCACCACCCCCCGTTCTTCCCCTCCCCCACCGAGAACCCCAACGATGCAACATTCCCACCTACCCTCCTCACAAACCTCTCCCCAACCTCCGCATTCCACTCCACCGAGTCCTTCGGCCCGTTACTCGGCATCGTCCGCACCCCGGATATCTCCGCGGCAATGGACCTAATCACAAATGCAACCTACGGTCTCTCCGCATCAATCTTCACATCTTCACACTTTACCGCGCTGAAACTCGCTGAGAAGATGAGAGCCGGTGCCGTGCATGTAAACGGGATGACGGTGCATGATGAGCCGACGCTGCCGCACGGGGGCGTTGGAGAGAGTGGGTTTGGGCGGTTTGGGGGTAAGTGGGGGGTGGAGGAGTTTTTGGAGGTTAGGACTGTTGTGCTGAATCCGTAAAATTCTTTGTTTCTTGGTTTTTGAGTGAGTGTATATAGTTCCATTTACTAGGTTGTGTATTTAACAAATATGTTTGTAGATTTTGTAGGGTTTTGTCCTTGCATCTTTGTGGTTAATTATGCAAGATTTGCATGCGTTTTCTAGCATACTGTTATTCCTAGATATAAAAGAATTATTTAGAAATTTCAACAATCGGCCGGATGGTGTAGTTGGTTATCACGTATCGTTAACAGTTTCGCAACTGATTCCGATAAGGTCCTGGGATCGAGCCCCAGTCTGGTCATTTTTTTTGTCTTCTTTTTTTCCTTCCCCTTTCATCCTCATTTGATTCTTTACTTGAAAACCAACAGCGCCAAAATGTCTTACTCGAATCCAGAGAAGAATATAAATGACGAACCCGAAATCCACATTCATTAGCCATAAACCTAAAACTTGAGATGACCCTCAGCGCCAAAACTATCAGTATCAATACCAATCATCAAAAACCATAAGTGCGAATAAAGATATGCCAATCAATCGCATCGCATCGCAAAAGGAAATAAATCCATACGGATATTTTCATGATCCTCCCGTCCCATTTTCCAAACCAAACCAAACCAGACCCAGATCCTCCCTAACAAATGAAAACGAACGAGATAAAAAAAAAAAAAAAGAAAAGAAATTGCGTGGCGTCATAAGGCCGCGAATAGCGGCTGGACGAGTTGCAGCAGTTGCAGTTGCACTGGCAACGGTAGTCATACAAGAACATGACACGTGATAATAGTACAGGGGTGTGTAAGTAAAGATAGAAAAGAGGTAACGAAACGACATAGCCCTGGGGATATCATAACGAAAGAGATGAACAAAAAGAGAAGGTGGATGTTGAGGTTGATGGAGATCACTTTAGATCAGCCCAGACAGCGCTGAGCCATCCCGAGGCCTCAGACTGCATGGTCACCGGCCACTGGTCGCTATCGCAACCTTCCAGGAAGACGAGAACGTCGTCACCACCGAAGTTCGTTGATGGGAGACTGCTGGGTACACCATCAGCGCCGTCGACGGTCATCGGGGGCGATGCTGCGACCGCGGCTGTTGCGGTGGGATGGTTGACTGATCCTGGCGGGGGAAGCAAAGGCAGACTGTGCGACGTGGCTGCGTTGATCGGGGGCAAAGACTGAGAATACGGTGCTTGTCGTGATGGAAGCCATGAATTTAATGGCTGCAGACGGTTACCTGGACCCGGAGGGCCGGGGGCGTATTGCTGGGGTGGAGATTGCACAGCTGGGCCTAGTGATGGTAGATTTGAAGATGTTGTGTTGAAGACGGGGCCATCTGGAGTAGGATGGTGATGGTGAGGGTGGTGTTGTTGCAGTGATGGCAGGGAGTAAGGAGATTGCGATTGGAGATGACGGCCGGGGGGCAAAGGAAGGCTGGGACGGCGTTCTTTATCGGACACTGGTAGCGGCAGAGGACTGTTGTTGATGGGAATCCATGATTCGCGGCGGCCGCCAGCCCCGTCGAGTGGCATCTCCCCCATCGAGGCCTCGCCTGTTGGACTCCGGACAGCTGCATTACTGCCGGTATCACTAGCGTTGGTTGCCCGGTCACTGGCAGCGGTGATATTGTGAATGGCGCCATCCTCCTCATCAGGCAAACGATCTTCAACGCTACCGAAATCAGCGAGCGCCTTCTCGAGAAGCTTGAAGTCCTCGCCTCCACGACCACCGTTGGTCTGCGCCTCCATCGCGTCCGACAGCACATCGTACTTGCTCCGCGACAGCCGGCGCACATCCTTCTTCACCTTGGTGAAATAGCTGTGCATCCGGTGCAGAGTCCGGAACCATCCGCGAGCCATCTTCAGACGCATCCGCATCTCACGCAGAATTCCAAGGCCCTTGCGCGCCTGCACCTGGCCCTGGTGATCGGAAACCGCGGCGCCAGGCTTCGGTCCGAGTGTGCCCTCGGGGTCCATATGCGGAAAATGTGCTGCGTAGATACCAAGAAGGCCCGCATTGTAGACGGCAAAGCCCACCAGCGGGTTCTCCACGAGCATTCCACGTTCCGCGCACGTCAAGACGAGATCCATCATCTGTCGACCTGCCTTGAACAGCTCCCGGGCACTATCTCGGAAGAATCCCTCCGGGGTACCGGTCTTTTCGGCAGAAAAGGGTGGTTCATCAAGCGGCCCGACCGGTTCATTGCACCGCATCGGGAGGAAAGGCAGGTTGGCACGGTGAAGTACAATGACCGAGAGGAAGAAGACCACGTGCATCACCATATATGATGCTAGGGTATTCTTGTACATGATATGGGTATCTGTATTTCGCGGGGAATATTGCAGATTCCGCGAGAGACTGTCCTGAAACTCATTCAGCATCAGACGCAGCTTCGCGAACCGCGAATCAGGATGCCATGGAGGATATTGCTCCGCCCTATTATCATCAGCACATTGTCACCATCAAGATTAGCGTCTAACTTACCGTCGTCCCGAACAAGACCACTTGGCAATACTCCCCCAGACACGAGTAATGCGAATAACTCGGCTCAAAACCGATTCTTCGGCCCCAATCTCCCATCGGTCAATTTCCTCCTCGGTAGAATCCTTCCTCCGCGAAATTGGCGACCACGCCATAGCGTCCGAAGCGCCGTTGGTCTGCAGCTTCTCATCACCCAACCCCCCCAGACTCTGACGGATGCTAGGGATCTGCACACCTTGGGCACCGAAGCTCTGCGGCCGGCGCATGACAGGCTCATTGAGTCGGGATGTGCGGACACGTTCGCCGAAAGCAAATGCGTTGTCACTCGGAAGCTGGATTCCGAGCTTCTTGGCCCGGATCATGCGAGGCCGGTACTTACCGCTACTCAAGCAACGGTCCAGAGTAAAGCATGCCCAGAACGTGCGACGCTTTGTTTCCTGGGCAATGACGTCGTCCGATGTTTGTTCCTTGGAGTCGGTTTTGAAGCCGCCTGGGGAGCGCGGGCCGTCGCGTGCAGGGAGTTCGTTTTCAAGTTCAAACGGGAGACCCATGGCTTGCGACATACGAATTGCCATGCCCACGTACAACCATGCACTCTTTCCCCGGCACATGCTCCACTCGTGTAGGGCAAGCATCAACAACGCTTGCACGCGGGTAAGATCGGGAGCGGCAAGGCTGGCGCCATCGAGACCGGCCAGCCGGCTGCGCAGCGCATTTGCGTAGAATTCGGAGGCGACGAAAGGATTGGATGGGTTTCCGGCAGACGACGGGGAATGATAGGCGACCAACTGAGAGTGAAACCGAGCCGTCAAAGCCAGGACTCCGAGTGGGATCAGCGGGTTCAATTCGGGTTTCGGAAGCGGAGGACTTTGCGAATGATCTCGATTATTTTCCTGCGGCGCATTGATGCTATTGATATTTGTCGTAATGTTCGATAGAGGGGAAGTTTGCGAATTATGTGACAATTGCCGAATCTGCCCCAAAAACGTAGCCGGATGAAGGAACGGTAGAAGGGTCGCATAATGTGACTGGAAGAGATCAAACACGGCCTCCCAAACCTTGACGGTTAAAATCGACGAATCGAGGGCATCAAGGGCGGATTTCGAGGCATCTTTGGCAGCTGACGAAACCGATTTTCGCGAACGCTGTCGTTTCGGACTGTCGATGTCACCATTGATACCCTCTCCATCCAACAAAGTACCATGATCTCGTTTAATCGCGGAAGCACCGCCAACGCTAATAGCCGGCGTAGGATAGACACAGTCTCGACCAGAGGATTCACAGGCGCGACAGGTAGTATCGATACCAGCGTTGACGCATTTGATCTTGCTCCGACGACATCGGGCGCAGGCTATACTGGATCGCATGGTGTGTATATGTGTGTGTGTGTGTGTGTGTGTACTTATGCGTAGCTGTGGAACGGATATGGTAGGTAGGTAGGTAGGTAGGTCGAGAGACCGGGCCCTTCACTCGGGCGACAATCAAGTATGCTTTTGTTTCCCCTGCGTCACCTCAGCGTTGCTTTTTCCGGGTCCCGTTATATTTCGTTTGCTTTTTTTTTTTTTTTATTGCCGTGTATCGATGCGCAGACGGACTTCGGTAGTCGCACGGGTTTGGAATAACAGTCGCTCGCCCGAGAAAAATGGGAGGTGCACGGCGAACCGAAAAACGAAGCTGGATCCGCGTCAGTATGGCATATTTAGCCGACGGCCGATGGACCTACCGTAGTATCTGTCTACCACACAGTGACAGGTAGAAGAATGGTAAGATAAAGTGAGAGTAGAGAGAGGAACCAAAAAGGAGAAGAGATAGAGCAGAATGAGTAAAGGAATTGAAAAGAGAAGAGAAGAGAGGAAAGAACAGAAGAGGCTGAGACCGAGGAATCCACGTGCGGAAGAAGCGGAGTGTGGGGGAGACGAGAGGAAAAGTCGGGGCAGCGGACGGCAGTCCAGAGTCCCCTGTACAGAGGGATATGGAATACTAGGTGTATGGAGAGTACGGAGTAATGCGAAAAGGAATATAAACGAGATGACCGTTCCGACCATAACAAGGATCAAATATAAGCAGAAACATAAACGAACAGCAGCAAAAAGAGAGCAGATCCGTGAAAAGTGCGGAGGGCGTATCGTACCGTAATTCCTGGTTGGGGTAACGGTAATTACCAGGCGTGTACGGTACCGAAGCAAGGACGCCGACCGGACCCGATTCCGACCGGTTCACGGAATGTACGGCTCGGTAAGTATTCTTTGTTCTACAAGGACGGAGGACGTCGAGGATACTTCTATTAAGGGACTGTACGGAGTATAGCAGCTGACGTTCTATAATCTACCAGCTATAGATACAGCATGTCCACAGCATGTCCACAGCATATCTACAGATATCTACAAGCACAAAAGTATACAAGGATACTAATCGAATCTACAGTTCCTCTTAGGTAACACTCACTCATTTCCGGCCCTTTGTCGTTGGCTCCCGGCGCATTGTCGGTACACCTTTTATCCCAGTCCAGTTCCCCATTCTCGTATTTCCTGTTTACTTTGCCGATCGACTTGTCACTTGACCTGTGGTCCGGGGGCTGTCCGGGGTAGACTTTGCCATCCGTCCGTTGCCAAGATTGGGCATTCCATCAGCCGAGTCTGCCCTTTCCTCCTCGCTACAGGTACATGCGAAGTACCTACTCCGTACAGTAGTAGCATTTGGATAGAAGAGCGAGGGGGGAGCCTCGGTAGCCGCCCATTCCAGCAGCTTACTCCGTGCGGTTGATTCGATTCCCCTGCATCATTCGGGGTCCCCGCGGGGAAAGATAGATCGATCGGTAACTTCTCCATACACATATACATACATGCCAGGTGGTATCCGTATCCGTACTGATGTCATGTCTACAAGCGGTAATCCTAAGCACCTTTACTTTTATCCTCCACCCAGCACTATACTATACAAGCACACATTGACGGTATACTTGTAAACCCGGAATACCCAGACCGGCAACTCCCCGCGCCCTTCTTAGCCGGTCGTCCCGTACAGTCGCCGTCGCCGCTTGTTCGTTCGGGCCCGTCCGCCCAACATGATTGGTTCCCCCAGAGGGACCCTCCCAAATCCCGAGGCCCAGTGACCCGAACCCCGCAATTTCCCAATCGGACAATGCCCGACACTTCACTTTCGCACACATGCCCCCCATACGGTGTTTTGCCGTACACTTGTGATGTACTCGTAGATGGGAGGGGGAATAGGCGAGGTACATGCGAAAAGTATATCTGAGGAACTGACAAGACCCTGGACGAAACCGGGGTAAATGTCTGTACGTAATTGAACGGGATGGAGTCTTCTTGGCATCGCTTGTCGTATAATTAACTGCTCCTGTCCGTCGGATATTAAGCGAGCAGCCGTCTTCTTCATACCGTCCGTCTCTGTATAGAATACGGTCCTAGCACAGTCGGGAAATGACAGCTGCTGTGCACTGTATGTCCAACTTGACACCTGTCCACTTGGCTGTAGCACGGAGTATCCGTACACACATACACATTCATATGAAGAGTCGGCCGGTTGAGCATTCATGGCATTCCGAGTCCTGCCGACTTCTGCCCGGACTACCGAATTGGTAACGGCGGCCGGGTGATTGGTTAGTATGTTGTACAGGAGGAGTGGTCCGTGTACGGCTGTCCTCTGTGTGTCTGTGTTTGTGCGGTAGTGGTACACACGTCGCACTGTTTGGGCTCATTCTGACGGAGCTGTCGAGTTTCGGTTTGTTTTGGGCTAGGAGTGGGTTGGTTTAATTTGGTAGGGTCGGGTGGGTCATATGATTGATTTTAGCCTAAATCCTGACGGACAACTCCCGGAGTAAACGAGCGTAGCGGTACGGAGTACAGTATCGGGTATCAATCAGTCTATTGTGCTATATTAGGGTATATGCTATATGGTGTGGGTATAGGTATAAATATCTATAAGAAATGAATCAAACATGCCACAGGTGGACTGGGTCCAGTCCAGTATTAAACATCATAGAACCTACTATCGTTAGCGAATCGTTTTCCCCACTATGTGTCAGATCGAACATACCAAGATGCCAATGCAATTATCAAGTACATCATCATGAGCAACACGCCTTCGAGCCAGTGCGATTTACCGTCCGCGATAAGGTAGTTGACCTGCGATATTAGTTATGAGCTGTGCAGGCGGGCAGACGGAGGTGCGACATACTAAAAGGACCGAGACGAAAAGGAGGATCACTTGGAACCCGTCGAAGTACAGTGTCTGTCACTGTTAGTTTTGAAGTGAGGAATGAGAACAATTTCAGAGACAACGAACCATATCTTCATTGCCCATAATCCATCCAATCACAATAATCAGAGGAAGCACCAGCAAGGCGATCTGCATGCTCGACCCAACTGCCACTCCAATCGCTAGATCCATCTTATCCTTGCATGCCACCGTCACGGCCGTCGCGTGCTCTGCAGCATTGCCCACAATGGGAAGAAGAATAAGTCCCACAAAAGTTTCCGAGATGGGGCGTTCCTGCACAAGAGCGCCGATCGAATTGACCATGAATTCAGCACACACAGCAACGAGCGCCGTCGAGATTCCCAGAGTCACAAACGCAACGACGATATGAAGCTGCGGCTCTTCCTCCTCATCATCGGGATCCTGCAGTTTGATTTGATGCACGTTCTGACCAGCCATGCTCGCGGACATTTTCCCGATCTGCGCGATGCCGCGACTGGCATCGCCTTCGGCCACTTTGACCCGTCGCTTCTCGACTTTGGGGCTGGGCTTGTTGTAGATTTCCGTGTGGGTTTTGAGTTGGAAGAAGAGGTAGCATCCGTACACGACGAGGAGCATGATACTCGTTCCTATTTGAGTTAGGATGTGTTTTTATATCATCCAAGATGGTGCTTACCTCGCGACAGAGCGGCGACATTGCTAGTACCCGCTGTATCTGTTAGCATGTCTTTTCTTGAACCACGAGGGTAAACACACCTTCAGACCACTGATGGAATGCCGTGGGGATGATCAAGCTACCCACAGCCAACGCAAGAAGGCTAGCAGCTGTTTGTGCAACGACAGGGTTGAAATGCTGCTCTAAACGGTTGAGGCCACCAAAGAAGAAGCACATTCCCATAACCAGAAGCAGATTCGAGAGCATACTTCCAACGAGCGAGGTTTGGACAATTACGACTTCCTTCTTGACCAGGGCGATAATGGCCACAATTAATTCGACGGCGTTTCTGTTTGGTCAGAAGTCATTTTTGGGTGGGTTCCTTTGATGTCGTGGACTCACCCGAATGTCGCATTCAAAAGACCACCGATAGTCTCTCCGGTGCTATGAACGTTAGCCGGATCCTCATATTGGGCTGGATAAACCTACCGCATGGCGACTTCTTCCGTGGCATAACCTAACATGGCCGCAAGTGGACTGCACAGTCAGTTAAGATCTTGTCTCGTATATAACGGGTTCATACATAATGGCAACAAAGTTGACCACGAAGACGGCCACTGGATCGATCCCTTTGACTTGGCTCAATGCAACTGTTATCGTTAGCACCTTTCCAGTATTAGATGGTCTGGCAAACCCACTTCCAACCGGTGCCGCCAAAATGAAAATATTCATCCACGAATTAAAGACTGTCGCTTTTAACTGGCCCGCCAGCGTAAACTTCTGCTTATCCTCCTCTTTGTACTCTCCATCCACGTCTCCTGTGGAAGCCGATGCAGTTTCATTACCATTCTCCTCCCCATGATTCCTCCATTTTCCCAATAAAGTCCTCCGCTTGCGCGGTCCTACTTCAAGATCTATTCCATCTTGCTCATCCTGAAATGACACATTGATAGGTTCCCGACTGTGCATCGACGGGTCCGATCCTTCAATCCCACCACTACTCTCTGCTCGCGAGATGTTCGCCGTATTCGGACGAGTATGGCCTTCCTCTGCTCTTGACAACGACGACTCGGGCGGGAACGAATCCGAATGCTCGGGCCCTTGCAATCCATCTGTCATAGACCGTCTCCGGCGACGCTCTTCGGACAAAGGCACCTCACCGGCAGTGCGGACGGGGGCTAGACGACTTTCGAGTTTGATGGAGCTAGAACGACGAGGACGGGATCTGAATTTCTTGAAGGGGTTATGGGTGGAGGGTTCACCTTCCTGGTCGTACCATGCGAGGTTCCTGGCTTTGCGGCGGTAGATATCTAGATGCCAAGACTGTTAGCCAAGACACTCAGCGCCGTGGGTGGCTCAGGGATGAAAGCTGGGCACATACGCATGATGTAGTTATGCTATAGCTTAGCTATGCTTCCAAGAAATGTCCAAGAGAGCCAAGTGATCTTATAGGAGATCAATTCTTCAGCCACTTGGGTCGAATTCGATCTGATAGTGTGGCGCGTCTGAAAAACACAAATTGGTGGATCAATGGGATCGTGGCTCGACAACTGCGCCGCAGTGGTGTGTGGCCAGACAAGAGCAGGCAGAGATATATAATACAACGATGATAAAAATAGGATGCTTGATCGTGGTAGAAAGCAGGCAATAAAGAAAGAAAACGACCAGCAATAGTCACACAGACGATGGGCAATGGCTGAATCCCAACAGACAGACAACGCACCACTGAAGAAGAAAGAAAAAAATCAACGAGTGACAAGACGAGAAACGAGCGAAACGAAACAAAGTGGGAAAAGGGGATTTTCGCAGGGAAAAAAAAAAAAAAAGAGAGTTTAAGAATGCGTTGTTTGGCCGTCCTTCATTTGTGCTTCGATGCTGTTTAGCACTTGCACAGCCACGACACGCGCAGATTGTGGCTTGTCATGTCCACGGAGACAGTACTCTGTAACTTACTTGTTCTAGAAGTAGACAGGCTATGGGATATATGCGAGCTTATGTATCTTGGATGTAATTGAATATATTGAAAATGTTCAATTGGCCTATCTCGATCTTCTGCTGTCAATAACCTCCCCCCTCATCTCCTGAACAGAGTTATCTGCAGGATCCAGGGCTGACTAAAGGTTAGTGGGTCGATAGTGGCCGATCCGGAATTCTGGAAGACCCAGGTACTGTGTTCTACTGTTCTACTACGACAGATCAGTCAATTGATTTCACACTGTATGACTGTGGGAGAAGCACCAATATCTCCTGAGTGGAAGTACGTGGAACAATCATCGACTTCGTTTGATTAGGTATCAGTGGATTCCCGAGGAGTAATTAGAAGATTCTACCTATCCCGTACAGCACATCAGCCAGCTGAGCTCCTGCAGCCATGTTGCTGCAGAAGATGTGTCGATTTCACGTGATCCTCTGTTGATACTCACTTTTATTGGTCAATCAAAAGAAGTGATATTTGTCACGTGGTGTACCGTTAGTAGCCAATCAAACCGTCCATTTCTAGAGAGGGATGTTTCCCAGTCGGGAAGAAGGGTAGTTTACCGTGACACCTGAGAAACCAATCAACAAAGAGACACTGTTCTACCTTCACAACTAACTGACTAACTGGAGGTATTCTGTATGTGTTACCTCGAACAACTCTGAATCACAGTAAGGAGGACACACAAAAGTAGCAGTTGCCGCAGACAAGGGAATGCCATGACATCAAAGGACCTGATCTGATCTATACTTGTTTCGTATCAAATACAATAACCAAAAAACAGTGAATTCCAGGATTGAACACTGAATAGCACCAAAGTTTCCAAAAATTACCATCACATGACCCCCTTGTTACCACGCCCATTCCAGGACTCCCTGCCTTCCTTCCTCCTTCCTTCCCTCTGTCCCCTTCTTCCTCTTCCTCTCCAGTCTTCGTTCTTAATCCATCAACATCTCCGTAAGACTTTCATCAACTCTTTACTCTGCTTTCGTCTCGATTCCTCCTACTGATCGTTCTACCGTGCTTCATAGCGTTAACCTCTTACGAACTCGTTTGATAAGCTTTGTCACCATGAAGTTTTCACTCGCCCTCGCTGGCGGCTCCCTCTTGTTGGGACGTGCCCTGGCCGATTTGCCTACCATCGAGACCAAGGTATGTTCGATGGAACGGTCTAATGACTATGATGCTGACCACTCATAGGGCTCCAAATTCTTCTATTCCAACAACGGCACTGAGTTGTAAGTGATCTTGCAGGTGATGGTACCCGACACTACTGACCATTGCAGCTTTATTCGAGGTGTTGCCTATCAGCGTATGTGACTGTCTTCCCCAGACAATGGACAGTACTGACATCCTCCAGAGGATTACTCTACCAACAGTACTAGCGAAAACGACAAGTATATCGACCCACTCGCCGATCCTACTAGCTGCAAGCGTGATATTCCATACCTGAAAGAACTGCGCACCAACGTCATCCGGACCTACGCTATCGATCCCTCCAAGAATCATGACGAGTGCATGAACGCCTTGGCTGATGCCGGTATCTACCTCATCACTGATCTATCATCCCCACATGAGTCCATCAACCGCAATGAGCCCAAGTGGGATACCGATCTCTTCTCGCGGTACGCCAAGGTCGTTGATTCGTTGGCCAAGTACCCCAACGTCATTGGCTTCTTTGCCGGAAACGAGGTCGCCAATGACAAGAACAACACCAACTCGATTGCCTACGTTAAAGGTGCTGTCCGCGATATGAAGGCTTACATTAAGGAAAAGGGCTACCGTGAGTCGCTGGCTGTGGGATACGCCACCGATGATGATGCCTCGATCCGTGCCGATTTGGCCGACTACCTGACCTGCGGTGATAAGGACTCCTCCATTGATATGTTTGGATACAACATTTATGAATGGTGCGGCGAGTCCTCTTTCGAGAAGTCCGGATACAGTGAGCGGACCAAGGAGTTCAAAGACTACCCTGTTCCTGCCTTTTTCTCTGAATACGGCTGTATCCATCCACGTCCTCGCAAGTTCTCGGATGTTCCTGTCCTCTTTGGCGACAAGATGAATGGTGTCTGGAGCGGTGGTATTGTCTACATGTACTTCCAGGAAACCAATGACTACGGTCTGGTGTCGGTCGATGGCGACAAGGTCAGCAAGATGAATGACTTTGACTATCTCTCCTCCCAGATGGCCAAGGTGAACCCGACCGGTATCAAGAGTGCCGACTACAAGCCTGAAAACACTGCTCGCTCCTGCCCTTCTGTCGGCAAGGACTGGGAGGCCTCCAAGGAGCTGCCACCGACTCCAAACCCGGAGCTGTGCTCTTGCATGATCGACACTCTGTCCTGCGTTCTCAAGGACTCCGTTAACGAGGAGGATATGGGTGAGCTCTTTGGTGTGGTTTGTGGTTCCGATGGTGTGTGCGATGGCATTGCTTCCAACTCTACCACTGGTACCTACGGCGCCTACAGTGTTTGCAGTCCCAAGCAGAAACTGTCCTTCGTCATGGACCAATACTATAAGAAGCAGAACAAGAAATCCACCGCTTGTGACTTCTCCGGTGCCGCTCGTGTACAAGATTCCTCCAACCCGAAGGGCACTTGCTCTGCTCTGATCAAGCAGGCTGGAGCTGACGGCACGGGCTCAGTCACCTCTATCCCAACTGGCATCGCTGGTGCCAGCGCCAGTTCGACTTCGGAGGGTGCTGCCGGTGCTTTGGTGACTCCTACTGCCGTCACTGTTGGTGCTTGGCAGTTCGGAGTTTACCTGGCCACAGCTATCGTCGCAGGTGCCGGAATGATCCTGCTGTAGTGAAGACATGCGATACGTGCGTTAAGTCTTGTCGGAAGGGCCTCTAATCTCTTGCCTCTTTTGTGACCTGAACGGAGTATATATTAGCAAATTCGTTCGTTGTTGGAGGTCTGCATGGAATGAAGAGGACATTCTTAATACTTTATGATGTTATGTAGTGATGGATCAATGGACTATTTCGTTTTCAGTTATCCCTGCCGTATGAGGGTTTCCATTTTCAGCGTCGGCGACGTTGACCGAAGAGCCCCACTCGGGCGTATACTAAGCTTCGGTGATCTGCCCGGCAAGCCGAGCCTGCTGGAAAAGAATCCGAGCGTCATATTCTTAAATGTTTTTCTTTCGCTTCTCTGTTCTATGACTCGCGATCTTTGAAGAGAAAAAAAAAAATGGTAAAACAAGATGAGCCCTATACAGCCCAGGTTACTCCCGATCCGGAAGCTCAACCGGCAGGAGCTGCGCCGGGCGCACCAGAGAAAGCCCTCGATGCCGATGTTTCAGACCAGTACAACCTCCCAACCTGGCGCAAATGTATTATTCTCTTCGTGGTGAGCTGGATGACCCTCGCCATCACCTTCTCCTCCACCTCCTTCCTCCCCGCAACTCCAGAAATCGCCTCCGAATTCAACACAACAACAGAGATCCTCAATGCGACAAACGCAGGCGTGCTGCTCGCAATGGGCTTCTCATCGCTGATCTGGGGACCGCTGGGTAATATTCTTGGGCGCAAATATGCGTATAATGTTGCGATTTTTGTGCTCACGGGGTGTTCGGCTGGTGCGGCGGCGGCGATCAATATGCGCATGTTTACGACGATGAGGACTCTGGCAGGGTTGACGGGGACGTCATTCATGGTTTCAGGGCAGACTATTCTCGCGGATATTTTTGAGCCGGTACTTCTCTTTTCTTCTCCGATGCGGATTAGCGTCATGGGTGCTGACGGTGTATGTAGGTTGTTCGAGGAACAGCCGTTGGTTTCTTTATGGTTGGGAGCGTTGCTGGGCCTGCCATTGGTGTGTCTCTTAAACTGTAGCTCCTGTAGCTGAGTGTTAGCTAACAATATAGGCCCCTGTATGGGAGGAATCATCGTGACTTTCGCCAGCTGGCGAATCATCTTCTGGGTGCAAACCGCCATGGCAGGCTTCGGCCTGATCCTCTCTCTCCTCTTCGTCTCGAGTGTTCAAGATCCACCCACAATGATTGCGAAGAAGAGAGCAGGCGCGAAGGTTGGCGCCATAGACATGGTGAACATGTTCAATCCATTGCGTATCATTCGTCAGATGGTGTATCCAAATGTTTTTCTTGCTGTATGTTTCCCCTATACACTACCCCCACACCAACAAAAGGAAAGAGAAGAAAGTTGACAAGACCAGGACTTAACTTGCGGCTTCCTCGCAACCTTCCAATACGCCCTCCTAACCTCCGCCCGCGCCCTCTTCAACCCCCGCTTCCATCTGACAACAGCCCTAGTAAGCGGCCTCTTCTACCTCGCCCCAGGCTCCGGCTTTCTCTTGGGATCGGTAATAGGTGGGAAGCTCTCCGACCACACAGTCTGCAAGTGGATCAAGCGCCGCAATGGCGTGCGTCTCCCGCAGGACCGGCTTAACTCGGGGTTGTTGACACTGTTGGGCGTGTTACCTGCGTCGGCGCTGATTTTTGGCTGGACGTTGCAGGAGGAGGCGGGGGGTATGGTGGTCCCGATCATTAGTGGGTTTTTTGGGGGGTTTGGGCTTACAGGGAGTTTTAATGGGTTGAATACTTATAATGCCGGTACCTCCCCGCCCTTGGTTTTGACTGCGTTCCAAATTTGCTGTCTGTTTAGCCGGTATTTACCTGCATTCTTCGTTAACGGTAACTTCGCAGAGGTAATTCCCGCAAAACGATCAGAGGTTATCGCAGGCAAGTATATCGTGCAGTATATCTTTGCGGCGGCGAGTACGGCAGCCGTGCAGCCGTTGTTGGACGCGATTGGGGCTGGATGGACGTTTACTATCTGTACGCTTCCTTTTTCCCCTTTGCCCTCTTATTTATTCGTATATATTAATGTTGGTGGCTAACTTGTCAGGTGTGGTCCTTTCTCTCATCGGCGGGGTTTTGGTATGGATGATCACAAAATGGGGACTTGATATGCAGCAGTGGGCGGAGAGGAAGTTTGAGTTGCATAAGAAGCCTGGTTTTTAGTTTAATACGTTAATATGTCCGTTTGGATAGATAAATGCATTAGATAGATAGGTTGGTAGACATTATATTATAATCCGTGACATGTGTATAAACTCTCCGCGTCGTTCAGGAATGTATCAACAGGGTTTAACATTCCGAGATCGAAATCAGATTGTGCCAGAAAGTCCTGCATCGTTGGTTCGAGAAAGGCCATTGCCGTCGTGAATCCGCCTGGTGCATCATGGAGAGGTATTCCATTACCATTGTGGATAGGTGGATAAGGAGTGTTTACCATGGTATCGGCACTACTCTGCACAGTCCCAACACTCGACTGGATCGCACTCGAAGAAGCATCACCCATAGAACCTTCCCCCGGCGACTGGACTGACGCAGCCGAAACATCTCCCGGCCCAATCGCCGCCATCGCATTCGCAATCCCCATCCCCCGTCCCCCACCCCGCCTCCTCTCCCTCTCACCCCAATACCCCTCAAGACAAAACTTAACTTGCTCGAGATTCTGCCAAAAGTCTGCCGCCGCGAGATTCCCATTCTCGCTCATCGACCGTAGTACTTCCAGTGCGGACTCGAAACCGCCCATGTCGCTTGGATTACCCACGGGGACGAAAGAGGACATGGCGAGTACGAGCGCGGAAGAGAAAAGGTAGTGGGCGTGGAAGTAGCCGAAGACGGGGAGGGTGCCATTGAAGTATTTTGTGAGGATTAGGGAGTGGGAGTGGCGGGCTGCGTGGATGCAGGCTTCGGAGAGGGTGAGAACGGGTTGGGGTATTGGGGAGGGGGAGGGAGGTTCGCTTTCGCTGAGTTTGATGAGGAGGTGCAGGAGGGTTGGGCGGGTTGTTAGGATTACGCACTGTTTTTGTTAGTCCGTTTGGGGTATTTTGTGGTTGTATGAGAGGTAAGGAACTACCTGGTTGAATGCGAGATGTAGGGAGGTAATAGGTTTCTTATTCGCCTCGGGGTCTTCCTGATTCAACCTTATATGATCTGGTAATGTCTCGACCCAATTTTTCAACGCCTTTAGCAACTTCTGCACTCTCTGCAAAAACGTCTCCGTGTACTTCCTGCGACTGTACAATTTCGAAATCGTCTCGCCGACAATCTTTGCCAACCTCACATTCGCCGTCAAATAGTCCGTATCTGAAAATTGCTCCTCGTGCAGCCGCCGTGGTTCAATGTTCGACGGCATGTCGAGATGGATGTCATCGTCGAGGATCTGCGATGGTAGGCCCATTTTAGAACCCCACATTCGATCGCAGATGTAGATAGTCCACCATATTCGGACCCTGTGTTGGCGCTCGACTGGGTCAATTACTTGGGATTCCGGGATGTTGTGGTTGAGTCCAATGCAAAGACTTAGGCGCATTGCGCTGCCGATTAGGACGTAGGCTGAGTGGCGGCGATTGAGGTAGTAGGAGAATAGTGACTATCATGTTAGCTAGATTCATTCAGTGAAGGCTTAAAACATACTAGTAGTAGCAGGGTCTCCAGATGCGTGATGCTGGTCCTCTCCGGCAGCACCTGCACCAAACTCAGGGCACGCGCAAAATATGACGTCCCCGGCACCCTACATCCCGACGACGGTTCTGTCCGTAACGAATATGCTTCTCCAAACGCAAATAACGCAAAGTACTTGCACTGGTTAACCGTGCACCCAAAATCACACGTTTGATAGATCTCCTCAAGCTTCTCCAGTGTTGACTTTCGCAGCACCAGATGATAGATATGTCCAATCTGATGCAGCGCAATCTTCACCAACAGCCGCGCTTGTTGTCGACTAGGCCACTGTACATTGACTTCATTTGCCGCCGCAATGTTAACTTCCTTGACATACTGCGTCCGCGGTATATGTGCGGTTGCATTGCTTCCCGTTAAGAAGCGACGGAAACGAGTCGCGAATGCCGTGCAGGCTGCTTCGCCGATGAAGATCGGTGGTGCGGAGGGATCGTAAGGATGGAACCAGGCACGATCTCCGATTAGAGGATTTTGTGCACTGCTGCTTGTATTTGGCTCGTTTGATTCTTCTGTTGTGCCTGTTGCTGCTATTGCTGTTGCAGGTGGCCGGGGTGGTCCGGTAGTATTGGCCGAGGTCCCCGAAAGCTCTTTTAGGCACTGGTTTTCTGATAGGATGCGCTCCAGGTAGCTTACATATAAGTGAGCATTTTTACCGTCATAAGTACATGTATCTATGACTCACCTCTCACTCACTTTTACCTGACGATCCCGAGGCTCGTAATGACATTCTTCGGACCGTCCGACCAGCACGCATTTACTACACGGCCCGCCTCCTGAACATTTGATCTTGTGCTCATGACATCGTCGACATCTGATGGACACGCAGATCTGAAGATCAGCTTTTGGTACAGCCCTATAGGGGCAGTTTGTGAATCACGCACGCAGTGAACTTTCTGCGTTGACGTTTCGATGGCTCGGGGATTTCTTTGGTGTCCCTGCTGCGACGTCCGAGATTTTGGGTCATGGTAGGGGAATAATGATGTGATATTGTTTGAATATGGCTAGTTATATTATGCAATTTGTTTTATGCAGGGTAACTAGAGGTGAAGTTGTGAAAGGCCGAGGCAATCGGTTTCGTTTGGCACTGGGGTCGGAGTTCTGATTCATCCGCCGGGCGAGTTTTGTAAATGGTCTTTTTGCGGCATTTTCTACATTGACATCGTTCCGATAGGTACAATATTGGTAATACATGATTGTTAACGATATATGTAAGGAATCGAGGCGATTGAATGATCGAGAAAATGAAATAGCGTGCGAAAGACCTTCTACGCAAGTAGATATCACGTGATTATCAACGAAGTACAAGAGCTCATGCGCACTCTAAACTAGAAGATCGTCACTGTCTTGTGAAGAGCAATTGACTTTGCTCTAACTCAATGTTTATCTGAACTGCAGTGATTTAAGTACCTTTGTGTTGGTCGTTCTACCGGGATTGAATGGTTATGCAGTACCGGATTTTTTTTTTTAGACGCTTGTGTTGTTCCTTTCAGCGGACTAATGGGCACGATTGTATCCAATAGGTATATGGATCTGCAGAAATTCGTATCAATTAGCCAATGGGTTGAAAGAGAGCAATCAACAGACGTCTGTCTGACATATGTATTTCGGAATAAGCGAGTGCATATTCGCTTAACCGCTCATCCAAGACAGCAAGACGTGAGTGACATAGATAGCAGGGTGAGAAGAGGTCAGAGCATCAAGCAGACTGCTTGACGCGTGAATGCCACGAGAGATGCTGTACTGGTGTTAATCTATATCGCAGTGACTATGTAGTGTAGCATAAGTCGGACGTCATGATAAAACTGGTTCAGAATATATTTGCAAAAGAGCCCATCACTATGGAGGCAAGTCAGTTTGACCGCACTGTAATGCAACAACAGCATATCAAGTTACCAACATAGCAGCGTAGCAGGTAACAGCGGCCGGCTTCACGAGTGCCAACAGTTCGTGATCAATTGCTAGGAAGACCAAGATAAGCATACCTCTTGCGATAACTGCTTCAAAAGCGCCCTTCTCGAGCAAGACGCAAAATTCAACCAAAGAAAGGTGCCCATTAAAAATACTTCGACAAATCGTCATGGGCAATGACCAGTAAGCCCCTCTCTATCAGTGTTAACTCAAATGCCATAATCTTTCGGGAAAGTGGTGTTCCCATTTATTCGTATCGGGGGAGGCTGGGTTGACAACGCCGTCGGTGACAAAAACGTAGCGAAGGCTGTCGTGAGCCGCAGACGAATCATGTTCTTCGACACGTACCCTTATTGAATTGATATACGATCAATTCTGAGCCATAAAATCAGCAAATAGGAGGACAGGGATCCCATGATTTATGGAGAGCCGCGCGACGACGGTCGGTCAGTAGTGGTTGTGCTCTTGTCGCGCTTCGCTAACCGACTCGCTTAGTCGCTTAGAGGTGGCCTGCTGTCTCTGTATGGTCGTGAGTGCTCAGCATCGCATTCTGCCCGAGCATTGATGCTAGAACATGGAAAAATTGTGGTGTTCTGTCCTGTTCTGTAGAGTGTGGTGGTACTGCACTTTTTATCCACCTCAGGTGACGGGACAGAGCCGCCGTCTCTGCCTCCGCTCGCCTCGCCCTGTTTCTTCTTTAACAGGGTAGCATCGCTTCTTCCCATCTTCTCTATCTTTTTATTTCATTATGATATCATCAACATCCTCACCGTCGAATTGTCGATGGCAAGGGTCGAGCAATGCTACTCTGAGACACTCGAGACCTGTATCAGACGCCATTTTATCCCCAGGGCGCCCGCACACAACGCCTCAGAGCTCTACGCCCGCCAAACATTATCAGCAAGGGAAATTTATATCTTGCGGATATGATGACAAGGACGTCAACCCCAGCATCATCTCATCGAAAAAAAAAAAAAACGTGCTTTGCGTTCAGTCGAGATGATTGGAAGTCGTTCGAAATGTTGAAGAGAATATGGGACGGATATGGAATGCGAGCGAGGGAAAAAGGCTCGGGGCAAATGAGCAACCATAAGGGGAAGCTGGTAAGCGAAGAAATGGAAGAAGTTCCAGACTTTACATGTTGAATCCACCCCAGACGATCCGGGACATTTTCCTTACCCCATGGGCACATCTTTGCTGATAACGGCTGTCATTTAGCGATAGAGCGCTTGTTTCCATCCTGTGATGTCACTCCGCGGCCTCCCCCGACATGACGGTATAAAGCCCCTTAAAAACTTTCGATAACCAGCAAAATACTGCCTTTCGACACCAGGGATATGCTTTATACAGTGTGAATCGTGTTCACGTCGTGTTTTCATCACAGTCCTTGTATGATCGGTAACGGCTGTCTTCGTTTGGTGCATCGTGAACATTCGCCACTCCGTCTCGCCAGTCACAAATCGCCAGAACTGCATGCCAGTTAGGACTGAGACGCGAAACCGTGGGTATTTAACCGGTGGTTCAGGTACAGCTCAAAAAGGGACGGATGAAAATGCTCGGGATACTTTCGAAAACCCATCCGCTTCCTAGACTTGTCTGCTCATGTCGCTTCGACAACTAACCATGACTTCATATTCGCCTGCCTGTCCTCCTTCTTGTTCATGCTTTTCCTAGGAAGACTGTTCTCCATGCTGCTCATCGACCACATTCAAATTGTGAGCTTCACACTGCAAGCCCATTGGGCCGCACTGAACGTGATATGAAAGCATGCGGCTCGGGATAATGGCGGTCATGCGTACTAGTACTTGTTCTCCCAGGAAGCCAACCCTCCAGTGAACGTGGTATTCGAATCGTCCCGCATGCTATTGCGGTGAGCGCTGACCGAAGTGTGCATCACACACTCACGTCCCGACTGTCATGCAAGTTGAAAAGCTTGTATCCGGATTATAGGTCGCTGCCCGCTAAAGTGCTGAAAGGGACTAACCGCTTCGATCCGGCATGGATTCCCTTGTATTTCGAGATGCATCTTGTGTTGTAGGATAGAGTACGTGCGGTCAAGGATTCTCGGCGCTTGAGGGCTGAGGGCAGAAACAGGGGCATTCGAAGTTCTTGAATCGTTATCGACGATGTTGATTCTCGAGCTGTCAACGACAGGAACGGAGGGAACTGGAATGTTGTTCAGTGAAGCAGACTTTTCCCTCTTCGTCCTACCTACGACCAACCTCGGGGTATGGCGTCAGTGTGCTGTAATGGGTTGTCTACAGAATCCTGAATCCTGTCAACAATCCCTGCTGCAACTCAATGATCTCCTTACGGCACTTGCATTCGCCATCGCCAACATGAGCCCGAGATCCTCTCAGCCTGCGCTCGTCTGCTTTCGAATGACGCTTTGGATTGGGTGACAAGCAAGAAAGGGGGCAGGACTCTCTCAATCGGCAAGATAATGTCCGGCATCGCAACAGACGTGACAATTCTGCTTGGAAGGAGATTCGGGAAGAAAATTCTTTTGTCGACTCCCGAATGGATTTCTTCCAACGTATCAGTCGAATCAACAAAGATAGTAGTCCCTTACCGGCTCCACAACGTCCAGAAAGACATTGTGGCCACATGCAGATACAGACGAACCACGGTGTACCCCTCGAAGAATAATAGAAAGCCATAGGCGATTTCCACGGGCCGTCAATACTGAACCAGGGTTCCATTTAATTGCTCGAATAACTAAAAAGCACCGAATTGAAATGAGAAAGTTGCACCACCACCACCACCACCACCACCACCACACGACAGGAAGGACAACAAGAGGCTCACGATCACAATGCCAGGAATCCGGGAGGACAGTAAAAAAAGGGCTTATTATTTTTTACATTACCAACAGGGCAGGAAGGGTTTCATATGTCGGATCATTTAGAATGCATTATGGACAGAGTCGGAAGCGAGCCGATTCCCGCCCGTTGGTGGCGAGGAGCGCGGCAATCACCTCCAGCCTACCACGATGCACCATTCTACAGCTTGGACTTTGGAGTCTTTCCCAACCTGTCCAGTACACAAAACATGGAGGATTGAGGGGCCAACAGGGCAAAATTAAGGGAACAAAAAAAGGGCAAAAATTTCCTATGATATTGGACTTCCTGCCCTTGTCTATGTTGGCCATCTGTACATTTTTTCTTTTTCTTGTATCTGCTCCACAGGCAAAATCTCGTCCACGTTGAAGGACGAGTAAAGGAGGTCGTCCAAGGTTTCCTGTTCAGCCCAAAATGACTGATCCGAGCCGCCCGTCCCCTTTTTCATATCCTTCTTATTCTTCTTCTGATACGCGAGAGACAGACCCTACAGGTGACTGGGCATTATCCCAATTCTCGCAGACGCCCGCTGGGTTTCCAGTCAGCTTTGAAGCGATTTCTGGTTCGACTGAGAACCCCGCAAATGCAGTTCGCACCACCACCACGCCATCCACGACGGGTGACCGGTCTATTAATGCCAAAGTTCCAATTCCCAGGACGACAACCTCCAGCAACTGGACTAGCAGTGGACGGGTCAGTAGGGCGTGCGAGAACTGTCGGGAGCAGAAAGCCAAATGCAGCGGGCATCGCCCAACCTGTCAACGATGCCAGGAGGCTGGCGTCCGCTGCTCCTATGGTGACCGGAAACGAGAGAAGATGGCCAAGTGCGTTTAAAAAAAGAAGTTCTAAAGAGTGACAAGTCTGCATTTCTAACGGTGGGTTACTAGGCAGCTGAATGATCTGACAACCCAAGTTCAGGCTTACGATGGATTACTACGAGACATCCGTCCCGAGTTGGATTCCCTCCTAGCACAAAGGGTTGAGCAAGTTTTGAATGAAGTAAGCCATTCCTTTTGTCCTGGAGGTTCGTAGTGAGAAAGTTGACGTGATAATAGTTCTCCGGCCCTCAGACGTCAACGCCCCCATCTGCGCCCGGAACATTATCTGCTCCTGTCGGCACAGCTGCAGCTTCCTCACTGGGGGCGATAGATTATATCGACGAAGACTACAACCGTGATGAAAAAGTACAGGCCTTGGGCTTTGTCGGGGAGCACTCCGAAATTGCCTGGGTGTACAGATTGAAGCGAGAGCTTGACAAAGATAACCTTGCAGCTGCAACTCCTGACTCTGTTTCACTTAAGGACCCCTGGGATCGTTATTCAGTCGCCTCTGTGAATTTCTTCTTAGACGACTCGCAGATTCTCGTCATAGACGGCGTGGATTTAATGCAAAGACCGCCTCAAGCTGTTGCTGACAGACTTGTGGATCGTTACTTCCAGATTATTCACCCAACCTTCCCAATAATTGGCAAAGTGACGTTTTGGGGACAATACAGATCGTTCTATTCCAGTCCGTTTGTGCGGCCCGGCAAAAGGTGGATGGCCATATTGAATCTGATCTTCGCTCTTGCTGCGAGACATTCGGAGCTGGACCCAGAGAGTGTCGATGACACTGTGCACGAAGACCATGTGGTCTATTTCTCGCGAGCGTGGAAGCTTAGCATGAGCGACGTAGCTTTACTGGATCACCCGAACCTACAACAAGTGCAAGTCGAAGGGCTGACTTCATTCTATCTCCTGTCTGTGGGACAAATCAATCGGTATGTCATTTTCTTTTTCTCTATTCTAGTGAGGCGTCTTGGCTGGTGCATCAATTCTGATTTACACCCTTTCTTTTTGTTCTTTTCTGTCTATTAGGTCCTGGAGAATCTGTGGTATTTCCGTCCGTTCCGCCGTTACGATGGGATTGAATCTTCGCAACGAGAGCAATAGCATCGGTCATATTTCCAAGGAAACACGGTATCGAGTGTGGTGGTCGTTATATACTCTGGATACTTCTCTGTGTGCAATGACGGGCCGCCCCCCCAGCAGCAATGTCGAATTTTGCACAACTCCTCTTCCAGTGCCATTCATGGAAGAACAGTTTCGGGATGAGACCATCGCGCAGCTTATTACAGATCACGAGGCCCGGAATATGCTCACGGGGATTATGTCTACAAAACGCTGGGGGCAATCACAAACAAATAGTAGCGTCACTCCCGAGCAGTCGGGAAATTTGACGCCAAACAGAAATAAACAATGTGAGCAACTTGCATTCAGCGCCATGGAGACCCTCACACCGAACATTTCGCTCTACTTTCTCTATTTCGTCGAGTTGGGATTGACCATGCGGGAGTCTGTTGACACATTGTACGCTCCAGGAGCTGCTCGCAAGTCATGGCGCGAAGTTGAAGCAGCGATTTCCGCCTTGAACAACAAGGCTGACGCCTGGCTTTCCAAACTACCAGAAACATTCCGGTTCACAGGGCCATCAGGGAATGTAGATTTCGAGAGACAAATCTCAAGCCTCGCTTTCCGCTACTACAGCACCAAACTGATAATTACGCAACCTTGCCTCCGCCATGCTGCCCTTCAGGGTGGCACTTCGTCGATCGGGAATTTCTGTGATACAATGACTGATCAATGTGTTGATATTGCTACTCAAATTCTGGACCTACTCCCAGAACCTCCGGATTCGTCATGGCTCTATCACATCGCGCCGTGGTGGTGCGTTCTTCACTATCTGATGCAAGCAATGACGGTGCTCTTGACAGAGCTGCTTCTCCGGGCGAGGCCAGGGACGCTACAATACCGGAAAGTGCAAGAGGGTGTCGACAAAGGGAACCGTTGGTTGTACGACATGTCCGCTAGGGACCCTTGCTCCCAGCGCGCGTGGCTGGTGTGCAATGACCTCTTGGCCCGTTACAGCCCTGAACTGGCCTTCCAAGCCGACACTACCCTCAAGAATTAAACACATTCTGTCCTTTGTGCCCGTCAGCGCCCGCTGGTCTTCATCGCTCAGAGGGCCACTCCGAATCGATACTAGAACCGTGTGTGGAAAATTCTCGACACCATGCCCGCCTTTGTCCTCGTCAAAAAGTACTTTCTTCGACTCCCCTTCGGCGAATATGCTACGTGAACAGTTTGGAGGACTTCGCCGTTCTCCCGCCGAATTCCGCCGCGATGGGCCGACAAATGAATGCCATCAAATGTACACGTGTTTGGAACATTCTAGAGCATTACTACTTCCGTGGCCTGCTTCTATCTACCGATTTCTCCATATCAGACGTGTTTCGAACCCCTATTCCGCCTGCTGTTTTTGTTGTCAGTAGGTTACCTACTACTCCACTTGAATCGTCAAATTAGCTTGGCGATATATCCGACCGGAACCGTTTGTGGGGTTCCTCATTCCCCTAGTGATTATTACTACATACAACAAACCAATTCAAGACCTGCCTTCGACACACGCCGTGTTTCAAGCTATGCCTGAAAAAGAACATAAAGACATAAATAGTCGTGGTCCACTTGAAGGGATCGGGATGCATACAGATACCTCATAACCAGTCAATCACACACCGACATGAACAGTTTTTACCGACACATGGCACCAAGGGAGAAGTGGAGTGCGTTCTCAATGCAAAAGTGAGCTCATACGACATGCATGGCGCCCAAAATAAGCAAACATTGGGCATTGATTGTTCCGGGAAAAAGGACTAATTCCTCTTTTCGGAACATGGCCCACCAGACCCTGGCTATTATTGGCAGGAAGTTAGATCCGCGACAGCGGAAAGCCCCTTGTTAGTCCGATAGTCTATTCGATAACCTGCGAAAATTCGAGCGGCGCTTCGGCGGATCGGCCATGGACTAATGGAAAAACTGTTAGTCGTGGTTATCAGCAACTTAGAAAGCCAGGGAATCATGTTCTATTAGGACTTTAAGGGTGGAGGTTTTATTTATTTTTTCTTTTTCTAGTGTCATGCAGGCTTCCAAAAAAAGATAACAGTTTTTGCCATGATTTCCGGATGATAGAATCACCGATACAAAGGTCCCCCCGATCATCAAATTAGGGCTTAAGAGGAATAATTTATCGCGGATAACTGAGCCGCATAGAATATCATTCGTCCCGATAACCATTTTCGGAGACTAGGCCATGAACAATATCTCACTAGCTAGAGTATATAACCTCAGATTAGAGCCAGTATGCCCGGACTACTCCGTAATAATAAACCCGACTGATGAAAACACTGTCCATCCATGGTACCAATTCCCGTCGTACTTGCGTATGACCCCTCTGCAAATAGGCTCTTAAAAAATATCTATCCCGGGAACCATTCCTTTTAGGGAAGGACTTTGGCAGGGGTTGACCAATTATCAATTGACGTGCCGTTGAACCACGCGGTGTGGAAATGGTTCATGCTCGGGGTTTCATCGGTCACTGCTCGCCCCATCTCCCGAAAGGGAAGTAGGGTAAGACCAGGTCATGTGATAGTCACGTGGACTACTTCCAGTCTGGTGTTTTAAATCAACGGCAAACCGTTCATGGCTTCTGTGCCCTGGTTTCAAAAATTGATGACTGTCTCGACCAACTCCAGTTCCTGATCCAGGTCCCAATTATGCACACGGAGCTCTGACGTATGAACAGTAGTGCCAGGCAACGACCCCGAAAAGCATACGCGGCTTGCCGTTCATGGTGTGTTTCGGGATCTGAACAGAGTGCCGCATTTAGCAGATCCGAACGAGTTCAAATCCCGGGAACGCTTAATCTGACAAGAACCGGAGATTAGTTATCTCCACACAGATTTTCAGATACCTTATTTCCTCTGTATTTATGCCTCAGGCATTAATGACGTGGTAATGCACATGACTCACGCGAATGGGACTAACCGCATCCAGACCGCCTTCCTTTACCAGCAGAAAGTGGGATCCACGCCGGGGCACGAGGCCGATAACCAACGTCTATCTAACCCCGATATCTCTCAATCCATCGTCAACAACTCGTCGCTAACCATTACTGAAAACCTCAATTGCAATGCACCACTGAAAAAAGAAAGAGAGGAAGAATGTCTCTCCGCGGCCCCATGAAGCGCTCGCACCTGAGGCAGGTCAGCGCGGCCAGTCTAGAGACTCTGTCCAGCTCCCGACCTGTGGAGTCTCCGCGGCAGGGCAGTACCCACGACCCCCATTCGCCGGCCGAAGAGAAGTTCATTTCACTGGGCTCGGTCCCTCTGGACAGATGCCAATGCACGCTGTGGGTTCACGATGAGACGTTTTCCCGGGAAGAGATCCTGTTCAACCAGACTGCGTTTAGCGGCACTGGTGTGAAGACAGGGGATATCATTGAGATCCTGCCTGCGCGGTCATCGACCAGTGAGGGGGCGCATCCGGAATTAGGGACTAGATCGCTGCGCGACGGACATGTTGATTCGAGCTCGACGCTACATTCGGATATGACGTCTAGGTCTAAGTTTAAGACGCCATTGCAGAATCGTTGTTTGTTCGTGGTTAAACCTCTGCCGCAGGAGATTAAGGCAAGGAATCCTAAGCTGGAGATTTCGATTACTAGTAGCATCGCCAATATCTTTGGGCTAAAGAATCGGAGTCAGGTGTTTATATCCGTTGTCGACCGTGGGCAGTGCTCTGCCTCTCATGTGGATATCTCGTTTCGGGACCAGTTTATGGTTCGTTCTGATATGTGGAGGTTGGTTATGTCTGAGCTGGCGGGAAAAGTGATCTTCAAAGGTCAGAAGATCTCGTTTATGGGAAGTATCAAAGCGACGGTTAAGAATATCTTCATCCGGGGGAAGAAGGTGCTTTCCGGTTACTTTTCGCCGCATACCATTCCGGTGTTTCGCAGTGAAGCTGCGAAGTATGTGTTGTTCATCCAGATGTCCAGAGAGATGTGGGATTTCGATTCCGAAGGCACAGGAGACATCCTCTTCAGCAGAGTCATCAACGGCTTTCTGCCAGAACTGTTCAAGCGGTGGGCTAGCTCTGAGGCAAGACATCTTGTGACAATTGTGCTGTTTACGCGTGTGGAATACGACGTCTCAGCTGGTGGAGGTGTCTTTCCGACGCTCAGCTCTGAGAATTTCAGAAGTGTTTCCGGACCGAACCATGTTCCCACCAGAGACTTCTACCGGGTAGTAGTGAATGACATGGCAAGTGGCCATTGGACTACTATCTTGGATGAGTTGAAACGGGACTTTAGAACCTTCCTAAGGGACGTTTCAATACTTAAGGCAGACGATGCAGAGACGCCGACAGGAAACGATGCGCCACCAAAAGCACCCACAGCAATAGTTGCAGGACGACCAAGCACTGCGCTCCGTGGGAACATCCTAGAAGCAATCCACCTTGCCTCCGCACATCTGGCATATGACCACATTGACCGTGACATGGTTCATACTGGAACGTCAATTATTGTCATCACGCCGGGAAGTGGTGTCTTCGAGGTTTCCTACGAGTCTCTGGCTTCCACCACGGAGGCTCTGACAAATCGTGGTATTGCGATTGACTTGGTTTGCCTCAGCCCGATGCCGCTTCACTCAGTACCCTTGTTCAAATACAAGGAACCAGCGCCAAGACCCCGGAGCTCCGCATTGGGTGATATCAATGAAGGTGGCTACTCGCCTGAAAGACGCGAGTCATTCGTCAACTTTGCCAGCCACACACCCAATATCTCTCCCAGATCGACATTCCCTGGCTCCTTAGCTGCAATGAACGCTAGAAATCAGACCTCGTCTAATTCCGAATGGAGCTATGGTATCCCGCATTGGCTTGACATCTCATATTGGAATCCCGACACGTATAGGGAGTCGCGGCGGATCTTGAAAAATGACCCTAATGCGCCAATCCCATATACCGTCACTAAGCAGTCCAAGGTTTTTGTCCCACGGGTGCGAATGTACGAGATCCAGATGATGGGTGTCATGGAAAGTGAGCAGTCGAACATCTCGATTCCATATCTTCTTGAAGGCGAAAGTGTTTCCAGAGGACAGACTGCTGGTTTTGGTTCAGGTCCAGCTAGTTTCGCCGCAGCCGACAGGTCTCGACATCAGCTAAGTGACAGCCTTCGACCGGAACCGTATCTTCAGAACATGGCGAATCCAAGAGGCCCGGCATCCGGTAGATCGGAAAGGAGGACGCAGAAGTCGGTGCTATCGTGGATGGACCAGTATGATGATCACATCTTCCAAGCGTTTCCAAAATCTCAACGAAAGCATACCAGGCCGAGGAAGAGATTTAGTGAGCCTGAGGTCCAAGCATCTGGCCTTCATGAAAGACTCTCTGCAAGATCAGTGACGCGGTTAAGAGAGCATGAGATACAATCTGAGCGTGACCATTCTCCACACTCGTTCCCGCGAAAGATCGAGCCAACGGGACACACGACCCCTGTTAGCCCTGTGTCGACTAAAAACGTCTCCCCAAAGAAGCCGTCCTTGAAGCCTCCCTCCACGAATAGGACGTCAAAAATATCGCGTACGATTAGCTTTGCTCTGAGGGGACTGGGTGCCACGCCACCCAGGGCTCAGGCAAGTACAGAGGTTAACGTTGAGCATGCCAAAGCTTTGCCCATGTTTAATCAGAAACCACCTGTGACCACGTCTGCGGATTTGAGGAATGCGGACTCCCGAAGCTCATCAGACGCAGCATCAGTATCAACATCAGCATCGACAGCCGCATCTGAAGCACAAACTCCTACTCCTCAGAAGCCTGCTCAAAACACGGCTATTACGCCATCCAGGCCAATATCCATCAAAGTTCCTCCGAAGAAACCGTCTGGAGACGGCGAGCAAGCAGACCGTTCGGAATCATTGTCGTCCACGGTCACTGAAATCCCTCTGCATGACGCCCGTCATGAGCGACAGGTGAGGAAGTTGGGTCCTATATTCGAGATGACAATGCGTGACTACTCCGCCAGGAGCCCATCTGGCAAGGCGTTAGCTCACTGGGTGCGATCAATCAACCCTTGCAACACACCGAGGGATGTATTGCGTGACACCACATGGTTTGGTCGCTGGCAGCATGCGTATCCAAGACCCCCGCATGTTGCTGTGGTGAAGTGGAAGAGTTTGAAATCTCCTGCCATTTTACCTCTGACCACGGAAGAGTTTCCAACGCTTAATGAGCTTAGTTCCGATTATCTGCAGACACCGTATCGCGTCTTTCCTAATGATGACGCAGAGGGGTTTGAAGCGCCCAAGACTCGAGGAATCCTTATGCGGGAACTTATCTCTTTGCGTCTTTCTCACGGCTTCCAGATCGTTGTCGGAAAAGATGTTGCTGAAGCGTCTGGACAGTATGCACTGGAGTCGCTGAACGTATTCGATACCGGCAACTTGGAACGGGATGGCACTTATATCTTTCTCTCGAAGGGAAACACCATCCACCGGCTTATTTGCGTGGATAGTCTGGAAATCGAAGTGACGCGCTTCACGCATCAGAACTCATCGGCCTTAAATCGTTATGGGAGAGGGGGCCGCATTCCTTATTCGCCGGCCATACGCACGATTCTGAACTCAGAGTATGAAGTCAAGAATCTTGAATTGGACTCGACGGTGGAAGAGTATAACTGGAACTACGCTGACAATTACATTGCGGGTCATCGGGACTATCTGTTCAATCCAGCTCAGCAGCTCCATTTCTGGAGGGTTCGTTATGTCTTGATTCCGATGCGCTTACAGGTTACTTCTCGACGGCATTTGCAGTCTTTCAATGAGGACAATGAAGAAGAAATCCATCTGCTCGGAATTAGCCAGTTAACGCATATCTGGCAGCGGCATAAGTACGTCCCACCTGAGAATCGATTCGAGAGCTCCAATAAGAAACATGTCCAGAATCCTCTTAACATTATGTACCAAACGGCGAACCCATCGGAAGTGGTCGCGGCAGAACTAGACCGGATTATACTCACAGATCCCGGTCATGATAACCCTCCAGCGCAATTATTGCCGGAATTGCTTGAACGCTCAAACATCACCCTCTCATCGTTGGCACAGATCATCCAGGAGGACAAGGGGGTGCGCATGATGGACCGACGATGGCACTGGCGACTGCATTACAACTGCTTCATCGGTTTCGAATTCACTACATGGCTCTTCCAAAATTTCGATGATATCCATAGCCGCGAGGAAGCGGTGGAGTTTGGCAATGAGTTGATGCAGGCTGGTCTCTTCCAGCATGTGGAGAAGAGACATAATTTCCGGGACGGGAACTACTTCTACCAGATTTCTAGTGAGTATCGTGTCTCGCGGCCTGAGTCGAGGGGTAGCTGGTTTCCACAGATACGGCCGGATAAGTCAGCTCCAACGACACCAGCCACGGAGCAGTTCAAGGATTCTCCTGCAAGCACAAATGCCCATTCTCGAACCGGCAGTATCGAGGAAAGCACAAACTCAAGTCAAGCTCCCAACACACCATCAAAGTCGAAGAACAAGGCCGCGATTATGTTATCAAAGACCATGAAATACGACGTCGATCCCAGGAAACGCTCGAACCGAACAGAAGTCATCGATCTGCACTACGACCGCCTCCACAACCCCGAGAATTGCTTCCACATCGAACTCACTTGGATGAACACAACGCCCAAACTAATCGAAGACACGGTGATGTCCTGGGCCACTACCGCCGACAAATTCGGCCTCAAACTAGTCCAAGTACCCATCGGCGAAGCCACATCAATCTCAGAAACACAACCATTCCGCAAACCCTACCGCATCCGCCTCAAACTCCCACCACCACCGAAAGCACCGGCACCCACAATCTTCAACCAAAACAATAGCAACGCCGCCTTCTTCACCCAATCCTCAGAGTCTGCGTCCACAACAACCACAAACGACCACCTCTACTTCCAAAAAGCCCTCCTCCGCAAATTCGATTTCGTCCTGGACTTTGAACCCCGCTCCGCCTTTCCCCAGGACGTCGAAGTGTCCTATTCCTGGGGAACACCAGACTACCAATACCCGCAGTACATCCACCGTTCAGGAAGCATCCTCGCCCAAATCACTGACGAAGGCGATTTCCTCCTCCTCGCCAACCGCCTCGTCAGCACCCGCAGCCCCGTCTCTACAACATCCCGCTCCGCTGAACGCCGCAATGCAGCACCCGAACATCCCGTCGACCGCATCTCGCCTCGTTTGTCACCCTTAATCCGTCCAATCCATGACTCCCCCATGTCCCCGCAACTCTCAATGCACCCTCACCCGCATCCTCACCCTCCCCATTCCCATCCACACCTCCACCCCCACAACCAACAACACCAACACCAGCCCACAACCCCCCCCATAATCGACACAGCCAACCTCTACCGCGCCCCTGAACACATCCTCTCCAGTCTCGCAGACTTCTGCGCCGACGCCCAAAAACTAGAATCTTTCTACGTGGAGTCTATGCACTTAACCACGCGCCCCGCATCAACGAGCGCAGGACCCGCAGCCCTAAACACGTCCTCGTCGTCGTTTATGGATGCGTCGATTCCGTCACTGGAGTTACCGGCTAGTGTTGTTAGTCATCATATTGCTGCTTCACATTCACATTCTGGGGCGAGTGCGAGTACGGGGAGTTTGAATCCGCCGGCGCCCGTTAGAGTTGCGTCGGATGGCATTGTTTCGACTGTCGGGAGTACTGCTCATGGTGGTAGTAGTGGGAACATTGCTAGGCCAAGGAGGGATAGTAGGAGTTATAAGGGAAGTCCAAAAAGTGGGGGGTTGAGGCCTCTGCGGTTGAGTTAATGGGGTGTGGACTCTGCATTCTTGTATTATGATACCCTCCTTCGAAAGGTCTCCTGTTCCCGATGTGTATGTGATTGTGATGAATATGTATGAATTGAATACAACTGACTTGATATTGCAATCTGAAAGCATTATGATTACTGATTACTCGAATATCATAAAAACGAAAATGGAGAAAGAGCAATGCAACTTGCAATTATAATACTGAAAACAGTATTATATACTATAATCATAAACAGCAACAAATCATGTGTCATGCATGCTTTAATGCAAAACAAGACATCGGAATAAGACATGGGTATCATGAATGATGCAGAATGGGGAGGAAGAGGAAGAACAATTAACCAAAGACAAAGATTAGCAACGGGCAAAAAAAAAAAAAAAAAAAGGGGGGGTACCTCTGTCAGAAACCTGGCAGAGATACCGGTATCCAGAATAATATTCAACAAGAATCGAAGGTGAAAAGGGTATCAAAGGAGAAAAGAAGAAAAGGGTGTAAAGAAGCAAATGAGGCAGGGAAAGAAGAGAACAAGAACTACCAAGCCTCCTCAACATCTAGTAACCATCGACGAACCCCCTCCCTAAGGGTATTGTCCACACCAGCCAACGACCGCTTTCGCTCGCGATCCGCCAGGCCAAGTTCACCATCCACATCATCACGGCAATGCTCAGCGGTCACGCTGCGGACGACTTCTTCGAGGGCACCGAGGACCGTTTTACGACACTCCGCACGTGGAACCTCAGCCGGAGGGATTTCATCCTTAACAGGTTCCGAGAGTCGTCTAGAGTCGCCTTTGCGGGTTCGAGGGGGAGACGGAGCACGCGAATGAGCGAGAGAAGATTGACCACTCTGTGACAAGACACGTTCAAGAGCATCAATCAGAGTACCGTCAAGATCCATGACAGGCTCTTCGACGAACTTCTCCTCTGCCTCAGTAAGACCGAAACCATCCATCGAAGCTCGGTTAGGATCAGTAGGGGAATTCGTATTTGTAGATCCAGGTGTGAGAGGACCGAGCACTTGACTTGGACGACGAATAGAAGGTGATAGAAATTCAGTCTCCAGGGGAGCCTTTCGCCTCAGGCGTAGTCGCTTGACGGTAAAGGTTCTAACGTCGGCAACCAGCGTAGTAGCCACGTCGACCCATCGATCCGATCCATCTATGTCTGGAGAGAACGAGCCGCTTGGGGTAGGTTCCGCTTGCATGGCACGCTTGATATCGGCCTCCAGCCCGTTGTACGGCCGCACAGCTTGTAGCATGAAATCCTCATGGAAATTCTTCATCCAGCCAGCGACGTTGATATTGGGCCCATCATGTTCCCTGGGCGCGCAAGCGAATCCGGAGCCGCTGCTATGCGTGGATGCCATCGCATCGACACTAGTAACAGATGTCCGCGGTTTCTTAGGAGATGCCACGGTAGAGTCACCAGATGAAGAAAGGGAAATGAAACCAGGAAGTGGAAGGTCAACGTCGACTATACCGTCATCTCCACGTACAGACAGCTTCAACGGAGATTCCTTGACTTGGTCTGTCGTCGACGACAAATCCTGTTGCTCATCCCCAAACTCATGAGCTGATGGATGCGGAATAGAGATATTGCCCACTGTCTTTGGAGATGTCTCTGGAAAGGTGCCAGACGCTTCTTCCACCATTTGGCTAAGTGTTGGAGGACCACGCCTTGAAGGCCCGGTGTATGCAGTAGAAGTAGAACGTCTGCGAGCCTCAGATGTAGGAATAGCGTCACTACCATCAGCAGTCGACGACCCTTGTCGCGACGACCACAGGCCCGAGAAAAGGCTGCCCCATCGGCCGCCAGTGGACGGAAGACTGCTGTTGGCGCTGCTGATAGCGGAACTTTCACTTCTCTGCAGGTTTTTCAGAAGAGTCTCAGAGGCTAGGCTTTCAACTGTCGGCCGTTCTTGTCCCTCCCGTTCAAAACGCTTTTGCTGTGCAGCAAAATGAGGAACCGGGACGGTGCTGCTTGGGGTCGTAGTTGATGTCGTGGCCAAACTGGTATTCTTGACACGGACATCCTTGGCATGCATTGGAATGCCCAAAGTCCTGATGGAACGAGTGTCTGAGCCCCTCCGATATTGTTGAAGCTCCGGCGGAGGGCCCAAATCAGTATCATCCGAGCGGTGGGTTGTGTCGTTGGAAGAGACACTGACGGACCGATGGTGTTGGTCATTGTCTCGATTCAAACGCTGTGCACGCGACCGTCGTTCAATAGCGCGTCGGAGAGACTCTTGCCGGAGAACAGGCACGCTTGGCGGACTTTGAGAGATAGCACGCGTGGAAGTTGAGGTACCTGGACGTAAAGGAGATGGTAGCGGCTCAAAACGATGTTTGGCCGGGAGAAACGTCGAAAGTAGGAAAATTAGCCGGCGAGCAGTCATCTTGTCCGGAGAGACGATGACTGTCCGGTTTGAAATGATCGGATCGGCATCTTGCTGTGCCTTTTGCTGGAGATGATGGCGGCGTTTATACCACTCTGGACCCAGCATATTGAGCCACTCTGTGTGATTGCCCAAGAAGGCAGTAATAAGTACCAAGAAAAAAAAACTATGCTCTTTATCACCAAGAGTACGGACAATCGAACGACCTTCTTCACGCCAGACACCCCAACGGCTCTGACCCGTCACCACGTATGGCGTTTGGAGGGCCGTGCTAATCCGGCGGGTACTGCGAACAGCCTCATTTCGGAGTCTCGAGTTCACAGCCAATATGTTTGCTGGAAGATGGATTATAGTTTGATTTGTTCGTTGCATGTTGGGCGGTTTGACAGGCTTCGGGTGTATACCTGAGACGGAATCCACCTTTTTCAAGAGGAATAGAATTTCTTTCCGAGCAAGTCTCTCCATGTGCGACAGCGTGCGAGTGACCACATCCCAGTGGTCAACTAGCAAGTCGATACGCTCATCGAGACTGGCTGGTGGGGATGCAGCTGACAGACTGTCCTCAAGAAATGAATTTCGCCAGCGATAGTCCGAATCAAGCGAGCAAGACATGCCCATTCGAGGAGAGTCAACCCCCTGCGAGCTGAACCGTGATACCGGACGCGCAGCATTGCGACTGATCAATGGAATTTGAATAGTGATTGCCACGGCGTACATTGGAGTCTTTTTCTCCTTGATTTTCTTCCGTTTGGTGACATCGGGGAAAGGGAAGCCCGCATCCGGAAAAGACTCCTGATACATCGATGCAGCCAAATCACTCTGATCCGACGACGGTTCCCCGCCATCCGGTAGGTTGACACTGAACATCCGAGTCAAGAGGACCGTCACCTTCGCTGGCGGTTTGTCCTCGCCCGGTCGATTGGGTCCAATAAAGCTGGATGAGCTTCCTGTAGTAAAGGCTCGGGACATGGGACCCCGTGTTCCAGGAGAGGCACTCGGGGTCCTGCCTGGTTCCTCATCGGCTGAAATGATATGCATTTTCGTCGACGAGCCTCGATAGCTAAACGCGCTGCTGCCAAAGATGCAGTTCAGCAATCCGGAATCACTCGAATCCGCTGAACCACGCGTGTGGCTTGGATCATGCCATGCTCCAGCAGGTGACAAGGTGGAACTACGACCTCGAGCTCGCGTAAAGGCACCAGTGCTAGCCACAGAGGACCTCCGTGCATTGGCTGCATTCGACAACGCACTCGGTTCTGCCGTAGAGTGGGACGTGTAGACTCTCCGAGACCCCCGGGAGACACTAGAAACGGTACGACCATGTCGCGACGCAGCATCCTGAGCATCCGGACCTAGGCCGAGAGAAGCCAGATCGGCCGACGGAGCACGGGTATCCAGCAAAACACAAGCATCCCGATCCCCAAGTGCATTCTGGGCAATAATCACCCGAAAATCCCTCGCAGGATCCAAGTCTATTCCACCACGGTCATCATAAGCACCTGCAGAGGATGCATTTGGCGAATTGAATGCAGATTGTAAAGGATAGGCATGTGTGTTGGACCGTCGGAGTAAACTGGCGTCGGGGAATAACAGGCCGGAGGTGTGTTCCTCTTCTGTAACAGACTCCAGCTGAGTAGTATTTCGCGAAGAATAAGCCGCCGGGTTTAATGTGGAGGCTGCGGTGTTTAACAATCGACCCAGCATGGTGAGAGGGCAAGCAAGGAGGGATGGTAGGACGAGGTTGTGTATCTCCGCAGGTGAAGGAGAGAGCGGAAAGAAGGAAAAAAGCAAAGCAGACAACAGCCCAACAGACAGACACAGCACTAGGTCGAAGCTGAACCGGAGTTCCCCATCACTCGATCAATAATCTCGAGGAACGAGCATTCTCAAGTTGAGGTGGGTTTGGTGGAGGGGGAGGGGAGAAGATGGTATAAGGATTAACGGAGGAGGGGAGGGACAGCAGCAGTTTGAATGTGGGATTTTCCTAGGCTACTGCCAGTGAGAGCGTTAGTCATCAGCCATTGAGGGGCAGAAGGGAGGGATCAGCTTTGGAGTAACATGACTTACTGGCAAAACAATTGAAAGCACCCAGTAGGGGAGTAAGGAGAGACAGAGAGTGGAGTGAGTAAGTGGGCTGGGAAAGAAGACACGCAGAGAAGAGAAGATGCCGAAGTTGGACGGAAAGGGCGGTGAACAGCCAGATCCGCATGATCTCAGCCTCAACTCATTTTGTACTTAAATCATTACTGCTGATTTGGCAGTGGACTCATTGTTGTCATTGTGCAGTCGAGTAATGCTCTGTATGTAGAGTGAATGGTGAGATGTGAAAGAAGAGAGAGGAGGGGGAGGGGTCGCGGTGGTTGGGCAGCGCTACAGCTCATTCTGCCGGCTTTGTACAGGGATCTGGATACGACCGGAGTACGTATACAGAGTAGAAAAAGTAAAAAGAAAATGGGATGGTATACAAATCTATCTATGGTATAATGTTCTAGCCTTGCGTCTTTCGCTTCACCTTATCCACCAGCTTCTTCAGATCCTCCGACTCTGCCTCCTTCGATGCTCCCTTCTTCTGCTTCTTCTTCCCCGTCCGTTCCTCAGGTTCCTCTGGCTTCTCATCACGGTCTCTCCGACGCTTACGTCCCTCATCCAACAACGCCTTCATTCCAGAAGTCGCCTTGAACTTCGGGTTTGTCGGGTCGATCGCGAATTCGTGGCTTTCGAACAGCCGAGAGAACCGTGGGTCACTCACGTCCATCTGGAAATCGTCCGTGACCGCTGCTTCATCCTGACCCTTGGCCTTGGATTTGCCCTTGCCCTTGCCCTTCCGACGAGCCTGCTTCTCCGCCTTTTCGATCTCGTTCATGTCGAAGTGTTTAACGTCTGACTTCTTGTCGTCCAACATGAGAAGCTCAAGTTCGGCCCGGTGAGCGGCTGCCTCTGCTTCCTTGGCTTCGCGTTCTTCGCGCTTCTTGCGCTTTTCTTCCTTGCGACGAGCAGCAGCAGTTGCCTTGCCATCCGGGTCGGCGAAGAACGGATCATCAAAGCCCAGGTCATCCTCATGTTCTTTCTCTTTACCTTTATCACCCTTGGGTGCTACCTTGCCGCTGTCTTCATCGGCCTCCTCAGCAGTATCTCCATCTCCATTCTTGGGAGCTCGGTACTTCTCCTTTCTGCGCTTTTTCCTCTCCCGCTCCTTGCGAATATACTTCTCAATAGTCGTCTCGTCCTTCTCAGGCTCGTTCTCGAAAATGCTGTCGCGGTTAGGCTCGCCAGCCAGACCTGATGTAAACGTGACCTCCATTTCGCCAACAGGGCGGTCTGACTTGGACGGCCGGGCGGGTTCCGTGCTGAGACCCAGTAGAGCCCGCATGCGTTGTCGCTCGTCCTCCTTCTTGGACACTTTCTGGGAACTTCCGCCGTTGGTGTCGTCGACAACCTCCACGTCCTCTTCTTCTTCGCTCTCTTCGTCAGAGTTATCACTTGCCAGATAAGCCTTCAGGTCGTTCTCGTCGATGGCGTCACGACTGCCTTTGAATGCCCGAGCCTGCGCGTCCTTGCGGGACTTGTCTTCCGCGTCCCAGGTCAGCTTGACCTTGCTGTGTTGTAGCGCATCGGTAACGAAGTCGTTAGGCTTGTATCCGTCTGGGATCCGCTCGCACTCGTCTCGAGGCTTATCGTCGGAGAAGTCGGTGTCATCTGGCACAAAGCGCAGGTCGAAGAAGTTGGCGCTAGACAGGTACTCAGCACCATCGACGGAATCGTAGACATGCTTCGCGACCTCCTTAGTAGAGAATGTCAAAATAGCATAGAAGTAGCGCAACCGTTCCAGCTGATACCGACGTAGCTCAGTAGAGTTGAACTCCTGGCCCTCATCATTCTTCAGCATCGACTGCTTGATCTTCTCCTCTTCCTCCTCCGAATCAAACTCCTCCTCATCATCGTATTCCTCGTCATCCTGCTTCTTCGCAAAAATCTCTCTCGGCGGTCCCTCCATCTCCTCCCTCTCCATTCTCTCCTTCCCAAACTCACTCGGGAACACAGAAACCTTCAACACTCTCCCCCCAGAAGGGACAAAGCTCGAGAAAACTGCCATCAAATCATCCGCCCGGATATTATCCCAGTCCAGATTAACAACCGCTATCCGCTTCGTCACCTCACCCATAGGCACACTCCCCTGCTGCTTATCCGGGAAATCCAACTCCTCCGCCAAATCTGGCGCCTCCTCGTCCTTGTCATGCTCGTCATCCTCTTCATCACTCGAACTCTCTTCCGACGAAGAATCTGAGAATCCGCCATCGCGCGCAGGGTCGTAGGAACCATCCAGCCTCTTCAACTCCTTCCGCACGTCCTCGTCGCGGGCAACTTCAACATCACTTTCCTTATCGCCTTCTCCTTCGTCTTCATCGTCGTCCTCATCCTCATCATCAAGTCGGTAGAATCGCTCGAGTTGCTTCTTCGTATCGTCACGCGCGAGTTTGCGTCCGTAGCGGTCGACGGCGGCGTTCTTGGAGAAATCCTTGTCGCGCAGCATGTGCGCGAAACGCTTGTCGAGTTTTACATGGGTTTGCCGTTTGCTGGGGAGGCGGTAACGAGGATCTGATTGTATGTTTGCGAATCTGGGGTCGGCTGTGAGAATTCATGGTCAGTATTATCTGGATTTGAAAACGCAGTGACCGGGCTTAGGAAGACGTACTGATGAGAGTGCCTGCTTGATCTTTCGACCCGCCGCTCTTCTTGGACTTTTTCTTTTCGGTGGGTGGCATTGCGATAGTTAAACCTGAAATTTGAGATAATCAGGCAGAATAGATGAAAGAAAATCGTATGAAGATGTTTCAATGTATAGCCGTATCGGCTTTTTTTGTAGTCGAGATAATTTTCTTAGCGGGCGGAGCCAAAGAATCTTCCGCGGAATTTGAATGGTCCGTGCATGAGAGCGAATGGACTATAAGATACTACATACTACTTTCGAGGGCATTACAAGTGAAACCATTCAACCTAGATTATATGCATAAATATACTTCATATCTGTTAAATCATAGCATCGTCCGTTTGTACATTATGCTTCAGTCCCCAAAACCCGCTCCTCAACATGCCCTCAAAGCAACGCCCCAAAGCAGCAGTTCAATCCAATCTAAAGCAGTGATCAACAACCAAAATACCTCTTCTCCATCCATCTCGGCTCCCTCTCCTCTTCAATTCGTCCAACAATAACCTTCACCTTCGGATAAACAGCCGTCAACCGCTTCAACCCATTCTTCCCCGCTGCACAAGTCACAAACACAATCTTCTGCTCCTCAACCCCATGATCCATCAACACGCGCACCGCCATTAGCGCAGCTCCTCCACTTGCCATCTGGGGATCAAGCAGCATGACTGTCTCATGAGTTTCGATTTGCGGGGGGAGTTTCAGATATTGCAGTTCGGGTTCTTCGGTGCCCTCGTGAGTTTGAATGAGCACGCGGCCGGTGATGCAGTCCGGGATTGTGCGCTTTAGGGCAGTTTCGAGGCAGGATCCGCCACGAAGGATTGCGACAGCGGACATTGTACCCGCAGGGTTAAGGCCGTTGTAGCCGATGTCTTGTGGCGTTCTGACTTCTGTTGGGATGTAGGAGGCGGAGTCCAGGGCTCTGTTATCGGTTAGTGCCAATGTCTCTTCAAGTCGGAGGATAATGCGCACTTCTCTATCAACATGCATGCAAGTCGGTCGAAATAGAAGACAAAATCAACTTGCTCTGTTGCAGGGTTCTGGAGGATTGTATTCATGCCGACGAATTGCGGCGTTTGAGTCATCATGTGCACATTTTGAGATAGCTCATGCTCCAGGGCGATGAGGCCCAGATGCTGTAGACCAGCACTGTGCTTCTGGGATTTCTCCTCCAGCTTCATCCGGATGTGCTTTACAACGAGGTCTAAAGGATTAGCATTTTTGTGAACAGCTTAAAAGTGCTTAGAAGGACTTACCAATGGCGGTCTTGTTCTCAATCCCCCGGGGAATGATGATATCTGTGGTTCGTCAGATTGGACGAAAAAGCAAGCTTCCAACCAAAAAGTTGCTCACCTGAAATCGCTCGTTGCGGTTCCACATGCTTTTTGTACGACGGTTTGACAAAACCGAACCATTGCTTAATCACGCCGTCAATATCACGGCCTCTCTCTCGGACATCGCGCATAACTAGCTCCGTTAGTGGTGCACTGCACAATGCATGTTCAAACAGACTACCTACTTCTACGTCCAAGACAGACATCCATGTCTGCTTCAACGAAAATCTAGACGATGTTAGTAATTTCGGGACGATAGGTCTTAGCGTATCAATAGCATATACCTTCACATCTAGAAGGTCCACGATCTGCGGATGAAGTGCTAAGATGCCTTCCAAGATCAATACTCGCGGCGAATAGAGCGTGGTGGTCTGAGGTTGGCGTTGGTGTTCTGCAAACGAATATACCGGGATATCTGCCTTCTTCCTTTTCATTTCATGTTCCGGTCAGCTTTCATTCGATGTTTGACAGTTCCCGGGAATGTTCTATACCCTTGCTTCAAATCCTTCAGAGTTTGCACCAATGCATCAAAATCCAAAGCATCTGGACAATCAAAATCATATTCGTTGCGATGCGCTCTCGCGTGGTCATCAGGACTCAAGCTCTTGTAGAACGAATCCTATCACACAGCGTTAGATGCCAAGGTCTTATTTCTTTTTCCTTATCGCCTTTTCGATAGTAGTGCTCCATACCATTACAAGAATCACCACCCAAGGCAAATTTAAAGACCTGATAATTTCCATGGCCACCGACGTCTTGCCCGACCCCGAGCTGCCTGCAATGCCGATGATACTCAGATCGGCCCATGGTGGAATGTAGGTTTTGTTTTGTTTTTCTGTAGCAGACGAATACACGGGCGGGATTGATTCCATGCTGATAATATTTCTTCAGTATCGGCTTCCCTCCCTAAGAGCACAAGAATTGGCCGCCGATATAGCAATGCTTCCCGGGAGCTTTAGGCATCGCACGCTGCGGACGTGATTTTTCAGTCTCTTCTTAGTTGTCACTGATAACACTTATCGACGCTTGTTCCGATGCGGTTTAGCGCGTCCTCGTGACCTTCGCTTGCGGCTGGAGCTAACCGCCGCTAATTTTCTTCTCTCTTTAAATCTCTTCTTTTCTTCTTCACCTCTTCTCAATCCTCTCCATGGCGTCCGTCTGTGAGGTTTCCCATCTTCACAGACAGCCTTTTCCGTCTTGAAAACGTGTCCAAGACTTACAATACACACACTGCCATCTCGGAAAACCATGTCTTCTGCTAATTTTGTATGCTTCCCGGCGGGTTGCGCACACATGATTGCTTGGTTTTAACGGGAAGCAGATGTCACCAGATCCCCCCTCGACAACCACGCCGCCATGGCATCAGTTCGACCGGAAGGTCGATGAGGTCAAGCCATCCAAGACGTGAGTACTTTCCCCTTTTTTGTTTTGGCATCTTTTGTATGATGTTCTCTAAATCAAGTTGGGAATCTCTCTGAAAATACTTGAGGAGAATATAATTAACTTGTCGTTCTGATTTTTCACTGTTTCCGAATTATCTTTATCGTGCTCAATGAGTCTTGGATCTGTGGCTAACTTATTGAAGTGATATCAACTATCTAGTGATGGACTACCTTATCACCAATGGCTACCCAGCTGCTGCGAAGAAATTCGCAATAGAGGCTAACATCCAACCCAAAGCAGATGTGGACTCTATCCAGGAACGGGTAGACATCCGCACTGCGATCCATTCTGGCGATATCCAGTCTGCGATCGAAAAGATCAATGAGCTCAATCCTCAGGTACGACACTCCGATACTTTTCGTCTAACCCAACCCCACCCCTTTGCTAGGATTATACTAGTTTCATGCACCACTCATAACAGCCTTCCGGGGCTTGATGAAAAACAAACATCTTCAGTCCTCAGTATGAACAGCAAACTTAATTACCATGCTTGTCAATGTCACTCATAAATTGGTTGAATCATTATGCTAACTTGACTCGCAAAAGATCTTGGATGAGAACCCGTCACTGCACTTCGCTTTACTGCGTCTGCAACTGGTAGAATTGATCCGCAAATGCTCCTCCACGCCAGACGGAGACATTAGCCCTGCTTTGGAGTTTGCAACCTCTCAGCTGGCGCCCCGGGCTCCCACCGACCCTCAATTTCTCGAGGACTTGGAGCGGACACTTTCTCTTTTGATCTTCCCGGCGGAGAATTTGGCACCCTCCCTTGCTCCTCTTCTACACCCAGATTTGCGTAAGGAGATCGCCACCCGTGTCAACGAGGCCATCCTACAATCCCAGGGTGCTCGTAAAGAGGCCCGTCTGCGGAACCTGGTCAAGCTGCGCGCTTGGGCAGAGCAGAAGGCCCGAGAGGCTAAAAAGAACATTCCCGACAAGTTGGACATTGGACTTGACGGGAACGGTAACACTGTAAACACTGGTGAAAATGGCGCCGGCGCCACTAGCGACACTGTAATGACTAGCAATGGGGACGTTGACCCAATGATCTCTTAATGCTTTCTTTTCCCTGATCTGATCTTGCCGTTTTGTTATTGAGCGACTGGCAAGGCGTTTTGGCGCGGATCACTTGGTAATGGGCGAGGGCTTTATTCCGTATTAATAGCAGTTAATTGTGTGCTCCTTCAATTGAAACATACTCAAGAAAAAAGTCTTCTGAATTTTCTGTTCTTCCGCACCGTATCTATACCCCAAGGATAAATCTCCTTAACCATGTGGCACGTTTCCTTTTCAAACCAAGGTCCAGGATCGGCCCTGTCAAATGTAAATACACAAGGCACACATGTACCATGCTAGTATGACACTTCTAATCTAACTGACATAGACACAAGATAGAAGCAACGACACCGAAATATATCAACAAGCAAGATGTGGTATAGTAGTATGGTAGATATTGGTCTATAAAGCGCAACGAAACAAATCGAAACAAATGAAACGAGAGAGGGAGATCCAATTGAATGTCCAATTGTCAGATATATAAATGTGGATTTTTTTTTTTCTTTTGTGGTGGAATCCAGCATGATATCAAGGGTATGGATGATGGATTGTGGGTTATAGGCTCGGGATTAGAAGCTCATCAGGTCTGTTGATGAATGTTAGTGAACTGTTCACTATGGAATCAAATGGGAGAGAGGAGGTAGGGAAATGGGGAAGGATATACCTCTTCCAAACAACGCCCTCTTAGCCCAATCCATAGCAAGCATACACCTCGTTCTAAAGCTAACACTCTGCGCAAAGTAGACACTCCGCCAGAGATACATAGCCAGCACACCACCTCCGAAGTTCAACCCCCCAAAGTCGAAAATAGCAGCGTTACTGATATACGCCAGACTACCCAAGTGTCTGTAGTTGAATGCCCTGTAGACAGCGTCGTCGAGGTCACCGTAGTCGATCTCATTAGCACGCAGACCCGGAAGCGCGGCGGCGATCTTGGACAGCTTGCGGCCCAAGTATTCACCCTGTTGGTTTGCACGCTGGGCAGTTGCAGGGAGGGATGTTAGTTTTGTGTCGATTTGGTGGAGGAGTTCGGAGAGTTCGCCGAAGTCAAGGGTGCCGGATTGGTCTTTGTCGTATTGTTCGAAGAGTTTGTCGAGACGGCGGAGGTGGGAGGAGGCTTGGGGGAAGCGCTTCTTTACACGGTTGGCGACTTCGCGCCATTCTCTGAAGGTGAGGTGGAGTTTCTGGGGGTCTTTGCCTTTCTGCCATGCGATTGTACGGAGGAAGGAGACGACGTGGTCGGCTACGTTGTTTTGGACGGTGGAGCAGTCACCAATGGCATAGATGTCGCCCAAGGGTGATCCGAGAACACGCAGGTGGGAGTCTGTAACCAAGGCGTGCTTATTGTTTTGGCCGTCCAGTTTGTCGGAAAGTGTCTTGCAAAGGTCGCTCCGCGCTGTACGGGAATTAGCCAAAGCAATATTAAGGTTCCTGGGAATAGTTGTTCACTTACAGACACCAGTCGACCATAAGCAAAAACCCATAGGGATTTCCTTTAGGACCTTTTTCCCGTCTTCCACTTGCGTAAAAATAACCTTGTCTTCCTGGATTTCCTTTACCCGGGCATTGGTCAAGACATCAACACCATCGCGGTCGAAACGAGCCTATTCGCGTCAGCATCCTTGTCTCCCAGTCCAATGTAGATTTGAAGCGTACTTCTGCAAACTTTGAGAGGGCTTCATCGTATGTGTTTAGGATATGGCTCCGACTCTGAACGATGTGAACGGAAATTTCGTTCCTCAGAATCTTGGGAAAAGAGTAAAGCAGGTCCTCGTTAAGCAAATCGAATAGCTCAGCAGCAAACTCGACACCAGTTGGTCCTCCACCGCAGATGACAAAGGAGAGTAGTCGTTTGCGCTCCTCGTCACTGGTCGTGGGTAAACATGCCAATTCCATGTTCTCCAACACTTGGTTCTTGATTTGCCGGGCATCGTCAATCGTCTTCAAGAAGTTGCAGTGCTCGAGTCCCTTGACACCATGCGGGTTTGTTTTGCAGCCTGCAGAGGAGATGGGTTAGCAAACCCTGACGTTAGACAGATGCAGAGCTCCAACATACCAACACCAACAACGAGCTTGTCGTACGGGAGATAGAAGTTCTGCTTGTTGCCATTGGCATCTACCTGAGACACCTCAACCAGTTTCTCCGAGAACTCGACATCCACTGCCTCAGCCTTGAGGAAGTGCCCATGAACCCGCTGAATGATTCGCCGCACAGGCTCGACTAGTGACCTCAGGCCAAGCGTTCCCACAGTCGCAGACGGCAGCATAGGCGTAAAGAGAAAATAGTTGGTAGGCGACACCACTGTGACATGGTAGTCACCCGGTGTAAGATGCTTGAGGAGAGCAACACTCCCCCAACCCGTTCCCAAAATTACCAGTCTTGGCTTATCCCGCGCTTCAACCATATCCTCCGAGTCATGCTCCCCGATAAGCACCTCCGCGATAGGCAAGTTCTTCGGTCCTCCACACGGTGGGTTCAGTGCCAATTCCGATACCGGGATGTCCTCCGCGCTAGGCTCCTCGCGGTATGTAGTTGCATCGTAGACGAAGAACGCCAGTACTGCAACGCCACTCGAGAATATGAAAAATCCACAGTATGCGAATCCTTTATAAAGAAAACTGAGGGCGGAAGACTGGAGCACTGCTTGGGGTGGTTTCGCGGCCTCTGATTTGAACCGCACTAATGACGCAGTATCTGGGGATTGACATCGCGCCAAGCATCGAGACAGTTCCGGTCTCCGACGAGAACTATGTAGTGCTCGGCGGGCAGGGATTCCAGCAGGCACAGGAGTCCTCGAGGTAAGAGATCGATTCGAGAGCAGTCCGATCCTCTTCAGCGCGGGGCCATCCGGACGGCACCGGAGCACCGCGCTCATGGTGAGCTAGAGAGCGAAAGGGCTCACAGGGTAACAAACGTTGAGTACCGTACAGATCGAACAAGACCTTACAGCGACATGCTCAGTCAATTGCAACAAGAATGAAAAGTCAGCACGCACAAAGACCGGAGAGAAAGCGTGAAGAAAAAATGGCGATACTGAAACGAACGATCCGGACGGTTTGGAACCGAACACCAACGCTGCAAAGGGAAAGGCGGCTACGTCATGGCCCAGTCAGATCACGTGAGCGTCGATGGTAGGGTCTATTCAAGAATTCTTGCATGCAGATAGTTGACATTGGCATTTATTATAAGAAACAGATTATAACAAGTTCAAAGCAAAAAACCTCCTCCATATGTAAAAAAGAACATTCCTCATAAACGAATAGATAATAATAGATAGTGGGAATATAAAAGGGAATATCCGCAACGCCAGCCCTGTCTCCCATATGCAACCTTTATGTAGTGATATAACACCCCAAAGATAAACGAAAATGCAGTCATAAGAATAGAAAATACGCCTGGTAGGACTGCTCATTCGCCCCAGTCCATGTCTTCATCCGGCTCGGTGCTGGCCCTCTTCTTCGCGGATATACTCTTTCGTGCTCGTGGCTTCTTGGGTGGATTCGTCCCGGAGACAGAGCTTTTTCGTTTCATAGGCCGCTGTGCAGCCATATTTGCACCCATGTCATCATCTGCATCTCCTTCAAGGCTATCATCCTCGACAGTTTCATCTTCCCCGACCTTGAACTCATCGTCGATCGCGAGCAATGTGGCGAACTCACGGCACTTGCTGATCATGTTCTCCTCACTATCCAGTGTTGCTATGTTCCGTGCCATAGCATCCCAGAGCTTCTCACCGGATACACCAGGTACCTTGGTTGCTGACTTGTTCAGTTCCTTAGCCCCACCCTTGGCCTCTTTGTTCCGAACGTGTGCGTTCACTCCGTAGAGACGGCGTAAGTAGGTTCGCGCTTCCCACAGCATCGACAGTGCTGCAGCTGCAGTAGCTAGTAACCGCAGCGTAGCTGGGTTGACTTGGTGCGGCAGTTGATTCGTGGGTGCATTCGGGTCAGCCAGAGGAGCAGGCGGTATCTCTTCTGCAGGTCCAAGCCGGGGAGAGAACAGGTCCGTCTCAATCGAATGGGCCACTACAGTCCCTGTTGAAGCGACAATGCGCTCCATACACCCTATCGTTGGCACGAGCTCGGCAAGCTGGTTGTAATCAAAGAAAGCCAGGTTCTGCGAGACGAACCGGGCCATCAAAAGATGCTCTGGTGGGTTTCCAGTAGCATCCAGCTTCTTCAGCTCGAAATTGACTTTTGAGCAGAAGTTTGACAGGAACTTCTTCTGGTACCGACTGTTGCTGATCTTGACGATCTCAAACAATGGGGCAAGTTTGGACACGTATGGGCGATTGAGAGCACCGCTCGCATCTCCAACGACGTCACGCTGATAGTAGAACGCCTCCTGCACAGCTCGCATGTATTCTCGCTCAAACATGGATTCGTATTGCTGGTGGAGCATCTTATGCGTCTCAAACGCAACCTTGGCAATGGCAGGAACTGTGGAGGTCTCCAGCGAAACGAGCACACCTGCACACTCCTTGGGATGTACTAAGCCCTGACGGTTGATACTGGCGATCAGCTCGATAGCAGTCAAGGCGTAGGTGTCTTGCCGCGATTGTGCAACTCGAAGCATATTCTGCAGGAAGTGCTGTGCAATAAGGGCGGCAGCTCCATCGTTGTCACTGGCCTTCATTGACCCGCCTAGTCTCGTTGAGTTCTTTTGATCTGCTATTTCTGCAGTCGGCAGAACAGCTTTCTCGGCCCTGCCTTCATGCATTGCGAAAAAGTCCGCAAAAGATCTAAGTACGATATTCTGTAAAATCGGGTTGTCTTCCTTGAAAACCATGGACAGAATCTGTCTTGATTCATCCCGGCCAAACTGGCCCGGCCAAGATTGGCAGATAGACCCAAAACTTTCAAGAGCCATGACTCTCAGTTCCATCGGTTGCTTGGAAATCGTGAAGGGAATGATGGAGTCAACCATCAAGCCAGCGACGGACCCACCGTTCCATGACGGAAACGAACTCTTGAAGTGCGGCTCGTACTTTTCGAGATCGCAATGTCTCCCGACACAACCCGCAATTCGGATATAGCTCTTCGCCCGAGCCAATACGGCCGAGTTGGCATTATCGAACAGATCAACGTTTTTGTAATGCTGGATTGGCTTCAGAACGGAGATGGTTAATTTCACTAATCGGTCCGTGTTTTGCAAGACACCGTTGATTGTCCAGAGACAAGCCATGACTTCGTTCAGCTCCGAGCGAGCAAGCTTAGCCACACTCTTGAAAAGGTCATTTTGAACCTCTTTCAGGAGCGTGTTATGGGCTGATGACAGAAAGGGTAGAACACAGCGGTAAATCACGACGGCAGACCGGAAGATAAAGAGGTCTTCCGCAGTAGCAAGATGCCCGATGTAGGGGTGGAGGGTTTCTAACTGGTCTGGGCTAAACAGCTTCGCGTTGGCCTTCGCAAACACGGTAATAATTTGCAGCAAAGCTTGCTGGTCCTGTTTGCCTGAACTATCATTGTCTTCCACAAGCTTTTCGAACATTGTGGAAACCATGGCCTTGCATACTTTGAAGTTGGTAGAGGAAGACTTCGAGTTGCTGGATAAGACCTTCCTGAGACAAGCACCAAGAGTTTCGAGTGCTGTGTCGCTGCGTTGAACCAAGTTAACAATCAAGGATACCTGTTCTCCTAGACCGACCTTTAATTTCGGGCCATCCTGAGTCGAATCTATAAGGTCGTAGAAGGGAGCAAGCCATATCTCCTCGAACGTTTGACATGCTAAAGTGGCCACGGTCTCTTCCAGATCCCCTGTCCGCTGCAAAAAGCTGTCCAAAATCGCAAGTCTCAATTCAGTTCGAGACGTTTTGAGATAGATGTCTCTAAGCAGTCCAATGCAGCGTTTCCTCACACCTGCTGTCGGGTCACCAGCACATGCCAAAATACTACGACAACCATCTTCTTCGAGCTTCGGTTTTAAAGCGATACATTTCGCAATAAGCGACAGTGCGGAATCGCGAACCATGGGTGACGCATCAATCGCACAGCGCAAGATCACACGCATGACAGACGCATCTCTGTCAAGGAGACTCGGGTCTTTCTCAAGCATATAAATAACACTTTTTAGACTCCGAGTGCGAACCTTCGCCTGATCACTGACAATGGAGTTAAGAAGAACCTTGAGAATGGTATCGAAAGCTTTGCAGAAACTTGAATTCAAGACTGTCAAGATGTAGGCGAATCTGCCGTGGGCGTTCGAGAGCTTGCCGAAATGCCTGTTGAAACGAAGGTCAATGCCATGTAAATTCCAGTCCTATTCAGAAAGTACGCACCTATGTGTTTCCAACCAAAGCGGGTCAGAAAACAGTTTGTTAAAGAGACCAACTAGATTATCGGTGACATCATCATATGCAATCTTCTCTTTGTCTTCTGGGTTATAGTAGACAGAGCAGGCGGTCTTAGCCCAATGTGTCAGGTAGAAGCCCTGGGCGCTAGCATCCGTGTTCTTGTCTTGTAGAAAGTATTCCAAAGTCATCCGGTAAGGACCCTCTGGGACGATAAGGTCCTGGAGATGTAAAGAGCGGGCCGAATACTCGTCAAACAGCTGCCTAAGAGAGTCTGTGAGATCACCATCGGACTCTTCCATTGTTGGGAGTAAGTGTTGCGCAGTTACTATAAGATCCGATATTCCTGAGCCCATCCAGCCCAAAAGCTCAAGTGCCATGCTTTTTGCAATGGCGGGGCTCTTGTCAAGATCCGCGATACCAACCATCTGAGAGGCCATGATTCGAAGGAGTAGCTCTGCCGCTGGCCAGTCGGTGGAGCCTATTACGCCAAGGAGATCCTCCGTAAAGAGGTCAAGAATATTTCGAAACGGTTGATCGCCGGTTTTCGTAGATGTCATTGCACGCTGAACGATAAATTTCACAATGTACTGCGCACTGCGAACTGCATTATCATAAAGACGGTTGACCTTCGTCGCCAGACGTTCCAAAGGAGCTTCTTCTTCTTCTTCTTCCTCCTCTCCTTCCCGAGCCTCCGGTTTAGCCTCTTCCATAGACTCATCATTATCATCGCCCGCTGAAGCAGATAGTCTTCGCTTCATCCTTGCTGACCGCGAGACGGGTGTATCCAACGCTGTTGTTTGAACAAGCTGCATCACCAGTGCAGTGAGGAGCTGAATGCTTTTACCGTCAGCAAGTTTGAATTGCCTCGCACTCTGTCGTGTTGAAGGGAGTTTCTCCAGTGAAACCAAGATTTCATCAAGAATGAAAGGCCGCTGATCAGGGTATTTCGAGAAGATTTTGGCAAGAACATCCATTGCTCCACGACGAACAGACTCATATCTTTGGAAGCCAATTGCGGAATCTTTGTCCGTGTGGGCATTTTCCACGAAAATCAGTTTAGCAGCAAGGAACTCAGTTGCGGTGATTGTTCCCTCAGTCACATCTACCAGGGCAAGAAAATCAGCGAAAAGTGAAAGGACCTTTCTGCTCTGGTGGATCAGGCCTCCAATGACACCTTTTTGCGCTGAGAAAAACTCGAAGTAGTTGGCATCTTTACCACCCGAACGGGACTCAGCCGCGGAGATGATGCAGTTGTCGAATACTTGATTCAAAACGGTTGGGATGGCTTCAACAAGGTCTTCAGGGCACAGATCGCGTTCACTTTGACGGCCGGACATGGTCAACAGTAATGTAGCAATCGCGAGGAGAGCATTTTGCATGTCATCTAATTTTTTCAGCCAGTCTTGCGCTTCTGATTCATTCGAGGGATCATCCAGTTTGAAGTTGGGAGACTGAGCAGCAACTATGGGCTTCTCACAAAGTTTCTGAATCCGGTTCATGTAATCTGATGGGATATCTTGGACTCGATTAAAACCGACCACTTTCCTTATCGCCTTTTGGATATGACCATGTACGTTTGAAGACAAGATGAAACCGCTCACTTCAAGAGACTGTGCAACCGAGAAAATTGCATTGGGACCGTCTGACCCTGGTTCTAGCTGATCCTCAGCCTCGAAAATCTCATGAAGCAGATCCTGAAGCTTCACCAACGCAGCGTCCGCCTCTTCCTTCTGATCTTTAAGACGGATAGAAGTAAGTTTATCTCCTCCACTCTTTGTGCTAGGCTTGTAAGGGGTATCGGGAGGGATCGTTTTCGTAGGGATCACTACGGATAATTGAGCAGATGATGGCAAAGACGAAGTCACGGGCTTGTTCAGATTGCGCGCTCGTTCGTTCCAAGATGCGAGTTTCTGGGTTGGTCCGGTACTCTCTGCTTTCGGTGTCACTTTCAATGTCGGGGACATCGATTCGGGATCTGTGATCATGGTCAGGTCAATAGACTGCTCACCAACCCAAATGAGAATGCCCTTACATCGGAAGGCTACATCCGTTGAATCCAACAGCATCTTTGCAAACGGGCCAAGATTGTCACGTTTCGAAACAATACCATCAGACGTCGAGGGCAGGTTCTGAGTGACACCTGCACCGGGAGGTAACTTAAACTTGCTATAAGACTCCAATAAGCAAATGTGACCGTTATAGACGAAAGGTTCCCTTACAATTCCGTCAATTGGTCCCCATCCAACAGCTGCTGCAAATATTCGCGAGAAGTGTCTAAGCGGCTAGGCTCGTCCGTCCCGGATCTGATGTCACTATCGAGATCACTCAACGCAGAGCGTCCAGCCTGTAGGATGTGGTTTATAGAGGTGGTATTCGAGGGTCGACCGATATCAGGACGTAGTACGCAGTCTAACAAAGAAAAAGAGTCAGCAATGGTTGCTATGTCAAACTGATCAAATAGAATATTCGTACCCAAACCAAACACTGGTGCACTCGACATAGGCGAGTACTGCAGCGCCTCGTCGACAGCCAGAGGCCTTGTCTGGCGCTGTTGAGCCTGCTCATTTGGACCATAAACTTGCCCATAAGCGTTGATGGCGACCTGAACGGCCGGACGCCAGTTCGGGTCCATGGCTGCAACAGTTGGTCCTTAACGAACTAAGGTTGGTAAAAGATGGGGTTCAAAAAGACAGAAGAGGGATATTCCGCTAAGAGACATGGCTAGTTATCCAAGCCAACTGCCAGATTTCATAATACTGACAAACATAATTTTGCTTCGTCCAAGAAAGACTTGAAAATCGTAAAGGAACGACGCAATCATTAATGCCAGGCACGGCGCTGCCGCTCTTGACCGCCCGACGCTAATGTATGGCGGTGGATGGTCCGAGCAAATCTTTCCGGCAGCAGAAAATTTGCCCGCGAGATCTTTTTGTCTGTTCGCACCTTTTTTAGTGCTTCGTTTGTTGGTCAATCCTTTCTTGAATATAACACTCGGCTTGGGAAAACATCATCATCATGTCTGCCATTGGATCTTTGATTTTCTGTACCGATTGCGGAAACCTTCTGCAGGAGTCGACCGGCGATGCGAATGCGGTTCTCCTCTGTGAAATTTGCGGAGCCCGAAACAAAGGTCAGTCAACACATTTATATCAAATGCAAGGTTTGTCAGACTGACTTATGACCCTCATAGATGCCATATCCAAAACCATTGTCTCGGAGTCCAAGCCCAGTGATTTCCCCTCAGCCTTGAGGGCCAAGCGATCGGCCGTCCAAACCTTGACCGCGGAAGACAAGAAGACAGAAGCTCTCACCCAACACACATGCGCGAGATGTGGAAGGAAAGAGATGTATTTCACAACGGTGCAGCTGCGCAGCGCAGACGAAGGAAGTACTGTGTTCCTTACTTGCGTCTGTGGTTACAAGTATGCTTGCTCTCCTTCCCCCGCATGTTTCAAAATGTCTAATTGCGACCTTTTCAATTACAGGGAAACCCAAAACAACTAGGCTCCAAGAATTGCGTTATTTTACTCGCATTCGTATCTGCATTTCTATGGCGTTACAAATAGGAAAAGCATGAATCGCATAATTTTGTTGACAAAATCCATCAAGCAGCAGGTACAGCAGCGGGGGCTGCCTCGTCCGGCACCAGCGCATACTGAATTTCCCCGTTCTTCTCATACTCAGCCATGTCAAGAGCCACCTGGATACTCTCTCTCACGACTTGCTCCGGGTCATTCAAAAACTTCTTCAGGGTCTCCTCGACACCCTCGACATCTCCCAAGCTCCCGAGAGCCTCGGCAGCCTCGTGTCGCACCATACCAATTTCCTGTTGGTCGCTGAGGGTTTCCGTGAGGCTAGGAACAGACGCAGGGTGACAAAGCTGACCGAAAACGAATGCGATCTCGTGACGGAACAGCGCAGAGGGGTCCTTCAGGCCCTTGGCCAAACCCTCAACAGCGGCCGGCGCTGTAGGGAGATCAGGGGGCGAAGCAAGATCGCGCAGAGCAAACATGGCACGGTATCTCTGGAAGAGAGGAAGTTGGGTATCGAGTAGTGTCTTTACCAAGTCGGAAATCGAGGGCTGGCTCGAGATCAGGGGAAGTGGCGGGGCAGGGTCGATAGACGAGAAGTCGCTGCAAATAGAAATTTACAATTAGAATCACCATCATAAGAGCACATTACTGAAAAGACATACCTAGGCTTCAGCTTCTCAGCCTTCCTCTCCTCGGAGTTCTCCCAAAGAATTCTGTCCACCGCAATGTCACACGTCTCGCGCATGATGTCCAATTCATTCTCGTCATCCCTCACTTTTTGCAGCAACTCCAAGCTGCTAGTAAATCCCAGCGCACCGAGAGCCTCCGCAGCCTCATGGCGACACATCGCATCCTCCTTGGTATTCCTCACAGCATCCTGGAGGTACGACACGGAGTCCGGGTTACGGGTCTGGCCCAGACAGTATGCGAGCTCATGCTTGAGCAATTCGGATGAGGAGGAGCTGAGAGCAGCGGCGATGGCTTCGATCGCGGGCAATGTCTGCTCCGTCGGGGGCTGCAGGCAGGCAAGGTGCTTGAGGGAGAAAAGGGCGCGGAATCGGCGGGCTAGAGGTTCCGATTCGGAGGTGATGACTTTGCGGAGGGTGAGAACGGTGTTGTTGGACGACATTTTGGGTATTAAGGTATTGGTATTCTTGGTTTGGGAAGGATGCGAAAGGGGAGTGTGCGGAAGGAGTTTTGATCTTATCACGGCGAGATAATAATTTTTAGGTGGGGTGGCGGGGCAGGTTTGCGACAGGCTGAAAAAAAAAAGAAAAAAAAAAGAGAAAAGAACCAAACTCTACCATGCCTTTATGTTTATATTCGGCTCATAGTGCCATGTTAATGCTAGAAGGGGATTGAAGTACTCTGGTAAAATATCCGTGCTTAAACACTCATGAACTATGAAGATTGATATGGTAACTATGTTGTGGACGAGAGTACATAACGGTAATAAATACTCCGTATTTTCGCGAAAGCATAACTTGCAAAATATAGGATATGGTCGCCTCGCAGTTCATGTTGTATAGGGCTGTGAAAGGCATCATCTGATTTGATTTGATTTCTCTTCCTTTGGAGGGGGAACGCGCAGCATGATTGTTTGGGGTGGATAGGGATATATAACTATCCGTAGCTGCAGACACAACACCTAACGATAGATGAAGAATACCCAAAAAAGAAACCGCAAACCACCAGAATATAGATCGCGCCACAGATATTGCTATTTAATTTGCCATGATTGCTACACATTACAGAGATTTACAGTAGAATGCGCACCAGACTGCTGAGCATATAGATAGGTTTTCCCCAAATACAAGACGGGTATTTACTGAACGACAAAAGCAAAGCCGCAGATTGAAAGAAATGGACTACGAAATCCTCCTTGTGATATGAGACTTGGGCGCTTTGGGTCTACTGATCCAAAGTAATATGTGCTCTCGAGTTGTTTAGTTGAATACTCGTAGGATATGAAGCGTGGTTATCCGGTCGACCTTGGGATTACTGCTGGGCTCAGGATATATCCAGGGGAAACAATAGCCACTCGGATCCCTGTTATTAGCTTTAGGAGGCACATAATCTTCGTTGCTTTTGTGCCTCTTCCCAAGGGCCATAATCTCCATCATCAGTTACTAGGAAAACAAACATACATTGATGTACCCTTTAGCCGCACGTAATAACAGCTGATCAATTCATTTTGCCGGAAACAAACTCAAAAGAAAAGCACAATCATGGTTATGTACATCACACAGTAAAGGAGACTCGATTATTTGGTCTTGATGTGCTTGAGCTTGCCGGGCGAGTGCGAGAAGTTGTTCGCGTAGGACTTAGGAACGAACCGGCGGTCATTAGGCTCCTGCACGAAGTATTCATAGCCTTGCTTCTGAGCAAATTTGACAGCATCGTCCTTGGTCTTGAACTTCAAGTGGGTACCCTGCATGCCATCTGCAGACGACTGCCAACCAATAAGCGGGTTCTCCCACCGGTGACCCCTTTGCAAAATATCCCAATCCATTCGCCAGTGGTGGCTGTGCCAATTTCCGGACTGTGTAGCAGGCTTCGTGGGGCGGTAGATTCTGCGAAGCGCGTCATTAGCTTGCTGAAAAAAAGACGTAAGTTCCTGGGTTTGGGTGTGGACATACCTGACGGTCCGGGCCTGAAGATCCGTGGGAGCACCGGAAAGAATAGCAGCAGGAACGGTCTCACCGGGTTCACTGCCGTCCATCACGCGCTTGGGCACCGGGGAGAATTGCCTGAAGAAATACTGTCAGCCACAGATTCTCGAGCTCTTCGGGCGACAAGAATCGGGGCCCTTACGAGGTGCCGTGGTCAATGGTAGCATCATAGTCTGGCTGGTGACGAGCCATGGCCTCAGCAGGGGTCTCCTTGTTGATCAACGAACTCTCCTTTGGAGGGACAGTCGGCGCGGCGGAGGGACTCGTCTTGACAGGCGGATCACCGGGGGCACGAGACACGTTTGAAGTAAAACGGACATTGACGGGGGCGACAAACCTACCCGCCCTGAAGCAGGCAGCGCTTCCTGCTCGGATAAACGACATTGTGGTTGGATATGACCGACGTTGGTGTGAGCAGGACGGACTGCAATTGCGTGGAAGAGGTATGCGGCGAGGTCCGGTCGTCAAGGCGAGTCCGAATTGGGTTTAGCGCGTCATGAGGCTCCCTTGTGCTAGGAACCGCTCATCCGACAACCCGCTTTTGCCGTCACTTTCCTCCCCTCTGCTATCGACAACGCTCCCGATTCAGCAGTTCGAATCAAGGTGAGTTTAACACTGACAATGCACTTTGGCCGTGCATTGATAAAATTGACGCGAAAATGACTCTAACATTGTCCAGTTTGCCCAAGATGAGCTACATCGCCCGCCGCGGTCTCTCGACCTTGATCCCTCCCAAGGTAAGACAACCACCGCAAATAAGCGACAAGAGAGATTGGGATCTTTTCATGATAGAGACTAATTACCATTAGATTGCTTCTCCCAACGTGAGCCAGCCCCGTTACCCTCGATAGTCCTCCGGGACGCATCCCCGCAGAATTGTTTTCCGTCCTCTCCCACACTTCGAAATTCAATATCATACTCCCGCTCAATGCAATAACTGACATTGGAGAAAAGGCGATCGGTGCCGCTCAGGATGCTGCCCGTATGGAGCGTGTGGTGAACTTCTACGCCCGCCTCCCCCGTGGTGCTGCTCCTGAAGTCAAGCCTACCGGCCTCGTTGGACGCTACCAGGCCCGCTACTTCAGCGGCAAGAATGCCTCTGCTGCGCGTAAGTTACTGGAATGATCTTGAAGCGATGTGTCTTTGGTTTTCTGACCGGTTGAATAGCCCTTGCCCACGCCATCGGTGGTATCCTGATCATCGGATACAGCATGGAGTACTATTTCCACCTCCGTATGTCGCCCTTTTGACTTGCTACAGTGTTATAATATGGAATAGCTGCTAATGAAAGTATCAGGTCACCACAAGAACCACCCTCACTAAACTTTCTAATTTTGACGTTTGCCGGGTGTGACGTTTGCCGGGTGCGGTGGATTTAATGTATATAACACCAAGCCTTGAATCAAGCCGTGTAGAAGAGTGATTACCTCATGCCTCATTATTCCCATGTCACGAGAATTGACTATAGAAACAATTACCCGTAGTTTGTCGGTCATCTTTTCCATATGTAGCCGAGATGTGTATTGGTGTTGGTCATAGGAGAATTACACACAACCACCGCCAGAGAAAAAGAGAAAAAAAATAATACAGCTACGAACCCCTCACCCTGTAGAGTAGGGACAGTCCATCGTCACTTCTCTTTAACGACAGTCAGTCAACGGGCAGTCGCATCCGGTGCAAACATCACCAGCCACAAAGGGTTTTGGCTTCTTTTACTACTCTTGGGTCCCACGCTAACCGAATGCAGCCACCTCAGCTTCGCCCGGGAACCGTCACCCCATTCACTCACTATTGTCCGCCCATCCAACTCTCCCCTCCATCCCAGAGGATTCTTTGACTTCTTCTTCCTTCTGGCTTCTCCTTTTACCCTTTCTCACCCGTTCGCACATTTCTCGCCAGTCCGACTTACGCGGAACTTTCACCACTATCCGTTATTAACTCAAGTCGAGTTGAGCGCTCTCTGCCGTCATTCGGAGATTTAGACCACCCCCTCCCCCAGGGCTCAAGACCGTTTGAGCTAGCTAGCAGCTTAAACCGTGGCGTTTCTCGATACCTGATCATAGGTATTTAGATCACTTTCTTCATGTCTCTATCTATGCTATAGCTGCCATCGTTTTCCCGTTCACCATTTCAGAGCGCTTTGTCTAACAGATGTCGCAATCTGTCGACCCTGCAGACTCGAGAATTGTTATGGCAGAGCAGAACGGCCACGATGTGGTAAATCGAACCCTGTCGGGCGGCGAGCCTTCGCCTTCCGACGTTCCTGCGAGCACCAACGACAAGACACCTGCTGGAGGGGACGTGGGGGAGATCAGAGACACCGCAACGACGACGCAACCCGACACGAAAACGAACGCTCAGGAGAAGTATGAGGAGAGAATTGCTGGTGATTCACTACAATACCAGAAGGATATGAAGAGAAATAGTGGGGCTTCAACGACAACTGTGAGATCTGCAACCTGACGAGTTGCGTTTTGTCAGCTGCTAAACCATAACTTAGGAGACAAGCAAGCAGGGTCCTGGACCGGTCGCATCAAGAGCACTCGAAATGAGCGGACGAGCTACTTCATCGGATGGCGGAGACGATACAGGCTCGCAGGGCGGTTCAGAATCGGATGCTAGTCGAGCGGATAGCAAACAGCCCTCGCGCGTGGGGTCAGTGAAGAAACCAGCATCATTCAAGCCAGTATCCTTTGCGAAATTCGCCGTTCCGAAAGCACCAGGCGCCCCGGCTGCACCCAAAGTCCCCGAGAGAGGTAATTATTGCCTTGCCGTGTTTCTCTAAAGCGAACCAATTTCTAACTGCCAGATAATATAGCGCCATTATCCACAGCTACGCCGTTGGGTGTTCCACAGCCAAGCTCACGACCACGCTTGGTCGCAAAGACAACCAGCAGCCTTCGAGACTCATTAACTAAAACTGGAACAAGCACAGCGAAGCCGGGTGGAGGCGGGCCTGATCCCAATCAGGTTTGGAACAGGAATCGACGTAAGTTACTAACAATGACTGGTACGCTTTTTTTCTGGTGGATGGCGATCGCTGACTCTCACGCGCACAGCGGCCCAACCCCCGCCTTCGAAGCATTTGACCGACGAAGAACTAAAGCAACAATATGGAATCCACATGACGTCGCGCATCCAGGAGGATGCCGGCGCAACAGAGGGCAAGTGGGCCGATATCGAAGACGACGAAGATGACTGGGCTCCGGAGACAATAGAATGGACGGATGGAACAAAGACAAATCTGAATAACGCAGAACCACCACAACAACCCGGACCGGAAGTCAAACCTCCACCGGAGCCAAAAGAATCTCTGCCTCGGGTAGACCAACCCTCGTCCTTGAAGGAGACCGCGAGACCTATTCCAAAACCCACGACATCTGTCGGGCCGAACCCCACTGTGCTTCGACTTGGAGCAAACGCCGAAAAACAAGCAAGGAGCGCCAGTATCTCGTCCAAAGGCATTAACGACAAATCGGGCTCCTCATCGACAAGTCCAGCTCCACCTCCGAGCAAATCACCATGGGCACCCCTGCCGCCTGTCGAGAGAGTGTCCCCTGTCGTTCCGCCTGTTCAACCTCAGCCACCATCTCGAATTCCTAATAGAGAACCTCCAGTTACTGATGGCCCTGGTGGACTTGCAACCGGTGGATTTCCGCCAAGCAGTTTCTCGCAGCCGAGAGAGATCGCAGCGGACGATTTCAATCGAGCATGGAAGGATTCACAAACGGGAGCGCCCCGGGAGCTCTACAACTCTAGGTCAGGCCGTTATGAACCTGTCTCCGAAACTAGAAGGGGGGCTTGGCGAAACGAACAAACATCTCGTGGTCCATCAGTTTTACAGAGACCGGCCCCGGGAGAGCAAACGGGGCCTGCAGAGCCTTCAGCAGCTTTCCAAACTCACAGGGCTGGTGGCCAAGATGGTGCGCACTGGACGCGTCGACGCGCATCCTCCAATGTTAGTGGTGGAAGTGGGAGTTTTGGGCGCCGGATGTCGATTGGTCGCCCTGACGTGGCCCAGCGAGCCTTGGAAGGCAGAAGAGGGTCACAGGTAAGCGGAATGATCGAACCACAACAGTCGAACCGAGAGTTGCCGGTACCGAAAGGAGCACAATTACGAGATGTCTCACCTGATCGACAGGTCCCTGCACCGACTTGGTCGACTCGAGTCCCCGCTACCATCAATGATGTGCCTGCGCCCGCAGTTAGCGGTGCGCTTCAGCAGCCGCCACCGGCTCCCTTGGAAGAACAAGCCGCAGCACCGCAGGCTCCCCAGGAGGACCCAGTTGCTATGCAAGAGCGTATCATGAAAGAAAAGAGAATGGAAGCCCGGCAACGGAGGATCGAGCAGGAGGAGAAAGAAGAGGCCGCAAAGCGTGAACGAATTCGACAAAAGCTTGAAGCTTTGGGACCAGCACCTGAGAAGCCAAAGCGTAAGGAATCCATCGAGGCTAGTAAAGTTGAATCGACTGCAGCAACCTCTCATTCTCCACCCAAGCCTCCGGTGCCCGAACCGACAGGCGAGCCAAAACAATATGGAATGATGAAGGTACATCACCCAGAGTCGGTGAAGAAGCTTGTCGCTGCAAATGAGAGAGAAAGGACCACGGAGAGACCGCCGCCAACAAGCATTGCAAAACGGGTTCCTTCTCCAGCTCGCGAGCCACAACAGGATGCACCCGCAACAAATGGACTTGATAAACCTATAGAGTTTCAGCCTCAGGTCCCAGCTAAGCATCTTGAAACCCAGGCCGATGAACAAGGTCCTCAATGGAGAAACAATCTTCATGTTTCAAACTCATATTCTCCGTGGTCCCCGAGCAATCAATTTATCAGGTCCCCTCCTTCCCTTACAAACCCCTGGAAACCCTTGAGCAATGATAAGACCTTGGGCAACGGAATATTCGACCCAGGTCTAGGAGGTTTCCCAGGGAAAGATCTTCCTCCTTTGCGGGGCCCTCTAAACCTGGACCAACCACCCATTGTTCCAGTCTCTCAGCCATTCTCTGCTCCCCCGGAAACCGTATCAATATCTCCCCTGCCCTCGCCTGAGGTAAGACATACATCGTATGATCCTCTGAGTGCTCTCGGCCACCCGGGGCCTATCGGACCCCCAAGTTCGCAACAACCTCAGTGGCCACATGAACCTCGCGTTACTGGACCGGCAGCATGGAATAATTTTCAAGCTGTTGCAGCCAAACGTGAAGCTGAAGAAAACGAAAAGCGCCGGAATGAGATGAACGCATTCCGTGACGGACCGTCTTCCCTTCAAGTCAACTTCAATGAAACCTGGCGTCAAGTCCGGACCGGCGACCAGGTTGGACAGAGGCAGCTTGTTGGCATTGCGACGAGAACAGCAGAACCGACTATACCGGCACCTAACCCTCTACCTGGCCTCGACAACGTCGGTGGTCTTCCCTTTCCTGACAGCCATGCACGCCCATTTGTCATGCCCCGTAGTTCGCGGTTCTTCCCTCAAGCAACGGAGCAGTTCAAGAAACCGGCTGTTGAAGAAGAATCCTCCAGAAGCCCTTCGCCTCCGCCACCAGAGGAGGTTTGGAGCCATCCTGTCTTTGCAAGTGATTCGAACAGGCCCTTGGTTCATCTCCCTGCACCAAAACCTGTTGTCAAGCTTCCGCCAAAGGCCATGGCTCCCCCTCCTGCTCCTCCAACCTTTGCTTCTATGGTGGCAGCACCGCCGCGCAACCCACCACCCATGTCAACGGCAACAACCTGGCAGGAGAAGATCAACGGCCTCTTTGGCAAGAAAACAACCCCTGAGAAGAGGAATGCGTTAGCAGTTACATCAGCCACCAAGGAACCCCTAGACGTCCCATCGCAGATCGCTGCTGTTTCGGTTTCTCTGCCTCAACAGTATGAGACAGAGGTTGAGATTGGGGTTGGTTGTGAGATTGAAGATGGAGTATCCATTGCCAAACAAGTTGAGGAAGCAGAGGAAATTTTTGAAGACCGTGAGATCGGTTCTCTGCCTGTCGTGAGAGTACCAAACATGGCGCCTCCGGCTGCTTGGCTCGCTGCGCCGCCGCCAGCACAGTCCCGGCCGAAACCGAAGAATCCGGCCCAGGTCCTTAGTGTTGAGCCGTACCTTTTCGGATTCCAAGACAAGGATATTTCTGGTAATACTCGGATTTTCATTCGCTTCCCGGGAGCTGATGTCCCGAAGGTTCTGACCCTCCCTAAGAAGGCAGGCAGCCATAACCCTCGACACCGTGGCCCATCGACTATCAAACCTCGCAAGGGTGGCAAGTCTCGAGAAGGGCCTGGAAACGGCAATCCCAAGAAGTCGACTTCGTCTCAACAGCCAAACAGTGGGAATGTAGCTTCTCCGCGGCAACCACGAAATGGAAACTGGGGGTCGCGCAATTCGAATGCCCCTCGTCAGGCCGTTGCATGAATTTGTTGAATTACAGCAAAGCTTGAAGTGAAAGAAAGGAAACATCGTCAAGTCATTACTCTACGATTGAAGTTAGCTATCTTTGGATCGCGGGTATTTGATGAACGTTTCACTTCTCTATTCACGGAATTGGGCGGCTTCTGTTTTCATGCTTTACTCCCGTGCTCCTGTTAACAGCCCGACGAAAATCCTGGGATTTTGGGCTGTTACATCCGTTCCAGTCTCTTAACAAAGTCCCATCACCCTCTATCTATTGCTCCATACTTACCCTTTCTCTTATTCATTACCCTACCAATCTGTCCATCTATCGCCTCCCTGGGCGCTCGTCAGGTACGGGGAGCCTGCGAGCTCTAGTATGTATGTATCCCCTTTTATTTCACTTTCACATCTTTTTTTATCTTATTATTTGTGTTTTATCGGGGGCTGTTAGCAGGAATTGTTCGCAGGAAATTAAGGTGCAAAGCGGCGTCTTTTACGCAAATATTTGATGTGTATTTAAGCCTTCTTTGCGCCAGAGTGCACATTTCAATTCTTACTTTGCTTTGAGTGTGGTCTTTTCATTATTGTTCATAATCCATATTCATATCATGTAGAGGGAGAGAGAGAGAGAGAGAGCGAAAATACAAGTAAATAGGGTAGGTATCAAACAACCTAACGCCAACTCTGAAGAGACCGTACGACATGCTACCGGATTCCAAAACCGAAACTCCAAACCCGACAATAGAAAAATAAAAAGAACCCTCTCACCAGTTCCATGTCCGGCTGGACGCGGTAAATACCGGAGGCTTCCACTGGAGACGAGCAGGATCAATCTTTCGCGCTCCCTTAATTCTCTCTTTCTCCATGCGCTTCTTGTGTTCGTCGAGGGCGTAGTCGGTCAGAACGATGACCCAGTTTCCTTTCTGTATGGAGTTAGCATTCTTTTCCATTCAGATATTGAGATGGGGGTAGGAGAGAAACATACATGATACCGAAGCATATTAAAAACAACCAACGTCTCATGAACATCCTTCTCCGTCATAGACGTCAACAGCGCAAGCTCATTCTCACTAATCGACTCCCGATCCTCCTCCGTAAGTATCTCCACAAGGGTCTCTCGCCAATACTGCCGGTAACCCAGGAGACCCAGATCGCTCAGTGGTTTTTCGGGAGAACCGAGTTTCCCTTCTCGCTTGCTAAGTTCGTAGCTGAATGAGATGAGCAATCGACCAAAACCGCGCCGCTGGTACTGCGGGAGGGTCAGGATACAAGCCAGGTTATAGCCCTCCGCGGAGTCCTTTTCCTTGGAGAAGTAGCCGACCAATCGGCAGCCGGTTTCGTCGCGTGTGCACATGCAGTAGAATAAGAATGGGTCGACGTCGTAGTAGAGTGTTTTGTGGTCGAGAAATAATTTGCTTAGGAGGCAGAGGTTTCGGCACCAGGTTCTTTGGCGACGGCCATCGACTTCAAAGAAGGAAATGTAGTCATCGCGGTAGATTTCATTTCCTGGGGGGTGGACGAGGGTGCATTTTGCGCGGTGTCGTTCGAAGGCGCGCTGGTTGTCGAAGTAGCTTAGACAAAACTCGTCAATGTAGACCATGTCTGCATCAGAGTATGAGGCTGGGTATGGTGAGAAGTACCACGGTTCGATCTCGAACTTGCCCATTTGTAGTCTGTTCAGATTACGGACGCGGTGGATCTCGGTTGGGTTCTGGGTCATGCTACCGCTTGTGCGCAGCCTTTCGATTTCTTGTTCTCGGGACATAGAGGCTTTCTGTTCCTCAGCCTTGGTGTCAGAGAAACCGACGTCGGTCATGTCGACATCGTCAGGCTCAGTCTTGGGAAGTCCATCTGCTTCCGGTTGGATATCCTCCATGACATTTTCCTTTCCACCAGCTTTAGATGGCCGCTGCGGCTTGGCAATGTTCACGTTCTTGCCTGTGAGGAGATCTGGCACTGCTGAGACATCCCGACTGTCGGTTCTTGCGCGCTTTTGCGCATTCTTGCTTGGTGCTTTGGTGGCTGCGCCGGTCTTCTTTTTCTCTGGTTTCTCTGGCTGCGGCCATTCAACTTCATGTGTCAGGTCGATTCTTGACGCGGCGATCCATTCTATACTGCTGTTAGCCCGTATCAGCAAGTAAGCGTTCGAGATACTTACCATCAAGACGTTTGTTGAAGTCGACATAATGGACGCTGTAGTAACCGTTAGCATAAAGTTTGGTCGATTATTCAACAACAAAGGGAAACTCACTAGAAAGCCAGCCCATCCTTGCGCTGTTTAATCGATAAAATCTCTGCCTTTCGTAATTCACCATCCTATACCGCTGTCAGTCATTGCGCGATAAAAGTGTATAAAATCACGTGATATCATATGAAAGATTTTACCGGGGTGACGGAGAACTGAATGACAGACCTTCTGCACCATGGCCTTCACACCGATTCTATCAACTAGATTAGTACGTGCGACCGGGAAAGCGAGGGGTTGATAATATATTGGTATATTTTTCAATAGTTTTCGCAACTCACCTGATGGTATTTAGCGTGGCGAACCCCTTCTCGACGGGATCTGGCGTCCCTGTCGGCTCCCCTTGGGAATCTCTGACGCCCATCGTGTGCGGCAGTTATTTCTAGTAATCTGGATGATTTTGCGAGATGGAGGACGCCAAAATAGCGATAGGAGTTCTGGTCGTTTAGGTCGCGATGGGGATGTTGTAGGGGGATGATGTTCTTCCGCGATAGAACCGCCCTTTCTCTAACCTGTTGCCGCTTTGGGTCGTTATCCGGTTCGGGATATTTCCAGCCCTACAATTTGAAAATGATTACAAGTTGAGTACATCACAAGATGGTGGGTTTACGCGTGGCGGACAGTACTTGAATTACTTGATGAGCGCTAATATCATCGCGGAAACCTGGTAAATGTTTTGATATAGCAATCCGCAAGCAATCTGGTGATACAAGCCTTTAAGAGAAGAAAAAAAGATTCGAGGGAATAGAAATTAACATATTTCAAAAGTTAGCCTAAAAAACAGGCTTAATGCCATCCATTGGCCATTGTCCCCATTCCTGCAACAAGCTCGTCGAGCTCGTCTTTCCGGCCTCTGTACACTTCTTGAGCTTCACGCTCCCTTCTCAGGACGAATGCGACATCGTCCCGAAGCTTCTCAAGTCGCCTAGAAAGTGCTGCCTCTTCCGATATCTGAAGAGTATTGAACGAATCTAGATCATCTTTGGACTTCTCCAAAGCTGCGCTGGCTTCGATGATCTTGGTCCGAAGCATCTTCGCGCGGTTCTGATATCCTCCATAGTGAAGGGCAAGCTTCTTTTCCAGTTTGTTGCCTTGTTCTGCGGTACCCAGCAAAGACGCCTGTACATTGTCGAATGCGCCGATCATGCGCTGCTCTTGGTGAAATGCATCTTCATCTTTGTCATCTGCGTAGTTGAAGAGGCCTGGGAGGGCGCTGGAATGTGACGATGACCAAGACGTTTCGAAGTTGTCTTGCCATTCCTGCTGTTTCTGTGACTGAGATGAAGCCACTTCAGAAGCAACGGCCGCGCGAGCGGACTCAAGTAACTGGTCGTCAAGACGCTGCAACTTCTTCGCCTTTCCTTCGACCTTAGCACCGGGAAGAGGGAATTTGCGCGCATCGTGTGCAATAAGAAGCGCAGCTTCTCTAGTAACGAGACCGTTGATGGGATCAGTGACGTGCGAGGCCCGCTCCATCAGCGCATCGATGTCAAGAACACTTGGTCGTGGCAAATCCCGTTGATAAACCTGGGATTGGCGCTTCAGCTCAGCTTGAGCAGCCTTCTCACGTGCCTCGGTTTCCCTTCTGTCACGCTCTGCTGCATCTTCTTCTGAAACAAACTCTGCCACACCACTTGGTTCTGCCTGCTCAGAGGGAAGCTCTTCCAGCTCCCACTCAGTTTCCTTCGGTTTGGGCAGAGAAGCCAATTTGCTGCGAATATCGGTACGCACAGATCTATCGTGTATTTTCATGTCTCTCGGTGTAGCGCCGATGAGCTGCCCACCGCCATCCTGGTTCAGGGCAAAGTGATCCCTTGGAGTGCGCAAAGGTGTCGCTCCGGGGGCAACTCCACTTCCAATTGGCGTGACACCGACGGCGTTCGCCTGCCGGAAAGGAGTAGCCATGGGGTTGGGCGTGAAGATTTGCTGCTTTCGAGGGGTGATGCCATCAAACCCAGTAGAAGATCCTCCCTCATGGAGAGGAGTATTCTCTCCACCAAGTAATGATGATTGTGTTTCGGTCAAGGCTCTGATATTCCGAATCTCATTTGCAATGTGGTCTTCCTCCGGAGGGGCCCTTGGTGTCCTGATTGGTGTTTGGCCGACGATACTGGTGTAATTTCCGATCAAGCCCTTGGTAGTCTCTTCATCTCCCGACATCTTAGTGGCTTTATCTCCAGCCATTCCCATCTTGATGATATCTTCCATCTCCCCTTCGCTGACCTGGGGAGCCGGCAGGTTGAGAGCCCGTCTCTTACTGCTCTGCTCCGCCTCACGAATCTTCTGCATCTGACCGGCTCGAGCAGCGGCGGCGAAAGCGCTAGAGTTGCTGTTTTTGTCGCCTTTCCTCTTCTTTCTTTCCGCATCTTCGTCTTGGTCTCCTTTTCGCTTATTCGCGAGCTGCTGCTTGCGAGGATCGAACATCTCTCGTTGCCGCTCATTCTTGGCCTCTTCCTCTATGGTGTCGTAAAATCCAGGCGCCGCCGGTTTCTCGAACGGAATATCGGCGTTGTAGTCCATCTCGCCCTTCTTGCGTGTGACAACCTTAATATTGATACCGGCATTCTTGAGTTCGCGACGTTTCTGAAGCACTGCAAGTCTGCGGGATTCCTCGAGTTGTCGTTCCCTGGCCTTACGCTTCGCCTTCTTTCCCTGTGTATTGGCCAGACGGGCACGCGCCTCGCTCAGCATTTCCTTCTCATCTTCGTCAAGGTCAATCGTATCGGGACGAGCGGGCTTCGACTCGGGGTCAGGGTCGAGTTCACCAGGTCTAAATATATTTAGTAAAAAACATACCAACAAGGAAGAGGCAGAAACTAAACATACCTTAGCCGTCTGACATCGTCTGCGCTCGGTGCAGCCGCCTCTGCGCCAGATGGGCCACCAAGACCCAGCTCATCATTTTCACGAGCCTCAGCTTCATCCAACAATTTCTGATACCGCTCTAAGCATTGTGTCGCCGTACGTCCAACAATCGGTGCAATCGTACGCCATTGCGTCGGCATCAATTTCGCCAGGTGCAGAAGCTTCTCATCCTCCTCCCTTGACCACTCGACCTTGCGGATACCAGGATCCAACCATTCAATCCATCGCGCTTTGCATTGTTTCGGTGTCTTTCGAGCTAGAAGGGATGATACACGCGCCCATTGATTTAGACCGTACTTTGAAACCTGTTGGAATGGCTTGTTAGCGACTTGCCACGGACAAGTTTGATCGCGCGTTGAGAGCGTGTAATTACCGCTGCACGTAGAACTTCATCTTCGATGTTTGTCCTGTGTATTCTGTGTGTTAGTAGAAGGACTCTTATCGGGTATGCGCATCTCAGCTCTTACCAGACGCCTCCTTTAACAACGGGCATGGTGCGCTATTAATTCCGGCAAAACGCCGTTTCACCCAGTAATCGAAAATTTAAAACCCCGCCACGGAACAGAAGAATATATGGCAGTAAGTAATAAAAAAAATAATGAGGCGTCTCAACCTGTACAAAGTAGCGTTGACAACGGATGAAGATGGAGTTGTTAAGCAACAAGTCTTGCGGCCGGGCGTCGATAGCCGCGAAAGCCTTAGGCGCGCTAGCCGCATTAGTAGTCCCCGCGGAATATTATGTAAGCGGGTCCCAATTTTTTGAATTATTTTCCATCTAGTAATTTCTTATCGTTCCGCAAAGAAAAAAGACTCTGGTTCCAATTTGACGTTGGGAATTTGCAGGCAGAGTCTTTGAAGATGTCTGCCTCACTTGACGCCCCGAAACAATTTACTCAGCCCTCCCGTAAGGGCAAGAAGGCGTGGAGAAAAAATGTCGACATTACGGAGGTTCAGGAAGGCCTTCAATCGCTGAGAGATGAAGAAATCAAAGGGTAAGAGTATACAGCATTTCTTTCCTGCTCTATTGGTCGCTTTTATGCTAACTTCTGCTTCGTGACTTAGTGGTCTGTTGGCTGAAAAGCCGTCCGATGAATTGTTCGTTATCGATCCTAAGGGTTCATCGGATATTCGCAAGGCAATTAAGAAGAAGCACAAGCCCCTGAAGGCGGATGAGATCCTGGCGCAGCGCTCTACTATCCCGGCAGTTGACACTCACAAGCGGTCGAACTCAATGGTTACAGACGGCGTTGTCGAACCGAAATCGAAGAGACATAAGAGCGACTGGGTCACCCGCAAGGACTGGTTACGTTTGAAGCAGGTCGCTAAGGATGCGACTCCTGCGAAGAAGACTGAGGGAGATGCTCTGTACGATCCCTGGGCAGATGAAGCCGATCCGACACCTGTTCAAGACCCGAAGTTCGATTACCTGGAGAAGCCGAAGCCGAAGGTTGCGCCTCCGACTATCAAACAAGCGCCGATTTCGTTAGCCGCAAATGGAAAGCCAATTCCTTCTGTCCGTACGCCCAGTGCTGGTGTCAGTTACAACCCGTCGTTCGAGGAGTGGGATCAACTCCTGCAAAAGGAAGGAGAAAAGGAAGTCGAGGCAGAGAAGAAACGCCTGGAAGAGGAGCGCAAAGAGCAGGAGAGACAGCGTCTGGTTGAGGAAGGCAAGAATGATGATGGAGAAGTGAAATCCGACGACGAGAGTGCGTGGGAAGGATTTGAAAGCGAGTACGAACAACCGGAATGGTTGAACAAGAAGCGCCCTGAGAGAAAATCCAAGACGCAAAGAAACAAGATCAACAGACGGAAAGAAGCCGAGAGGAAAGCCAAATGGGAAGCGCGCATGAAGGAGAAGGAAGAACAGGCTGCACAAGCGAAGGCGATTGCCAAACAAGTCAAGGAGCAAGAGGGCCAGCAGCAGGATTCAGACGCTGATTCTTCCGAGGAAGGAGACGAGACCGCTTTGCGGCGGAGGCCTCTAGGAAAGACACCGTACGTTTTCTTTCATATCGTTTATATTTGTCTTACATATACTGACCTTAGATTCCTAGTGCCCCTGAGAAACCGCTTGAAGTGGTTCTTCCCGACGAACTCCAGGATTCGCTGCGCAAACTCAAGCCAGAAGGCAACCTGCTGGATGATCGGTTCCGGACATTGATCGTTCAAGGAAAGCTGGAGTCTCGCAAGCCCGTCAGCCAGCCCAGAAAGGCCAAGCGAAAGGTGACAGAGAAATGGGGTTACAAGGACTTCAAGGTCCCAGGCGCATCATAATGTCTTATTTCCTTCCTATTGTCCGTTCTTTATTGAGAAGCGCGTTTGGTGCATGCTATTGGTTATTCTGGATATAGAAAAGTTCAATGTATACCACTTGTTCACTGCCTTGCAGCTCACATCTATGTAATAGTCCTAGTAGGATACAGGCCCTCGAGTAGTAAACAAACCCATAGAGCACAATCACTCATCTGTTAATATTACAACTGTTCGTAGTATGCTGACTTTCCTGTTCGAAACCCCCAAGTGGGTCTACCGCCAAAATTTCCTAGCGTTTATCAGTCGAATCTCCGACCAAATCTTTTTGCGACGCTCTCAACGTCCGGCTTCTGCGCCCAACCTTCCCTCTCTTATTACAGAATCAGAATGCTCTGATACCCAGGATATTATTGGGATGGACTTGAAAAACCTTTCAAGCAATTGGAAGAAACTCCAGGGGACGTTGCGGAAAAAAGATAACGTCTCCGCCTCCGCTCCGAAACGCAAACCCTCCGAACGCGAGTCCCAGAATGGTGCTGTGAAGAAGAGGAAGAGGGAAGATAAACCAGAAACAAAGATATTAGATCGTCCTATTCATTCGACAAAAAGAAAGAGGATGTCTGAGGGAGGGGAAACCCTTGGAGCTTCAGATCCGGCTGCGAAGCCGACCTCGCGGAGGAATTCTACAGCAGTAGGAACTGCGCCGGAAAAGGAAGATTTGCCAAAGGCCAAGATTAATGAGGGCCGCTCACCGAGGTTAGTCATATCTCAGCCTATATCTACCATCTGTCATCATGCATGTGCCGACATTTCTAACATCTTATAGCGCTGAACTAGGCAACTATGTAGCCATCGACTGTGAAATGGTGGGCGTCGGGCCCAATCCCGATCACGACTCGGCTCTCGCGCGCGTCAGTATTGTCAACTTCCATGGCGAACAAGTTTACGACTCGTTTGTGAGACCCAAGGAGATGGTGACGGATTGGCGGACACACGTTAGTGGGATATTGCCCAAGCACATGGTGGAGGCACGGTCATTCGAACAAGCCCAGAAGGATGTTTCAGATATTCTCGAAGGACGAGTACTGGTGGGACATGCGGTTGGCAACGACTTGGATGCACTGCTACTTGGTCATCCCAAGCGCGATATCAGAGACACAAGCAAATACCCTCCCTACCGCAAGATCGCAGGCGGTGGTTCTCCACGATTGAAGGTACTGGCTTCGGAATACCTTGGGTTGAATATTCAAACTGGATCGCATTCTAGTGTGGAGGATGCGCGGGCTACGATGATGTTGTATCGGCGGGAGAAGAAGGGGTTTGAAGCAGAGCATTTGAAGAAATGGCCGGTCCGCGTGGTCGTAGAGAAGCAGGAGACTGGGGAGGACCAGAAGAAGAAGAAAAAGAAGAAGAAGAAGACCCGTAAGAGATGATTGGGATTTGCTGCTATGTTGAATTCATAATTGTTATACCCTGGATATGTATGTGCTACTGCACTTTGTCGGTTTGCTTGAATATTATAGGATTGTAGATAAATTACGGATACCATGACTCTAGCTCTATTATCATGTGGTAGACTATTTAAAGACATGGCTATAACTATAGCGTCTTGAATTCCCTCGGCCCCGATATAGAAACTACTTAACGCGGTCAATGCGCACGCGTCTTCCCCGGCTCTGAACCAGAGATCTCTGCAGACCTCAGATCAACAACCACATAGAAACCAGTCTGCTCTCGGAATATAAAATTCTTCACATATCGCACATTTGCTTTCGATAAAGGCCGAATTGCGCATCCATTCAGCCATATCCCCAGAAACCCCTACGAAGACCAGTTTCTTCTCCCCGAATTAGGTACAGCCATGTTCGCCCTTCGCGCCCCTCAAAAACAATCAAATGGCCCGGAAACCGAAAATTCGATTGAATGCTGTATCCCGAATATTCTCCCCTGTCGCATTCACCATGACGGGCCTGTTGAATCTCTCCAGCGTTACTGGGCCCCGGCAGCCGACAACGAAGGTACTTTGCACCACGAGCCTCCCATCCACCTCAAAACCCTCAACTGACGAGCGCACCTAGATGAAAGATTACAAATATCTCATTTCCGCGGCCGCAAGTTATGCGGCAGACGTGTCGCGATCCCCGAGGGCTACCAAGGCGTCGTAGCAATGCCAACAGAGCGCGTCCTTCCCTCGCAAACGAACAATGGCGGTATGGCAGACGATACCGAAACGGAGCAAAAAGAGCCGGTGAAGATTTTAGAGAAACAGGGCACTTTTGATGAGTTTGTGGTATGGGCGCATGAGGAAGTGCCCGCTCTTGATGATGTTTATGTGAAAGGGGTAGAGGAGTGGTTGAGATTGGCTGAGGTGGTACGTGTATCCTTCTTCTGTTTGAGGATGGTTTCGAACTAACTGTTCTATTTAGATGCATTCGAGCGAACCGTCGACAGAGGAGTCCCATAAGAAAGCGTCGACTTAGCCGTGGTCTAATGACTATTGCGGAACATATCTACCTCACAACTTTACGAATCACTATCGCGCTAGATGCTACACTTGACGTTTCAGAAGTGAGCTATTTCGTTGTCAGACATGGGAACAAAAAGACCGTCCACAGCAGCTTATTTCTGTTCGTCACTCCGCTGGAATCCTTTCTTATCTAGCCCGACTTGAATGGAAATGGCCATCGCGTCGAGAAGTGGATTCTGATGATTTTGCGCCAAAGTAACTCTACTTCCTACATAAACCACAGGTCATGTCGGAGCTGTCACGCCAATGGGCACACGGAGTACAGGTCTACTCTGCAATTGGCCATTGACGCTAGCAGGTGTATTATTTCGACTATAGATGGCACATAGCATACAATTTACAGTTGATATAATGTTCTCTCAAACCAAGAACGCATCAATAAAAAGGGGGTGGGGAAATAAAAGAGGCCGTGATCTGATAAGAATCTGACCGCCAAATTCTGCCCAAGAGGGACGAGGGGCATCTTAGAATTAATCTTGACGAGCACACCGACAAGGGAATACAGAGGCATTGGCCATTTTATTCGTAGCTTCGCTCACCATGAATACCAATGCTGAAAAAATTGCCCCGGAGGCATTAATCCCGAAGTTCGAAATCGAAAGGCTCCTAAGACAAGGTCCGAACAACATCCCACCTAAACACAGTAAAGCGAGTAGGGTTCCTAGCTAACACCATCTACAGACCAAAATGGTCGCAGAATCGCAATGCTCGGCTCTATCGACGGCCAACAAGGGATTCTCATCGCCGAACGAACAGCCTTCGCAACCGAATCCCTCCAAGTCCTAAAAGCTTTCCACTCTGCGATTCAGCGAGTAAACAACCTGGGCGACAACGACATCTACAGATGGTACCTCGCATCTTCTGGTGCCGATACCCAAGACCAAGACCAAAGCAATGCAAACGATCTCAAACTGAACCTCATCTGGCCATGCACAGCGCAACACATCAAGAAATACTCAGACCAGATCCTCCGTATGGTAACCGAGACACCGGAGATTTACCGCAACCACATCCGTCCCTACATGCAAGCAAAGAAAGAGGGTGGGAGCTTGAATTGGGTATACAACATCCTTGAAGGCCGCACGGAGCAAGAAGATGTCATCTTCCGGGATCCCGGGCAACATGGTCAAGATGAGGGCTTCCTGATGCTGCCCGATCTCAACTGGGACCGGAAGAGTATGGGGTCGCTGCATCTTCTTGCGTTGGTTAATCGGAGGGATATTCTGAGTTTGCGGGATTTGTCGAAACGCCATCTTCCGTGGTTAAGGTATGTGCGGAAACGAATTCTCGAGGAGACGGTTAGAATGTATCCAGAGTTAGAAGAGGATCAGTTGAAGCTTTATGTGCATTGTAAGTGGCTCGTTATCAGGTCTACTGTGTCTGAAGCTAGGCTGATTGTTACTAGACCAACCGACTTATTACCATTTCCATATCCATGTGGTCAATGTGATGTTGGAAGCCGGTGCCACGCAGGCTACTGGAAAAGCATTCGGGTTGGAGAATATCATATCTCAGCTGGAGACCATGTCCGGTGATAAAAACGCGAGTATGGCAGATGTCAGCTTGGTCTACTTTGTCGGCGAGGCCAGTGAACTGTGGACAAGCATTTTTGGGCTACTTAAGCAGGGACAGAAGCCTCTATTGGGAAGCCAATTCCTATAGCTACAGCACAATAGCATGGATAATGATGTAACAAAAGTACAGCTCATTGAACACTAAGGCACGGGGATTAAAAGGGAAATGAAAAATGGCGCCTACTTAGCGCAAAAGAGGTAAAGACTCGAATTTTGGAACCGCCCCCCCCCGTCAGATAGTAAATACTTAGCTCCGTCTACTCTCTTTCTTTCTTTCTTTCTTTCTTTCTTTCAGAATGGATGAGAAATCTACCATGGACAAGAAATCCCCTTCCGACCCCTCTCCCACACATGGGAATGACCGCCCTGACCATCCTGACGTTCCTGTGCCTGGTTACCCAAAGCTTATCATGATGAAGATTGGGGTCCTCTAACACCCATATTTGTATGCCTTCTTGTATGCCCCCTTCTCTAAATAGGTACCATGTGGTTCAGACTGCTAGTTGACAGGCACGGGATTGGTATTCTCGCATGTCTTTTTTTGTATGAGTATGTCCGTTGTCGATAATGTGATATGGATGCAGATACATGTCGTTCTAGTCGCAGGACATTATGTTTTGGATCGAGGGCTTTTCACGGTCTTGGGGGTTCGAGCAAAGTACCGAGAAGCTCTTATACACGAGAAAGTAGCAGCTTGGGAAAAGGAGCGAGAAGAGGGAATAAAGCAAGCGGGAGAAACATCGATCCCTGTCGGTTGAAACGGAGAGAAGGGAATGAAGAGACCTGTCGAACAACACAGCCCTGGCGAGACAGCTTCAGGCTGTCATTTCATGCAATGGTTCGGGGCATGTTGTAAACAGATTTTCTTCTATCACGAACCTGTGTCTTGGCTTGTCGATACCCATATGACAAGGTGTCGCTCACCTTCAACGGGAAGAACATTTTATGCTGTATTTGGATTATATTATCAGCAGAATATCAGCAGTAAATTCCACCTTAGTGACTCTTGTTGTACGGAGAAGCCCGAGGTCAATTCATCTACCGTCCTCATTGGTGTGGGTAGAGTCCTGATCGTCGCTGGTGGTCACCCCATAATCCCGATCTTCACATGGAGCTGAACAATATCCCGATAAATGCCTAGGCAAATTCACCCGTGAAGCGTGATCTGCAAAGCTGGTATCCAATAATTCCCAGCCAGGAAAAGGGTAAGCTTTTGCTTGGCCTCCCAGCTGATGGTTGCAAGAACCACTCTCACATGCTCACATGGCGCATGCAGAAAGAGATCACAGTAATGTTGGGATTTTATAAAGTCATTCCCACCCATGATGTCCTCCTCGGCTTTAGAGAAATACAGTCAACATGCATCTTTTATCTCTGGCCATCATACCTTTCCTGGCTGTTTGGAGCCGTGCGATTCCAATTGACGCACGAGGTGTGAACTAACCCATTCTTGCTCTTTTCGCAATTGCTCACACTCCTCTTAGATGTTCCAGTCAGCGAGTTGACTCAGTTCAACTTCTGGGTCGAGTATGCTGCAGCATCATATTGTCACGACAACTATGTGGCTAAGACTGGTGACAAGCTGACCTGTTGGGCAGATAACTGTCCCCAGGTTGAAAAGGCTGATACAGAGATCCTGTTTGATTTCTCCAAGTAAGGCATTTATCTATTGCTACCTTGTCCGAATCCTGATTCTAACATACAGCCATAGTACTACAATTACCGACACCTCCGGCTTTGTCGCACTGGACACAACGCGGAAGGCAATTGTCATTGCCTTCCGCGGTTCGTACTCAGTGCGTAACTGGGTATCTGATGCGACATTCGTCCACACCGACCCTGGCCTTTGCGACGGGTGCCTTGCGGAGCTTGGTTTCTGGAGTTCCTGGACCCTGGTGCGAGACTCCATCATGGAGACTCTAAACCACACCATGTCCCAGCACCCTGACTACGAAGTAGTCGTAGTGGGCCACAGTCTGGGCGCTGCCGTGGCTACTCTCGCGGCAACTGATATCCGGGGCAAAGGACATCCATCAGCCAAGTTGTACGCATATGCCTCGCCGCGTGTAGCCAACTCAGCGCTGGCCAAATATATCTCGGCGCAGGATGGCAACTATCGATTCTCACACATTGATGATCCGGTGCCTAAGCTGCCGCTGCTGGCGATGGGATATGTCCATGTTAGCCCTGAGTATTATATCTCATCTGCAAACAACGCTATCGTTGGCGCGGAGGATATTGAGGTGCTGGATGGGGAGGTCAACTTCCAGGGTAATACTGGAACAGGTCCACCATCTCTTACTGCTTTTGCTGCGCACAATTGGTATTTTGAAAAGGTTGATGGGTGCAAGGGGCCCGGTTTGCCGCTTTAAGAGGGTTTCATAGGGCATAGAACACTGTCACATTACCTTTTGTAAAAGGTAGACTGCCCAATCAGGGCTATTTTGGAAGAAAGAAAGTTAATTTGAGTCGATCACACAGGACCCCAGAGAATAAAACTCCGTTGCCAATATCATTGGTCCCAATATTCAATACGGTGCTGTGCAAGAGGGATATTGAATAGCAAGATCCTCCAGTGCCACTCAAGTGCCACTCAATTAAAATCGTCCCACGTGGCCTGCCAATGAAGCAAGAAGCCAGAATGGATTTCTTGGAAGTCCTATCGCAGTACAGAAATTGGGGGTTTTCATTTTTAGGAACACGGTAAGATAGATAGCCAATCCCGTTATTCCCAAGCATCATTTCATCTCACCATCCCTATCACATTTTAACACAGTATAGATTTCAATCCACCACATAACATAGAATATTGCCAACCTCCCACTCTTTATTACTCATCAGGATCAATCAAGTCATCATGGGTATAGCTATATTTGCCCGAAGTTGTCCGTTCACTGGGTTCAGCAAGTTTTACGCCCGTCCTCTGGCTACCCTCAAACTAAAAGCGAAGGGCTATTTCAGTACTTGTACCAGGCGCAACCAGACAGCAGACAGAAAGCACTTTCGATCGAGTATACATACCGTATTTGAGCCAGAGAAGCCCGAGAATCCGCTATCACCGTGTTGGCGGAGCCACTCGGCCTCATCCTCGGCCTCGTCTTGGCGGGTGCCAATGCCAAAATCATCAGAGAGATTTTGGGTCTGGTAGGGGTCTTCGGCCTCTTTGGAGAAGTTGCCGCTATTGCGCTGGGAAGACATGATTCGTAGTATTGGTCTGTATGTGGTTTTGGTTGAAAGTGGAGAGAAGGAATGGAGCAATGCCTTCCTTTATATAGCCGTGTATCTAAAACTGATCGATCAGTAGAAGTCATACGGACGTAGGCTGACATCAGAGGTGATCTTAGGAACCATATTCATAGGATCATATTTCCTTGTCATTGGAACAAACGGATGGTTGAGTTTCTAGATACATTGGGAATCTGGGACACTGGTTGGCGGTTTCCATGGTTGGCTTAACCTGCCATAGCGGACTTATGCGCCACTTCAGTGGACAGTTACCACTTGCGTAACTATTGACCACTAGTATTCGAGCAAAACAATTTATGGAATTCAATCATGCAACGAATTAGGGGCAAATCTACACGTAAAAAAGACATCTATAACTATAGTAAATGAAGCTACCACCAATCAATGTCATTTATGTTTACGATAACAGCAAAACATCCGTGTCGTTCATAACTTATTTGATCATTATAGAGACGTAACCAACTCCTAACCAGTGCAGCACTTGTAGGTATGAGGTATGTACATGTTATAGCGCAAAGGTTTGCCGTCATGCAAAGGGGAAAATGTTGTATCTGGACCTGTATCTCGCTGCATATCTATCCTCCTCAGAAGATAAGTGAATGGCCCAAGGACATGGCCTGGCCAATGTCATCACGTTGGGGCCCTGTAAAAGTCGATTGTAATAACCAGCGTTTTGAGGCAGGGGACTCTCTCCCTGACCCGGGTATCAATTCAGTAAACATGGACTATTCGAAAGACCTTTAATCGAAGGAATCAGGCAACTTCTCGATGGTGTATTTTCCTCTTGCGACCTTCATAATCGGCACACCGGGAATCTTGCGGATGCGGCGAGTGAGTTCCTTATCGTTCGTGCCGACAGTATAAATACGATGCTTCGATATCTATATAATTCGACGTTAGAAACTTATGGAGCCGGAAGAGTATCGGTCCAGAGTTGAGTAACTTACCCTATCCACGATACAGTCATCTGCATATGTGCCGCTGTGATCGCATTGAAGCCTTGTCCACCGGGGATCCTTAGCCACCCGCAATGCCAACCGGTACTTCGGACCAAGCTTCTCAAGTTCTGCAATGGTACAATCCGTAAAGCACGGGATACACTTCGCATACAGCCTAATAGCGCTCATTAGCAACTATAAAATCTCCCACAGCAGAGGCACCACGCACAAGTCCATCATAGAAGGAAGCATATCCAATTTCGCCCGAATAGTGTGAGAAACAAAGTTGGTATCGACGAGCACATGGTAAGGCGGTCCGAGAGCTGTGTTCGCAGCGAAGAACATGTTGGTTGGTGCTTGGGCGACTTGTCTGGTCGACTCTTCCTTCTTCTTTTCTTTAGGAACGGCTGCCGGGGGGTTCTTTAGACGTTCGTCATGCTTCTTAATGGCGAGTTTCATCTGTTATTTCAAAGGCGATTGTCAGTATGTTCATTTTTTTCCTTATCTTGCCATGCCATGATTGACGTGCCTGCGCATATTTTCTGGTCTTTTTCTGGACACCCATGGTTAATATGTGTGAGCGGAGTAATATGCAATAGACTTGGGTTTGTTAAATAGTCGAATTAACGCAGAAACCGTTTGAAGAATGAAGATATGATATGGAGGTTGTCGTTTCAAGCGCATCGAGACTGCGCAGACTCAAGAGCGGAGAAATTATTTTTGGCGGTACAATGTTCCCCCGAGGATGGGCAATGAATATGCGCTATACTGTATGAGGTTAGTCTTATCGTTATCAAGATGATCATTCTGCCAGTAGTTTGAGCGCTATCCGACCGCTTTACCCACCGTCAGAACAACCAGATCCCGTGAGAACTTACACGATAATAACAGGACAAGACCATGGCCAAGCAGGCCGTGGAAGTTGACTAAGGAGCAGAAAGGATAACAGAAGAAACCGGCTGAGTCTAGGTCGGCCCCAGCATTTGCATCTATATCTACACCTACAAGCGAGCGAGAATCTAGAGGTCCGGTTCCTACAAGTGATCCAGCGCCTAGAAGTGACCCGGGGCTCAGACAATATAGAACATACAGTATATTCGACAGCATGAAATCCTTCACATCGGTATCTGGGGCGTCTTAGATAGTGTTCTGGCGTATTGGAGTATTGGTGGAAGGCTACACATGTTAATGAATTCTTATACAACTTAGATACCCCTGTATGGTCCTCTGGTTCATTGCAATGGAAATAAGAAGCTCTAATTTGATGTTCAATATAACCTCATTGTCTGAAGTTCACCATATAACACATAAAAAAGAATCTTCCCACTCTTGTGGAGAGACATGCTTTCCCACTTTCCCACCCGAGTGGGAGAAGTCATTATACAAGGGATGTTGACCCCCCACTACAAGAATAACAAACATATCAATGCGAAATAAATAACATCGAAAATCGCTTGTATAGCCTCCGAATTATTCTCGATTTACGTGTTTCCATAGCACCAGCCGATTGACGTTTTACACAGAATACACCAACCATGGTCCAAGCAAACGATACCATCCCAATCCTAATCGTCGGCGGTGGCCCCTCAGGCCTAACCATGGGATACATGCTGTCCCAATTAGGAGGTATACTATATCCTTCTTCTACAACTTTCAAATCCCGTAGCAATCTAACAATTCAATTTATATAGTCCCTTCCCTAATAATCGAGCGCTACCCGACCCGTCTCGATGTTCCAAAGGCCCACGCCCTTTCTCCACGCTCGCTAGAGCTATGTCGCCAGTTCGGTCTGAATTTGAACGAAATACGGAAATTAGGGACTAGTCGAGAGAATGGATACTGGGTTAACTTTATCACGAATTTGTCTGGGAAGTTAGTGGGTAGGTTGCCGTATGAGAGGATGGATAAGGAGGTTTTGGACGCGACACCTGCGGTATGTATAGTATTTGTAATGGGGATTAGGGTGTTGCTAATTGCGTATTGTTGAATAGATGATTCATAATGTTACGCAGCCAATGTACGAGGATTATGTTGCGGAGAGGGTTGGCGAGAGTGGTTTGGTTGAGATTAGGAAGAACCATTCTTTTGTGGAGTTGCAGGATGTAGGCTTTGCTCTAATGGGGCATGGTTGATGCTAATTCTTGCTAGTTTGGTGATCATGTCCTCACTACTATCGAAGTTCAGGGCGCGCACAGAAAATATACTGTCAAATCAAACTATGTGATTGCCTGTGACGGCGCAAAGAGTCCTGTTCGAAATTTCCTTGGGATAGAAAGTGAAGGAGAGGATTCTTGTGAGTTTCCTTGGGGCCTAACTGTAAAGACATGCATTAATTATGAGTCAGACGATTCCATGATGACCATCCATATCAATGCAGACCTACAGCCAGTCGTCAAGGATAGAGTGGGAATGTTGCACTGGGTGATGGACCCCGAGGTGTCCGGGTTTATCATTGGATATGATTTATCTGGGAATCAAGTATTAATTTGTAATTTTAACGTGAGCATTCTATATGGGATTGTTGACAACAGATATTGACAAGCTTCAGGCTGAAAAAAATCCAGTTGAATTATGGGACGAAGATACCTGCAGGAGAATTGCCAATGCCGCCATTGGAACAGATGTCTCCTACGACGTGATCAGTTACCGGCCATGGCTTATCAGCCGGAAAGTTGCTAGGCAATATCGCAAAGGTCGAGTGTTTCTGTAAGTGCCTTGTCCTGCAATCTAGTAGCTTATTAACACACTCCAGGGCAGGCGATGCAGCCCACTCGTTCCCTCCCACCGGAGGCCTAGGGTTAAACTCCGGCCTCGGCGACGTTCATAACCTAGCATACAAACTGGCCGCTGTATACCGCGGGTTCGCAGCAGACAACTCGTTGAACAGCTACGAGTATGACCGAAGACAAGTCGCGGCGGTCAATTCCCAACAGAGCCTAAAATATGGAAAACAGATCTTTGGTCTGTTAAAGGCAATGGGAACCACAGACTCTGATGTATCCAAGGCGCGCGAGAATCTATATCGGAATATCGAAGAGCCTGAAATCATGACGAAGATTGGCGAGAGCATCGAGGGTCAAAGAGAGCACTTTGATAACTTGGGTCTTCATATTGGATATATATACGGGAACCGAGAGATCCCAGAGAATGCTTCGGTTTACGAACCCTCATGCACTCCAGGAGCTCGACTTCCTCATGCCTGGATCAAACCTCTGTCACCGGGACTCATCAAGCTAGCCGCCATCGACTCTTCATACGTAACCGAGTTATCACCGGAAGAATTGCAAGCCAAGCAATTCTCAACCCTGGACTTGTGTCCATTCGATGCTTTCACTCTGATTGCCGATGAATCGTCGTCTTCATATTGGGAGAAACTTGCTCAGTACCTACAGCGTCCGGAGCTGCTATCATCGTCCCCCAATCTTCAAGTGGTCGTAGAAGGTCGAGACTTCGTCGTTCAGCCAAGTGTCAACGGTGAGAAATGGATTGAGTTGATGGGATTGAGAAAAGGTCAGGCGACGTTAATTCGTCCAGACCAACACATTCTGGAATGCTTTGGCTTTGACGAGGGAGTTCCTCATGTCTTCCAGGCGTTGAGTAGATATTTCGAGTGGGATAGGATGGTGTAGATAGGAAGGAACATGCCATGCGAATGCTCGCCGAAATAGGAAACTCGGCTGCCCCGCAGCAACGTCACAGCTTCAGCTTCAAACCTTCTCCAACGTCCTACCATTTTATTCACCTGAGAAAACTTTTAGGTTCTAAATCCTCCTCTTCAGCTTGTATTACTGAATTCAACCATTCTGTCAAATCCCTACGAATCTACCCACAATGGCAGACCACGCCGACGCCCCAAATTCAAACAAGGCCTTCGTGCCTCTTGGTTCGTTCCCTACCTCCCCTAAGAAATGAAAAGGACAAAATCCTTTAACAAAAGCAACCAGAGAACAACCCCGAAGTGATGTCCCACCTAATCCACCAACTCGGCCTCCCCCCAACCTTCGGCTTCTCTGACGTCTTCTCCATCGATGAACCTGACCTCCTAGCCTTCGTCCCTCGTCCCTCTCACGCCCTCCTCCTCGTATTCCCGGTCTCCCAAACCTACGAAGCCTCGCGCCTCTCTGAAGACGCCTGCCTTCCCGAATACGCGGGTTCGGGACCAAATGAGCCAGTTATGTGGTTTAAGCAGACGATCCGGAACGCGTGCGGGTTAATCGGGCTGCTACATGCGGTGTCGAATGGTGAGCCGCGGAGGAATATTGTGAAGGGGTCTGATTTGGAGAACTTGCTAGCGGAGGCCGAGGCGCTGGGACCTGTGCAGAGGGCGGATTTGCTGTATGAGAGTAAAGCGTTGGAGAGCGCTCATGAGGATGCGGCGAGACTGGGGGATACGCAGGCGCCTGGGGCGGACGATAGTGTTGATTTGCATTTTGTGGCGTTTGTCAAGGGGGGTGATGGACGGTTGTGGGAGTTGGATGGACGGCGGAAGGGGCCGTTGGAGAGGGGGATTTTGGGGAAGGATGAGGATGCGTTGAGTGAGAAGGCGTTGGATTTGGGGGTTAGGAAGTTTTTGAAAACCGAGGCGGCTGGGGGAAATCCGGATTTGAGGTTTAGTTTGGTTAGTTTGGGGCCTGTTTTCGATTGATTCGATTCCGGTGGTAGCAGCTTGATACCATGAGCAGACATGAAATGATTGTGTAGTATATTGCTATTTAAGAACCCACCACTCCTCGCCGTTATACTTAAGCACCTCATTCCCAACACCCCACCACCCAGCCGTCAGGTTTCTCGCAAACACCTCCAATGCCTCATACCCCAAATCCCCAAAGAGTACCCTCTCAAGTACCTCCCTCAAATTCGGCTTCCTCGAATGCACATCTGGCACCGCCGCAATAACCCTCCTAATAATCTCCCCATCCCAATCCCCTCCCTCAGGCCCATCCCTTCTCTTCCCAATAACAAGAACCTCATACGGCTTCCGCCAAAGCCCCTCAACAGGCATAATCGGCTCACCACTCGTAGTCGTCTTAGCCCACACCCATTCCTCGCAGACAACAAGTCCTGCCTCGTGAATAGCATCATAAGCTGCTTTCCGGGGTTTCTCGGCGTTGGTTATCCAGATCGCTGCTATGCATTCTTTACTCTGCTTTCTCTTCTTTGGAAGATAGGATGGGCTGAGTAAATGCATCTGCAGGATGTCACGAATGTAACGAGAAAGACTATTCATGTCGAAATACATCAGGGTATTGTAGTGACCGCTCCGGCGGACGGAGCGGTTCGGCCATGGTGGATCTAGGAGGATTAGGTTGAATCTGTGGGATTGGGGGAGGCCTGGGATAAGGGATTGTGCAGTGGATGGTGAAAGTGTGCAGAGGAGGAAGTTGGATAGTGCTGGGATGGTGAAGGTGTGCGCCTTTCCTCTGGATTCTCCGGGGGTGACTAGGGATGCAGCTTGTAGCGATGGATTCTTGACAATTGTATTGGAAAGCTCAGCCATGGATCCGAAGTGGTTTGTGCAGGTAGATGATAGAATCACGGGTGGTTGAAGACCATCTGTTGCATGACCGTAGCCATAAACATGGCCATCATCATGCGCATCCTCACAAAATCTCTTCCGAGACTCTCTCCCAGCATCAACAGTAACCCTCTCAATACACCACTCCTGGCTGTAGCATCCCCGAATTTCACTCAAGCCATCCCTCATCGGCGCAATCAAATTTGCATGATATTCCCGCTCAACGAGGGGAATCCTCTCTAGAAGCCTTGCCCTTGCGGCATCTGTTTTTGGCTCTGGGGGTGAGGGGTATGGTTCTCTTAGTGGTGGTGTGGATAGTAGATGTCTTTTCTTGGCAGATGTGGTGGTTGGCGGTGGTGGTGATGGTTGTAAAGAATGTAGTTGTTGCGTTCGGGAGAGTTCTTGAGCTAGCGTAATAGAGGTAGAGATATCGAGGAGGAAAACGGTCTGGGAGGTGTTTTCATAGAGGATTGAGGATTGCTTCATCACACCTGGAAGTTGTTGCAGATGGAGATGGGAGTGAGAAAAGACGCATTTTGATTGCGGTTACGGGAAATTTCAGTAGACGTGTCCACTTGCTCTCACTATCTACAGTTTCTACAAGCTCTACATGAATATAGGCGACAAGGTCAAGTAACAAACTTATATTTAGTCATTTCACGCGCTGGACAAGAATAAACAAAAAAAAAAAAAAAAGGCTCCAATATCCCCGAGCAGCAAGCAAGCAGTCGTCGCAATACTTTTCACACACTGTATCGTTTCATCTTTTTCACATCCTTTCCCGAGACGATCCAGCGTCGGTCAAAGGTCCTGAGACGGTCATTGAACACATGTCGCCAAACAATCCTCTTTATATTTCATAAGGGAACAAAGAATAAAAGGAGTAGGAGAGAGAAGAAAATCCTTTATACATGAAAATAGACTCGGATAGTCCTTGAAGGAGGTCATAGGCCTGGATTAACGCTGCAACATGTTAGCAATTGGTCACTAACCTAGGCTGCCATAGAATGACTTACTCGTCCACGTCGTCCTCCAGCAGCCTGCTGGCCCTGTGCCGGCTGGGGAGAGGAATAGAACTGCGGAGGATACTGGTACATTTGCGCGGAGCCGAGAACAGGGCTGAATTGCTGAGGCGCATAGGCCTGCTGGTTGAGCGGGTTCATCTGGGAGGGCGGCGGCTGCGTTTGCAGTGGGCGCATGTTATCCACGGAAGGGTATCCGAAGTTGGAGTTACCCATTGGTGGGTAAATACCAGCGGGAGAAACGCCCCGAGACTGTGCTGTCAGATAGGCTTGGTATTGCAACTGTTGCTGGGCTAGAGGAGCCATAGGGTCTTGACCAAAGCCACCGCCGTTAGGTGCACCAAGGCCGTTCAATGGGTTGACGCCACCAGCAGAGCTAAGACCATTAAGCGCATAAGGGTCAAATGGTGGCTGCTGGTCAGCAGGTCTGGCGCCATCCAAATTCTGAGCGAGCATAGGGGGGAACTGTCCATTGAACTGTCTGTCTATTCCCGGCTGAGGAAAGTTCGGGTTGGTTTGCCGAGACCCTGGGCGGTGCTGTTGCTTCTCTGCACTGGAGCTATCCCGGTGGTCCCGCGAGCCCCCACGGGAGGAAAGACCAACCTCGTCCATCAGGCGCTTGTATCCCTGGCTTGGGGTGGCCTTCAACTTCGTCAAGACCTTGGACACGTTCTTGACCACCTCGGCACGCATCGACTCGTCGAAGAAAGGCGTAGTCAGGACCTTGAAAATCAACGTAGCGCCAGAGGTCTGGTCGCTCAGGATCTTCTCGAGAACCTCATCACCGGGACTAAAGAACAACGCTTTCAAGACAATCTCGCGCGCCTCAGGCTCGTTGCGCTGGTTGATGACCTTCAGAACAGTCAAGTAGGCGACCTTGTGAGTGCAAAGATGAACGAGGTGAGGCACAAGTCTGGGCGCGAGCACAGTGCGACGGCGAGGGAAAGTGCAGGTGTCCAAGAACCAAGTAAGCAACAGAGCACCGTTAGCGTTTGTCGCAAGCTGCACGCTGTGAAGAGCAATGGCAGCCGCGAGCATGCGCTGCTGATCCTTGGTAGCGTGGTGGCTTTCGAGACAGGCACGCATGGCACGAGCACCGAACCGTCCCTGGGCAACCTCCCACATGCGGCTCAGCATGGTCTCGAAGATGAAGTCATTGTAAGGAGCACCGAAGCGCAAGCAGCATTGGAGGACATAGTTTCCATACTGGTCCAAGAAGAGAGGAACAGTGTACGGACGGAGAGCCTCGACAATCATCTGCATCTGAGATGGAGTCTTGGTGACGTCGATGATTTTCTGCGCAGCCCAGGTACCATTCTTGTGAACACCAATCTCAGCAATATGGGGCGCAATAGGGCCCAGCATCTGTTCCTTTGTGGGCTCAGAGCAGTATTCGAAGAGTTTCTGAACAACCGTGTTACCAAGGTAGTCAGAAGACAACTCTGCGATTTCGGGGAGCATCGCATTAGCGGTGTCCTCAATCTCCTGGATAGAGCATGCTCCGTTGTCGATGCGCTTGCGAATATCCCGAAGACGGGGCGCGTCAAACATCCGGGTCTGACTCGGTTCGGGGATAGTAGCAATCTCATCCTCGAAAGCCTGGAAGGCAATTGCTTTCTGAATACTAGCAGAAATGTTAACCGAGTCCTCGTCGGTGGCACCGAATTCCTTGACAATCTGCGCCATCTCCGGCTGCAGCTCGGGAAGCGGCGGGATCTGAGGCACGAGAAGCTCATTCCGATCTCCATCGCCAACAACGTTCGACTTGAAGTTCGGATCAGGTGTAGGGGAGGACTGAATGCCATTAGCACCTGGCGTGCCAGACGCAGAGGTTCCAGGAACTTTAGCGTAGCCAATCCGGACAGGACCTGCACCCGGGAAGATCTCCTTTCCGTTGAGTAACGACTTGGCCTGGACAGCACTCTCGATACGCTCAAAGTTGACGAAGCCGCAGTTTTTATGGGTCAACACACGAGTCGATTCAATCTTGCCGTAGATACCGAAGATAGCCTCCAGAGAGGTGACTGTGGTGGAGACAGGAATGCTACCGATCCACAAGGCGCGCGTCGGGCCATCCTGGTTATTCTCATCCGCCGTCTCAGCCACTGGCCGGACAGCCAGGTTTGCGCCATTTCCTCCAGCGAGCTGCATCATTTGCACCGCTTCGGTGAGTTCATCATATTCGCCGTGCTCTGGAATGTGCAGGTCCGCAGCGCTGAAGCTATTGTCGAGTCGCGAAGGAGTGGCAAGGTAGTTGCGGATAGAAGATCGCTGGGGTGGGGTCTCCAGGATACCAGCGGTCCTGGCACGAGGCCGGTTGACAGCCTGGCCAGCAGCATGGTTGGCAAAGGCTTGAACAGCAAGATTGTGCTGGTGGATCTGGGCCTGAGTGGCAGCCAACTGGGCGGCCGTGGCTGCGGCAGAGGGGGTCGCGGTGCCCGACGGAGCCTGCGAATAGCGGTTTTCATATTCGAGATCCTCATCGTCTGCGTATTTTTCCTTGGCATTTACCGAGTATGATCTAAAACGGTTGTTGTTCTTCATCATAGCCAATTCAGCCAGCATAGGGGGTAATGCAGACGCCTGCTGCTGTTGTTGCTGTTGCTGCTGCTGCTGGAGTAGCACATCGACAGAGGGTCGCACAAGAGTGGCCCGTGCTTGTTGTGGTGTTTCTGCGAGTCCCAGGTAATCCAGCGTTTTCACATCGGTGTCTGCGAGTCCATCCCTTGAGAAGGACGACTGACTGGGCGACGCTGGTCCCTCTGAGGACCGGATACTTGCGAGAGTACTAGCCCGCTCACGTCCGGTGGACCAGTTGGTTGAAAACAACGAAGGCCCGAATGGGCTAGAGCCCCCCAGGTAGTTTGTTCTCTGAGGCATTGAGCCAGCCCGCAGGCGAGAAACACTACCTGTGGCGCTTCCACCAGCAGCCGGAGCAGGATTCGCACCAGTGTCGATTCCGGACACCCCAGCAGGGCGGAAGGGACTCGTCGAGGGCGTAGGTCGAGAGCTTTGGGAGATGGGCGGCTGGGGGTTCAGATCACTGAGGAGGCTACCGACGGGCGAAAACCGCGAAGGGACAGTACCGGCTCGAGCTCTCCGGGAAGTGCTATGGAGACTGCCACTCGAAGCTGGAATCAGATCGGGGAACCCATCTTGGCTCGGAGACTCGGGGATGTTTTCACGGAGCGGTGTGGAGTGGCCACTGGTTGGCGGGCCCCAGATGTTGGGGGAAATGCCTTCCTCTGCCTGAATTTCTCGTGCTCTACATTATAAGAAAACCCAGCATCAGAAGGAGAGTTCTTTCACCACACAAGTTTGCTTCCTCATGGGGTAAAGAAAAACCTACCGCTTGGAGTACAGCCGAGTCCCGAGATCATGAGAAGGGGATCCAGCCCCTAACCGCGCACTTCCGATTGACCCCGCCGCGTTATTTAGACCATTGGAGGGTCCAAATGGCGACTTGACCGCGGCGGACGAAGACAAATCACTGGGAGAGCTGCGACCTGACATCGACTGAGTGGTTGGAATGTAATTGAGGTTCATATGACCGTCGGGTCGTGAGACGGGCAACATTATCGATTATATCCTTGTCTGCCTCAGTCCAGGCAGAATCTCTATATTCCCAATCTATGATATTCCTTGCGAGAAGGTGATGATGACGGGCGGGAAAATGTGTTCACGCTGTTATATCGGGGAGGAGGGCGGGGTCGTCGAGTCGTTGAACCAGAACGGATACGTAAGCTCGAATGAAATAGAGAATAAAAATATAAGGGAATCAATAGAAATGATTCAAACGAAGGGTAATCCGTCCAAAATGCATAAATGACCGTCAACGTGTAGCGATGACAGCTTGGTTGGTTGACCGTCGAGGGACGAGAAATTGCCCACAGACCACCAGGTATAATTAAGATTTCGGGATTGGAGAACGTCTAACACACTAAGCCGCTGAGAAAACGCTCGAAAAGACCGTCAAGGCACAGAAAACGTGTCAAATCGAGACGAGAAGAATTCGAGCGAGAAGAGAGGGCTCGATTTTGAAAAAGAAAAAAAAGGATTGAGGTGGCTGGAAGCGAATTGCGCGGCCAGACAGGCAAAAACGAAACACAAAAAGTTATCAATATGGAGAAGAAGGATTAAATCAAGAAAAGAACAACAAGAGATGAGATATAAAATAGAGAAGGAGAAAAAGAAACAAGATGGAGGGAGAGGGAGAGGAAGAGGGAGAGATGCGAGAAGAAGAGAAGAACAGCTGTGAGGTTTGGAGGGAGGGAAAAAGATGTGCGCGAGTTCGATCGAAGGTTGGTTGCTGCGGGCGGTGCTGGAGTCTCCCCGGGGTTCCGGCAAAGCTCAGCGTGCCCGGTTCATCCAAGATTATTTATTGTGAACTGTTCATTACTGGGGATTGTTATGCCCCTTATATTTCAGTGTTGTTCCTGAATTCCTGTTGTTCAGTCCTCCCGATCTCGCGTCAACCAGGGCTCCAGGACTGTCTCAACCGCCATGCACCGACACTTTTGCGAATTGATTCACCAAGTCTTGGACAAAGTACAATGATTTACAAACTAACGATCTGTCCAATGTGATCCGGCAATGATCATCAGATACTACAAAAGAATGGCGCAACACCTATGGAGTACGGAGTACACTCAGCTCACCCAGATTCCTGGTACTCGCAATGCACCCAATTCCCTACTCGACTGAAATCTGTCTATGCAGAAGCTTGGCAAAGAATAGAGCCTTGAATTGATCTGATCTCTTTTAAACACCACTACTGTCCATATAGACTCGGCAAGAAAACGTACAAGTACAGAGTACAGCAACGCCACTGCGTGCCTGGGTCAAGTGCGTCTCGTCACGCCGGATCCGTTCCATTGGTTTGCCTGCTATCCGTCTTGCTGAAACGCACCAGCGCCCCGCATTCCGGGAAGTTTGTCAAGCCCGACGGTACCCTGTATGGATGAGGAGATCGAGGCCAGAAATGAACTGACAGAGGCAGTCATGTAAGGGACCTGTCCGTTGTGTTTGAAGATGAGCAAGGGATCAGTCACATCGCGCTGTGAAGTAATTCCCGGGTGAGGCAGTTCTATGGAGTACTTCGTGCTCTGTCTTGCCCATAGTACAGTAGCGTACGGAGTACTGAGCACTGCACGGGGATTTTTGGTTGGATTGTAGGCACCAAGCACCAGAAAATGGCCACAATCCTACATGCTTACGAGCTGGAGCACGTGGTATTTCACTCCCAACCACAGCTGCAGCTGCGCAAGGTACACACTCCGGGGTACTCCGTACAATAGGTGGCCAACAACAACCACTTCAGTCGTATATTATGCGTACTTTGATTTCGTCAATACCCTCTGTAAAAAGAAGATACACATGGTAGATAGAAATTCCCAACCATGGAATTCTCCCACATGCATATTAATCCCATTGTCCGCGCCATCCGTGACTCCGTAGATACCGATTGGTGCCTCGCAGCCTCAGGCTATAATATGCGTAAACATCGCCACTTATTCTGCCGGTCATTTTGTCACCGCCTTTATCTTTTGCGAGTGTTTGCTTCAAGGCGTTGGATCAATACTCGTCGCATCTCGTCGATCATATTTGGTCTATTAATTGCTCAGCGGTTAATGCGCCTACCTTATGAGGATATCTGAATGGTTGAAAACGCGTGAATTTGGCCGTTGATCCGTTTAAACGCCTGATTCTCCGCACCGTAACTCCTCGCAGCCCGACAAAACCCCATCGATTCTCTGATACACCACGGTCGTACATACAATATGGCAGAAGATATTGTCACCAAATCCGCTTCAGAAGCGGAGCGGGTGGAATCACTCATCCAAGGACGCGCAAAACGAAGCACCGCAGGGCGACACATGTCCGCCCTTCTCAATGCCGAAGCCGACGATGAACTAGCCCTCCTATTCGAAGAAGTCGAGGACGACAATGAATTCTACGAAGATGCAGACCCTGACGCCGGCGAAGATGATGATGTACTCGAATCTTCCGATGACGAAGACCAGGGACCCAACGCCCAAGACGAGGATTTCGAGGGAGAGAAGGAGCTACAAAAGGAGGCCAAAGCAGAGAAAAAGCGAAAGAAGCAACAGGAGACTTTCAATCTACAGACGCTGCGGAAAAGGGTCAAGATTGATCCTGCTGCTGTGCAGTCGCAGACGGAACCTGCTCCTCGGCCAAAGAAGAAGTCGGAGCGGATTTCGTGGATACCTACCGTTGAGGATGGGCCTACGCGCTCCTCGTCGCGTCGTCAGACGATGCAGAATAAGGAGGTTACACATGCGCGGTTGAAAGATAGCGAAGAGAAGCGTGTTCGGCTGATCGCTACGATGGAGGAGGCGGCTAAGAGGAAGGCGCGATTCAAGCCAAAGGAAATGACCCAGGCTGAGCGGTTAGCCGAAGCAGAGCGTGTGGAAAAGCAGAACAGCAAGAGTCTGAACCGATGGGAGGAGATGGAGAAGAGAAAGGCGGATGAAAGACTTGCGAAGATTGAAGCTCTTCAGAACCGGCGTCTTGAAGGGCCCGTTATATCCTACTGGAGTGGTTTGGCTACGTGGGTTAATGGTCGCCTGACGCGCGTTGGAAAGGTGGACATTATACAAAAGCAAAAACAGGATAAGGAAGAGAAAGCGAAGAAGAGCAAGAAGGCTGTTGAAAAGGATGATAAGAACGGGAATGGGCTGAAGTCTTTGCCAATGGCAGCAATCGAATTTTCCACGCCGGGGTTTGTCCCTGTGCCAGCTCCCGCAAATGCGCAGGGGCCGGTATCTGGCGAAGGCGATCAAGCCGCCCCACCAAATCAGCAAGATCATCCTAGCACGAGTCAAGCTCAAACTCAGACTCAAACAAACGGCCATGCCAATGGAGAAAGTGGCAATAAGACTCAGGAACAGTCGGTACCGGCAGTGACGGAGGGGCCTACAGATACTCCCACCGCTCAATCATCCACTGAAGCAGGCAACAATGCTCCAGATAACGGTAACCCGGCCAATGGAGTTTCGGATCAGGAACCAGTCGCAGGCACTGAGCCACCACTTACAAAAGAGATTCATGAAGGATCAACTGATAATGCAACAGAAGCAACTAAAGAAGACCCAATGGATATCGATCAGAAACCAGAAGAATCGGAAAAGGAACCCGGTCCGGAGACAACACAACCATCAGAAGAAACATCGAAGGCTGCACCTGCGGGGCAAGTGGAGGAGATCAAACCAGATGTTACCCCTCAAAAGGTAGCACCTGTACCAGCTCAGGCAACACCTCAGATAGGGACTTCTGCACCGGCGGTTGCTGCGGCACCAACCGAGATCACACCCTCTGAAGGCGTGCCGATGCCAACACCACAGGAACAACTGGCTCCTGAAATTCACATGGATCAACAGCAGCGCGTGGCAGCAGATGAGGGGGGACCAGGGTCGGGGATCCCCCCGCCACCGCCGACGATAGAGCAGACGGGAAGGACCCTTACCATTTTGGAAAATTTCGACGAAAAGACGGCACACAGTCGGGAGTTCAATATCTTATTCAATGCGAAGAAACCGCCTAGACTTGCTAGTGAGTCTCCTTTAATGGTAATTCGTTGAGGTGGCCAAGCTAACGAAACAGAAATCTCGTCGTCACTGTGCGTGATTACGTCTCTGCCATCACGGTATCGCGATCCGGAGACATCCCTCCCCTTTGCCAATGCATATGCACACAAAGAGATTCGCAACACGGTCGACCAGCGGTATGCCTGGAGTCCAATGCTGGGCTGCTATGTTGGACCGGCGGGGGTAGCAGCGCGGGGCGTCCCGGAGCGGTTTCTGGGATCAACTCAGACCGATGCTGAGGGGCAGTCAAATTAAGGGGACCGTGCTGCAGCCAAGTTGTTCTACTGGTTGTCTGCAGAAAGGTCGATAACCTGATAACCTTGGAAGAAATATACGGTGTACGATATGGAAGATAGCTTGTAGTTTAGATACCCAATTTTTTTGTGTTTTTATCCGCCATGTGTTATGCATAGCAAACATCATTTACCTTGGAGAAATATGCAGGTGGGAAAAATTCTTCAATCATTATGCAGATTGACCTAATCCCTTCCATCACATATTGGTCTACTTACCTCATGAGTTACTCCATTGCTCAGGACAATGATAAAAATAATCACAATCACAGCAGTATATGACGACGAGCGTCGCGTCGCGTTGCATTATTTTACTATGTATCTCAAGTCTGGTTGCGGCACAGACCTGATCCATCCAGGCCGGCATCCGACAAGTAAAGTTTACCGGAAGAGACGGAAATCTCTTCACAAAGGCAAAAAAGAAAAAAAAAAAAAAAAGAAACGACGGTCAAAACAGGATAATCATGAATTCAACGCTGCCAATGGGATTCGTAAGGCGAGGGACGGTACTTTTATGGAAACATGCCATGATGTTATTCATTACTTGATTGAGATGTACCCTGAAACAGTAATAAATAATAAAGGCTGTACTCTGTCCTCCTACAGTTAAAGCTGATCGAGGGGCTATAATAATAACACGAGAATTAATACCGGATCATCTAGATTCCCTACAGGATTTAGTATAGGTGACAGTGAGTGATGGATAGTGATAGGTAGGGCTACACATGCCCTGATCATTGGTGGTCGTCAGTCTATCTGACGTGCGTCTTTCTGGGGTTGGTGTGGGTGGCTCTTCTAGACTCGGGGCCCGTGGAGCAATGACCGGACATGGTCTTTTGATCTCAGCACTAAGGAAGTGAGGATGCCCGATGACCTGCAGATGGTCCACGATCTAGATTATAGTCTTTGTCTATTTGAATTTTGAATATAAAGTGTCTTTTCTCCTCTGTTCTTTTTTTTTTTGTTTTTGCCTCTTGTCTTCACACTGTCTCATCTGTCAACTAAATTTAGAAGTGGAGGTGAGTCTAGACAGGTCACGTGCGGTAATTGCGTGTTGCCCGCAGTTCTGCCTCAGGCCGCAGACTGCCGGTCTAGAACGGCAGTTGACGTGCTTTACTTACCCTATGGGTCTACGCATACAAATACTGACAGTCATGCTTTCTTCATCAGTTGATCTCCCCGGGTACTCTTTCTTTCTGACCACCTTTTTTTCAACTACCACTACTACGACTTCTCTTCTTTATTTCTCTTCATTCTCCCGCACTACAACACTCGTTCATTATCCTTATATCAGTTCCACATTCTGAGCGATTTTCTAGACCTGTCAGCTGTTCTACGTTAATCCCTCACTGCCCTTGCATACGGATTTTGGCAGGGAAATCAACAACCGAAAGATAGAATAGAATAAAAACAGGGAACAAGGAACCGGACTAAGGGCAACCACAAACGGTATGCAGCTTATCTTTCTCCATTCAGGATTCCTTATCAGGTGCCACGGACGGTTTCTAACCGGAATTGTAACAGTCTGCTACTTCGTATTCGCCGGTCTCAGTCGAGCTTATCAGCTTCTCGCCTCCCTCTCGAGTACATATTCACTCTGCATTATCATACATACATTCCATATTTGCCTCTGCACAGGAGCGACCTCACCGGGCGTGCTCACTGTCCAACCTCGGGGTGTTTCTACATTGGCTGCTCGGCTTTCCAGAACCTGATTTTCATTTTTTTTTCTGCGTTTTTTTTTTTTTTTTCAATTTTTGACCAGTACGACGGTCTGAAACGGCGGTGCCCTTTTTTCGTTAAGCCCGGGAAATCTCTCATACTGTGCTGCGGCTTCCCTATCGGTGCTTCGACCAGGGTCCACTCCATTCCGATAGTCCACTAGGAGACTGGCCCTCGCAAGGTACCATCGAGTAAATTATCCATACCAGATCGTCAATAGCTCCATCTCGTGGATGAGACGAGTCTCACCGCCATCCATGACTCAAAGCACCGCTCACACCCTCCATCCCTCTCCCTTCTCTTCCTCCCATCATCACCATCACCGCCGCACTCCGTCTAATGGTTCCAAGTTGAGAGCCGTTCGACCTGCTCTACATCGACGAGGTACAACTAATTACTCCATCCACAAGCTGGGTTCCGGTCAGGCGAAGCAGTCGGTTAGTGTTGGCGACGATTGTGAGTCGGAAATGGCGGCCAGCTTCCTCAATTTCTGGTATGTCCAAGAACCTTAAACCCGGTTCAGTCATCTGCAGGTTCCCTATCTATAGATAACCTTGCGTCAATGCGTCCATTGTTCCTCAAGGCTGACTCGTTCCGCAGCGCCATGTGCGAGAGACAGATTACCGTGCCGGACAATTCTCTTCTGTACTGTAGTGAACGGTATGCTATAAAGGCCACAAAGATTCCCCTGCCCTGGACTTCTACTAAACTCTCATAGCTGCCGCCGCAAAGACTCTTGCAAACCATTGTCGGCTTCTTGCCCCTCTACTGCCTCCATGCCTCTTTCTACCTCGCCTCCGACCTCTCCTCCCATGTCGCCGCGGGCTATCGTGGCTCCCATGACACCCACCCGCAGACCTAGTGCTGCCATCCGGATACCCGGCGAACACCACGATGCCAAGACAGACCTTGACCCAACCGAATGGAAGCCGGTAATACCAATGGGCTCTCTGCCCGGTGGTCTCAGCACCTTGGCGACGTCTGAAGCTTGGCACTATCTGTCTCAGTTTCACGATGAGCCCATAACTCCCATGCGCCGACCTCGTGCTATCCACCGCACTTCGACGACTAGCTTGTCCGCATTGAGTGCACCGAGTACATCCGGAATTACTCTGCCGGCTTTGACCAGCACCCCGTCCACAGTCGCCTCGTCCTTTAGCAGCAACGCGTCAGATGCTCCAGGATTGTTGCACGAGCCAATTCATCATCGCCCGTTGCCACCTCGCCATAGCAGCTCCAGTGTTACCAAGGGTGTGCAACTTGTGGTACCCCACGTGAAGACTTCGGCTGAGGATTTCACGGCGCCTGACATGTCGGATCACAGGTCTATCTTTCCTGCCAGCAGTTCCATCTGGAATGGATCGGACAAGACTTTGACTAGAGCTTGATTTTTCTTATGTTTCACTATCTTTATTGTTTTACAAGCGGGATGAGGACAATAAGGATATCATGATTGACGGATGATTTGACGGGCATGCTTTTCTTTCTTTTTCATTCACAGCGATTCAAGGATAGATTTTTAATCGGACAACCGGACAATTGCATAGGTAGATAGGTACAATTACCAGTCATTCTCTGGGCTTCAACTTTCCACTAACCCCAGAACTCCATAACAAAACAACCGATACAACTCAAGTTAGACCCCAGACACGTTATCTGAGGGAGACGAAGTTCAAGCGTACTAAAAAAACTATACTATTAGAAAAGGGAGGGAGTCAATCAAAACATTTTTTTTCTTTTCCCTAATAAGGCGTCTGAATGAAGATAACGGGTCCACCAATGGGAATCGGATCTCTGTTAGTACCCAGCGGGTCACGTGCCTCGCCGCCCCCGCTTTCTGCCCGGTAGTTATATAGTTAGCTGAGCCGATAGACCACCCATCCAATCAACTACGCTTGCCCACTAAAAACCTGCTTAGTCACGTGGTATATAGACATAAAGCGTTCTACCAGAAAGTCAACCAAACACTCTTTGCCAAGCAATGAAAATGATGTCTTTCAAACCATTACCGCCTCGAGCCAAGATAAGGCTGAAAATGTAGTTATATCTTACTAAAAAAAAAAAAAAAAAACTCTAGCTTCGGGAGATCTGGTGGTCAGATTTAATGGATTTAGTGAATCGGGATTGAGCGACAGTCGAATCCAGAGTCTTCTAAAAGAGCAATGTGACTGTCGCGTTAGCTACGACCGTGTTACAGGCAGACTTAAACTATTTTCGATGGCACCAAACCCGCTTCATCAAGCTATCATAAATTTCGTTTTCCGCTTCATCCTACATGCCCAACGAACCGCTTTCTTCACGGAACATGAGGCGGACCGTATCTCATGCGACAATGATCCGTTGACACTTCGCACCACAACGGAAACGCCCGTGGGCCAAAAGCCTTTAGCCTTCTCCAATTACGCCGACACAAACATTGTCTACGGATTGCCTAATGAGTGCCAAGTGCCCACGGTGGTGTTTGAAGTTGGGCTGTCGGAGAGTCGCGATGGTCTTGTTATAGATGCATGGTAGTGATTGATGTATTCCGGAGGATCTGTTCGGTTGGTAGTGATTGTTGATGTAAAGTTAGACGAGCTTTGCTCGCCAGGTGCAAGTCAGATGAAGCGCATCACAGACGAAGATCCCTGCTCGAATCCTTTGGCAATGAGAAGGTGCGTTTGGACAAATATTTAGTTGATGATGATAATGATTAATCATCACACAGATTTCCCAAGATGATGAGACGATTTATGCGGAGGTGGCCGCTAGCATTTCTGTTAAGACGACTGGGTAGGGCCAGTCACAGCCTCTCTCGAAGTGTGGGAAAAAGGAAGCGACGGACAACCCTGTCTCCGAGACGCTACAACGGAGAATTATTCGTTTGTTCTATTTTGAATCCATACTGACGTTCCATAGTTAATAGTTGATCGATCCGCCCGAAGACACCCCTATGAACCCGGTCATCAGCATCATGGATATAGTTCCGCCGGGGCAACGGGAGGCCACATTCGGCGAATCACGAACAGCGGAGCTGGACCTGAAATTTTATCTGGAGTTGTCGAATGGTGCGAGTGTGAAGTGTGCAAAGGGCAGGGCGTGGAAAGTCTTGAGACCGTGACCCAACGACAGTTAGGACATAGCTTTGCGGGTTGTGCGTATTATAATTGTTCCTTATCACGTCCCGTTACGTGTCATGCACATCGTTAATGCATAGTTATGCTGTATTTTACAATTTTATCAAAGATTGGCAACGATCGTTGTCAAATACGCGTCTCATTGTAAAATCAAGACTCATCATTGACCGAATCCGATAATCTCTATGCTCAACATAAGTATCATATCACAGCATGATAGACTCCAAGAAAGGAACAGGCCAACAAATCAAGGTGTACAGCGCCCAGTAAAACGAGGATACAAACTGCAATCCCGAACTGTATACCGAGCACACAACCAAGCCAGGAAACGTTCGAGACCGAGACCGTATCCGCCGTGGGGGGAGGTACCGTACCTGCATTATTATTATTAGTATCCAGATGGTATAGAAAGCAGTAGAGGGAAAAGGGAAAAACTCACTTTCTCTGGTCAGTGTACCAGTAGTACGGCGAAGGATCCATACCCTCGCGCTTGTAGGCCGTCATCAACTCCTCCCAGTCGTCCATCCTCATACTGCCACCGACGATCTCACCAACACCAGGCATGAGAACGTCGACACTCTCGGTGACACGACGGTCTTCGGGATCACGCTTCATGTAGAAAGCCTTGATCTCGGTAGGAAAGTGGGTGAGGAAGATGGGAGTGTTGATTATGTCGGTCATCTTACGCTCAGCAGCCTCAGCAATGTCATCACCAAACTGGTGGGGCTGGCCCTCCTCATTGGGGATGTCGTGCTCACGCAGCCACTCGATGGCCTCGGCGTACTTCATGCGGCGGAAGGGACGGCTAGGGGGCTTGAAGTCGGGGTTGAGTTGGTTAATGAGAGCCGAGATGGCAGGGTCGGCCAACGTGATGTCGATTACACGGCACATAACCTCTTCGAGGTGGTCGAGGAGGTCGTTGAAGGTGATGAAGTCGAGTTCGGCTTCGATGTGGGTGTACTCAGACAGGTGGCGACGAGTGAGGGACTTTTCAGCACGGAAGGACGGGCAGACACAGAAGACATCTCCCAGCGACGGCAGGCAGGTCTCCAGGTACAGCTGCGACGATTGAGTGAGGTAGGCGTTTTCGCCATAGTAGTCGAACTTGAACAGCGTGCTACCACCCTCGACCTGGGTCTGCACCATCGCGGGCGGAGTCACTTCGAGCATGCGGTTCTCCTCAAATGCCTGGCGGAAGGCCCGCAGCGTGGCCGCGCGCACTTTCATCACTGCCGACGATGTCTCACCACGGAGCACCAGATGACGGTTGTCGTAGAGAGTCTGGGGGTCCGCGTCGGGGGCGACACGGGTAGTGATGGCTTCCTTGTCACCAGCGGCACGGCCGATGATGGTGAAGAAGTCCGCGTGGAGTTCGCGGTTGTTGGGAGCGTGCTGCTTAGGCGGGACCGCCTTCATCTCACCGTGGATGGACATCGAGGTCTCGAGGGTGAGAGTCATGGCATCGTAGGTCTTAACCAGGTCACCGGTCAGGACACACTGCAAGTATCCGTATCCATCGGCCAAGGTCAAGAAGATAACACCTTTTTGAGCGCGCAGGCGGTGCACCCGTCCCAGCACGCGCACACGGGTTCCCGGAGTCTCGGACTCAGAAGAGCCCAGCTTAACGACCTCCGGGTCAGTGGCATCCAGACGGATGCGGACGGGCTTGGGAAGCGAGGTGTCCTCCTTGATGACTACCTTCTTGGCCTCCTCCAGAACCTGCTGGCGCTTATCGGCCTCTTCCTTTTCGCGGATAGCCAGTTCCTGCTCTTTGGCGGCCTTCTTCTTGCGCTGCTCATAGAGGTTGGTGGCCTTCTTTATGGCCGACTTGGCGGCGGGCTTCCATTCTAGCTTAGCGGTGGGATCAACGTTCTCGCCGGTGGGCTCGGTTTGGGACTTGCGCATGAGATACTGCGTGCCATCGGTGGGAGCGTGCTGCAGGAAGGCATGGGCAAGGGTCTTGTAGGGTGCGGATTCGGAGCCGTTGGCAGTCGAGTCGTCGCGCCCGACGTCTTCATCAACGTAGATGGACGTCATATTGAAGGTTTACTCTAAAGTGTTGGAGGAGAGTTTGCTGAGAATGTGGGAGTTAGGAGCTGTTATAGGCCGTACATGTGAGTCATGAACTTATCAGGAAGGGTAAAAAAGGAAATAAGAAGCTGCAAAGCAATTATACTTACCAACTGAGAAATATACTCCGTCTGATAAAGGATTATAGCCCGCTCAAGCTCGAAGAAAGCCGTCCGGGAAAAAGTCGCCAAAAGTTGGATGGTTTGAATTGAATTTTGAAAGCGGTTGGAGGGGCGGATAAGAGGGGTCGGTGCCTCAGGTGTTTATCCAGCGCTAACCTATTCCGGATAGCTCTAATTTTACCCCAGACTATACTCCATATGCGGTAGATACGGTATGATAGAGAGAATAAGATATCCATGTACTCAGTACGTTTGCTTAGGTGTTTTGGCTCAATTGGCCAAAGCCTTAGCCAGTTCAACCTGCTGTATTCTAGTCGCAATGGATACATAGTGCAGCTGCAATTATTCCTACAGAGATGACATCTCCCCCGTATTGTTTCTGGCATGTAGACACTGCATATTAGAGATTAGCAAAGTAAACCAATACCATCGTATAATGTCTCAGGCTCAACTCTGATTGAGCTTGGTATACAGTATACAAGTGTCGACCGGGAACTCCGGATGGACATATGCCGGTGGACAGCGATCAACATGAAAACACACCATGTGGCTTTCTGCACGCGCGTTCCTATCTAAATCACGTTATTGGGTAGTAAGGACGATTGTTTCTATCTTCTGATGCAATCAATTAACGAGGCTTAAACATGCCTCGATTTGTCGTGGCTAACTGGGCCATCCTTCAACGGAATGATATTGCTGCGGAAACGAATAGAAAACCTGAGTCACCTTGCTATGACCTGCATGGGATCTAAACCAGTCTGAGATTAATAGACGAGGTCTGGAACATGCTGTTGATACATGCGGTCAACAACAGTCAAGACGACTAGGTGGTCACCGCCGGGAATTGAGCAGAAATAAAGTAGAACGATCCGGTGTGGAAACTTGATCCGGACACAGGGCACAAGGCTTCTCAGACTGTTGAAAATATCGTAAAGTGAGTTGGCGTACGGAGTAGTGTCAGTAGTGGAAAGCGGCTGATTGAAGCGAAGAAGAGATAAACAACGGCGATCCCTCAGTCTCCTGTCGGCCACGTGATGTATGATCAACCCCGGGATTTGAGTGGCGCTGTGAGAGACAGCATGACCGATGTGAGAATACAGAGTGCTTTATACTCTTACATAGTAAGGCTATACATAGCTGTATTCCATGAGAGAATGAAGGATCGTAGAGATACACTGACAGACGCGACGAATCACGTGGATCCACGTGACTGACATCAGATGCCGGAGTCTTCTTCTACAGACGAGGCTTGTAGGGGAATCTGTGGAAGTTAGCCGAATATATAGAGATCTGGCGATAATATGTAATAGCTCACCGTCTACACTGACGTTATGGTGGGATATAGGTTGTGCCCCTGATCCAGCGGGAGGCGCGCCGTGGATCAAGCAACTCTCCTTTTCTCCCTATTTGTGTTCTGCTGTCAGTAGAAAATCAGCATTTTGTTATGATATTCAAGAAAAACAATTATCAGAATAAAAAAGCGTCTAAACCCATAATAATTCTAATCATAATAATTATACAGTGTCTGGGGCTGGCAGGTCATTGGTGATAATATTCCCCCCTTTTTCGCAGTGACCCTCTTGTCTTCTCCATATCCTTCACTCACTCTCTTTTCATCTCCTCTCTTCTCACACTCTCTCCTATTCGATTCCTTTTGGTATTCGTTTCTCCTTCTTGTTTCTTTTCGATTTTCCCTCTTCTTTCTTCTTTCTTCTTTCTTCTTTCTTTCTTTCTTTCTTCTTCTTCTTCTTCTTCTTCATTTTCTTCGTGACCTCCGCCGGGGAATCTTATATTATTCTTATCCCTTTGGCCTAATCAACCACTGCTCTCTCCCTTTGTCTTTTTCCCTCTTTTGATTCTGATTCTTCTTGTATTCTTATCTTGCTACTATCCATTTAATTTACGTGGATCAGGTCCCTCTCTCTCGCTGAACTGGTTGGTGCATCTCATCTCCTTTCGCTTTCTTCACGGTTTCCCCCCCAAATGCACATTCCAATCAGCCTCGGTCCTCCCTTCCAGACACGTCTCATCTAGAAAAATACTCTGGATTCATGTTCCGTACATTTTCTTTCCTTCATTTCTTCTTGAATTTCTTGTCTATCTCATGTCCTTGTGGTGATCTTCCAAGCCTATTATTGATTGTTGACCATTGTTTTCCCGATCTCCGTTGTCCTTTTCTAAACTCCTCCCCTGGCTTTCCCATTCTCTCTCCTTGCCTGCTATCGATGACTTATTGATTCGTTCGTTTCTTTTCACCCTGTTTGCTTTCTTATCCTGCGTTAGAATCGGCATCCTTGACCGGTTCTCCTCCCGTCTCGTCATGCACGCTCCAGATACCTCCTATTTCTCCCATTTAAATGCAGACGCTACTGGTTTCTCCCACGAGGCGTACAGCTCTAATAACAACGCTCCATTTCAGGACCTCACGGACCGCCATTCTCGTCCCGCCAATATTCCTACCTCCAATACCACCTCCACACCGGGTCACTCCACCGCCAATATGGCCACCTCAGGGACCTTCGATATGAACTTCACCCCCCTTCTTCCCTCTCAGCTGCTTCTTGGCAGCCCATTCCAGCCTGGAACCCCCTCCGCCTTTACTTCGCCGCAGTTTACCAACTTTGGTGGTTTCTCTCAGCCCAATGCCCCCGCACATCCTCAGAACCCCCAGAACCAGATCGGAAGTCCGACGCAGGGTACGCAGAATGGTCTATACTCGGGAATGATGCCGGCCGACAGCATTGGTAACCAGCAGTATATGAATGGTCCACAGTCGCCCATTAACGGAAGTATGGGAGGTTTGGGAAATGCCGCCTTTGGTAGTCCCGCGGCATCGGTCACCCCGGGCCTTTTGTCGGGAACGAGCCGAACCGTGTACCTGGGTAACATACCCGCCGAAACGTCCGCTGAAGAAATTCTCAACCACGTCCGCAGCGGACAGATCGAGTCGGTTCGCCTTCTCCCTGATAAGAACTGTGCCTTCATTTCCTTCCTCGACAGCAACTCGGCCACCCACTTCCACTCCGACGCGATCTTGAAGAAACTTGCGATCAAGGGAAATGACATCAAGGTCGGCTGGGGGAAGCCTTCGCAGGTTCCTACATCCGTGGCACTCGCAGTACAGCAGTCTGGCGCATCGCGCAACGTCTACCTTGGTAACCTGCCCGAGGAAATGAGTGAGGATGAGCTGCGGGAGGAGCTGGGCAAGTTCGGTCCCATCGATACCGTAAAGATCGTCAAGGAGAAGGCTATTGGATTCATCCACTTCCTGTCCATTAGTCACGCGATGAAAGCCGTGACCCAGTTGCCCCAGGAAGCCAAGTGGCAGGCTCCTAAGCGGGTCTTTTATGGTAAGGACCGCTGCGCCTACGTGTCCAAGACGCAACAGCAGAACGCCGCCCAGTTCCTGGGGATTGCGCCGGGATATGCGCACATCCTCAACTCTGCTGACCGCGATCTGATCACGAACGCCCTCGCCCAACAGTCCGTTGCGGCGGCCGCCGTCGCTACGACCGCTGGAGGAGTGAACAACCTGGGCAACCGCACCATCTACCTTGGAAACATCCACCCCGAGACCACCATCGAGGAGATCTGTAATGTGGTCCGCGGTGGTCTACTACACCACATTCGTTACATTCCCGACAAGCACATCTGCTTCGTTACCTTCATCGACCCGACCTCCGCCGCCTCCTTCTACGCCCTGAGCAACCTGCAAGGTCTGATGATCCACAACCGTCGGTTGAAGATTGGCTGGGGCAAGCACTCTGGTCCTCTCCCGCCGGCCATCGCCCTGGCTGTCAGCGGTGGTGCCTCGCGTAATGTGTATGTCGGCAACCTGGACGAGACCTGGCCTGAGGACCGCCTCCGCCAGGACTTCTCGGAATATGGAGAGATTGAGCTCGTCAACACGCTTCGGGAGAAGAGCTGTGCTTTTGTCAACTTCACCAACATTGCTAACGCCATAAAAGCCATTGAAGGCATGCGCAACCGTGAAGAGTACCGCCGGTTCAAGATCAACTTTGGCAAGGATCGCTGTGGAAACCCACCACGCCAGACCGGCTCTCAGCCTAACCGCAATGGAGCCGGCATTGACGGTCCGCAATCGCCATCGCCAGCGCTCAACGGCTTCCACCAGAACCTCAGCCAGTCCGGCTCTCAGTCCAGCCCCACGCACCCTGCGCTGTCGCCAGCGCCGGGGTCGACCGGCTCCCAAAATGGACAACGCCACCACCCGTTGCAGACAGTGTCGTCGCCATCCGGGGTCCTGAACGTGGGTGCTAACAACCCGTTGACCATGTACCTGAACCAAATGTCCGCTCAGCAGACACAGGAGCAGGAGAATCGACTGAATGACCCGATGTCCTTGGCAGCTCTGCAATCCCAATCGCAGCACCAACCTCCGACCCCGCAGCCGTTGTACAACGGTTCCAGCCCCGATGAGCTTACCAACGGCAGCAGCATCGAACCCCCGATGCATCAGCACAAGCCGTCCGCCAACGGATACTTGAACGTCTCCACTGGCCCCTCGGGACCCGGTCACCATGCTACTGCAAGCACCAGTAGTCTGAGTGTGCCTCGTGCGCAGCACTCGCGAGCTGTTAGCTTGCCTTCGTTCTCTCAAGAGCCATTTGGTCCCGTGTCCCAACCAGGACACGGCCGTCCAGGTATCTCTCACGGACCGCAAGCTAGCTTCTCCAGCTTTACCTCTGCTTTGGGCGGACTGAACCACTCTGGTTTTGGCCTAGCCATCCAGAACGACAACCACCTTCCCGGCTGGGCTGAAGAAGAGATTGGCGCCAAATAAACGCATTTTTGGTCCGATCTTTTGGCATTCCCTTCTAATCTTTTTGCATGTTTCACTTTATCTCCTTTCATATTTATTTTATTACATGTTCACATCCCTTTGGCTTCTATGTCATCTCAATAATTCCCTTCTTGTATTGGTTCGGTTTGTTGTTTACATTTTGTGCAAAATTTCCCTTCTCAGCTGCCGATTTTTACAAGATTTTAATAATCCCTTTCTATCATCATATTGTATTGCTATCCCTTTTTTGGTATTTTTCTGGTTTTTTCTGTTGTTGTCTTGTACCCTGCTGCTGCTGCTTTTTTTTTTTTTTTTTGTTTTCCAATTTGGCTACGAGAGTGCGATGTCGATTTTTAAGCTGAAACCGGTTCAGCTCGGAACTGTCCTTGAATGCCCTATACTGTCTATTCTATTTTGCATTTGCGATGTCATTTCAGCGGATATAATCCAGAGCATACAGTCACAGAGTTCCTCCTTGCGAGGGTTTATATAGCTGCATAGCTGCGAGAGGTAACTCGTTCACCGTGGGACGAAATTGAGCGTTGGACCATAGAAGCAATGATCATAATCCGCAATTTGTCCTTGTAGTTGTCTTAAGCACACCAGCAGCTTGACCTATTTACCCAATTGTCTGTCCTTTACGATCGTCTAGGGAACATTTCCATAGTACTAAGTCACGTGGTATATAGCGCGCTAAGCCCCTTTGGGATCCGCTTGAAGAAACGTGACAGTTCGCCATCCGGACGGTAGTTCATTCTTCCCCCATTCGCCATTCCATTCGCTCTAGATTTGGGTCTCTTCTATAATATAACCTCCTTACAATGACCCTCCCCCCAGAGCAAATAAACATCAAACGCCGCCGCGAAGAAGAACCCGTGGAAACACTCTGTAAGAACAAAAACCAAAAAACCAAACCCTCCTTGATTCCCAAAAGGGATCACTATACATCTTCATAACCAAATTACCAAAACACCATTATTAATGGTTGAGTATAGATATTCAGTCTGAGTTGCATCAGACCAAACGCCGCTTCACAGACTTCGTTTTCCAACGAGTTACCATCAGTGGCAAAGATGGGTCTCGTGTTGGCGACGACGGCGACGGTAGCCAGGATCCAGGTAGTTCCTCACCGGCTATCCCGCCGCCTGGACGGGTGCTAAAGACACCCAGGTCTGTGAGTAGTTTGAACGTCACGAAGGGACCGGGGAGAAATCCCTTTGCCGGGTTGGGTATTGTGGGCGGAAATGGCGCTGCTGGTGGTACTGGTGGAGCGCCGTTGGTACGGGCTACGTCGCCGGGTGCGGAATTTAGGGAGGAACGGCGTCTTGCGGCGGCGAGGAAGGAGAAGGAGGAGAAGATTAAGAGAGCATTACATTCGTCTGCTCCTGAAGATGCACCCGCGGCTAGTCCTGGGTCCGGGGCTGCGCCTGCACCGGTGAGAGCTGGGTCTGAATCTTTTGCAGCAGCGAGTCGGAGTGGAAGTGGGCGGGCTAGTCCGGCATCTGCTGTTTCTTCGTCTGAAAAGGGGACAGGGAAGACGGGTGTGTCCACGTCAGTACGCCGCTTCCAAATCTCGCGGTCCGTAGATCTCCGTCGCAGTGTCGAGGGGGGCATCCAGAAGCGAAAGGGACAATCAGGAGATACTGTGGCAGTTCTGGTTGAGAAGTTGAGAGGGGACTCGCATTCGCGAAAAGCGTCGATGGTGGTGGACCATTTATCGCAGGCGGGCGATGGTGCGAAGACTGCTGCTGCGGCGGCGATGGAAGAGCCCGCGCGGCCTAGGAAACGGCCGGTCGTGAACCAGGCTGAGAAAAAGTGGAGGGAGGAAAGGAAGAATGCGATTTCCGCTGCGAAACAAAACATCTCGCACGTAATGGATAAAGGCGAGGATGAATCGGAACGACTAGCACAGCAATTCGAACAGATTGCTCTGGAGTTGGATGGAGATGGTGACAGTGCAGTCAAAGATGCCGAGATGAACATAGCACCCGCACCAAAAGCCTATCCAACACAACCAAAACCGTCCCTCAAATACCAACCCCGAACACCAACCAAGCCCCGTCCAACAGAGACTAAAACACCCTCACAACCGTCTTCCGAAAAACAAGCTGGTGAAGCAGTCGAAACCGACTCAGACAGCGACGAAGACTATGTCTACGACGTCTACATCCGCAAACCCCTCCCAGAAGCTGGCCTCTTCTCCAACCCACTCACAGACCTCGAAACCGACCAAGACGCATGGTTCCGCCAGAACGGCATCGACACGACACGCCAAAATATCGGTGTCATTGTCATCACGCAGGAAGACGAGGGGTACTGGGAAAACTTTGTCGAGAGTGATGATGATGAGGAGCAATGGGATGATGAAGATGCGGATTCGAATGGTACTTCATTTATCTTCCAATAATGTCAAGGATGGGAATGCTAACTATACCAGCGGAAAATAACCCTGCAAACGACTACCCCGACGAAGAACTCTCCTGGGACGAGGAGGACGACGACCCATCAGCTGTGTATGGGAGGTATCACCATTACGCAGTTTCTGACGACGAAGAATTTGATTTCGATGGTTCTGCGAGTGAGGGGTATGGCGCGAGTAACAGGAGGTATGGACGGTTTGGGTATACGCAGGAGTACTCGGATGATGAGGATGGCTACTAGGGCATCGTGCACGGGTAATCGGTGATATCTATCTGGCTACCCAGAACAGGGATGCATGCATGTCTCCCGAGTTAATAAGTGGAAGAGCCATCCCGGGTCAGTGAATCTCCTTCCGTGATTGAAAATCTGTGTATCAATACCCCTAGTCAGCATGTGAATGTGATGATCTTAGTTTCCACTACTACATGACCAGCAACGGTCGCCATACGCCAAGCTGACAAAACCTTCAAAAGACGATAATCTAAATCCGCATAGTACGATCTGCAGAAACACTCGTCATTCAGATCCCGGGATATCTACGGCGTTTACTACATGACGAAAGCAAGTTACCTACGGAGTTATTGCACGGGTGCTGTCTGTGTCGAATGTTCTCAGAACATAAAGTTTGGGATCTAGAACTCAGGATATCTTCTCCGGTTGATTTCCGGTTGGCTCTGGGATGACCGTTGTTCTGCATGTATGGGATAGGTGCTTCACAATAGCGGATGATAAGCTTTCTTGTTCTATTGCTGATAATTCACCAGGCATTTATTCTCCCAGTTTTGTTGGCATACTAAAATACCGGTATGGAGTTCTCAATAGCATCAGTCCAATTAGCATATGTTTCAGAATAGACGTGGGAGGATAACACAGAATTGGCAAACAAACTGAGAGGGTCTCATCACAACAAATAGTAGCAACAGTAATAACGATTAATTTAGTGGTTTTGGAATATGTGCAAAAAAAATTGGAAGGGGTTGGGGGGGAAAAAACTCAAAAAAAAAAAAGCTCCCGGCGGGGCTCGAACCCGCAGCCTCAAGATTAGAAGTCTTGCGCGCTACCATTGCGCCACGGGAGCTATTTCTTGAGTAGCTCAAGAAATATAGTATTGAAAGATTTCTTAAAATTAGCAACTGCCATCGTTATAACACTTACATATCCCATAGGCTGAACCCAGGACTTATCATGAAATTGATTGTATCAGATCTCGTCAAGCGTTCTTTCAAAACTTTCCGGCCCTCGAGACCCTTTATTCCATTGCTGACAAATTCCAACAGGGATTCCATGACTCCGTGTGTGCCTTGGCGCTCATCGATAGATTGGAGATATTCGTTCAAACGTCTTCTAGTTAGACAATTCTCAAAAAAAAAGGAAAAAAAAAGGAACCGTGATAGTATATATGCAGAGTGACTTAAGGTTTGTTAGAACATCCTCGTTGTGTATTACACTGGGTTACAGACATCTTGAATCCCTTGAGGAATTGTATATCAACTATTTTCGTCATGCCCTGGGGCCACCACCATGATAATGACATTCGAGCAGAATCCTTCCATATCAAGTTCGCCCTCTTGCGTTCCGTTTCTCTGGCTTGATTAATCTATTCAAGTCGTGAGGGAGGCGTGCAGCCCCTGCTTGAGACAGCTAAAGCTAAAGAAAAGAAAAGTTATGGATTAATGGAGCGAAGACTGTGGCAATGCTGAATGAAGAAGGACAATAGAAAACAAACAGATACAGAGAAAGAGATTGTCCTCTTCGTTTGTTGAAGTTCGGTTTACTTGACCGAGTAACACATTATACCACATTTAACATTTTTATTTGCATAATGGATAATGGGCAACATTGATTTTATAGTATGTAGATTTGTATATAACACTTTTAAACTTGTTATGATTATTCTGGTAACTAAGTATTATATCTGAAAAGCACCACAACGTATTTTGAAATTGGATCCTAGAAAATGTCGCTCTTCTGGAGACTCTTACGATGTTGAGTTAAAGACAATCCATGTAACTAGTATTAAAGGCACGGGTAACTAACTCCCCTTGCATTTTAACCATATTCTATCGAGTTCTTTTGCCCTCATGGTTTCTGGATACTTCCATGGTCAACGGCTTTCGTTGTATATTCCCAGGCTTGATATTTGTTTCAAGATCTTTATAGACACTTGAGAAACTTCTAGTAGACTAGGCATAGAAGCTAAGAACTTCCAACGCATACAACGCCGTTGGAAAGCGCTTTTGATGCCTGCGGCACCAAGGCAGAAATCACATGTATCAGACGCTGGCAAAGTATCGTAATACATGCTTCGCTTCCCTCCACAGATAATAGAACAGAGAAAGCGCAGGTTTATGATAGTGCTGCACTATATTGTCATCAGGTCGTCCTTCAGTGATTGAACATATTTCTTCTTCAGACAATTTCGGTATGCTCCTAGATTGCTCTTTGGGCATTAAACCTGGTTCTTGGGTGTCGTTTCCCAGAGCTGTTAGCTGGAATGTAATGACAGCTCTTCTCGAGTATGTATGCAGAAGAGAGCTATGTACATCGTATATGACAGAACTTAGACAAGAATTCAGCTCCTCTGCTGCAGAAACAGATGCAGAGGCAATAGTTCACTTACTATTTCGGATATAGAGTGGGAGCGGTGCTACAAAGCAAGGTACGTTTAGTATACAAGTACATTATCGGTGTGTCTTCGGGATTTGAAGATTGGCTTTCCAAAGGGTTAGATGGAGATCTACTCTGCATGTACGAGGACACGTATGACCTTTATTTTTATACTCCCGGAACATACCACATAAGCTCCTGTCAACGAAGCCACATATGATATGATTGATATCATATGACATGGCAGGAGTCAAACTCAAAGAGAGACAAGGATCTGGATCCCTAACTTTAACGGCGTCTGTACATGTGAGAATATCCTTACAATCCACTTTCTTCTCTTTATACCCCGGAGTCAATTTTTCGTCTAGGAAGCAAGGTATGGAGGCCGGAGGTAAATGCCCTTTTGGTGTGCCATATTCAGCAAATATTCAAATTTAGGGTATTTTGTTACCATTATATATGGAATCTAGCTTAATCCCCTTCACGAATCTCCACCTCCAACTATACTCCATACTAAGCACATTGACATTGTTTACAATAAGGATATAGCACCGAGTCCGAGTTTATTTGTGTTTCCTTGTAGGATCACAATCGCGTCATATGATTCCCAAGTCACTACCATTCGCTAGCAACCCGTGCGCCAACGGTTACCCACAAGTCAGCCCTTCAAGCAACAACGCGCTTAATACCTATCTATCACATACACACACGCCCACTCAGCGAGATGTTCGCCCCAACAGTTTCTTACGCACAGCCGCCAAGAAAAAGCGTGAAGCATCATTTTTTTTTTTTGGTTTTCTTATCTAATTAGAACCTAACCCCGTTCTTTTCCGGAAAGCAAACATCCCCTCTCTCAACGGTTCCCAGTTCCTTACAGATGCAGAAACAGACACAGACCGACAGACAGACACGATCTAGTTCATGACAGAGTGCCTGCATCCACCGCATACGGCCCAAGCAAAGCAGCGTAGAGCAGCGCAGAGCACAGTAATCCAACCCCTTGCCTCTAAAACGATGATCACGACACTAAAATCTCGTATAACGACCTCCTCGCACTGGAAAATATTCGTACAGGCAATCAAATCCTCTTCTGGGGGTGCATTTCACGTCGTATATGTGATATGTAAGGGCAGAAGGAGAGGCCTGTGATGCTCCCTGGGCATGAATTACAGGTGTGGTAGATGAATTGTTGTTGGCTTAAATGTCGATGTGCAGGGCAATACATGTCGATGTTGACATCTGTATAAATGTGATGGACGGTGTCGGTATTACGGGTGTATACATTTATATCGAAATACAGTATAGCACATTACGGGTATAAATTGATACTTACCGGAATACTCCATACTTCATTGAATTTCATAATACATACTCCGGAGTAGAGAACGGGGAACAACACCTCTTAAGAAAAAGTACGAGTCGCTAATAGCTGACTGAATAAGACAAGGCTCGATACGGACTCTTCACGCCAACTGAATCAATTGACAGGACCAGCCGTGGACCGGCCTGACGGAGATCGCCGACATGAAGAAAATCTCGCCATTCATGAATCATCTCAAGGTAAACAACTGGACAAAGAGAACCAAGCTTGAGGGTGGACCTTCTTGCGGAGTTTACGAGTGTGTACTATGTATTGTACTCCGTAATATCTCTGGAAATTCTGCTTAGGTAGACGTGATATCACCATCAGGAGTATTCGACTATGTATTACGGTGATGCATGCAGATTGAAATAAACCACCAACACCGAACCACCACCCCAACAAGCTATGCGCATTAACCGTCCAATGTCTACGCAGCCGGTCCCGGCACTCTGGATGAGATTGTGATGGTGGTGCATTAGTTTTGAGCCCGGCGACTGACCGCTTGTTTGCTCGTATTGTCGATTCAGGAGTTATCCGGGATATCCCCTTGTTCCGTAGAGCATTCTTAGCATTTCTAAATTGGGAGATTCGGAACATGTCACTAAGACACATACGCACTCTGACAAGTCTGAGAAAAATCCAATCTCGCAGCAAACTGTTAGTCGATCAACGGCCGCCCGCGGCCGGGGCTTGCTGGAGGTCAGTGTTATGTGCCTACTGCAGTTACTAGTAATAATAAGTTGCAATAAGAAATTAAAATTACAGCTAGTGAGGGGTCTTTCATTGGCTTCTATTATTACTCTTCTGACTTTAAAGGAATGGTACTCGCCCCACGTGACGGGGCCAAATCAACAAAGAAAAAAAGAAATTAAGAAAAGTGGTTCGCTGGTCGCTTGCGTTCGATTTCGAAATCTTCCGGTGGACTGCAGAAAGACTCACTTTTCCCCTACCTCCGGACTCGGAGTATGCCTTCGAGAGTCATTACTCTTCCGGGTACGTACGTACATAAGAGGATTTCTGACGACCGAGATGGGCCGAGTCTTTGTTTCCCCATGTCGGATATGAACCGGAAAAGAAAATAACTCGCACTCATCACGGAATATCCGTACTACGGAGTTGTACTTTGTCCACAGTAGTGAAAGATCTGAGATCGACCGATCATCTTGCGTCTTTGTCTTCACTTTCAACTCCAGACCGAGCAGCAAGAACAGTTTTGTGCCGATCGATGTCGCATCTTGCCCCTCAGTAGCGGCCTGGGTGGAAGATGTTGGCAGTTCCAAGAGAGTAACCGAGTACGCGGCAATCAGAATCAAGTCAAGTATTAATCCTTGACGATATGATTGATTCCTGATATCATTGACGCCCAACAACTGCAGGACTTTTTGTTCATTCCGGGTCAATGCTCAGCAGACAACCCACCTCCCCTCTTTCTTTCACTTTCCTTTCGTCAGATGGGTGATGCTGCATGGTGATCTGTTCACCCGTTGACAAGTGACGGATGTGCAATGCTACTCTTGTGGGTTGGGTCTAAAAGACACGTCTGCTGTATATCATCATATCATCATTTATCGTTGGCTGTCAAATGAGGGAATAAAAAAATTCAGTCATAGCACCGTATATTATAGTTTTCCCCTCTCGCTCCCTCCCCAGGATTCTGGATTTGTCATTCCCTGCAAACAAGGGGATTGTACGGAGTAAGCACTCTGCAAGTTGTTATCCATCCGAGCTCGTTCATATGGAGGGGGTCACTCCGTAAAACATCCGACGGTTGACAAGGCGATGTTGATCCTTTTCTTTTTTAAACATTTTTTTTTATCCTGTGGAGTCTGCCGCTTTGCCGCCTCAGGAGGCAGGACCAAAAGGAAGACTTAACTCCTATATCCATAGAGTAGTTACGCACGTACTCGTACCCCGTAAAGAGAACAGTCGCGAGTCTACGGGATCTCCCCGTCCGTTCCGGTAAGGCCGATTATAATATGTGACGGCCTGACAATTAGGTCATTGCTTTTTTACGGGCCGTCTGTCACTTTTTCTTTTTTGGTTTCGCCATCGACTAAGAGCCGGACGGAGAGGGGGGAGTCCGTCGCCGCAGCCTAACTACTAACTGCTAGGCTGTATGCAATGCGGCGCAGGAGTCGGGCCCTCTGGCGGCTATGAATGGAGCTAGGGTGTTAGCCTTCCCATCAATCACACATGAAGATCCCTGCTGTTACAGAGTTTACTGTATCCATACTCTGTAATCAGAAATGCCTGGATAGGCGGGGGCCAGTCAGTCAAGTCGTGAGCCAGAGAGCCTCAAAAATTTATCGACTTGTACCCTCGAATACTTAGCAGTTCTTGTACCTGTACACAGTACGCCAGTCCGAGTATGACAAATGCCGGAATAAACCCACAATCCTAGCTAGCACGTTCCGCGCAAGACCTGGTCGCCACGTTGCCCATAGGGAAAAAAAAAAAGGCTCTCCTTGTTCTTTGAGCTGACCGGGGTTGAGTGGTTGGGCATGGAATTAGAGCTCAGGATATGGGTTGGACACGCGACACGTGACCGAGAGCGGCTGCGGGCCATTCTCGAGTTTCCGTAGTAGTACAAATGATAATAGTACTAGAGATAAAGAAGGCAACTAGGAGGCATCGTCAGGGCCTAATATGGTCAGGCATACCTGTGTGCTTGTGTGTACCCGTACTAATTAGTAATGTCTACTATGTACTAATTGCGCAAGTGCTGTGCCGCAATGCGGCGGTTATTATGTCTCTGTAGACGTAATAATAAGATACAGGAGTCCTCACGCGCAGAACTACTGGATGTGGTACGGCTAATACGGGTGTCCGTATTCTGTACTTGTATTTTGTAATAATCTGATCAGGCAAGTGGGCCAAGTGGGGACAGGCTGTGCAAGACTTGAAAAAATAGTGCAAAGTCTGTCGGATTGACCGTTCCCACCTGACAGTTTAGTCTTCAGATGAAGATTGGGTACTCTGTACGGAGTACAGACTGTGAGAGTACTGATATAGACATATCAATGTAGAGAGCTCCAGATTCTGTTCAATTATAAACGCTATACTATGTAATAACACGTCCAATACCGGATCGGATGTAATCTGTATCTGCATGAGTTGGCAATCCTGCTGAAGCCAGGCGTTAGAGCCTCGATCTTATTGGCCCGAGCGTCCCGACACCACGGTTCGGTTGCCAAGGCTGCTGCAGGCGACGTTCCGCGCCCAATAAGCGCGCTGGTTATCATACAGAGAATACAAGAGTACAGAGTAAGATACATATAGTACAAGGGGAGAAAGGAAAGAGTTATTGAGCATAGCTTATAATAGAATAGGATGAATCTATAGAGTAGATAGGAAGAGAGTTGGTAAAAGTACGGAATTAATCTAGAATCGAATCTCCATGATAGGAGATGGAGCTATTGATTGACATCGGAATTTGTCTGCTCCATCACCCCCAGGAACCCTTTTTTTTAAAAAAAAAAATAAAAATAACAATCTCACAACCTCTAATATTATCCCGTATCATATCTGTAACAAAAAAAAGACCGAGGATCCCCCAATCTGGTCGTGACGGATTCGAACTGGACCCTGTAGAATCATTATAGTTAGTCGACAACGTGACCTGACAAGTTCCTTTGAAAGTGAACTCTCCACTTCTCTTTCTTTCATTCCCATTTTTTGCTCACTCTCTTCGCTTTTCTTTTTTTCCATACTTCCATTCTTGAACAGTGGCAACCCTTACGAATCCTTGCTTCGAGACAGACAGATTGTCCACTTCTGATTCGGTCTATCGGTCTAGGGCTACATCAGACACTCAGTAAACAAGAACCGCCACACGAACCAACCAGCAAATAATCCGGGAAAGGGAAAAAAAAAATAAGAAGGCGCTTCGCTTCCCAAATCCCAACGCCTCGGTTCGCTGCATGGATCCCAGCGTCCTTTCACATATACTCCAGCAGCCTAACTCACTTTGCTGCATGCCACCCTCGGAAACGTTGTTGGGATCGTCGCTGCGATTTGATTGACCAGTTTGATTCGATTTGACTGATTAATTTGATTGTTGTCGTCTTTTATTTTATTTTATTTTCTCTATTGAAATTGGCGCAGGTCAATCCAGCGCTTTAAATCCTGCCCGCCGTCACCTTTTCTTCATCCAGAGTAACATCCTATTTTTCTTCTTTTCTACAACTTTTTTACTACACGCCAATCACATCATTCGACATGGAAGCTCCTTCGTCACGCCAGAGCCGAATGGCTATCAACTCTATCCTCAATCCTTCGGGGTCATCATCGGACTCCGTGTCTTGTACATCACCTGTCTCTCCAGCATACTATGCCTACTCTTCAGAAGGCTACTATCTTCCTCATCGTCATTCACATCATTACCAACGCCAATACCCATACCCACACCCCTATCCGGAGAGCACAAGAGCATCCTTCTCCTCTCAAGTACCGTTCAACTCGACAGAATCCTCTCCTAGCCCCTACTCCAGGGACCGCTACGACTCCGTCTCCAGCAGCTCCAGTCTCACCGCACCAACAACCTCCTCAGTGGCTTCAAGAGCCTCCACCTCCTCCACAGCAACCACAGCATCAACAGGCTTGGAAACAGGCGACCGTCGCCGCCCGCCACGCCCCAAGTACGAAGAAGAAGAAATGTACTTTATCTGGTACCACCGCGTCGACCTTTGCCAGGAGTGGAAGGAGGTCCGCGAGTGCTTCAACCGCCAGTTCCCCAACCGCCAGCGCAGCGGCTTCCAGGGCATCCAGTGCAAGTTCTATCGCTTCATTAGGGATAAGAAGTGTCCTACCTTACGTGAGCAGAGAAGGTTGCGCGATGGGGAGTTTTTGCAGGGACCGTCGAGTCCCCAACATAGCTCGTCTGGGTCAGAGGGTATGGGACCGCCGAAGTTTGGGGTTGTTGAGTGGGTGGGAGTTTGGTATCCGTGGATGAGGGAGAACCAGGAGCAGGTTAGGATGAGGAAGATATCGCACTAATTCTTCTTTTCTCAACCTTTCTTTTGCTTTTGCCCTCCTGTAGAGAGTACAAGGGGGTTCAATTATGACGAGGATTCCATGACCAAGATACCTTTTTGTTCGATTTCATCTTTTTTTACTCTTTCACTTATTAGAATGGACTTTACTTACTACTTTATTATTACTGATAAAGACGATATCTGGGAGATCTTCTGTTTACATTCGGCGAATCCTCGCACAAACCATTCCTTCAATAATCCTGAAGTATCAACCAACAAAACCCAGTAATTACCAGTACCGTACATTGTATACCACAACCCAATATAACACTACGATACAATACAGTACAATACCATAACCCCCACAAGTGGAGATTCTTCACATCCAAATCCAGGTCAAATCCCGAACTCAAATCCCAAATCCCCAAAGCACACACTTGCATATACATATGTGAACAACTACTGAACATTCATACACACACACATACATACATGCATACGCGCAGAGTATGTACATGTAGTCCTTCGAAAAAAACTCTCCTCCTCAAAGGACCGATCAAATTGTATTCCGGTGGAAAATATATCCTGGGTTTACGTCGGATCTTGGGGAGACAACCGTGCACACCGATAGTGACTTGTTCTCACACAGCTCAGAAGTTAGATATATGTGTATGTTTATGAGCCTTCTTTTTGGTTCTTCAATTTTTGGTAGCCATACGAAGCTAAGGGGGGATAACTCCGGAATTCTGGGTAAAGAGTATGGTGTATAGTGTACGAGTACAGGTGTGGCTTTTCTGTAAGGTATGCTGTGTTATGCTATGCCATGTCACGTGCTGATGACACATAGATCGAGATCAAATCTCGGCCTAGACCTTCTCGTTGAGTTGTCATGATTGGCAGATGTATATTTCATTCTCGCTGACGATACGTGTACGAACTTGCATGTAGGTTTAGTTAATATGGCAACGCATAGATATCTGAGCTTAGCTGTTCCATAGAAAAGTTGGTCGACAAGTCTCTTAAGACAGACGGTATCTACTGATGATCTTGTCTTAGAAAAACATCGCATTGAGGGACGAGACTGTGTTGCTCGAAAAGGGTATACGTATTCATATCAAGTCGAAGCGTTTGTATCGTTTGATAGTATTTTGACACGGTTAGCTCAGCCCACCTGCAAGCCCTAAATATTAACAGCGTGTCTTATTATACGGATCTCACTTCCATGTATCATCTGCGGCTCTTCATCGTTTTCTCATGAATCAAGGATTGTCGACAGCAATTGGTATTCCCCAGAATGGTTCCTCAATTCAAAGGCTTGTAAATGTAGTAGACGATCTCATGCTAGCTGCATTGAAGACATTTATACTGATAGTGTTGAAGCTACCCAGGGGGCAAAAAAGCCATTTTCATGGTGGTACAAGGGGGATTTCCAGCTAAGCTTATCCATATCCAAATAATAAGATCCGAATTATTTTTGTATATATTCCAATGGCTGAGCTCTTATTCACCCATGCCAAACCAACACATACGCCGTCATTCTACATACCGTTGACAAATCACTCTTCAACATGACTACAGAGCATACCGAAAGTTAAAATAACTAAATCATGACCACTTTTCTGCACCAAAGACCCGGTATTTCAAATGTATCAATAACAGACCCCACGAACCATCCACCAGCCCGGCCAAGAAGTCACTTCAAGACTCCCTTCGTAAGAAAGGTCGTATCCTGTATACTTCGAAGGATCAATCTGGATCATACGATAATGGAGCTGTTCATCAAACATCAGATCAATAGTGCATGATACAGTATACTCTAGCAGATAAGAACGAAACTTCTTGTTGGAGACATGAGAAATAAGAGTCGAATCATACGCGTATGACATTAACCTTCAAGGCTGGCAGGGTATAATACCAAACATTCCGCTAGAAAAAAAAATTCTAGTCTACCATGTGATTCTTCAACTTTTTCTTTTTTCTTTTTTTTTTTGCAATCGGGATTCTGCAGAGAATAAACTTTGGGTATCGATTAATTACCCACCATACTATTTTTTTTTCTGCACACCGTACGTACCCATATCTATCACAGTTTATGAAGCAATAAAGTGACTTTCAAATAAAATAGAATTCAATAACATCGTTTGTTTATCTTTTGGCCCCGTTTAAATCGTATGACGGTGGTCCACTCGAACCACAGTTCGATATCGAAAATGCTTATCTTAAGTGCCGGTATGGCTGTATTTATGTATGTAATACGATATACTGTACCATAGATACAGTTGATACGATGCACTTGGACCCGTGCAAATACGCATGTATGACTGTGCACAACTCCACATAACCTTCGATCCAACGCCAAATTATTGCATAGCACAGCCTTAACTACGGAGTACGGAGTACAATCCTCCTTGAAGAATTATGTGCTCACGTACAGAGTGCAGAATATACACAGCCTGTACAGAGAAATACTTGTAGGTATGTAGCATTAGCCCTCCTGTATCCTCATATGTACCAGAGCTCGTACTATTATACTATAAGGGGTGCAGTATTCTATACGGAGTACTCCGAAAATAGGGCATCCCTTCTCACCATCGCCAGACGAGATGGCCGACGATTCAAGTGCAGTACGGCGCAGCGCTGTGCATTACACCTCGCCAAAAGTACAGCGTAGTATTTAGCTGCGTCGTGCAGACTACTATGAACTCCCTATATCCCTGCCCCGGGGCATGAGAAGAAGCAATAAGACGGGTGATGGTAATAGAGGTTTGTACTTTTGTCCTTTTTTTGAGCTGAGCCCGGCCCGGTGGGCTAAGGTGAGGCTGAAAGGAAAGAAAACGAGTAGAAAAACAAACAAATACAGAGAAGCTGGCAGGCTGTAACGGTTGATCGTAATTATTAGTTATGTTCATTGCTGACGAAGCCATGCTGATACTTTGTTCTGTCGTAAAGCTGTAGTGGAATTCGGGATTGGGTATCCCATTTCCAGATAAATCTGCAAGGATGATTTCAGGTTGGCAGGGAAAGTTGGTCTGGTGACACTGAAAAGACTGCAGAGACAAACATCTGGATGCATAGAGATCTACGATATTATTCAAGTTCCTTCGAACATCTTAGATACATGATTTGTTTCTGCATTCCACATTGTTCGTGTTCCCCATTCTTATTGAATACGATTGACAATTTGCAAGCTGAAATGAACTAAAAAAAAAAAATATAAGAAACATTGACCAATGATTACCATATGTTCGTTTTCCAGATTCCAACTGCTAGACTGTAGGTGGCAATGGATGACTTTAATCCATATGAAAACCAGAGGCGAGCTCGCAACTGCGCACACGTCAGCTCATCCCAAGAGAAGAAAAAAAAGAAAGTAAAGCCAAGACAAGACTTACGGATCCTTCCCATATTGGATGTTACAGTGCTCCCACTCAGCATCACGAATGAGCATTGCACGGAATTTATTCGCGTCGTCGATGCTGCAGAAACGGAAATTTACAGTACGAGCCTAGATATTTGTCAGTACAGGAAGATCCCCGGAAGATTCTTAGCCACTCACCTCGCCAGGAACGTAGTTGTCTGTGATCTTCTCGATCTTACGGTTGCTGCCGGTGGCAATCTGGTGAAGCTGGTCCATCGTGACCTTCAGGTCAACACCCACAGCGCGGACAACACGAGTAGCACCAATGGAGCGACTCAAGGCTAACTGAGAACTGACGACATTGACCTCCTGGCCGATCTCGACGTAGACATTGCTCTGTCCAAGACCGATACCGTTAGGGTACTTTTCGTAGAACGCCTTGCAGGCTTCATGGTCGCAGAAATAGACATAAGCATTTCCAGACGAATCGATGTTGACCTTCTCGATAGCACCGCCGTGGATCAGAGATAGCACTTTGGTAGGGGTAGCCCAACTAGAAGGCAATCCGGTAAGAATGATGCGTCTCACTTGCGAGGCTGCAAACATCAGCGTCTTCAATCAAACGGGCACTGAGGTTGGAGTGTCTTACGTGGCTTGTCTCGCGGAGCCGGGGTACCCCAAGACTTGAAAGTAATCAGATTCTCGCGATCCTCATCTTCGACAGCGGTGATACTCGGATGAGCACGAGCCGCAGAAACGTATTCTTCTAAGGTCTGTTAGTGATGGTCATAATGAGCATCCACAGTTGACTTACTCGAAGGCTTTCTCTCGTGTGGAACTGCGTTAGTATAGGAAATGTTAGGAGACCTGTTTCTCTCTTTCAGAGCACGAACAGCCGCAAGAAAACCAGCCGTGTTGTTCACGCCAATAGCAATCTTCTCGTTTGGCGCTTCAAGCTCGGGGTCGTTGGCATGATCGGTGGTAGACAAAGATCCGACAGTATCGATGCCATTAGAAGCAGCTGAGAATCCATTTGCAGCAGGCTCCTGCTTCGAAACAGTAACAATGTGCGAGCTCGCAGCGACATTCAGACCCTCATTGATCTTCACTGCTGAAGAAGCCGCGGAAACAAAGCGTTCGGCAGAAGACATGCCTGGGTGACCGATTTCTGCGCGCTTCAGACTCTGAACGGGGGCCATAAGTTGAGGCGCATTGTGAACATCAAGAGATCTCAGGTCTTCTTTCACAGGAGACAGGCTGTCCAGCAAGCTAGTCTGCGATTTAACCACATCTTGGGCAGTACCCGTGAATTCGCCGGTGTCACTCTCAGGGGTACGTCTTAGAGGACGGGCAGCAGCCATGAATGCCGCGGTGTCATCCACATTGGCAGGCTTCTCGGATGAAGACGTAGTAGGGGATTCCTCGATGGAAGGAGGCGCCACGGTCGGCGCAATATAGTCTGCATTGACAGTCTCGAACGGAGTACTGCGAGGTTCCTCAAAATTAGGAGGCTCACTAGACGGTTCAATACTTTGGGCTGAGACCTCAATGCCAAGAGTGAACCCCACAACGGGCTCCTTTTTGGCCTTGGATGGAGATGGGATAAGAAAGTCCTTGGCAGGAGATGCGACAGGAAGTTTAGTAGGATGTTCCGACTCCGCGTTATCGTCCACCACGTCCACGAATTCGGGGGTCTGTTCGACAGCGGTGGTGCCGCTAATGGCAGAGACATTACGTGACTGGTTCAAAGCGCGCACAGCAGCCATGAATCCAGCAGTATCATCCACGCTGAGGACAGTTCCCTGTTCTTTCGAAGGTGCAGCCATACGGATGGCGAGCTGAGGCTTGAAACCGAAGCTGTCAGGTCCACCGTCCTCCCGGGAGCCACGGTCGGCTACAAGCGTTTCCGTCAGCAAAAAGTCCACCATGGAGCAAGAAAGACAGGCCTACCAGTACTGTTTTCTTTTTTCGGAGCAGACACGGAGAACGCGTCTTCGACCACGGGATTACCAACCAAGGAGCTGGAAGGAAAAAGCTCTTCCGCAGCAGAGTTGCCAACGAAGCCGGAGATCTTAGGGCTAGCGGGAGAGAAACCATCCTGGCTACCAGCAACATTACCAGCAAGCGAGCTGGAAGTTGAAGGCACAAATTCAGGCGCAATAGGACTTCCAACAGGAGAGAAAGTTCGTTTCCTACCAGAAACTTCCTTGGGAGCAGGAGTCCATGCGTCGTCCTGGCTACTACCATGGTTACCACTGAGCGAGCTGGACGACGAGGGCATGAACTCAGGGGCATTTGGATCGCCAACAAAAGAAGTAAAGGGTTTAGAACAAGCTTCTTGGTCGCTGGACGCGCCTTGAGCGACTGCAAACGTGGTGGCCTGGCTGTTTTGGTTCCGAGCACGAGCAGCTGCCATGAACCCAGCAGTGTCGTCCACGTCTGCAGGGCGAAACATGGTGATGGGTTTGTTTGGCGAAATATGAGAGGTAGTAGTACTCGAAGAAATATGAGTACCTCTCGAGTAGACCCGAGAAGAAGACGAGGAAGATGGAGATGAAGGCAGAGAATGAGAAGGAAAAAGCTTGGGTTGGGTGGATGAAATTTTGGAGGGAGGAAAGGTGAGAGAAGTGAAGAGAAGAGAGGAAGAGTGGTGTGCAGGACTTTCACCGGGGACAGGGCCTTTTCCCTGTTTTCCACAGTGTCAGTGAGCTTTCACTGTTTTGTGTGTGTGTGTGTGTGTGTGCGCGCGCGCAAGAAAGAGCCGGAAATTGTGCAATAGGTTAATAGAAAAGGGCTCATGGGGAACAGTAATTTGAAAGCTTGTAGAAAAATGGGAAATAAAGACAGCGTACCTTTACCTCTGAATCTTTTTTAGTATCCACCTTCGACGCCCACGTACTATCCTCTAACCTACGAACAGCAGGACCACTGCGCTGCACCACTTGTTTTGGCGCCCAGCGACTATCTTCCAGACGTCTTCCACTGGACACGCGGGTATTAGACCTGTTGGCGTTTGTCTTCGAGACATTCGCACTGGCATTTGCATTCTGGGGAGCCCATCGGCTCGTTTCGAGGCCTCGAGAGCCCCGAGTTGTCGTTTTATCACCAGACTCACCGTTTTCAGATGTTCGAGAAGAGCGATTTGAAGAGAAAAGGGAAGAAAAGACGTCATGAACGACATTGGCCACTCTGAGGCGCCATTCGGACACCTCTGTGGGAATAGGTTGCATACTCGTCATCGCGAGATCTTGAATCTTCGAACTGAATAAGAATTTTGTAGGAAGCGATGAATAGGTAGACAATTGAAATGGAACTTGAAGAAGAGAGAAGGGAAAGATGGGAGGAAGGAAGGAAGAAAGAAAGCAGAGTAGTAAGCCTAAGAGAGTCATGTCATAGTATGCAAACAAAGTGAATGTGATGGCGTATGTTTGCAAGTGAAAAGATGTAGATTGTGGCTTTGATCATCAGACAATAGCAAACAGACCGTGGCATTTCTGGCTTTCAGCCAAATGGATTTCGTTTATCTCGAAATGCTCCCACAACATCTACCATAGCGAGACATAAGGCTAGGAGAGAACGCAAGCAGGATATTGGCAGAGAGCCAGCTTTCTATTTATAAAGATCAGATGGCATGCATATTCCGAGTATTTATTAATTCCAAAATATCCATAAGAGAAAAAAGAAAAAGGAACCAGGTAAGTCAAAGATACCCAAATTCCAGTACGAACCAAATCGTTCCCAACAAGACGCTAATTCATCATGGAGGAACAGGAATATTTTCCCATCCTTTCTGGCCCTCTTCGCGATGCTCGACAATGACTTGAAGTCCACGACGTCCGCAGAACCCGTCGTTGCCGGCGATCCGTTCAACTGTTTGGAATGTCCCTTCTCCGTTACCCACGGGGTCAGGAACCCATACGGTTTCTTCGGCCGCTTGGCCAAAAATTTCTGCCCGGCGAGGGTTGAACCAAGGAAGACCGACAAGGTGATTCCCAATGTTGTGGATGAAAGCATAAAGTTTCTCGAACCGACGAGTGGTCCCGAGCCAAGATAAAGTGTAACTGTCATAGGCAACCCGAACGTACGGATTCATGTAGATGCCAGTATCTGTGAGGTCATCAACATTTGATGGAGGGTCTTGTAGATCGGCGTGGATGAGACAGCACTCTGAGGCTTCCCAGAACACGTCACGAGATGCACGGAAGCGAACTGGCGATATCTCGCTCTCTTCCCTTAATTGCAACTCTTGGGTCGAATTTCTCTTCTCCCAGTAACGGTCTCCAATTGGTTCCTTTGCGCCATACTGGAAAAATCTAGCATCAAAGGCGACCATTCCTCCCCAGCAGCTGCGTACCCGCACAGCATCCCTTCCCGCCAAAACATCATTTCGACTATCACCATTTCCGGCAGTCGAAAACCATGGGAAAAAGGGAAGACCCATACTATGCCCCTGTAGATCCCGAGTAGCATAAGTGTCGTAGAACTTGAAGGGGTTGATGAAATCCACGGAACAAGCAGCCCGGTAATGAGCAACCCCATCCTCTCCCGCATTAGTCGAAAATAAAAGCTGCAGAGCATCAAGCGGGTTGAAAAGCACATCATTTACATAAAGTAACTTATTATACCGTTTCTCTGGATTGTCGTCCAAAGGTCGTAAAGCTCGGTTCCGGACCTCAGCCAGATATTCAATACGCTTAACCCGGTGCGATCCACCAGGGACCGTCACCGTTGGGAGACCCTGCAAGTCCATGTGTTCCTCGAACACGATAGATTTGTCGCATGGGACCTGTGCCTCCCACTCGCGCAGCGCGCGCTCTCCTTCCGCCCCACTGTCATTTTCGTAGATGCTTAAAAACACATTCTCCGGTCCTAGTAGGTCGACTAACTGCAAAATCTCAGCGCCCCATTGTCCCCGCGCAAGCTCCCCGCTCGGATCGTATAAGCTCGCCGCAATGAAGACCTTCTCGTTGTGAGGGTTGCCCCTGCCCGGTGTGGTCGATTGCTGTACAGCGTTTCGGAGGGATTTGTAATGCGACGGCGGCCGGGTGTAAGAAGGCCGAAATATTGAAGTCAGAACCACGAGTGCGAGTATTATACCGGCAACAACATGGAGATAGAAGCACGATCTGCGGAACAGAAGACGTCGATAACAGCCGACTGGTCGCTTCGAAGCGGACAGGAACGGTCGCGAAGGTCTCAGGCGGCGGTATCCGGAGTACGTAGAAGATAGCAATCGGGATAGGAATGGCCACCTATGCGAAAGCGAAAGGAGTCTGGATTTTGGGGGGGCTTGCGATTCGAAATCGGCCTCATCGAGATTGAACGTCCCCTGAGAGTCGAGAGAAGACCGGGTGCCAAGCTCATACTCATCTGGGTGAAGGAGACGAACAGACATGACGAGAAACGTCGCTACTGGCAAATAAGAACATTCGGCCGGTATGAGACAAATAAGAGATATTATTATCTTTTTACAGATATGAATCGATCAAAACCTCTTGAATAGCAAGATAACTCCGCACAGGCATATTTTCACCGCCTTCAACGAAGATGCATAGTAGTACATAGTAGTAAATAACAGGGTTAATGGATAGTCATACTTCAATAGTTGAAACAGATGGTCTCTCTAGAGAAAAGTCCAGATGATCATTAGCTCCTTGTCTATAATGAGATTCAGATTCATGTCCTGGAGCCGCAAGCTCATTTGTGCGGGCATTGAAACCTGTGCTTGAAAAGAGCAATAGGGAGTACTCTTATGTAAAGGAGTGATAGGCATACTCGATGTAGCTTCTGTCTTGTTAGCTGTTAAATGAGATAATGAGGGATCTACTACTTACGCGCGTGAAAGGGTGCGAGTAAAACTCAAATCGCCTTTTCGAGTATGGGGTCAAATTCCGTATGCACAAACCCAAGTTTAAAGCAACCATAGCTTTATTATTGTGATCAAATATCAGGCTCCGATGACTTAGCACCTATAGGAGCACGCTGATTATCTCCGGATCAAATTGTTCTCTCCAAAGCACCACTGGTGGAAGGCTTCTACCGGCAGTAACGTCAATCCAAGAAACCGGAAGAGTTCAGCATCATTTTCAAGTATACTACCGACGTGTTCAAATGTGGCGATGTATTGTTTGAGGCTATGACGATGAGTCTAGACAAATGATGAGCAGCCAATTGAGAATCTTAAAAGCAAACGGAGGGTATACCTGGAAAATGAAATGAGAACCGCACTAACAGTTACTGGGTGCCCAGCTGTAATCGTAAAGATGTAATTTCGGATCCGTCCACCCACAGTAAAGTTGTGACCGTGATGATATCTGCTGACTGCATCCTCAAATTATTGTCTATTGTAAAACAGGCCGACTCCATGTACGCTTTGGTGCCCAGGGGCTGTTAGAGACACTTATAGTTTCGGACGCAGAATTGCCGGTGATGCCCATCCAGAGTAGTCTGGAGAGCCAAGTACTGCTTTCCCGTACGAGCTAAACAAGCAGAAACGTGGGTCCGCTGGCCAACCACGGCGATTTGTGATCACAGAATTCCACAGGCGGCTGTCAACATAGGTCATCTGTATATCGTCGATGATCAAGATATATCATTATCCTGATGTGCTTGGACCTGAGTGTAGCCGGATTTGTGACATTCTTGTATGAGAAAACTTTCCGCCGAAATGTTACCAACCCTCCAGCTAGGGATATCTACAACTCTCTGTCTTCCCATAAGGCAGCTCTCGAGCGGTATGGTCAATGTTGTCTTGTCGGAAACTCGTGTACCTTGTACATGGATGACACCATGTTCGTCAATCATCTGTGGGCCTTCACAGTTTCAGTACGAGGGCATATGCATCTATGGATAGAGTGTCCCTCAGGATAATGTGAGGCGACGGGATAACTCGTCGGGAAATCACAGATTGAGCTGGGACCTAAGCGAAGAAATCTATGTCAGTTGCAAGATGTCGGTGTAGAGCAAAGGATTAGGATTACCAGAGGGAAGTCCTCATGTTCTGATAGATGTTGACAGCCTGAGCATAGTGCATTCATGTCGATTGAAGAAGCTGACAGGAAGACATATATTTCTGCTTCGCAAGTGCATCTAAACCACCCTATTGAGAGAAGACATGACCCAGATGTTGACAGTTGTTTCTTTCTCGTTTTCAAGTTTCAATGCCGAGATAGTCATCTCGGCTATTATAACAGAAACACGGATGTTGGAAGAGATTAACATTACATGCTGCCTGGTAAGCCAAAATTTCTCCTTGTGGGACTCAAAAACTTGGAGCAAACTTAACCGTTCATATAGTTCGGAATGTGCATTGTCACCGTTCAGTAAGATATACCCCGGCCTATATGTCCTCCGTAAAGTAGGCCCGGTTTTCCTTGTTTCCTCTTAAAATATAGTATTGCGTTGTGGCGTGATTAATATGGAAACCAAAAGCATATTTGCCAATTAGGCTTAAAGTCCGTGGCTGGCATCTTGCCCACGTCTCGTTTCACCGAGAGCTTTAATGTACCCATCATCTGTCACAATGATTTCTATAATCCTTCAGTATAATCCGTTTAGTTCTCATCACCCACTAGCAGCAGACATATGGCCCAAGCGGGTTCAACGGCAAACCACGGAAGGAGGGAACCAAACTGGTCAACGGCAAGCCGCATCTCAGCTCCTTCAAAAAACCGATTCGCAGACCGGAGTCTGTTTCCCGTGTTGACATAGGGGCGCGCTGCGACGCTGGAAACGGCCAGGGAACCGGGGGTTAGCAGCATATGACTGTATATTGTGGAGGGGGCCCAAAGATCACTTGTATCTTGGGGGATCTGGGATACACTTGTCAGCCGGGAGTATGCTGTATGAGTTTTATGGAACACGCCTCCCAAGGGAACGTCAGACCGAGAATTTTCCTAGCTAGGGTGAACTCTAAGGTAAATTCACGAGGTTAATGCCATCGAACCCTATCGTACCTTCCCGAACCTCGAGATAACAAGTGATGGAGCTGCCGGAGTACATCCATTTGGGTGATGCTATTAACCCGTAACATCTACGGAGCACCGTATCAGCACAGCTTCTTTTCTCGAGGGCTAGCTGGCCTCATTCCAATACAATCAAGTACAAATATTGACAGGTGATGTACATTTAGTGGATCCTTTGCTCATTACCATTCAGGTAGCCCCCGTAATCTGAATGGCGATGAGTTGTTGTATGCCCATGTCCAATTAATGTGCCAAAGTACGTACGCAGGACTGCCCAACGCACATGACATATGCACTGTGGAAAAGGCCTCACTCGGCTAAATCTATAACCAAGTGCTTGAAGTTGACATCCAAATTACCTCGCTCATTGGACGGCCTTGCTCAATAGACACCAACCCAACCACCCTGTGCCTTATCTACCCCCTAAAGTGCCCTGTTTCTCTGCACGCTTTTCACTCTATTTTCTAACCGGACATTCCATGCAGCTGCATCTGGTCCTAAGTAGTAACCAGCTCGGAGTAAATACAAATTTCGCAACCAGACAGAAATATCAGAAATCATATTATAACCCCATGTGCAGTACTCCGTGCGGCCATTGCGTGGTCATTTGATGCAGGAATATAAGTGGACAACTGCAAAGGTGATAATAATTCCGCTTGTTGCTATTAGCCCAGCGGCTCTCGCGTTTCAACTGGAGCCAAAAAAAAAGAAAAGAAAAAAGAAAAAAGGCTAGCGCGATAGATGAAGAAAAGTGTAGATCGGAGTGGAGGTCGGCCTTGCGCTGTAGCGGTTGTACCCGAGAGGAAAGACCGGAGACTGAAATGTGTGTTCTGCATGAACTACTGCGAAAAAAAATACATCGAACATGTGTCCTTGGACAGGGTATTCTGCATACCTGATTCTATATTTCAGTGCAGAGTACTACCTATCGCTGTCCTGGCAAGTACTTGTACATTATGTAATTTTTTTTTAGGTCGGTAAAGCCTGATCTTATCTGATTTTCTGCCGTGATTTTATCCGGGTTCGCCACTACCGCCGCTGCTCCGCCTATGACTACATCCACCACCAAATCAAACTCTCTCACACGCACCTGCATTCAGTCGCACACACACGCATATCGTTCCCGGGGATATTCAGCTGCTTCAATTAGTTCATATGGAAACGTGTATCGAGTCGAGGTTTTGTTGTACCACACGTTTCGAATCCCCCGGTTTAAATGCACACCCGTGGTCGACGGAACACCCCGCATGCCTACCGAAAGCTTTTGCGATCAACTACCACCGCATACCTTTTCCTCTGATTACCGAAATAATCCTTCACAGATCCTTCTACTGAATCAGCCCCGATTCTCTGGCGCACTGGGACACATATCGGTGTCCACACTGCCACACTGAGCCTCGGGCGTCAAGTCCATAGGCCAGTGATCATCCGTTGGCTCTAGTGCCGGACAATCCCACGTCGACGTGCAGGAGCCTGGTCATTGACTCTTATGGTCCATATTGGGTGAATGCGGTCATTCGTCTCATGCCATCCCTTGCACATCCACATCAGATCTATCCACCAATACAACCAAGCACCGCAGAAGTATATCGCTGCTCGTTTCCGCTGATGGAGGGGAAAGCCCGATAGCCCGCTCCTGATTTTTCCTTTTCCCTTCATTCCTAGTGTCTCGCCTTGTCTTATATTGCTTTTTCTGCCTGTTGATCGCACCTGCTTGAGTGGCTTTTGACTGGGACGGGTCACAAATAACGTGACGACTATTACGCAGTACGGAACACTAGCTTATATAGCTATCCTTGCTCGTCCCCTGCACTTCCGCTGAGCCCAGATCCGGCTTCATTGCTATTTCGTTCGATGCGTTCATAAACCCCTGTCGCCGCTTAAGTACTCGTACGCACTTCATTCGAGAGCAGTACCATTATACGCCCCTAGCTTTTTTTTTATTGCAATATACACCCTTTGCGGTTTCCGATACATGGACCCCATTACTCGCAGAGCAATCTGTCCAACCCTCCCACTGACGTTTCGGATCAAAACGCAATGCCCCATATCGATACCCGATCCGGACCTTCCTATGGCACACTCGATAACATGGAGCAACAACACAACGACGAGGAGGGAGATAGACTTCTTTATGGCGAAAGTGGATTTTTGAATGAAACAAATAGTGACGATTCCTCCGTGGATGATGTTCAAGAAGGTGTTCGAAAGATTGAGGCCATCAACATGACATGGACCTCTCGGACTTTGGTTGTAGCTTATATCAGGTTCGTGCGTGAATCCTTGTCGTTTGTAATGCTTGTTCTGACGCCCAGCTTCAAGTATCTTTCTTATGGCGTTTTGCACGTCCCTGGAAAGCCAAACCCTCATGTCATTATCGGCATATGCGACCAGTGCATTTAGCAAACATTCGTTGATCTCGACGGTTCTTGTGGTCCAGAATGTGGTCAATGGTAAGCATCTGCTTGGTCTTGTTTGGCTTGCGCGGCACTGATTATTTTCTTAGCTGTGATCAAGCCTCCCATGGCCAAAGTGGCCGACGTTTTCGGTCGCTTTGAAGCGTTCTGTTTGAGTATCCTAATTTATGTTCTCGGATATATTCAGATGGCCGCATCGAATAATGTGCAAGCCTATGCATCAGCACAGATCTTCTATTCCGCCGGCTCGACCGGATTGCAGATCTTGCAGCAAGTGTTCATCGCAGACAGCAGCAGTCTTTTGAATCGTGCGCTATTAGCCCTCCTGCCCGAGCTCCCCTTTCTCGTTACCGTCTGGATAGGCCCAACGATCGCAGACGCCGTCCTTCGGCACACATCGTGGCGTTGGGGTTATGGAATGTGGTCGATTATTCTGCCCGCCTCTTTTCTTCCCTTGGCTCTTTCGCTCCTGCTGAACCAACGAAAGGCTCGGAGACTGAACCTCATCAAGCCTAGATCGACCCGACGACGCGGCATCCTTAGTGTGATCCGACGCACGTGGTATGACCTGGACATGTTTGGCTTGATCCTCTTGTCCTCCGCCGTTACCTTGATCCTGGTACCTTTGACACTTGCCGCCAATGCCCAAGATGGTTGGAGGAACAAAAATATCATTGCCATGGTCGCAGTGGGTCTTGTGTGTCTGGTTATCCTGCCGCTGTGGGAAACTTCGAAGAGATTTGCACCGAAACCTCTTTTGTCACTACATCTTCTCAAACAGCGAACTGCTGTCGCAGGCTGCGTATTAGCCTTTTTCTATTTCAGTATGTCATCATCATTATCGTGGGGTCTTACACTCTTGCTAATTGGCTATCAGTGGCTTTCTTCTTCTCCGTCCAGCCGTATCTTTACTCTTACCTCCAAGTTGTTCAGGGATATGATGTCTCCACTGCGGGCCGTGTGACCCAGACATTTGCATTCACGTCAACCATTGCAGCATTTACAGTCTCCATCCTCATCAAATACACGCGACGGTACCGAAAATTCGTTACCATAGGGTGTGTCATTTACATCGTCGGACTGCTGTTAATGTTGCTGTATCGACGAGAGGGCAGCTCGCAAGTGCAGATTCTTGGAACCCAAATAATTGTGGGTATTGGAGGTGGACTTCTCAATGTACCCGTCCAACTGGGAGTCCAGGCATCCGCAAGTCACCAGGAAGTCGCCGCTGCTACAGCCATGTTTCTTACCTCGATGGAGATGGGAGGTGCGGTAGGCGCTGCGATCTCCGGGGCTGTCTGGACACATAGCATTCCACGCAAGCTGCTTGTATACCTTCCCGAGGACACCAGAGGAGAGGCGGAAGAGATTTTTGGGAAGCTGACCAAAGCTCTGTCATATCCATTTGGATCTCCGACTCGGATTGCCATCAATCGGGCTTATCAGGAGACCATGAACAAACTATTGGTGTTGGCGGTTATCGCTTCTATTCCTTTGATTCCGCTGAGCCTTCTCATGGTTAACTATAGGTTGGATAAGGTGAGATACCCGCTCATGGCTTTTTTCCTCATTGTACAGGACTAACCATCTTCACCAGACAAGTGCTCATGAACCCGGTGCCGAGCCCATACCTATATCCGCTGAGGAAGTATCTGATGAAGATCGGCATTCGAAGCGAACTTAGCGATGTAGCGATTTGACTTGGCAGTTATACAACCAGGCTGTTTCGTCATGGATTATGGCGATCGAGCCATACCTACAATTCATATAGAAACACAGACTTTGCATTCCTCATGCATTCCTCGTGACAACAGGGATCATATGAAGGGGAAAAAGCCAACAGCCGGCCCGTGCTGGCGCGGGACTGGACACGTGGGCAGCACAAGCGTGTTATTATTCTTCTTTCTATTTTTTTTTACGCTTTTGGTTATTCTTAATGATTACGACGAACAGGGCCGGGATGGACAACGGAACAACTGAGTGGCATGATACAGTTCCGTCGCGCCATTGGAATTCTTGAGATATATACCCAGGTACCTTGATGAGGTTACGTTACGTTTGCATGTCGCATGAACTTGAATTGTATATAGATTGATTATTATAGACCATGTAGCTTTCGCTGTAGTGGTACTAGGTCAGCTGAATAAGTGAATTTTGACCTGTGAATAATTTATACCAGTGAACGATGTAATGTAGGAAAGTAAAGTGACCAGATAACTCTCATATGTAGGTTCATGCACCGATGAGGTGTTAGAGATGCATACATACCGGATTCTCCGTGGGATTCCCCGGGAATTGGGACAGAGCAAGACCATGGGGATCCAGATTGACGTTGCATGCAGAAATGCATTGAGGAATGATGATCCAGCCGATAAGATGCCTTGTATGTACAATAAAACAGGGAAGAAAATGGAATGCATCTCGAGTATCTGAGAGCTTAATATTCTCCCCATGGCACTATTGATTGTATTGACTGGTATTCTCCTCTCCGGCGGCTGGCGGAGGGGTACCCCATAATGATAATTGCCCCTCTTTTTCTCCATCTTGGGCAGAAAAGCGACAAGCCGCGGTTGTCGTCAGTGGTATTGATAGAGAGTAACCAAAGGATGCAGCCAGAGGAGGTATTTTAAACAGTTCATATGGCCAGTCGATATTGTTATTGCTGTTACTACTCTGTCCACCATAGCAAACATCGGCTGTGGTCGAATTTCTGTTCTATTTCGCTGATCTTCTATCGCATTTCTTTTCCCGTTCCCATTTCCCTCTTTTCTTTTCATATTCTTTACTCTATACTCGTATCTCATAATTACTCTGTCTTTGTTAATCTTTGTTAACGTGACAGTTCTTTATCTTGTCCATTTTTGGTCTTGCTGCCCAGGGCCCCATATAAATTATTCACCGCATTCTAGACCACCGGGTGTGGCTCCTGACTGGGCGGAGAGACGGATTCACGGCCGTCTTCACCACCAACACCATTACATTACTGCTTGCTGCTGCTACTGCTGCTGCTGCTAACCACCACCACACCACACCACATCGCGTCTCCAACCTCTCTCTTCTTGAGATTCTCTTCCCATCCTCTCATCCTACCCCTATCCTATTCTATATTATTCCTTCCTATTACTCCATTCTAACTCCATCCTAATCCCTCCTCCGGTCAACGCGCTGTCCCTCCACCAATACTCCTTTTTCTCTCCCTCTCCCACGACTACTGCCCGTCCTTCTTTCGGACTTCTTTGCTGGTCCTGAGTCCGAGGTCGATCTCCTATTCCGTCTCCAACTGTTAGAAGCTTGTTTTCTTTCTTTCCCTTTTTTTCCCTTAATTTTATTTCCTCTTCTTCCTTTCTACGGTTGAATTTACCTTTTCTCCTACTCTTTTCGTCCTATAATCTAACGCCATTGCAATATGGTTGTCGCTACCATCAAGTACGTCTTCCCTTATTTCCTCTTATTCTATTGAGCTCTTTTCAAGCGGGTTGAGCTTGAATCAATCGCTTTTATGTCATTTCTGCGTTGATTGATCGGAGCCTTAGCTAACCAAGCTCCCTCTGCAGGTGTGTCGTGGTTGGAGACGGTGCTGTGGGAAAGACATGTCTGCTCATCTCGTACACAACAAACAAATTCCCTTCTGAATATGTTCCCACTGTCTTCGACAACTACGCGGTTACTGTCATGTAAGTCGGATCGGCATCTTGTCTCAGCCTTTTGGTGGTCTGGCAGCTTGGAAAACACGCGTCGCTGGAGTTGAACGGACAAAAGAACACCTGGACTGACTCGAGCTTCTTTCACGAACTTTCAGGATCGGTGATGAGCCCTACACCTTGGGTCTGTTTGATACCGCCGGACAGGAGGATTACGATCGTCTTCGCCCTCTATCGTACCCCCAGACCGATGTCTTCCTAGTCTGCTTCTCCGTCACCTCCCCCGCGTCCTTCGAGAACGTCCGCGAGAAATGGTTCCCCGAAGTTCACCACCACTGCCCTGGTGTTCCCTGTTTAATCGTCGGTACCCAGGCCGATTTGCGCGACGATCCTAGTGTCCGCGAGAAGCTCTCCCGTCAAAAGATGGCGCCCATTCGCAAGGAGGACGGTGATCGTATGGCCAAGGATCTGGGTGCTGTCAAGTATGTCGAGTGCTCCGCTTTGACCCAATACAAGCTCAAGGACGTTTTCGACGAGGTATTTTCCGACCATGTTTATATATCTGGAGAACAACTGGACGATGGCTGACGGATCTAGGCTATCGTCGCCGCTCTTGAACCTGCCCCGAAGAAGAGGTCAAAGTGCGTCCTGCTGTAGCCGATTCATTGTTATCTAAACAACCAAAAAAAAAAAAAAAAAACCGTCTCTTTGCAGATGCTCAGGTTGGTTTTCTAAATTGGTCCTACGTCAATCGCTGGACATGTCTGTTGACACTTTGCTCTATCAAACAGACACGTCGGAACGATTTTTTTTTATTTTCATTTATTTTTTTAACCCGTTTGTTCTGCTTTTCTTTGGGAGGAATGTCGATTGAAACAAGCTCGATTTAGAACGCCGTACGGAGTCAGGGATCTTTCTTTTTTCTGTCTTGCCTCAGTTTTCGATGAATTATCGGTCTACGCCTTTTTGCCATGGCGGCCATGGCTTGCCATCTCGTGTCTTTTTTTCTTCTTTCGAAGTCGGATATCTTGAAATGATTGCCTATATTCAGCAACTTCCTTTTTCCTGCTTTCTTTTACTCCCCATCTTACCACGTCCTAGATTCCATTGGTTCCGTTCACACCGTCATTTCTCCCCCTTCCGTCTTCCCCTCCCCCTTGAAGATTCTGCTGTCGCACGCCGGTGCTTGAATCGACGATCCCCCGATCCCCGGCCGACGTGTTCCCTTTTTCCATAATTTCCTTCTTATCCGGACTTACCGCTACGGATCATCCTACGTTCACTACTCTACCTCTTGTCCGGTCCAATGTTATATCCGACGGTTTCGGCTGTTGTTTCGATTCCCTCCCTTGTCGTTCATTTCTCAAGGATTCCCCGTGTTCCGTTCGTTAGCTCATCGTTTCAATCGGCGTTGGAAGTCAGGGCGTCTTGTTTTGGCTGATTGAATTTTTACTTTTTCTCTAATCTTCTGTGACATTTACTGTGATGTTGTGAATTATTTCCGCCTGTCTACCTGTCTACCCAGATTGCTCGCTCGACATTTTTTTCAATTTATGAAGCCTGTTTCTTTTTATGATTTTAGTGGCGACATACTGGAATTAGAAATCGACTCAATGAGGCCAGTGGTATTGACTTTGCTGTGGACAGCTTCCGTAACTGCAAGGGACTTGCCAGTAATCTACGGAGTATGATTGTGTCGCAAGAGATGGTGAGACGTTGAAGCGTCACAGGTTTTCATGATTCGTTAAGCTATTGGCATGACAGGTACGGTACAATCAGAGCTCGTCCTTATCGGTAGCTTGGTGGACGGATTCCGCGACATCCTCTTTCCGTCCATACCAACCGCCAACATCCCCCGCACCAGCCTTGACGAGAGTCGTAATAATCTCAAACGCAACCTGAGCAGCAGCCAAAGCAGTGGTCTCCCCCTTGTTATCATAGCTAGGCGACACCTCGACGATATCAGCGCCGACGATATTCAACTTCTCAATACCGCGCAGAATGCGAATCATCTCCCGTGTCGTCCAACCACCAGGCTCAGGCGTACCGGTGCCAGGAGCAGTACTCGGATCCAAGACATCGATGTCAACAGACAAATAAACAGGCTGCTCGGGGTCAAGCCCAATCCGATCAACAATGCGGTTCACAATGCCCATCGGTCCACCCAACTCATCGATATCATCGGCATGAATGCGCAGGAAACCCTGCTCCGGACCGGGATTCGTGTAATCGCTATCATCGATACCGGTCAACCGCGTGCGCAGGCCGGCATGCGCAGATGTCGAGTTGCAAGTAAGACCCTCGCGACTAGCCTTGTGGAAAAAGCTCCCGTGGTTGAATCCCGATTGCTCGGACACCCAATACGCAGAGTACCGCGCGGGGTTCCACGTATCCAAGTGCGCATCGAAATGCAGCACCGTGATGGGTTTCTGGTAGATCTGGTACAGTGCACGTAGGGCCGGAAGCGCAACGCTATGGTCGCCACCCAGCGTCACGAGCTTGGTTTTTCCGGCGGAAATACCCTTCACCTTACTAGATGAGGAGGAGGTGATGGCAGGTCGCGAGCCGAGCTCAAGGAACGCATCGTACATCTGGCGCTCTGCGACGCCGTTGTCGAAGGGCATGATTGGGATGTCGCCGCAGTCTTTGATGGTCGCCCATGAGTTGTAAGGGTTAATTCCTGCTCGCGTGTTGAAGGATGTACCGGCCATTTGGCGTGCGCTGGCGGCGCGGATGGCGCGGGGGCCGAAGCGGGCGCCTTTGCATTGTCAGCCCTGCATTCAGCATACAATTTGTGTAGAAAAGGGGGGAAGGGACATACCAGGTCTATAGCTAACAGCGGTATCAAATGGTGCGCCGATAACAGCGATGTCGTAACGCTCGTCGGGCTCGATTAGGCATTTCACGGGCTTGAGGTGGGCAAAGCTGGAGATGCCGGTGAAGGACCACTGCGTTTATTAGCCCCGTACATGAGTAATGGTTGTAGATGAAGAATGGGTGATTGGGATACCTCTTGATCCCACTTCTTGAGGAGCTCCTCACGCACGTGCGGGGGAGCTACCTCATCATGGTCATGATGGGCGTGCGATAAGGCTGAGCTCGATAGAGCTAGCAACGTAACAAGAGACTTCAACATTATCGCTTACAATTGAAAGTATTCGCGAGAAGCAGAAGAAAAGATATGAAGATAAAGAAGGTGGAAGACCTTGAATAAATACTCGGAAGCGTAACCCTCTATCTCAATTACTATCTCCGTCTACTCCGCAGACCACACACACTTTTATCAATCCATCTCCACGAACTTCCCAAAAAGCAGAACAGCAAGAGATCCCTTTTTCTTCAGCCCCGCCGGGATCGAGCCGAGACGTGTCGCAGTTGGACAATTGAGAGACCGTGGTTCGGCCGGCTGATTAGATACAGAAGGTAAAGAGTGAGGAAAAAAAAAAGTGGGTGTGACGTCGTCCAGAGTTTCCCCTTTGGGATGGACATCACTGACTGTACAGTACTTCTACTTATAACTGCTACATAGGGTATAGTATGTTTTCTGTCCTAACTGTTTTGCAATTGCATTGAGATCAGGGTCTTATTCTATTGATTGATAGGCAGTGTTACCGTGACGAGTATGCGCCGTGTCGTCGTGACGGGCTTAGGTGCCGTGACGCCGCTGGGCGTCGGTATGTATATCCATTTTCATTTTCTTCGACTCGATTCTACATTAATCATTCGATTGTATACCTTCTCCACTGCCCAGAAGGGAAGGTCCTTCTGGCTATACACACATGCACATACACATGCATATGATCTCGGTATCACTCACTAATCGACGACAGGAACCCGCCACACCTGGTCCCGCCTCCTAGATAACCATTGCGGCATCGTCAACGTCCGCAATCGAGATCCCCGATTTGCAGATTTGCCATGCCAGGTTGCTGCTGTTGTGCCGTCGGGGAGTCGGAAGGAGGGTGGATGGTTGGCAGGTGAATGGGTGAATCGGGATGTAAGCATTTCCCTTCTATCTTGAATTATTTGGATTGATGCGGAATACTGATGTTGAAGTTATAGGAGGGAAGAAAAATGGCCCAGTTCGCGCAATATGCTATGGCTGCTACCGAGGAGGCGGTGGAGGATGCTGGGTGGAGGCCTGGGACGGGGGATGTTGAGGAGAGGGAGATGACAGTACGTCTTCTTTTCTCTGACGGCTTGCTTGTGAAATAGCTAATAAGTGGCAGGGAATCTGTCTTGGATCAGGGATTGGGAATTTCGATGAGATCTATGATACTGTGATTGCCTATGATAAGGGGGTAAGTAAGTCTGATTCTCCACGGAAAATGAAGTGGAAGCAATCTGACACAAACAGGGCTACAGAAAGGTATCGCCTCTATTCGTCCCCCGCATATTGATTAATCTCGGGGCAGGGCATATATCCATGAAATACGGATTCATGGTAAGCGCCTCCAGCAACAACTGATACCTGGTCAAGATGCTAATCGCACAGGGCCCCAACCACGCCGCAACAACAGCATGCACCACTGGAGCCCATTCTATTGGCGATGCAGCTCGTTTTATTGCCTGCGGAGATGCAAATGTAATGGTAGCCGGGGGCGCAGAATCATGTATCCACCCATTGGCAATTGGAGGGTTTGCACGGGCACGCAGTCTGGCTACAGATTACAACGATACCCCCGAAAAAGCCTCGAGACCGTTTGATGCAGACCGCAGTGGGTTTGTAGTTGGTGAGGGTGCCGCTATGGTTGTTCTAGAGGTTGGCATTCTCTCTCTTCTGTATTAAACGAATATATCTAACTAGGCGAAAGGAACTCGAACACGCCAAAGCACGAAAAGCCCCCATCTACGCCGAATTGAAAGGCTACGGCTGCACAGGCGATGCCTACCACATGACAGCGCCCCGCGAAAACGGGGAAGGAGCACTGATGGCCATGAAAAAGGCGCTCCGAAACGCAAACTTGCCCCCGTCAACAGTGGATTATGTAAATGCCCATGCGACATCAACGTCTATTGGCGATGCGGCGGAGAATGCAGCTATCAAGTCATTACTCCTGGGTGCTGAGGGGAAACAGAAGGCTTCTGAGGTTAATATTAGTAGTACGAAGGGTGCTGTGGGGCATTTGCTTGGTGGTGCTGGTGCAGTAGAGGCGGTGTTTACGATTCTTGCTATTCATACGGTACCTCTCCCCCTCCCTCCGAGCTTAGTTGAGAGTGTTGTGCTGACAGTGATAGAACGTGATGCCTCCGACTATCAATTTGGAGAAGTTGGGAGATGGTTTTGATTGTAATTATGCGGCAAATCAGGCGCAAGAGAGGGAGATTGGGGTGGCGCTGACGAATAGTTTTGGGTTTGGGGGGACGAATAGTAGTCTATGTTTTGCGAGGCTGAGGGATTGATATGGTGGGTTTAGGGAGAAACTAGGTTGTATTATAGGGATATCATGAGTCTGCATAAGCCCATCTATCCCAGATCCAGCATTTCAAAAGAATTGCTAGGATTAGAATTAGTCAAATGTCATACTAGGATTACCTGTGAATCACAGAATGCCGAGATCGTACATAGAAAAGAATGTGATTAGATCATATGGAGGAGACTTAGCTCACTGATTGTATGAGGAAAGAAGAGATCTAGAGTAATACGTGAAAAGCAAGGAGGCTTACACTTGACATAACCCAAATTTACCACCCCATCTTCTTCTTCAGCTCTTTATACCCCGGGGCTTCGAAGGGGCCCTTTGTTCCCGGGAGTCCATTATTAGCACAGATGCCAATTCTCAATTGTCTGCTCGCACAGCCGTAGGTATTTTTGTCGGTTTTTATCAGTCTCCCACAGATGAAGTGTTTTCACATCAGCAGAGATTCAAAACACGTATTATCGCACGTGGTTCGAGAATTTGGTTGGTGTGCGAGAAGTCGATCCCATATCGTGAGCGGAAGAAATTTGGGGAAGTCGGTCATGAACAGGCCTCTATTCGGATGGTGTCTGCTTCTATGGAGGATACGCCGACCCATGAGGGGGTTTCCGGAGCGGGCGCGGATGTAGAGGCTAGTGCAGACTCAGAAGACCCGGGCCTATGTGTAGATGCAGAAGCAGACGCAGACGCAGACGCACTGGTGACCGGGACAGCATCGCTGGAAGGTAGAGGTTGCTGGCATTGAAGTTTAAGCCGTTGGTGTTCAACTAGACGGCGTATACATCTCGTTGCTTGGCGCCTACTTCAAGTGCAAGGGCCCTTGTCTCTAGCTTTTGTTTTCGTTTTAAAAAAAATGACGGGGGACTCCTGCGGTGAGGTGTCTGTCTCGGGTAGAAAAACTCGTTTCTCTTCTCTGTAGACTGTGTTGTCGTTCTGGGTTACGGATTTCATCCAGGTGTTCGACTTCACGCGCTTCTTCCTCGCAACTGCCCGCAACGCCCAAATCAGTAGACATGTTGCGTTTTCGGTTGGACCTCCTATGGTGAAGCTTTCTGAACTCATTCATTTTGTGTGGTGTCTGTTGTGACGCAATAATGAGGCCTAGAAAAGCCCTTTTCGCATGTCTTAAATCTGTTCATCCTATTTTTCTGGCATCACAAAATGCTTCTCAACGTACATAGTCACAGAATGTATCAATATGGCCCAGAACTTGTAGGCTGTCATAGCTCGCCGGAGTCAGCGTACCATGCATCCTGGGGATTTGTATGAAAAGAGCCCAACGTATCTGGTTGTCATGGACCGTAAATCTGTTTGCTGTGCTAAATCATGGGAACCAGGCCCTCTATGAGAGCGCATCGGGGTTCAAAATGATGTATGAACGTAATGATATTGATAGAGCTTGATCCGATTATTGGCTTGCAATCTACTTGGAGGGCGAAGAAAGTGCCATACGCCCTGTAGCAATGATAAGCAAGTTCGATTGCTTGTTTATTGGCGTCATTCGCTGGAACGTGGGAGGTTGTCCTCGATTCACTCTCCGGAAGATGCTTCATGTGATTAGAACTGAATGCCACTGGGCTGTGAACTCCCCGCTCCGAGGAATCGCTTCATAGGTTGACCAAATTGTATAAGAAGCAAAAGGGGACGACTTCCAGGTTACAGCCGGAGGTCAAACAGTTGCCATTGTTGCATCGTATGAAAACCCGGCAATAGACGACTTGGCCTCGATCGTTTTGACAAAGATTGTTCCGGGGAAGTTGGATATGCACATGGCATTTTGTAGTGAGTCACTGGTCGCTCAACTCGGGGCAGTCCAAGAAGCACAAAGGAGTTATCATAACAATCAAGTAACATCGATAATATTGACTGTCCTCTAGCAGAAAGATGATCAGCCATAGCAAACAGGGGGTTAGTCGCCAGCTGCAGCCCCGACGGAAGCAAGTTCCTTGAGAGCTGCAAACCTGATGCCTTGTTAGTAAATACACGCATTTTCATCGTGAGCTTTTTGACGAAGATATTAGTATATCTTCCCTTTATGTATAAGAGTGGCGTACTCCGGAGTAGGGCCTCGATGTAGGCATCAGAACGGCACGTGACTCCCCCGACCTGATGCGGAGTCCCGAACGGCGCGGCCTTGGATGGCGCAACGCAACGCCGCCGGTCAGGACGGACAGCACCATTTATTATTATTTCTATATACTGGAGATCCGGGTATAAGGGACAGTCGGACAGAATTTTGCTTTTTGCAGGACGACAGAGTAGCAGCGGCAACTCAAAACCAGCCGGAGCCCCTGTCGTTGTCCTCGCCTTCTCGTCCGCGTGAAAGATGGCGGCCAACGGTGATAATGGCAGAGGTGAGGTCTTTTTTCTTTCTCGCATTTGAGGTTTGTAACCGTAGTCATGCTAATATGGATTCGGGCAATAGGAGGAAGCTTGGTCGATGCATCGGGATACAAGTTTGCGGACAAAGATACGAAACCCGGGAAGATTAAATTGAAGAAGCCAATCAAGTCAGCAAAGGCCAAGAAAGATGGTGCGCTTTTCTCTACACTTAATGCTCGCTGAAAGATGAAGGATGACGCTTGCTGATACCATGACTATAGATGTCCGACTCGCAGCCTCACCCAACGCATCCCCTATTCTCCCGGGTCTAGACGAGAAAACGATGGCAGCATTTCCGACAGGTAAACCGCGCGAAGAAGACCATATAGAATCAGTGATTTGCAAGACGTGCAAACGGCCGATCTTGAAGCAAGCCGCAGTCGACCACATCCGCGGCTGTTTGAAGGCGAAGCAAGAAAAAGCGCGCAAGAAGAAGGAGGCGCGCGATGCAGCGAACCGGGCGAAGGAGAAGATCGACGGGAAGGATGACGATGATGACAAAGATGGCGACGATGCGATGAAGGGACAGAAGAGTGCGAAGAAGAGTGCCGTGAAGGGGATGGCAGAAGATGGGACGAAGAAGGGGAAGAAGCGGAAGACGGACGAGGATGATAAGGACAAGGAGCCGAAGAAGAAGAAGAAAAAGGAGGAGCCGAAACCTAAGGTGCCCAAGCCGAAGGGACCGGTGGATGTTGAGAAGCAGTGCGGTGTGACGTTGCCGAATGGAGCTCAGTGTGCGCGGTCATTGACTTGTAAGAGTCATTCGATGGGTGCGAAGCGCGGTGTTCCTGGTCGGTCTTTACCGTATGATATGTTGTTGCAAGCGTATCAGAAGAAGAATCAGGCTCGGCAGCAGAGTAAGTCATCTTTAGTTTTGGCTTCTCATGGAATATGCCTTCGGCTAATATGGACTACAGAGGCCGCTATTGATGCCAATGCTCCATTACAAGATGACATGGACAACAATGGTCCCGTAGACTCGGACGAAGAAAAAGACAACGTCATGGCCGCTATCGGCCGTTCCAACCCTCAGCCACTGGCCACCCATACGGTCATTTCAACCAAGAATAAGTATCGCTATGTCCGCATCAAAGAGATGTTATCCCATGCGCTGGGCGGTGCCCGTGGCGGTGGACTCTTCTCCACCGGGGACAATGCTCCAGTAGACGGAGGGAACCTATTTCAACCAGATGACACCAGTCTGCTGGACTCTCCCTTGGCCAACGGGGTTGCGGATAACGCTACTACCACTGATGCGGCAAATGATCAATCTTCAGTGCCAGCGCCTGGGAATTCGATAACTGCAACTTCCTAAAGTTGCCAGTTGCCGTTGTTGGCGACTGGGGTCTTACGAGGCTACGCGTGACGATATGGCGTTCTTTCTTTCCTCTCATGGGTCTGGGTCTTGGGTCCTCTGGTCGATGGAGTCTTTATATTGGCAATTTTGGATACATTGTGATGTTGGGTCTATATTCATATGATACCCCCTAAGATATTATATCTCTTGCGACTTAGTCTTCAACTTCTTGTTTTAGTATTGGCATATTTGAATATAGCTTACTTAATAATTCTTGATACGCTGAATTATAGTTATCTTTACCAGATTGTTACTACGTACTTATGTGTGTAGCGTCCAAGGTTTGAGCGCATTGTCCGAACAAGGAATGTTTATGCCTCAGGTAACTAAGTGATCGACATTTTGACGCCGCGGCATCGAACCGTGAGGCCATCGCTGTCTGCATCCGTTTTCATCCTCGCTTTGTTGTCTACAACACACAATCCGGCCAATTATTCACGCGCTTTATAGTCCGACACATCTTCTTTCGGCTTCCGCTGTGAATTTGCGCCTACGGGCGACAGCCGTCCTGACTTTCCTCCGAACCTCTCACGTCCCCCGAATCGGAAAACAGCCGCCCTCTTTCGCTCTATCGCTCAACACCTCCATACAAACACGATGCCCAATTCCGTCCCCGACCTAGATGCCGTTGGCATCAAAGCAGAACCAGATCTAGCCGACCAGTTCCGGCGCGAAGTCGCCGCCCTCCTAGGTCGCAACAACCTAAACTTCCCGGGAGCGCAACCAGTCAGCTTCTCAACGAAACACCTACTCGAACTTCAACGTGAAGACTACTATGTATGCGAAAAGACAGACGGCATTCGATGTCTGATGTACTTTGCGCGCGGAGACCCGGACTCCGACACGCCGGAGATTCACTATCTGATAGATCGCAAAAATGACTACAGGTTCGTGCCGGGGCTGCATTTCCCTAGGCCGGGGGATAAGACCTTCCAGTCGTACCACGTGGATACGCTTGTTGATGGGGAGTTGGTGAATGATACATATGATGATGGGACGCAGCAGCTCAAGTATCTCGTGTTTGATTGCTTGGTGCTAGACGGGCAGGTTTTGATGCACCGCACGCTGGACAAGCGACTAGCGTATTTCAAGGAGAACGTCCTTAAACCATACAGGGCGATGTACGAAAAGTTCCCAGAAGAGAAACAGCACCGCGTCTTCGCCGTCGAGGATAAGTCCACCCAGGTCAGCTATGGCATCGAGATGATGTTTCGCGATATCATCCCCAGGGTCAAGCGCATCCATGGCAACGACGGATTAATCTTTACCTGCCGCAGCACGCCCTACCGCATCGGCACAGATGAGCATATCCTCAAATGGAAGCCTCCGTCCGAAAACACCATCGACTTTCGCATGCGCCTCGAGTTCCCTCTCCTCGAACCAGACTCGGATGATGAGGCGGACGGTATCACGCAGCCGTACCGCGATTACGACGCAATTCCTATCTTTCACCTCTTCGTTATGCACAGCTCGAATGATTACCGCCCCTTTGGTGAATTGTACGTCTCGCCGTCTGAGTGGGAAGACATGAAGGCCCTGGGACAGCCACTTGATGATACCATCGTCGAATGCGCAAAGGATGAAGAAGGGCGCTGGCGTTTCCACCGTCTGCGTGATGATAAAATGGATGCGAATCACGTCTCTACTGTTCAGAAGGTCCTCGAGAGTATCGAGGATCGCGTGACGGAGGATGACCTCATTCGTGCTGCAGGCGCTATCAAGATTGCCTGGAAGAAAAGACAGGCTACGCAGCAAGCTCCTCCAGATGTGAGAGGGAGGCCCATGCCGCCCGTTGCCAATGGAGTTAAGAGGAAACTGGAGGAATGATCTCTGTTTCTTTTTCTTTTAGTGCATCTCTTCTTTGCGGCGTAAGGCGTTAAATATTCTAAATTCTGTACAATCTACAATGGTGGGATTGGATTGGACTATCAGGTGGGAAGCATTCTACGGTGTCTGGTCTTTTTGTTATAATCCTCGAAGTGCGATTAACCTCTACGCTGTTTATACATGGTTACTCAGGCTTCTGACTTTCTCCCAAGTCCAAGTAGTAACTTCGTTCGAGACCCTCTTGGTCATCACAACTAGAGTGGTGTATGAAAACAAAGCCAGTACCTCAACTAATCTGACGACGAGCGCACATACCTTCTTCATGCATATAACATTGGAATTTCGATATCAGTGCCATTGGGCAACCGATATCCAAGGCCCAACCCTACTGCCCCACCAGTCTATCCTGTAAGGGCAACTTGTAAGTGTCTTGTCTTGCTTTGCAAGGCCATTTGTACAGTATATAAATACCATTGAGAGTTTAATTGCCCCAGGCCCAACTCTGCCATCTGACCATTCTCTCATATGAGGGCAACATTTGCCACTGGCCCCTAATCCAGAATGATCAGTAGGCTAGTGGAACATTGAATAGGTCGCCTCCACATTATATTATAGTAATTCCTGTGCTGCTCTGCAGGTTTTCTGCCAAGGTCATGTACTAGAGACTAGTATCAGTAGTGTGTTCCGTGTGTTTGGGTAGCTTACACGTGTGATGCTGGTAGTTAGGTAGCAGCAAAGTAATTGTATGAGGGATGAAAAGAAACAAGAGAAGTGTATTTCTAGGAGCTATCTGCTAAGTAATAATATGTCCTAGCAGATATTCCTAAAATCTTCCAGACCATCCGAGGCCGGGATGACGATGGAAGACGGGATCCTGGGGGAAACCAAGAGTAGAGTTGTAAGAAGGAAAATGAGAGAGGAAGAAAGAGAGCAGCGCATATATAGCGAGGCAGAAAGCAGGAGCTCGTGGGAGGCAGCAACTCATGTCAAGGCACTGGGGCACGGAAATTGATTGATTCCGGGTTACTGTAGATCTACAGTGACTAATGATATGATTGTCAAAATGTTCAGAAGATGGCTTGCAAGGCACTTCATTTTGGTATAAACTGCGCTGGAAGATGGAACATAGATAATACACGCCCGTAAATATGAATATCTACCGCTTCTTGATGCTCACATCAATATTTCCAATGAACCATGCAGCAGCAAAAACAGTCAACAGACCGGCTGTGATGGTAAACGGCTTGCGCAGTCCATCTAACAGGGTGTAGTCATAAGTGACCTACAATCATTAGCACGGTACTCCAGTAAAAAGAGGGAAACAATTCAAACGTACCACGAGCTGAGAACCACGAGCCTCGTCAGAAAGATTCTCCGCTTCCAGAGTCAACACGGTCCGGCCCAGCGTGTCCATGTAGGTCTTGTGGCTAGACAGGTGAGACCGAATCTGGTTGGGACCAGGAAGGCCATTGCTGACAGATCCTTCTACCAACTCATACTTGACATTCCGAGCTCCTTCGGGAAGAATCAAGCGGACAACAACGTTCTCGTACTGAACGCCCTCGGGAGCCTTGGGGCCCTCAATAAACGGCACCTTCAGGACGTAGGAATCCGCACCAGTCGCCGCGCGGCGCAGGAACTGAGAAAGGCCGTTGTTCCATCCGGTCCGGAAGCTGTAGTTCCAGCCACCAAAGATGGGGTACCGAAAACGAAGCTCAAGGTGCGCGTCGCGGTTAGGCTTTCCAGGACGGTACCGACTCGTGGAAACGTTACCGACATCGTCAATGAAGTAAGGGTCGACCGAGCCGGCCTTGAGCGGGTAGTTGAGCTCGCGCAATGCAGAAGAGGGCAAATTCTGATAGCTGCTAATGGTCCACTCCACACGCGAAAATTGGTTTGCCAATTCAGAGCCATTGTTACGCAACCAGTATCGCTCTTCAGTCGCCAGATTGCCACCCCAGTGAGATACCTCCAAATCACGTTCCAACAAAGAAGCCGTGATGACAGGCTTAGTAAATTCGTAGCGAACTGTGATCGGGTAGGTCGTTCCAGGTGCGATTTTGGAGGTGTCGTAGGGACCGTAGGTGAACGTCGCGCCCTGGCGCTCGGGGTCGGAGCCTGAGGCAGTCTTGAGGCCCTCGGTGACAGTAAAGTCAGGAACCTTCGTGCTGGGAAACTTCAGCTTCGTCTTCTGGGTGACGGTTGGGTATGCCGAGATTGTAAAGCCAGAGAAGGAGTAGGAGAGGAATTGACGGTCAGACTGTTCGATAGTGGCCGGACGTGGGTTGAGGGAATTGAGAAGGGTGTACGAGATTCCCAGAGTGATTTGCGATTTGGGAGCAAGAGGTTCCGGGAAATGAATAACAAAGTATTCGAGATCACTGCCATAGACAAGAGCATCGTCAGCTTCCATAGTCCAAACAACCAAGCTTGTGTAGTTCCAATTAAGCAACCGTGGCATCGCCATCAGTATCGCCCATTGGCACTAACGCAGGCAAACTTACCTGCGGAAATCGAGCTCAACAGCTTCCACGTCAAATCTTCCCCTCTCTGCTGCCTTCTTGTCTCTCACTTCCAGACTCCCAACCTTGTTAAACACATCCGATGGGAACGGCAGGTAGTAGTCGCTCTGCGGCTGCTTGTCCACGTTCTCCACGACCACATTGACGGTCTCCCGAACATATCCCTTTTCCAAATTGGTGTTCCGGACCAGATTCGTATTCTTAAACACTTGCGGGGGGTTGAATTCGCTGAGCGCAGCGACTCGTTCGTCGGCGCATACTACGCTGCTGGGCAGGAGTAGCCCGCAGAGCGCAGTGACTGCGATAAAAAGCCTCATTGCAACGATGGGCGGTCGTCAACCAGACCGCTCCAGGATCTCACCAAGAGAAAATAAGATAAGTTGGATGAGAGTTGAGTGAGTGATGGGAATGGGCAGAAGAGCTGCTGAGGTGTCTGTATCCCAATACGGTAATTACACCATGGAGCTGTACGGTGGCCGCAGCGGCCAAATGCGCTGCGCTTATCGCCGATCGATATCAACACCACTTTTCTACCTGTCTCATTTCCCGTTGGTTCTCGATTCCTATTATTTGCTTGTTCAAAGAGAGATTCGGTGTCGTCTTGTCATTTCTATGATGCTGGCGATACGAGCTGCTGCCCGTTTTTGCAGCAGGACAGCCAGAGTATCAGCCGCAAGAGCCCCTCGTCCCACTCGATGCTATCATGATTTCGGCCAGAGCAAGTTCCTGAAAGTGTCAGATGAGATACGTGATGCTGTAGCTACAGGGAAGCCCGTTGTTGCATTGGAATCTACGATTTACACTCATGGTATGTGTATCTGAAATGGTATTTCACGAACCTCGGCTGAGCGAGATACCAGGATTCCCGTATCCTGAAAGCGTTGCCCTTGCATCGTTGCTTGAATCTGTTGTTAGGGTCAATGGCGGAGTCCCTGCTACCATTGGCATTCTCAACGGCGTAGCACGGGTTGGGCTGGACGCTGAAGAGCTCATTGAACTGGCATCGACGGCGGAGAAAAAGAATGCATTGAAGGTGTCTCGCAGAGACCTGGGCTACATCTGCGGCCTGGTATAGAAAACCGTTAACTGAATATCATGGGTGTATAAAGACTAATATCTTCCAGGGCGTGGCCGGAAAACGGCTTCATGGTGGTACAACCGTTTCAGGCACAATGATGCTTGCGCATATGGCTGGAATCAAGGTGTTCGGAACGGGTGGATTAGGTATGATTTCGCCTTTCACGTCTCATGCTGGTAGCTAACTTTATAAGGTGGCGTTCACCGGGGTGGAGAAAACTCTATGGATATATCGGGTATGTAATACGACGCTATATTCTATACCCATCATTGCTAATCGAAACCAGCGGACCTCACTGAATTGGGTCGTACCCCAGTTGCTGTCGTTAGCTCAGGATGCAAGAGCTTCCTGGATATCCCTCGAACCTTGGAATACCTTGAAACAGAAGGAGTCTGTGTCGGAACTTTCGCGGATGGCAGACACGGCTCCGTGGACTTTCCTGCTTTCTTCACAAGGGACAGCGGAATTAAGAGCCCCAAGGTCATTCGAAACGAAACGGAAGCTGCTGCCATTATTTGTGCGTTATTTATGATTCTACGTTCTCTATTGAAGTTTCCCACATCTCTAACGTCTACCCAGATGCGCAAAGCAAGCTTGCCGTCTCATCAGGCATCCATTTCGCCAACCCGGTGCCGCTTGAACAATCGATACCCAAAGAGGATATGGATGCAATCATCAACAAAGCGCTCCATTTGGCACAAGTGGAAGGCTTCCAAGGTAGCGATAACACGCCCTTTGTACTGGCCAAGATCAAACAACTCAGCGGGGGTAAGAGTGTGGCGGCCAACCGAGTTTTGGTCGAATCCAATGTGCAACGTGCGGCCAAGGTAGCTGTGGAGCTTTCTAAACTGGAACAATCGGGCAAAGTGCATGGTGTTCGGTGAGTGCATTTTCGAGGAAAACGCTCGGATTGTCCCTAATTTCGGAGATGATCTCATGTATAGACATATGCCAGCAATCCCCGGGACGGTTAAAGCTGACCACACAGCTTCAGAAGTTGAGTCGAATTTGAAACCAGTCACCGAAAGCGCATCTGAGAAAGTAGAGAAAAGGGATATCTTGGTTGCTGGCTCTCTTGCAATTGACCTTTCCTGCGATTATTCCCCGCTTGCCGGAGAGAGCACTACGACTACCACACCTGTTCCACAAACATCGAACCCAGCCGTCATCGGACAGAGTCTTGGTGGAGTAGGTCACAATGTTGCAATTGCTGCTAGTCGCGTAGGCAGTTCAGTCCTCTTCTGCAGCGTTGTTGGTGATGACTTGAGTGGTCGTGCAGCTTTGTCCGCGCTTCAAGCTGAGAACCTCGCAACCGAAGGAGTTCAAATGCTTTCGGCTTCATCAGGAAGGACAGCACAATATGTTGCTATTAACGACACAAAAAAAGACCTCGTCATGGCAATGGCAGACATGGGAATTATGGAACTTCCGGAAGATAAGCTTGATTTCGATGTTCTCTGGGAGCCCATGATCAACCGAACAAAGCCCCGATGGGTTGTAGTCGATGCAAACTGGAGCCCAGCTGTGCTAGCCAAGTGGATTGCATTGGCTAAGAAATACGGTGTTCGCGTTGCTTTTGAGCCCGTCTCTATAGCAAAAAGCCGCAGATTGCTTGCCGCCATTCGTGACTCCGATGCTGTCCCCAACAACACCGTCAGCCTAGCGGCTCCAAACCAACTAGAGCTTTCAGCCATGTACATGGCAGCGCGTGAGCGCGGCCTACTCGAGTCAGACAACTGGTTCGATGTGATCGACGCCATGGGAATCTCATCCTCGGGTTCCCGCGAACGACTAGTTTTCATGACATCCGCCGACCTCGTCGACCAAGGAATTCCCCAACAATCAATCCAGCTCCTCCCATACGTCCCCTGCATCATAACAAAACTAGGCGTGCAGGGCGTCCTCCTCACCCAGCTTCTTCGTGCGGGTGATCCCCGATTGACATCCCCTGAGGCTTCGCCGTACATCCTATCCCGTGGCATCGGATCCGATCTTATTGGTGGTGTGTATATACGCCATTTCCCGCCGGCTGCAGTGCTGGAGCAGGGGGATATTATTAGTGTGAATGGGGCCGGGGATACGTTGCTGGGTGTTATTGTTGCTGGACTGGCGAAGGGTGCAGTGGGCGGGCAGGTTGAAGATGTTTTGCCTATTGCGCAGGAGGCTAGTTTGAGGACGCTGAAGAGTGCCGGTGGGGTGAGTGATGATCTCGGGGGCCTGGGCCTGTGAGTGCTGCAGGATTTGTACGAATTTTGCATAAAAGCTTCGCGCAAATTATATCAAAAAATAATTCATTTAACATCTACTATATACAGGTTTGCTACATGTGCCAATTGATACCGGAAAGTGAATGATGTAACACGCATCTTTGGCTAGGCATGGAGAAAGATGCATCTGTCTTGTCGTCGTGGTACTGGTGAGACACGGAACTTCTCTATTCACGTGTCCATATCTTGAGACATTAACATAAAACTTCAATATTATGTCCAAGCTCGAAGAGAATGAAACATAATCAAGCACTCAAAACCCCCTCCGCCTCCTCCCTCCCCCAAACCGGCAACTTCTCAACCCCTCTCTTCCCACCCCTCGTCTCCCCCTTCACCTCAAAACCGCCGGGGACCAACCCCGGATCCAACAACCCAACTTGGACAAGCACACTAGCCTGATCCCAGTAGACTTGTTGACGAGCCAGCCTCCCAGCGCAGAACGTCCCCGTCAAAACGAGGGGGATCTGCACTTTGCGATTCGTTGGTGGGACATTTGGTAATAGCCAGGGGACTTCCTCGGTGTGGTCAAAGGTGAGGAGGACTTCGTCGACAACGCGATCTGGCCCGGTGGTGCGGGATATGAGGCGGAGGTGTTGGGAGGGTGGGCCGGAGGGAAAGAATGTGTTTTTGTGGAAGGTTCTGAGGGTTGACGGGTTTGTCCGTTTTGCTTTTAGTTGTTAGCTATGTGTATTAGTGTTATTGGTAGGACCAGACGCACCTCCAATCAAAGTCGGGACACAGTTTACTGTCGGTCCCTCACTATGCTTGTAGTAATAATGGCTCTCAGGCGCCTCGATGCCATTCTCTCCTCCCACTATTACCTCCATGGTATCGCGAGTAGGCGTGTCAATTTGCGTCATGCTGTGCCAATGCTTCGCCCATATTGTCTCGATATCAGACACAGTCCAGTTTGGTCCAGGTGCAAAACTCCTCTTTACACAATCCAATGTCCGACTCCAGGCAAGCTGCGCGTCGATCCGGTCATAGTTTGGTTCAGGTTGCTCCGCGAATCCCACATGTGACTCCGGATAGGAGTAGACATGGCATCGGTGACGCTTCTTGTCTGGGTTGGCTGTGTAGCTCTCGTAAAGAGCTGGGGTCTGGTCATCTGCCAGGTGGATTTGGAGAGGGAGCAGAGAATGGGGCGAGTAGGTCGAGACGCCATTGAGTGCACCTGAGGGAGGTTCGCACGGGAACAAGTATTCCTGGAACTGGGGATCATGAGGATCAAAAGGTGGTTCGGGGTAGTAGGCGACTAAGGCGCAAAGTCGAGGGAGTGGATTGGTAGTTGTTGTGGACTGGTGATGGGCTGCCAATAGCAAATAGGCAGGTTTTCTGTACGCTGCTGCATTTAGCTTCTTTCTTTTCTTGTACTGCCTTGTTCCCTATATAGAGACCTACCAACTACTGCATATCTCTCTCCAGGCTCTAGATCATCCTCGAGCTCGTTCAATTGGCTCTCGAGATCCTTCCGGGCCCGCTCCAGATCGCGACCTCCACCAAGAAACGGCAGATATTTGACCTTCAAACCCTCAGTCTCGAATTGCTGGATAATAGTCTGGTCAAAATCCGGAGTGTCAGAAGTCAATATAAGCCGGCGGGGAGCTTCATCCTTCTTGCTCCGATCGCTTGTCGAACGCGAACGGGACCGTGGCACATTGGTATTGCTACTGCGACGACGGCGAGCAAAATTAACGATGCGTTCCATTGCTCTATGTCTACCAAATCCAGATAGTCAATGCTAATGTCTAACGGGACCAGCTCAAGGAGCACCCGCCACTTTAAGTAACCCGGAGGGAACCATGGTGCCTGCGCATCTGACTCCAAGCATGCTCTATGACATATGTTAAGGCTGGACAAGTAGCTTGTCCCTTGGTGCGAGAGCAGATTGGTAGTGACGTCGATGATTATTGGAGCGGCGGACATTGACGAGAAGCTCCGCGGGGTTCCGATTCATGGCGCCAAGTCGTAAGGCCGAAACAGGTCCCGTAGTGGGAACGGACAAGAAGTGAAGGGCGAGTGAGCAAGTGTTGTGAGAAGCCGAAAACAGCTTCAAGCAGGAAGTGCGAAGCAGGTCAAGAGATGCCAAGATTTATCCAATGTATTAAATGCACAAAATGCTCCAAAGCGGGTTATGCACACAAAACAGACAAAATTCAAGAAACCACCGAATATCAACTCAAACATTCTTTTTTGTCTATCCCACCACTGTCCCTTCTTTGCACATGTCTCTCATTGCCAGTAAATATGTACGTATGTGATCATCATTATTATAATCATAATCCGGACGTCCGGTCAGGTGCCTGCCGATTCCCGTTAAATGTCGTCAACCATTGTCGATGCGCCTTGACGTCTTCAGTATCGTTATCGCCGTCTCTGCCTTCCTCCAGGTATCGCGCGTATGTATCTCGTTGCAGACTTTTTCGTGCTACTTCACAGTCCACTCGAATATCTTCCACCAAAGCCCCAAGTGAAACGTAGTCGTATTCCGGTCGGATATAGCCCAGAATCAGCAGGTTAAGCGGTGTCGAGTAGAAATCCGGAAGTTTGTGGAATTTCACCTGTTCGTTGCTCGCAGCGGTCGGCGAGGGTGCTGCGAGGGGCGGCATGATGTGGATTTCCTAGCCGAATCAGCACTTACACAAACGGCAGTTGCAACTGGAACAACGACGTACAATCGAGCGTTCCTTGTTTTTGTAGAACGGGTTATATCCAATACTCAACACCGCGGGGAGAATCTTCCCGGAAGTTCCCTGGGGCGACGATGATGATGTCTCTGTGTAATTGAATCGACTGGGATCCAACGCAACCACGCCATAATATACACCTATGTCCAAGTCCGGATGCTCCGCGAGCATGTCTGCCGAGATATTGGCCGTGGGAATACCCAGCTAAAATCCATATTAGCCTTCCGCTGCCCGTATTAGAGGGTTGCTCGCCGACAGATAACACAAGTTAACCCACCTCTTTACTCCCCCGCCCGAAACCTTTGATGACGGGACCCGACAATCGCACAGGAAACGGGGGCTCAGGGCCGGAATCGGGGCCGGTGACGGGGTTGCGAGGGCCATCTGGTCGCATTGTGTCTGTCTCGTCGTGTTTGCGTCTTGGATTATGTCTGCCCGCTATGGTCCTGCTCACAACGGTCTGAGATGCGTGGAAAGCGGAAGAAGGTGGTTGGTCTGGGAGTTATCGATAAGCTGGTGCGGGGAGCAAGTCCGCCCTCAACGCTGATTGGCTGCGTAATGTAATTTTACTGTATATTACGCCAGATGCGGCCAGTGGTCACCTGACCGGTTCGGTCGCACGTGATTCGCCGAGAGGAGATTAACACTCGACATCGCGGGGGTTTATGAGCAATTATTCTATTTATCGGAACTATCTGGTCATCTTTCCTTTACGTACAGGGGGTATTTTCTATGACTCCAGACATAGAAGGACTGCCGACAGAGGAAGCTCAGCGACACCATACTGCTTTGCGGCATCAACAAACATCTGCCCTTCTGCCTCGGCATATGGAATCCCTTCCTTGTGGCGCTGAACATTAAGGCGATGGTCCGGCTCTCCGGGAAAGAGCGCCTATTGAAGCCAGGAGCCAGGGTCACACCATGAACATGCTGGGCCAAAACATCCATTCGATCTCTGAATTTATCAGTCGTCATGAAGATGTCCGGCTTAATGTGAAGCAATGTCCAACATTTTGAGGCCTGAGATCTTTGTACTGATCTCTGACTCTGCCACCAAGAGCAGCGCCAGTCAAAACATCTGACATGACGTCCATCAAAATCGCAATCCCGGAACCCTTGGGACCACCGATAGGCGCTATGCTACCGTTCAGAGCCACGTTTGCGTCAGCGGTAGGGTTGCTGTCAGCATCAAGTGCCCATCCAACAGGGATGGACTCGCCACGACGGGCTGCGCGGCGAATCTTACCCTTGGCAACGACTGATGGTGCCATGTCGAGAATGTAGGGGATCTCATTGTTTGAAGCCGCGCCAGCAGCGAAAGGCGAGATACCAAGGAGAGTCTCTTTGCCCCCAAATGGAGGCATTTGCTTCGCTGAGTTGGTGAAAACTAGGGAGATCATGTTCTTCCCCAGAGCTTGGAGGGCATAAGTAGCCCCCATTCCAAAATGGTTGGAATGGTTGACAGTGACCATGCCGATATCGTAGATCTCTGCGCGCTTGATGGCTGACTCCATTGCTATGGTGGCAACCACGATCCAGAAACCATTGTCACCGTCAAGGTGGGCGACCACTGGGGTCTTCTCAATAATATTGAAGTTCGGCTTCGCATTGACCCGGCCATTGCTAACCCTGTCAAGGTACCGAGGTAATCGAACCAGACCATGAGTGTCCTTTCATCGATTAGACAGAATCACATAGCGCGGATATGGTCAGCAATCACGACACCGCGAACATCGGCTGAAACAAGGCAGTCCGCCATTGACTTGGCGTCTTCCTCGGAGAGGCCAGCCTTCACCAGCAGCTCTGCAGCATATTTGCTTGCCGTCGCGGGGTCAGCATAGTAACTGGCCTTGTAGGTCATCAATTCTGTGAGAATAGTCTTTCAATTATATAGGTCAGGACTTACGGAAGAAGTCATGGTGAGAATCGTTATTTTTACTTGGTCGGCGTTAGTCGGCGTTTGTCAATCCTTCCAGTAGATCAATTACGTTGAAAGCAATACAGCCGTATATGTATTCTTTATTCTATACTACACTACAATAGCATTCCGAAACCATGCAAGGCGCAGGACATTCGGTAAAACAATCGTTTCGAGTACCGATGCAGCCCTACCATCATTCGGATCGCTCCGGTCATTCGGACCACTCCGTCGGACATTCGACCGATAACCGGCATCAGCATATACTTAACATCGACAACGAACATCACACGCGGGGTTTGCATCTCTTCTGCCACTTTCTATGCAACCGCAACCCATTATGCTCGCCCCCTGTGACACGCTACCTAGAGCTTGCCTGCGGCCGTCAAGCCAATGGGCTTTTCCTCGGGTCCTTGAGCGCACGTACAGCCAGTTCAGCCATGCGCCTACAGTGGCTGTTTTGTTCCAGGACATTGATCCCCCAATCATCAATGGGGTGCGCAAACCGCGTAAGCCGGGTGGTAAGTGATCGGTCGTATCACTGGGTTTCCCGCAAGGCAATCAAGCAAGAATCAAGCTCACAACAACGTAGGCTATCAAGACTCGGGGGCCGACATCGTCTATACCCTCCAGTCAAAAGGCATCAGTATCGTTACGCCGGGACCATCACCACAAGCCTCCAGAAATGAAGGCTGGTGTTTCCCTGATACAGAAGAGGGCATCTATTCCGCCGTGAAAAGCGGCGCGACCCATCTCTGGGCAAACACCATCCTCTTTGATTCCCATCCACTCCAGCGATCTGAGAAATTAACTCCTTACGCCTCGGATTTGCGCGTCGTGGGCCAGCCACCCGGAATGGTGGATAACTTTGACGACAAAGCGTATCTCAACGGTAAACTGGGAGAACTCGGTGGCTACACCCTCCCAAGTTCATGGCTTCTCTCGAAGACCGATGATCTTGAGGCACTGGTTCAATCTATTGACCAGTTCCCTGTAGTGGGTAAGCCCGTTCGTGGGCGTGGAAGCCATGGTGTCAAACTTTGCCATGACCAAGCTCAGTTGAGGGAACATCTCACAGCGCTGCTAGAAGAGTCATCGCTAGTCATGCTTGAGGAGTATCTTGCTGGCGAGGAGGCGACTATTACTGTCATGCCCCCATCTTCTGAGCGACCGGATCACTGGAGTACGCTGCCAGTTTCGAGATTCAACCATGCAGATGGCGTTGCGCCGTATAATGGCGTCGTGGCGGTGACTACAAACTCGCGCGTGCTTACAGAAGAGGATATGAAGGATCCTGCATATGGGAACGTTATGAGAGAATGCGAAAAAGTAGCCAAACTCATCGGTGCAACTGCACCTATTCGGATTGATGTGCGACGATTCCACGAGGGTTCCGGGTTTGCAATCTTTGATATCAACATGAAGCCAGTGAGTTATGCGCCCTTGCTGGTTCATATAGAAAAGTCATGTCACTAATAATTTTTCAGAACATGACAGGCTCCGGTCGTCCGGGACGAGGAGACCAAGCGAGTTTAACTGCAATGGCAGCGGCTGCGATGGGCTGGGATTACGGTACCCTGCTGCAAAAGATTCTTGCCAGTGCACAACCTCTAAGCACGTTGCGCGCTTACCATAGTCCGTTTTAGATATTAAGCGCCTTTCTTATGTGTATGATATGGTGTGGATCTCTTGTTTGTTCATATATTGATTCCCTGCGTCGATTTCATAGATTCACCATATGTCAATCTTGATACCTTTTGCGAACCAAAGTAATACTCAATGCCAATGGGTTTCTTTTCTGCTTTACTTCTACCGTTCAAACTCTCCACAGGCAAAAATTCCACGTATATTCATCGTCCGGCGGAACCTTGAAGTCAAACCGCGCCAGGTCCTCCCTATAAGGGAACATATACGTGCTCGGCACCCCACAGGAATGGATTCTGATTAGCGCATGCACAAGCAAGGCATCGAAAGGCAAGGCCCATACCAATGATGCTTCTTACTAGTCTGATATTTCCCAAATTCTTCGAGGTTCTCGTGAAAGCTCAGCAGGGCAAACTCGAATCCTTTACTTGCCTCAATTGGGTCAGTAACGGAGGGGTAACTGACGACGAGATGATGTCCTTTTTACGCAGTCAAGTTCTTTAAGTATCTTGAGCTCGCGGACTAATGTCTCCTTGTGTTCTTGGGTCACCCCGGGGCGGAACTTGAACACCACTATTGTACGTGTCAGTCCGAAATCAAAAGTGATATGATTAGGGAAAGCTGACCTATGTGGAAAATCGTCATTGTAAGTTATAGGACATGATCATTCGATTGTGGAATGATTGTCGAGTAAGAAAATACCCAACGCAATGTGCAGCTGTAGATCAGGATGGACAAAAGGTCAAGATATTGGCCATCGAATTCAAATAGGTTGCTTTACCTGTGTATACCTGATGCACCACCTATATACCCACCCGAAGTATCTTCCCAGCCCCTATATAGACGGTGAATTGCCGCTGTACTTGCGGCCGCTGAGCGGGTAATTCGAAGCTTTCCTTTCATCTGTGTATCAACGAATTAAAAAACACGGTCTGCAGATCTTCACGGGAAAAGTACATAAGAATCAATAGAATACATGTCTTCTAAGCGCGTATTTCTCTGCTTTCTTTTGCACTGTCCATCCGATCAGCACATAATAAAGCCAAGTAGGCTGGGTAGGGGGCAGGGAAATGGGATGTTTTGGCTATTCAAAGAGGGCATTTGCCTGCTCTCTTTTAGTGTGATATCTTCATCGTTTACTCTGTCAGCTGTTATATCTATTTCTATATTTGCTGCTTTTTACGGCCGATACTATGGAGCCTGTAGAAGGTGTCGACGTAAAGGAGAGATCCTCTGAGGACAACCGGCTGGCCATCGTCCAGCATATGAACACAGAATAGTCCCGCGAGGCTGGAAGAAGCTAAAATTTAAGCTCAATGTGTGGCTACTGGCTTGTATGTGACTCATTTTTATACTGAACTATACTCGATCGCATATGCTCCTTCATCCGCTGATATACGTGATACTGCCCGCGGCTAATATATTTGCGGGCATGACATTAGCAACTGCAGGATTTGCCGAAGGCTTGATTACTGTATTCATCGTGGTCTGCTCTATCATCATTCTTCCAGATTACTCCAGCAACACCCGCGGGCTCAGTTCTACAGAGCGAGCAGTAGCCGAATAACGGCTAATATCTGATGCTGGGCAAGTGGACGAGGACGGTACCTGGTGGCTGTACGGTTTTAAACGGGCCTTCGCAGACTGGTGACTGTATATCTCTGCTCTGACCCTTCTCTGTCCCGACTGTTGTTAAAAAGCTTGGGTTCAACTGGATGGATACGCTTCTGTTGACAGTTCCGCCGTATATTGTGAGTGTGATCCTTATGGCTCTCAATAACTGGTCTTCGGAGCGGCTCTGGAATTCTTCGTTTCATATCATTTGGCCCTTGGTCCTGCCTATCGCGGGATATGTCATTGCGGCTGCCTCGATTCTGCCTTGCTGCTATTCTCTTGGTGCTGTTTATACGCATTGTCCTTTTCCATGCCAACAAGTGTCTGGCGCGTGGCGAGAATGCTGTTACATAGGAGATGAAGGGTGCGAGTGAGGCTGGGATTTGGGAATGGCGGAGGATGAGCGTCTTGCGAGGAGAGAGGGATTCCGGTTTGTCGCGTAATTTTTCTTACTAGTGATTGATATATGTATAAGACTGGCAATGGACTAGTACTATGAATGATTTGATTTGCTTCTTATATTGAGTTTCATCGAATAAGATATGACAGAATCTCGGTTTATATTACCGACCCCGGAACTCCCTAAAACCTCCGCCACTGTACCCCAGCCCTAATCCCCTCCGCACACTTATCATCCGCTTCCGCAGTTTCCGGAATAGCGTCCAGAAGCCTCTCCGCCAACTCCTCCGGCAACCTAACCACCCCATTCAGATCCGCGATAATATAATCCCCAGGCTGAATCCACGCCTCTTGGGCATCTGAATTCAACCGCACAGGCACATTCACCTCGGACGGACGACGCACTTCCCCTCCAGCTGCAGTACCAACAGCCTTGGCGAAGAGGAGAAGCCCATCGTGCAGTGCTCGTTTAGATCTCGCACATGGCCGTCGATGACTACGCCAGCAGCGTTGAGTGTTTTTACGCGGACGTCAAGCCGCCGTAGACGGCGTTGGTATGTTTGGGGGGGTTGGGAGATGAATATCACTGCTCCAAATGGGATTTGATCGATCTGTCTTGGTCAGATTGTATGCACATATACTTAGGATGAGGATGAAAGGCATATATAGTTTCCTTCGACCTTCGGTGCTGCCTCGTCCGTTTTAAACGAACTTGACCGTATACGCTTGACCGATTAGCTTTGTCTCGCCGGAGTTCCAATCCGGCGAGTACATCATTAGGCCCTCGAGAGATCCACCATCCGGGTATCAGAGCTTGGATAAGCCATCAGCTATATCGCAGACACCCCATTTCTGGAAGCGGTTGATGATGTCTTTTGGGTCGGCGGCCATGCTGAATGATCGGATGAGGAAGTTGATTGGCTCTTCCTGAGTTATAGCAGTAGACTAATCATCTTTGTATTTATGCGATCGTCTACTTTATTGGTTTCATGTTACGCGCTGATCCGAGACGGTCTGAGTGGATGTGTATGGCGTCGGAGCAGGACTCCGTCCGTGATGCTTCATCCGGGTTAGTTTTGGCTCGGTGGTTACCGAGGGCGCCATAATGTTTGATCCTGAGACTGTTAGTGATGAGGTGGTCGACCTGTATCATGCGGCTGGGGTGCGTTTAGTGCGGTTGAATTTCTTCTGGCACGCGGCTATGCATGATGTTGATGTGCAGGCTCGGCTGATAGAAGCTACGGCGCGGCAGTTGGTAGACTGGAAAAGCAAGCCAGAGAATAGCTGGAGTATTCAGATCCAGCAGCCGCATCTCGAGACCTGACCAAGACTGTGCGAGGCCATATGCCAGTGTCCTATGCCTGTTGTGGTAGATCATATGGCTTTGATCGCCGGGAGTAGTTTTCGCTATGGTGATGATATTACCAACACTATAATAATATATTTCAACGAAAATCCGAGAAACGCGGGCAGAAATGCCTTGTCAAGCACACCGGGGGGGAAATCTGTGAATGAAATTATCTGCACCATACCAATGCTCGAATCTTGGTCCACGATATGAAAGCCTAAAATGGGCAGTTCAGAGATTTCTGAATGCAAATCCCAGGCGTGTGCTTTGGGGAAGTGGCTAGACTCACACGCAAAAGCATAAGGATAGAGTTGGGAGGGACCGGAAAAGGGTGAAGAGGCATTTTTGGAAATTGATGATAGACCTTGGATTGAGGCTTTGAATACGTGGTTGTTGGAGAAATGGCAGTCATGTGGGTTGAGAATCCGGTCGTTTCGTATGGTTATCCAGCGTCTGCTTGCTTAATGTAGATAGACAGGAGAGGAGTTTAGGGCCTAGGGAGAAAGCTCCAAAGTCGCTTCGGCAAACCGTCCGAGGCCGAGGACGAGTTTTAGAGTCCCTCGGGCCTCACAATTCATATAAAACCATGAAATAGAATAGAGAGAAGAAAAGAAGGTCACGATAACTTCTAACTCTCCCACACAATGCCCAGCAATCACAGCAAATATCCCGCCAACAACCTGACCTGGCAAATTCTCAACCATGCTAATGAGCATAAATATGCTGTCGGTGCATACGACTGGTACATAAACCTGAAACTTACAAGTTACTTGTCTTGTGCCATCTTCAAAGCCCGCAACTCCCGCATCCAAGCACAAGCTATCCAGACACTGCATCATATCCATTTACGCGGACCTCCATAGATTCCTAAGCATGGAATGTTGATGGCTCTCGGCGTATTCGATCCTGGTAGCCGCCATCACTTTGCTTTACTGCTTATACTCGCATCCAGCCGTGCGAGGAAGAACAACCCTCGAGGGCTGTTTGAAAAGGGCGGGCCTGGCCCATGAGCTGCTATCGTTCCTGGGACGGTCATGGTCTGTTGCGGATGAAGCAGGCTTGGAGCTGGGCAGGTTGATCATGGCTGCGAGGGAGGCTTTTAACGCAAATGCCACTGTATGTGGTAGTCCTGTTGGTCGTCAAGGGTATGAAGATAGTGGTAATATGGTGCCGTTGCAGCTGTCGCGTTCTAGCTCAGAGAACCCAGATATGCCCGTTTTGGATGGAAGGGAATTTTAACATATGAACTTGGGATTATGCGGAACCTGTTTGATTCCGGGTGGTTGCATAAGTTGGAATTTGGTAATCAATCTTCTTTGGGCCTTGATTAAATCTGTTGAGGTATGGGATGTCATTCTAGAGGATCTCTCGCGAAATATACATATTCCGAGGTCCGTAAGATGTTCTGAAAGAAGTGGTTTTGTCCGAGTTATTTCAAAAGGCAGCGTCTTATCTGACAAAGATACAGACAATGTGACATATCAGCAAAGAATAACAGCGTCGAAAATCATCAACTTATTAGTACTTTTGGCAACTGTAGCAATAGTCCCAATTAAGCTCATGAAACTTATAGAGCCGCTTACTGAGGGATAAAACACAAGTTGCCTCCATGGTCTAGTTGGTCATGACGCGGGTCTCATAGTCTTGTGACATCCCTGGTTAACAGGGTTGAAATCCCGAGGTCACCAGTTCGATCCTGGTTGGGGGCATCTCTTTTTGTCATTTTTTCCCCCATCAAATCTCTTTTTGGCCTACAAATGAATGTCTCCTTTTCCTGTTCCTTTGCTTTTTTTTTTTTTTTTTAATTCTCTTTCTGTCCGTCCCGCGTCCGCGTAGAGGAGTGCCTCTCAAAATTCATTCCAGCGATATACGGTCTATTACTAGGACATGGCACTTTTCCCAAGAACATACCCACGTCTCTTTCCATTTTCTGCTTCTCTGCTTGAAGAAGGGATTGCGCGTTTACGTCCGAATAACATGGATACGTATGCCGTGGGACAAGATGCAGACATAAATCATAATCCATATTTTGTTATCCCCTTAAAATGCACCGTACCTAAATACAACATGCCTGGCCTGGCCTGTCTCCGGCTCAAAAGAACAGAAAATATATACTCGAAGAAAGGAAAGCAGCAGTTTTAACTCCCAACCGAATAAATGTGCAAAATCGCAATGCCCAACCCGTAAACACCAGCACAGGAAAAGCAGGCCTAGATATGGAATCGTTTGTCCGAGAAAAATAGAATAGAATAAGGAAGAAAAGAAAGGATACAAGAACGAAAAATGAAACCCAATTCTGAGATCCGCAGGGGGGTATGAACGAAATGGTATAAATAGATTGAGTCGCATGATTTAAATGCACGGTAAGAACTATCACAGTCAGTACATAACATCAGACAAGCAAGTGGAGAAGGGAGGGGAAGGGAGGAGGAAAAGGGAGGACCAACATTCATCACAATCAACATAGGGATATCAAACACATCCCGCTTAACTGTCCAGCAGTATGCGCATTCAACTTTCCCATCCTTGAATCCCAACTGATTCATTCCCGCTTCACCAGCAATGCCCCCCTTCCGCAGATGATTATTCCATCGCTGATTATCATCCGACTGCGCCTGCTCCATGTCCTCTTTCGTCTTGTACTTGAGGAGTTTGCAGGTCGTCATGACGCTTCCACGCGAATCACCGAAGGCTAACCTGGCAAAGTCATCGTAGAACTCGACCACGCTATCGTCGTCGAGAAGTTCGGCGAGAAAGACGGGCTGTGAGGGACGGCTGGGGCCACCGGTTTCCCGTGGTGGATAACTACTTCCACGTGACGATGGACCGGATGGTGGGTTTGGCGATGATCCGCCGGTGTTGACGTTGAGGTTTGGTTCCTTGCCCAGCAGTACGTCTTTCTTCCACCCAGTTAGGATACTGAATTCCTTGCCCACGGCTGCGACCTCTCCTGTCCGTCGACAAACGATAGTTGGTGTTCCGCATGCGTTGATGAAATCCTCATATTCGAAAAGTGTCCGCTGGAAGCATCGCTCCATGAAAATCAGATCATCGCGGTTCAAAGTCTTGGTGGTGGCGATAAAGGACGGGCGGATAGAGGCCAGCGATTTGGCGATCTGCAGTGTTTTTTGCGGTGAGAATCGTCGTTGAATGAACGCTGTGAGACTGTGGAATCCATTCGTGTAGGAATACGGCTCCTTGACACTTTCATAGATGGATGACGGATTCCGCTGCCGCCGCTTGACTCCCCCCATATGCAAGCTTTGCTGCTTCAGACTCGGTGTCGAGATGGCGGGCCGTTGCAGGCCGTTTGATTTGCCGATTGCGAGGTTCTTGTTGATATTATTATTATTATTATTATTACTACCATCGTCGAGGTTTGCCGGTCCATGCGGACTCGCGGTTGCACTCGGACTGGCGAAATTAGGACCACTTTCGATCGCAAATGCGTGCGGTGCATCTGGTTTGCCCAAATGACTGGGAACGTAGACCCCGCCCACATTCACTGCGCTTGGACCCTGCCCACCACCAGACCAGTCATTAAGTAGCGGGTCGCCAAACATAAACGGTTGCTGCTGACTCCCCGGGCTTTCCCCAAATCCTGCACCTCCGGTAATAGGCGTGGTCGAGAACTGAGCGGAACCGCTTCGCCCCATGGATCCTCGTTGTGTTGCTGAATCGCTAGGCGAGTCGCCGGCTCCAGTAGCCATGTGTCCCAACATGCTGAATTCCAAAGCACCGTAGCGATTTTCGAAATTCATGCTGGAAAGGTCAAAGTTGAAAAGAGCCGGATCGCTAGGGTCGAAGAAGGGTCCTCCAACGGGGTTCTGGCCCTGGCTGGTATTCGTCATAGACACGGCTGGATTCGTCTGCGGTTGGCCAGCGGAGGATAATGTGGGATTCTGACCAGCAGGACTGGTCTTCAGGTTGAAGGTTGGCGACACTGGCGACTGTGTCGCGAATGGGTTCTGATTCAATGTATTCTCCTGGTAGACATTGTAGGAATTGGACTGAGGATTAGGATAGAAATTGGGACCGGACGGTTGGGACGGGGGCGCGTTGACCCCATTGGTAGCAGCTGCACCGTTTCTGGATATAGACAAGCTGTTGGTTCGCATCGGAGGCGGGTTATAGAAATTGCCACCGACACCAGGCATTAACGCTCCGTCGGGCGCATCGTGAAGGTATTTGGCTTTCTTGCGCACGCCGTCGTGACATTGATCCTGGAGGCCTCGTTTGATACATCGCTGGCACGGTCTCTCGTCACCTACCGACATTGATTAGTTTCATCTCTTTTAGGCGCACAGCTGTTGATCTGTAGTAAAGCGAGACACGGGGCGAAAAGACAATGACGCACCGCAAGTCAAATGCGCACGTTGACAGGCAAAACAAGCCCGTCTCGCCTTCTTCCTGCGCGGCCTCGATGGGTCCTTGGCGCTGGACGACGGCTTCTGACCATTCTCCGCGGGTCCGGCACCATCTCCATTGGTGGGATTATGCGTTGATCGTGGGTGTTCAGCATCTTCGACATCTTCACTCCCGTTGCGATCCCCCGAGGGAGCAGGCGAACGATCCTTTGCGTCGGAATTCATATCGACATGAATTCTCTGGAGTCCGGAGTAGGTGCGGTCGATCGGGAATATTTCCGTGATTTTTTTTTTCTAGGCAGTAAGGGGCGGGCAAAAAGGGAAATATCTCACGTTTCGCTATAAAAAGAAAAAGCGCGTTGTTGTCCGGGATGTGTAAATAGAGTAGCACTTGCCACTGGATCTCGGACTGTATTGTAGTATCTTTGATTTCTCGAAATCAGCTCCGTGCCTGTCGCACTACCAGCGCGTTCTTTCAGCGTTCATATAATTTCTGAAAATCTGCTTTTGAGGGATTTAATGACGCCCGTTTGGCCGAGGTAGATGAAGCATCCGGTCGCAAAAGCAGCGGAAGTTCAGAGTCGGCCACAACTACGCGGAACCGACACCACCCACAGCACTTGTCCTTCCGTCTGTGGTAGACCAGCTCCGTATAGAAAATGCCGGTGGGTGAGGCTCTGCGACTCAGATGCGACACGACCAGTTAACGGCGATATGGAGGGGCGGAAGAGTCTATTCGAGCCCGGAGACCGTGATTCTCTCCAGCGGGAAAAGCAATAAGCGAGGATAATAAGAAAAGAGTTGTGTATGATGTCCGATGCGATAGTTTTCAGTATTCAGTATTCAGTAGTTCATGTGAACCAAGATGTTATAGTATTCAAGGGAAGGCGATATGTCAGAATTCGCAAAGACGGACGATCGATCGAAAACGGTTCCTGTCGGGACTGCGGGGGGGTTAGTGATATAATAGAGAATAGCCGAGAGTACGTAAATAGTTATATAGGAAACCAATACCCTTTGTAAAGAATCAGAGAAAGAAAAAAAAAGAATAGTTGGAGAAAGGAAGGATTCCGACTGATTGAGATTATGACTGTGGGCTCGATATTATTAGGACTGGCAAGGGCCCAGGCTTTTTAACAAAATCGCGCGCTAATCAAACTGCAGTACATATTACTACACATTACTCCTACCATATCCAACTGCATGTGGGTTTTTTGCTTTTCTTTACAAAATCTATGCCACGTGAGAGCAGGGCTTCTTGACGCATCGACTGCGAAGGAATATTGTTAGATAATTGTCTTGGTCATAGTCCTGCTTCTTAAGTAAACGAGAGCTTGGCATCCTTCCTCGATCTCTCAACCGTTTACATTGTATGCTCAGCTCTGCTAGCGAATTTCCCAGCCAAGTACTGATTATGGCTGCTCTTTTCTAAGCATCTCCCAGTGATGTCCATTTCAGTTGGTAAATCATCATATGACCTTCACAAGTCTTGCCGACAATCATGTGAAAAATTGGTTATTCATAGTCATGTTGTGTGTGTCCTGGACGCCAGAACATCTGAATGAAGAAATTCTCGGTGGTATTTTAGACTGGGTGTTGAGCAAATGCACAGACCAGTGGTTAAGTACTCTCAAGCCATACGCTGCGCGACAAGACCATATCGAGAAAGGAGAGAATCACCATTGGCGTCAACAATCTAAACGAAGAGGTATTCGAGAAGCTCATATGTGACAGTGAGATCATTTACTGAACTACAGTTAGGATTTTCTCACATCGCAAATTTATGCATCCTTATGAATGACACATAAATCTGCATCGCGGTAGATACTACTACTATTTACTAGTTCTATCTGAGACACCATACTCCGTGCACTCTCGCCATGTTCCCCGAGACCTTTATAGTTCCTTGGCGTCAAGGACCTTGGGGTCTAAAGACTTGGTTCGATCGCGTGGTTGACAGAGACAAGATTTCTTTTCAATTCAAACAACATGCTGCGACAGATATTCTTGGTACTGATATGTGCAGCATGGATAGAATTTGCCATTCGTTTCTCTCCGCAGATTGAGGTGAGCTCAATATCCATAGAATGTTTGCTCAGTATTAACGGCATGTAGCAAATCACTCATGAAATTGTTGCGCACACTATCACCTTTTTCCGCGAACCAGTGCCATTTGCTCTTCATTATGAAGAAGAACATACCAGTCTGCTCCAGAGTATTCAGCGATCCAGTGGAAAATGGGACTCGTCCCACCCTCGACACCGTTTGTTAACGGCGCTGCACGGGTATGCAAGATACAAGGACAGAAACTTGGCGGAAGTGGATCGATGGAGGAATCTTTATAAACGCGTTCCTAAGCGCCAGCGACTAGTAGGCTATTTGCTTGTACCGGTGCTAAAGGACCTGGCTGACTGGCTTACTTAGGTGCTCGAATCGACCACCCATTATACGTCTAAACTCAACACAATCGACCATCTCCTGGATACAAACGACAACCTCGCCAGAGATATTCTTTATTATGGCTTACAGTTTTATAATATTAGTCAGTCTGAGCTGGACGAGTTCATTAGAGAAAATGAAGCCCAGCATCGGCCCGCTGATCGGACTAGCGTCTCTCAGGGAATGAAGCATTTTGTGCGTGACTGGGCAGATGAAGGCCATGACGAACGTCAGGAATCATTTGGATGCATTCTGGAATCGCTTGCACAGACGCCGCGGACGAGCAGTAGACCTCTAAGAGTGCTGATTCCCGGAGCGGGCTTGGGACGACTGGCGCACGAGGTCGACAAACTTGGGGGTGAGCATATATCTACTATCTGAAGAAAGGTCACAATTCGCTCAGCGAAGCATTTAGGCTTCGAGGTCATAATGAACGAGTGGTCGATGTACATGAACCTGGCATACCGATATCTATCCAGTCTATCCGACCCCGACAGCGTGGCGTTCCACCCGTATATCGACTGGTTGTCTCACCACGCCCTGACGGCCGATCTCCAGCGCTCCGTTACATTCCCAGACCAAGTAATCAACCAGTCCTCTGTCTTACTCATAGAGGGAGACTTCACCACAGCTTTTGCCAAGCACACTGGCCAATACGATATAATCGTGACCTTGTTCTTCATCGATACCGCGCGGAACCTAATCTCGTACCTCGAAACTATCCACCGGTTACTCCGTCCTGGTGGGCGTTGGATTAATCTAGGTCCGCTGCTATATGGCACTTCGCCGTTAGTGCAGTTATCGCTGGATGAGGTTGTGGCGTTAAGTGCGCGGATTGGGTTTGAGTTCCAGGAGACAGATGCTACGTTTGGGAATATTACAATACCTGGTGTGCCAGTGAGGGGTTTTGAGGTGGCATACGGTCGAAATGGGCGGGGGTTGAATAAGAATGCATATCAGGCGCAGTATTGGGAGGCTGTCAAGCGCTGAAACAGGAACTCGGATAATGGATGGAGTACTCTGCTTTGCCAGACAAGAGCCCAAGAAAAACTTGGTTATTAGAAATTCGAACTTGGTTAGCAATATGTTCGTGAAATGAACCTCATATAAGCGAGCACAGAATGTCAACACACAGAGCCGGTCAATCTTAATCTCTCAATGAAATAAACCCTCAATCCAGGGCCTTTCCAAGACTTTTTGAGAACCTTGGGGGCACCAAGACTTTCCGCTGTGCTTGGCATCAGAAATGCTTGCCCTCACCGGGAAATTGATCGTGCTGTTTGTCGGATTGCTCCCGACGATGCAGGTATAAAATCTTGCGCTGACCCTGTGCTCGAGTTCCCGGTTTCTGAACCATTGGCTATTCCTGCAGGTTACAGTACATACACAGTGCTTAAAACCACGCCCGCCAAGATGAGATACTTTACCCATCTCCTTTCAATCCTGGCACTAGTGCCCTCCATTGTCCTAGCTCAGGACCCGGGTCCATCGCCCACTGCTTCAATCGGCTGTGAGCCGCACGGAGACCACTGGTTTGTTCCCCATCATCCATGCATTGCACGACACGAGTACAAGCACGTCTAACAACGCTCCTTTTATACAGGCACTGCGACGGCCCAGCCTCAACCGCCGTGTCCTCGACTACAGCAACTTCATCCGCGATGCCTAGTCCTACCGAGTCGACTGGTTGTGAGCCTCATGGTGACCACTGGCACTGCGATGGACCGGCCGAAACGGACTCCACTGCTGCGTCCGCCTCTTCCATGGCGCCTAGTCCTACCGAGTCGACTGGTTGTGAGCCGCATGGTGACCACTGGCACTGCGATGGACCGGCCGAGACGGGCAGTACCGGGGGTGAAGAGGGCGGTGCTGGTGCGATGGGGGTGCATGGCTTCCTGCTTGTTGGGTTGTCGGTTGTTGCTGCTGCTTTGAATGTTTAGCTGTGAGTACGCCCTGGAGATCCGTCGGTCAAGATCTATGGCTGTGGGATTGCTGTTGCTGCACTTAATCTGTACCTCTGGGTACTTTACTGCTGTGCACTGTGTATACATGTCATGTGCTTACATGCGAATTACACCGATATGTATGTACACTCTGAATGTAAACCTATAAACAGCCAACATACTACGTAATATGCCAGATTAGGAAAAAAAAGTGAGGACACCCAATCAAAGTAAAACAGATCCCAGATTTCCTGCTTCTCCCGAGAACTCCAGCCGCTCCGTATTCCCCCGAGACAAGACGCCTTCTTTTTTGAGCAGTGCCTCGGCAATGACTAACTCAACATTCGACCTGGTCGGTCTGGCTGAAAGTCGGTCAGGAATATTTCCATAAGAGGCTGCAGCGAGACCCTGCATATACAATCACTGTCATGTTCGCCCCTCCACACCATGTGTCTCCATAATACTCCAGTCGGCCAGCTCAATCTCATCCATTCTCTCAGCCATCCACCTAGCCACCTCCATACTCTCTACCATCTCACTCATATACTTCTTCGTAAACCCCCAACGATCCTCGCCCTGCTCCTTGCCCTGATATAGAGGCGCCTTCAAGTACAATCGCCCTCATCCCTCCCCTCGAAGTACTTGTAAATAACCCCCCACCATACTTAATCCACCCAGCCATAGCCCCGGCATAGCAATTTGGCCGTTCTGGATGCATATCCCTCCAGGGCCCGCGCTCGAGTGCATCCCGGAACTCGTAGATGGCGATATTCGTAATATTCACGAGCTCGTGGCCTAGTACACGGACCATGAAGAAAGTGAGGTTTATCCATTCGGTCGTTTGGATTGACGTTGGGATTCTGTGGTTAATTGTTGGTTCTGGATTGTGAGTATGAGTGGTCTTTGAAATGACGATAGGTAGGTTAACTTACGATTACCAAACTCCAGCAACTCGGCCTCCAACATTTCTAGAGCCGTCCGTATCTGATCATTATTCTACAACGCAACTTTCAGAATAAACCAGTGCCCGGATAAGAAGAAACATACTATAGCAACCACCACATCCACCAATCAGCCCGTCGACGGGTGATCGTACGGAATTTGCCGCGCCAAACCCATAAACTTGTCCCATGTATTCGCATGATAGGCATTGATATCTTCTTTCCTGGTGCCGTCATCAGGTCTTATTTCCGGTTGCAGCTGGTCGAATCGCTTTTGCTGCGGCAGATGGAGTGGTCATGCTGCCGGGTTGGGGTATTCATTGACGATCTCAAAGTGTCTTCTTTCCGAGTTCAAGATGGGAGCTCGGTCTGAGAGTAGAGGTAGTATGCTAAAAATGGGATATTAAGCAGTATAATGGATTTTTTTTTTTGGTGATATGGGAGTTGTGTATATGTATGTATAGATAGTATTGACCTACGAGGCTGGGTCAGATTTGTGGCTGTATCCCAAGACAAGTCACGATCAACGACTAGAAACCATTGAACTAACTGGATTGTTATGGCTCTGATTGATGACCCTATATTATCTTAAACAATGGTATGCTTGTAAAAGCCAGTCAGGCAATATCCAGCAACTTTTATTCGTATTATGTTTATCATAAGTGCGCGGGCAAGTGTAGGTCGATATATGTACGCAAGCTTTTATGACCAATAGACTCGAGGGTATCAATCCAAGTAATTATGTACCTAGTACCACCCTGTACAAGTAGTCTACTGTATAGATCACCGTGTGGCGAATCGGCTCTTCTTCCGAATGCGAGCGCCATATCGGAAAAATAAGAACCTATCATTGTCAGTCAGGCTATACTTTTACAAAAATTGCATGTATGTATGTCTCTGTGCAGACGGCCTATGGGTTTATCCGTAGTCCAGTCCTGCATGTTGTGGAAAGCAACGCATGGACACGTCGCATGTATGCAAGGGATGGAAGATCAGCACATAATATAAAAGGCCGACTTACGGAAATGGAGTCATAAGGAGCGTCAAGAACGCGAGCAAAGATGTCGCCCAGTGATAATTCAGATTGTTGTACACTGCATTCCAGTTAGCAATGGCGGTCAACTTGGTCATAGACACGACAGCGCATCGACAGTTCTTAAGCCGGAGGTACTTACTCTGTGTCCCGAATAGAGGAAACACTCCGGCAAAAGTCGACCGAGTAAATCCGTTCGCTGCCAACGCACTCGCAGCATAGGTTGGATACGCGTCGACCAGGAACGTGAAAACGCCCGAGTACACGAGAATGGTTCCCGCTCCAAAGAACGCACTGCCAATGATCGGGACAATCCAGTGGATAGAAGGATAGATTGTCCATGCGAACATGAACAAGCCAATAGTGACAAGAGGACCACCAGCGATCGCTATACAGGATGAGAACATGAAATATAACCAAATACTTGGATAAAGGAGCATACCTGGGGGAAGTCGCCATTCAGGCTGGAAATCGTCCACCTTTTTAACTGCATTTTCATGATGTTTTTCCAAACGAGCATAGAGCCGACGCCAAAGCGGATCCGACAGAATGGCAAATACCATTCCCACAAAAAGGCCAAGGAAACAGAGTCCACGCTGCCATAGCGAGAATCCATATACGTTGCCAAAGACCAACTGGAACGCTCCAAAGAACAGGTACAAGATACCTAGCAGGATTCCGGAAAAAACGCAAAGATTCAGACACATAGGTTCAAGGACGAGGAGAAGAATGGGCCGGTAGCAAGATCGCAAAACTGTCTGCGCTACTGAACGCTTCAATTTCTCGATGGGAGCATGCCAACGGTCGTCTTCGGTTTCTTTGCGCAGTTTCTGGGCCTTGCGTCTTAGGAGTCTGTCGGATTCGTGGGTCAGTTCATCCGTGTCTCTAATACAAGAACTGGATACATACACAGGATGGTAAGTCTCCGGAACAAATACGATGATGGAGATCAGCATGAAACCTGACCAGATCAAAAGGACATAGAAAGTCCAGCGCCTATCATGCGTTTAATCACTGATTCTCGGTGTATCTTGATTTCGGAATACAAACCATGTCGTATATTCATTGATGAATCCTCCGACCCTGGATGGCTCGTCAGTGTCGCGCACTATAAATGCGACGCGGGAGAGACCTACAGAGGGCCAACCTCAGGGCCAATAAATGGGGAACTGGTATAAACCATCATGGGAGCACTGAGTTCGTGACGGTTGAAAAGATCACCAACAGTACCACCGGCGACACTGAGGAATGCACTACCGGCGATACCATTGAAGAAACGACAGATGATCATGGTTTGGATGTTCTGCGCCACTGCACAAGGGATCAACCAGATCAGGAAGAAGGTGAAGGAAATGATGTAGATGTATCTCCGGCCATAGAACTGATCAAGTCAGCATGCGCAGACATCTCGATGGACGCAACAAAACAAACCTCCGATAAAGGCCCCAGGAAAAGAGGTCCAACCGCTATTCATCATCAGCATTTGCCCGTCGCCAACCCCGTTCAAGAACATACCAAGACCCCAGATGAAGAAAGACAATCCCAGCGTCACCACGATATGCGAGGAGTCGAACTCCTGCATAATCTGATCATAAGTCACAGTGTACATCGACGACGTACAAGTCCTTGACTTATCAGCAAACCGCAACCACAACAAACCCAGAAAACCGTTACTCACACGCAAAGTGAGCCCAACGAACAAATAACCACAATCAACCACCGTCTCCCTGTATTCATATTCCTCGGATTCATCGGATCATTCTCATCCCAACCCACCACAAACTCCGGCAACTCACCACCCCCAGTAACCCCAGCTTCCTCATCGACCTTCTCCCCAGACTGCTCATCGCCCGTGTGCACGCTATAGCCGTCATTCAGCGACCAACTGCGCTCAATAGACCTACTCGCCTGCAGACGGTTCTCGTCGCTGCTTTTGATGGGCGCAAACGCGGTGCCTTCGCCTTCGTCGTCGCCATCGTCATCTTTTCCATTTTCCTTTTCAGTGAATGAGGATTCTTTCGTCGCGTTGATGGTCGTGTCTTCGCTTGAATCTTTTTCCCGTTCTGGCTTTGGAGTGTCCTTGCTACTGTCTTGGCGCCGTTGCGGGTGCGAGCTGGGGAAAAGTGTATCCGTATCGGGTTCGGGATTTGTTTCCCTATTGTCGTGATTGTTGGCACTATTGCGCTCAGGAGGGGAAAAGGACTCTTCAGTCCCCTGTGTGCTTGACATGCTTGCTATTATCAGTCCACGATTATGGAGGATATACGAATCGCAACAGGAGAGATTTTATGGTCAGGAAAGAGAAAAGGCTCCCATAAAGGAAGATGTGGAGAGAAGCTTTAATTAACTAATCATCGTCTCTCCAACCGTCCCAAATTGGAGTCGGAATTCGCGCCGAAAAGCTATGACCGAGGCTGGCTGCCAAAGAGATAAGAGTAGGTTCTAGGAGGAGAAAAAAAAGAAAAGAAAAAGAGAGAGAGAGAGAAACAAGAATATAAGCAAACATAACGTGATGGTTTCTCTTATTTACGGCAGAATTATCCGCACTTACACTAATACCTAAAACAGCGCATTCACTGGACAACCCAAAGCTCGGGGTTAACAGGGTTATTGACTGGTGATCGGCGATTTTCTAGACTTTGCAGGCCCCGGGAAGGCGCATCGGCTGACTGTTTACCCGTAGTACTGTGTATATCACATGGATATCAATTAATTCATTCGATACTAACTACTGCTAATGTTCCTAAAGTATTCGCCAGAAGACATTTCATCCTCAACTCAAAAGAAAGCCCAAATCCATCTTTTCATCCCTGAAGCAGAAATCCTGAACACCGTCAAAATTGGAAGAAAAGAAAAGCAGTAAACAATATCATGTCCAACGGCGTCCACCCAAAATGAACACGTACATCACTATACACCAGGGGTTTGCACCAAAACTCCGTTATATAATGTCAAAAGAGTTCCAAGTAAAAAGATAGAACGCAGAAGAAAAAAGAACAAGCTTAAGCGACAACCTCAGCGGGCTGCGAAGCCTCGCCGTTGGTACCCTCTTCGGCCCAAGAGCCCCAAAGTGCGCGCTTGCCACGGATCTGGAGAGGTCCGCCAATGGCCTCAGTACCCTGGTCAACTCTGATCGCGTCCTTGGTCGCTAGTACCAGAGTTTCGAAGAACATTTTGGTTGCATCGGCCTTGGTGGTCTTTTTCTCAGGGCAGAGATCCTGGAACTTCACGGCCTTCTTCTGCTCGCCTGTCGAATCGCCCAATTGATCCCGGAGAATGTGGACGGCGTGCTTGGTACCAAGGGAGATCGGCCCACTGTCCACCGCGGGAACAACTGTGTCATCAAGATCCTCCAGTTGCTGGTTCAAACCCTCATCGTCACTCAAATGAAGCTCGTGGCCTTGCTCGTCTCCGGGGAAGTCGATCTCAGACCGCTGGAGGGTTGTGTCAAGATCAACCCCTTCGTCCGCCGGAACAATAGCATCCTCTTCACCCAGGTCCAATTGAGGAGCAGTAGCAGTCTCCACATCCACATCCGAGATGCCACTGTCACGCTTCCGCTTCAAATCGCCAGACTTCTTGACAGCATCCAACGACAGCAAATCACGGAGCTCTGGTGCCCAGCCGCGTCCACGACCGCCTCCAAGCACATTGGAGACAAAGTCGCCGTTCTTTTGCATGTTCATCAGGGTGAGCAAAACGGGGTCGCGAGGCAGGAACGATGTTGGTTTCAGGATTCCGGAACGGTTGGTTTGCTGCTCCTTGATCTGGCTGTTCTGGAAATCGGTGACGGAGTCAAGATCCATGACCTTGCGACGTTTGGAACGTTGGTTCTGTTGAACGGTCAAGTCATCCTCTTCCTGCTCGCCCTGGATCTCGGTCTCGTACTGGTTGAATTCGGCGTCTTGCCGACGCAATTCATCTTCCGAAACCTCCGAAAGAGGGCTAAGCGATTCGCGCTGGCGTTCCTCTTGATTCTCAAGGGCAACATCGTCATGGTGGTCGTCACCGAGGTCCATCGCATCGTCTTGAAGATTCAGAGTGCTGTCCTGCGGGCCTTCGTCTCCCAAGTCCATCTTGTCCAACGGAGCATCATCTTCACCAAGGTCCAAGGGCAGATCGACATCATCGTTGAACTTTCCGGCATCGCTAATCATATCCTCTTCGAATGGACGGGGGGCGGGCGCATCTCGACCAACTTCCATACTAAAGTCGGGTCCTAGGGATGTCTCTTCCTCTCCCAAATCCAAGTCAACTAGGGTGTGGTCTTCCAATCGCGCAGGCTCCTGAGAAACTGAACGGCGGAAGCTGCTGTCGGGGAGGAGCTGGCTGCCGAAATCTAAAGCTCCTGGTCGCTTGCCCTCAGGCTCCAAGTTGAGGGGTTGAGGTAGGAGCAAAGAAGAGTCCAGATTCATAAACAAGTCGGATTCCGTCAACACATCGGGCAAGGTGATACCACCGGGAGCGACAACCGCGGCAGTGGTCAAATCGTTGTTGTTGGTCAAGCGGAAGGCCTACAAAGAAATCATCAGTCATGGTTTCTTTATTTAAAGCAAAAAAAAAAAAAAAAAGGTATCCATTCATACCATTTTAATCTTCATCAGGGCTTCGTTGCAGTCGTCCAGGAGGTAGCGCGCCTTTCGACTGTAGATACGAACCACACCCAGCAATAATTGACCACTCAATCGCAAAGCCATGGGCGCTTGGCCCGGGTCGACAATGGCATTTACACTGCTCTCGATATCTGACTGCAAGATGTGTGTTTTGGACAGTTTGCGCTCCAGGTTGGCGGACAGCCAAACTCGGGCCAGCGGTCCTGTCTTGGACAGGAGAGTCTCGGAATAGAACATGGCGTCTCAGGTCGTATCAAAGAAAGGACGAAACAAGAAAAAGAATCGCAGAACTGCTGCGTCCAAAACAGAAACCTAACCAATGCGGGGATTGATTGTTGGCGTGGACGAAAGGCCCTAGCAACCAGCAACGGATGACGCGCCGTTGTCCAGAAAACAAAAAGCCCCCTCCGTAGGGAGATTTATGTACGAGGGCGGTGTGTCCAACCAAAAGTGACACGGTCAGACAAAGAGGGTATAAAATGTGATGAGAAGAAACAAAAATGAATGGGAGCAAAAACCCGTTAAAGGAGGGGGAAAGAGGTAAACCTAAGGGTTCATTTGCTGCAAGAGGAAAAGAGGAGAAGCGAAAGAAAGGACGATGAACGACGGGCGGCGCGCCTAACGCCAGGCGGCAAGCGGTTTTGGACGCGTGTGATTGGTCAGACTATTGAAAAAGATGTGGCTGGGGTCACGTGTATGTATTCCTTAGTAATCATATACTAGTCCTAATACGGATTGGATGGAACAACTTGTTCCGTTACACTAACCACATGGGGAAAAGCATCATCATCGACCGGCCTCGTCAGCGTCTCTAATGCTGTACAGATGCCTAATGAGTCGCTCTTTTGCACCGCATTTGAACGGTTTTAATATATTACATACAGCCTGCATCGCATATTTTCCAATTCGTTGACGTGGTCGTACTAGGATTACTCGGGATTTCATGATACCCCCGATTTAATTGCACCGGTTCGATTCTCCCTCTTCGGAGTTCGCGTTTGAGAGAACGTGGCACCTCGCCCTACGAATCGACCCTCATCCACGACGATTTCGCTTATAATATCTTTGCTTTTCCTCTCGACCAAGACGGGATGCTAAGCACTGCTTTTTCAAAATAAATATTATTGTTTTCTTTGTCAAAGCATGAGAAATGTCAAGGTCCGCGACGCCTGCACTACCTTTGCATAATGCACCAATTTCCGAATCGAGAACGCCATCTACAACACCGTTACGTCCCAATGCTCCCTCGTCGGTGAGTACCTATATGCGACTTGTCTGCGACATTACATACTGACCCGGAGGTTGTTACTATCCGATAGACGTCTACGTCGACATACTCGCTATTAGACCCGCAAGAAACGGCGGAACGATTACAGACATCTTTCATCTACGGACTGTCCCCCGCAGAGGCAGAGATACGATTAGCACGGGATGGGCCAAATGAGCTACCTCACGAGGAGCCAGAGCCCTTGTGGCTTCGGTTTCTGAAGCAATTCAAGGAGACGCTGATCCTTCTGCTCCTGGGATCGGCAGCAATCTCCTTTTTCATGGGCAACTACGATGACGCAGTCAGTATCACCCTCGCAGTAACTATCGTTGTTACAGTCGGTTTCGTTCAAGAGTACCGATCGGAGAAGTCGTTGGAAGCATTGAACCGTCTCGTCCCTCACTACGCACACCTCATTCGAAATGTCCCATCGGCCGATAGCACTACGATCAACAATGCTGGCCCTATGCCAGGCGGGGCGGAAATGGAACTACAAGAGGTCAAAACAAAGAGCCCGAGTTCGGTTTCCGCTGCAGTCAAGGCGGCTAGTACTGTTCCTGCCACCGAGCTGGTGCCCGGTGACTTAGTACTGTTCTCGACCGGTGATCGAATTCCTGCGGATATCCGCATTACTGCGGCGACAGATCTATCGATCGACGAGTCCAACCTGACTGGAGAGAATGAGCCTGTGGTAAAATATTATGATGCGCTGCGGAAGGGAAAAGAGAGTCTTGCTGTTGGACAGCCAAAGATTGTTACCCCTCCTCGCTCGCCATTCTACGATGCACCTGCCAGCGGGGCAGTCGGAGCGGATATTCGTCTGAACGAGCAACACAACATCGCGTTCATGGGTACGCTGGTGCGGTCAGGCTACGGACAGGGAATTGTCATCGCGACCGGCGCCAAGACGGAATTTGGCAGTATCTCGGCCTCCCTGCAGGAAATTGAAAGCCCTCGCACCCCGCTTCAGCTGTCAATGGACCGACTTGGACAGGAATTGAGTTACATGTCTTTTGGTGTTATTGGTTTAATCGTGGTTATCGGGCTCTTGCAGGGCAGGAAGCTTCTTGAGATGTTCACGATTGGTGTCTCGCTTGCTGTGGCGGCAATTCCGGAAGGTCTACCGATTATCGTGACTGTCACATTGGCACTGGGTGTGCTACGTATGGCCAAACGAGGAGCCATCATGCGCAGACTGCCTAGCGTAGAAACCTTGGGATCTGTCAACGTCGTTTGCAGTGATAAGACCGGTACCCTCACCATGAACCATATGACTGTGACCAAGATATGGCATTTCGACTGTGACGAGGCCTTTGAAGTTCACAGGGAAGATACTGCATTGGATCTAGGCCCGGCTGCTCGAACTATTCTACGGACTGGAAACATCGCCAACAATGCCAGACTATCACGCATCCATGCCAACTCGCCTGCGAGTGCATCCTCTGCTGCAGTGCTCTCGTCGACTGTTGACAGCTCCTCTGGTGCAGTTAAGAGTCGATGGGTTGGACAACCCACGGATGTCGCGATTCTGGACTTGCTGGATCATTTGGGAGAGGATGACGTACGTGAGCGGATCAGCACGCGTGTTTCGGAAACCCCCTTTAGCTCTGAGCGCAAGTGGATGGGTGTAATCATAGGTGGCACATCGAGTGATGCGGAATTCGCCTATATCAAGGGAGCGTTGGAGCAAGTCCTCCGGCGATGCGATACTTACATGACAAAGGAGGGCCGCGAGGTCATCCTGGACGAGCCACGGCGCAATACGATTCGACAGGCGGCAGAGCAGATGGCAGGCGAGGGACTGCGTGTTCTCGCCTTTGCAAGCGGGGCAGTCCGGGAACTGCCTCGATACCGACGAAGCACTCCTGTTTCTTCTCCGCATGTGGGCTCCAACGAGGACGATGATCGATATAGTGGCCTGGTTTTTACCGGGTTGGTTGGGATGAACGATCCTCCGCGCAAGGACGTGCACAAGTCCATTCGACGGCTAATGTCCGGCGGTGTACGGGTTATGATGATCACAGGCGATGCCGAGGCCACTGCCGTAGCTATCGCCAAGAAAATCGGCATTCCGGTCAGCAACAACCCGGTATCACGGGCCGTGCTTGGGGGTGATGAGGTGGACCGCATGAGCACACAGGAGCTTTCACAGGCTATATCGTCAACCTCGATCTTCGCACGGACCAGTCCTGACCACAAGATGAAGATTGTCCGTGCACTGCAAGCTCGGGGAGATGTGGTGGCGATGACTGGCGACGGTGTGAACGATGCACCGGCTTTGAAGAAAGCTGATATTGGTATCTCGATGGGCAAGCTGGGAACGGACGTTGCCAAGGAGGCGGCGGACATGATTCTGACGGATGATGATTTCTCGACTATTCTGCGGGCTATTGAGCAGGGCAAGGGGATTTTCTATAACATCCAGAACTTCATCACGTTCCAGCTGAGCACGAGTGTGGCTGCGTTGAGTTTGGTTCTTTTGAGTACGACGTTGGGCTTCAAGAATCCACTTAATGCCATGCAGATTCTGTGGATCAGTAAGTCCATTCTACCCTATTGATCATGGAAAGTATGAGCTAACTAAGATAGACATCCTCATGGACGGACCGCCAGCCCAATCTCTAGGAGTGGAACCCGTCGATCCATCTGTCATGGGACGCCCTCCACGCCCGAAACAAGCTCGCGTCCTCACCAAACCCCTAATCCAACGCGTCCTCACCCAAGCCTCCATGATCATGCTCGGCACACTAGCAATCTACATCTACGAAATGGGTGACGCCGACACCCTGGGCAAGCGCGTTGTAACCGCCCACGACACCACCATGACCTTCACCTGCTTCGTGCTCTTTGACATGTTCAACGCACTGACCTGCCGCAGCGAGAGCAAGTCAGTCCTTCGCGGCGAACTATCGCTCTTCGGAAACAATATGTTCAATTACGCGGTTATGGGCTCGCTTGCCGGGCAGGCATGTGTTATCTATCTACCCATGTTGCAGGGTATTTTCCAAACAGAGGCCCTGGGGCTGGGGCATTTGATGAAGTTGGTGATTATCTCGAGTAGTGTGTTTTGGGTGGACGAGGGGAGGAAATATATGAATGCCACGAAGAGGAGGAGGGCTGTGGGGGTGGGTTATAGTGCGAATGTTTGAGGGGTTGTTGGGGATTGTATAAAGATTTATTGCTTGGTTAATGATTGATACCATTATTTATTTGCGTACTTGTATATGTGGAAGCAATGCAAGAAAAGATAAAACAAATATACAAGCAAAAAAAGTGACTACTATAACAAATACAGTTGGAGAACAAGAAAAAAAATTGACCGACGCAGGGGTCGAACCTGCAATCTCTTGATTCGTAGTCAAGCGCCTTACCATTGGGCCAGCCGGCCGATTATGTCTGTTTGATGCAGAAAATGATATGTAGACCTGAAACATGCTTGTGCTGCCTGTACTTGTACGGCTACCGTGGATGCTAGTATCCCTACTTCTGTGAGACATAAGCTGACCTGCAATGCTGTATATGATTATCTCCAAGGCTTATACTCATCCATTCTTGCCTTGCATTTATTAATTCAAACCCAGGTCAATATGCCGCGTACTGCCTATCTGTAGCACCAACAAATATATATCAAGCTTAGTCCAGTGATATCAAACACACCACATACCCGACCAAACCAATAAGAATAAGCACAACCCGGAATGCAGCTTGACACGGAACATAACTGACCGAAAACGAGGAACCAAGAATTGAGCAAGAGGCATTTATCAGCAATTCCCAGAGACAATACTAGTCGATCACCCCGATTACCTCTGAGCGAATAAATGAACGAATCAACTGATCCTCTGAATTGTCTATGTAAATCACCAGGAATCGACAATCAAATAGTGTGCATGATGGAGTATGTATGTATAAGCACTACTGGAGACTGGGGTCAATATGGGGATGGAACCTTGCATATTTATTGAGCGATTTGTATCCTGGCAGGCATCGTGCGGAGTACAGTACATATTTACATGTACATACAAGTACACACCGATATGTAATTGAATGTGTCATATCAGGCCTCGTATTCAAATATAACATTCTTGGCTACCCTAGATGGACACCTACAGACCATCATGATCGACTGCACGAGACCCGGTGACTGACAAGAGACCCTGTTCCAAGCTGATAAAGTCTGGAGTCCCCAGATTCCATGACGAAATCAGGTTTATTAGCGATCCGACCAATGAGCTTATCGGGATCGTTATCAGAACGGTACCGGGTTTGATTGGGCGATAAGGCCCGATAGAATGGTAAGACACATTCACTCACATACTGTACGGGGAGACTTGTCCAGTGCCGAATCCACTGCAGTACTCCATATGGAGTAGTCTAATACATATATGTATATATACCGAGAGTACTCCGTCTTCAGCTCCGTAATCCGGAGTGCATCTACTCTGTACACAATGACTCTACTCCGACCGGTGGCCAAGTCTTCCTAGAATTCCCGACGAAAAAAGCCGGAATTCACGGACCAATCGGGGTGAGCAAGCTCTTATCAAGGCCGGACGGGGATTAGCGGCGGCCCCACCCGGGCAGCAGCAACTATCTCTGGCCAATGGGAGGGCACCGATAGGACTGGGGGCGGCGGAGTGTCATCGAATTGCTAAAGGGATTTGCTTGTATCTACGCCCTATGTTCCTCAATATGTATACCCGGGAGTGCTCTGTATAGGGTATATCACTAGCATCACGTGGTGTAATAAGAGCTGAAAGGGCTTATGTATAATACTAGCAAATCACTGTAATTGTACTAACAAAGAAATGTAAATGCTCTAATAGTTATTACTACTGACAGATATCGCCACTATACGGAAGTAGAAACCTATCTTGTCTCTCTTTCCAGACATAGCTTATTCTTATTTCCTCCCGTCCAATCAGCGGCTGCTCCACCGCCCCTATACAACCTGGTACTTAGTGTCCTCCGCCCGGTCTTTTTCGTTGGCAGATTTTTTTCTCATCTTCATCTAGTCATCTCATCTCTTCTCATCTCTGAATCTACTTGTCTGTCCTCATCTCATCCATCCTCACTGTCAGATTCAGAAACCATGGCGGAGGCTCCCTACGCCCCCGACTACGCCTCCTACAACTGGACCGGTGCTCCCTCCAACTATGATGCTCTCACCACCAACGAACTTGGAGGAGACTCCAGGACCGAGAACCTGAACAAATGGTTCCAGGCTGGTGACCAGGCCTATATTATCACCGCCTCTGCAATGGTCATGGTCATGGTGCCCGGTCTCGGTTTCCTATACTCCGGTCTTGCGCGTCGAAAGTCCGCGCTTAGTATGATCTGGGCTTGTATGGCTTCCATGTCGGTCGTCACCTTTCAATGGTACTTTTGGGGTTTTTCGTTGGCCTTTTCGCCTACCGCGACCAATGGCTATATTGGCAACCTGCGTAGCTTTGGATTGATGAAGACGCTGGCCAATCCTAGTCCGGGATCGGCTTTGATTCCGGACTTGCTTTACGCGTTCTATCAGGTACTACTGATACATCCCTTGGTGTTGTTGGTGTTGTTGTTGTTGTTGTTGTTGTTGTTGTTGTTGTTGTTGTTGTTGTTTTTTTTTTTGTTTTTTTGGGTATCTAGCTAACTAACGATTTCAGATGCAATTCTGTGCAGTCACTGCCGCCATCGTCATGGGTGCCGTCGCTGAACGTGGTCGTCTCCTTCCCGCCATGGTCTTCGTTTTCGTCTGGGCCACCATCGTCTACTGCCCTCTCGCCTGCTGGGTCTGGAACGTCAACGGCTGGGCGTACAAATGGGGTGTTCTGGATTACGCTGGCGGTGGTCCCGTCGAAATCGGCTCTGGTCTGTCGGCTCTCGCCTACTCGATGGTTCTCGGTCGTCGTCAGGAACGCATGATGCTCAACTTCCGTCCTCACAACGTTTCGCTTATCCTCCTTGGTACCGTTTTTCTCTGGTTCGGCTGGTTGGGTTTCAACGGTGGTTCGTCATTTGGTGCGAACCTGCGGGCTACTATGGCTTGCTGGAACACCAACCTGACGGCTGCTTTTGGCGCGATTACCTGGGTTATTCTCGATTGGCGTTTGGCTCGCAAGTGGTCTATGGTCGGTTGGTGTTCGGGTACCATCTCCGGCTTGGTGGCGGCTACTCCTGCCTCTGGTTTCCTTACTCCTTGGGCTAGTGTGATTCTGGGTATTGTGACGGGTATCGTTTGCAACTATGCTACCAAGGGTGAGCTTCCTTGTTAACAATGTGTTGAAGCGCAAAGCTAACGTAGACAGTCAAATACTGGATCCGCATCGATGACTCTATGGATGTCTTCGCCGAACACGGTGTTGCAGGTATTGTCGGTCTCATCTTCAACGCCCTCTTCGCAGACGACTCCATCGTCGGTCTCGACGGCGTCAACACCGGTTCCGGGGACGGTGGCTGGGTCATTCACAACTACAAACAACTCTATATCCAAATCGCCTACATCGTCGCCACCTGCGCGTACTCGTTCGTCGTCTCCGCCATCATCGCTTTCATCATCAACGCCATCCCGGGTCTTAACCTACGTGCCTCCGAAGAAGCCGAACTGCTCGGTATGGACGACGACCAACTCGGTGAATTCGCCTACGACTACGTCGAAGTCCGTCGTGACTACCTCGCCTGGACTCCCCAGAAACAGGATCAGCTCGAAGACGGCCATGAGATCCCCGCTGCTGCGCGGTACGGGATTGGCGAGCACTCTGAGATGATGCTTGATGGACAGCCTGCTCCGGATAGCAGCCGTGGGTGGAGCGAGCCGGATAGTGGATCCCAGGAGCTTAAGATGCCGCCTGCGCCAAGACAGGTTGCGGAGCACCATCCTGTGGATGAGATCCATGAGGCTTCGTTTCCGCCGTCGTCCACGCAAATTGATGAGAAGGCAGAGTAATCCGTTTTCACACCACCTATTTTTCTCGATTGCGTTCTTTGTTTGATTTCTTTTCCTCGTGATATCCAGCATGTTCTAGCCTGGAGTTAGCATGTATAATTTGGCGGTTGGCGTTTGGTTTTCTATCTTCTTGGGTTGGTTTATTGGTTCTGTTGGTTGCATAAAAGGCTGGCTGGTGTACGTTCAAAATATCTAGGGTGGGATACTTGGTTAGGGTTTTGTTGATACCACATAGATCTGCTATTGTCCATATGCATAATAATAATATATATATATATATATATATATATACTCAGTACTTCCTGCACTGTAGACATACGCTGTACACCCATTCTGTAAACACTCAAAGCCATCAAAAACGTCTAACCATCCCCCTGACCCTCCCCCTCTCCTCAACACTCAACCGATCAACAACATCTCCCGTTTCCCCGCCCCGAACCACATCCTCCCACTCCTCCTCATCCATCCCCATCACAAGAACCATCTGCAAACATCTCCCAAACGCCTCCCGGTGCTTGTACCGTCCTCCACCGATACCGCTCCCCGCGACGTCGACTGCTGCGTTGACAATTCCAGAGATGTCGCGCTCGAGTCTTGTCGCGCCGAGCGCGTTGACCCGGCCATGGTACGACCATAATCTCTTCTCGAGCAGCCGAGAGAGATACGTCGTTGTCACGGAGAGTAGCTTGTCAAAGGAGGTGGGCGTTAGGATCCGCGAGAGGGGAGTAAGGATGGCTGTCCAGGACGTGGTGAAGCGTGTTGTTGGGCGTTCTGCGCCTGCGCCTGGGCCTGTGTGCATGTCGTCGTCTTCGACGTCGTCAATGGGGACCGGGGTCGAGGAGGGGTCATTATGGTCGGGCTGATATTCTATGTCGCGGAATGCGTCTGCGAGGATTGGGCGTAGGCGCGGCTTGATTACGTTGTTGAAGATGACTTGTATGCCGTCGCCAAGGAGGTCGGAGACCTTTGATTCGAACGATGAGGATAGGGAGTGCAGGGCTTGGGATGCTTGTTTTGCTTCTGCGGGGACGGGGAAGAGGGAGTCCAGTTGGCTTACTGTTTCCTCTGGTTGGTTTGGGTGGGTTGCTGGGAGTGGTGTTCGTGCTTCGGTGTTGTTGGCGACGATACGCCGGACGTAATTGACTGCGATGTCGAGGTTGTTGATCAGCACGAGGAAGGAGAGGACTGTTTGTTCTGGGGGTAGGGCGCCCTGGACGACGGGGCGGGGGTAGCATTCGTCGCGCATTTTGCGCTGCGTCATGCCGATGAAGTCGGAGCCTAGGACGCGGGCGAGGGTTGGGATGACGTTTGTGACGACGGCGATTTGCGAGGTTGCTAAGGTTTGTTGGATGACTTTGTTGACGATGTACATGATGTCGTCGACGGCGGAGGTGATGTGAGGAGGGTCGGATTTCAGGGGTTTGTGGGGGTTTAGGGTGAGGCCTGTTGGGGATTCGTCGAGCTGGAAGGCCTTTTCGACGGAGCGGCGGACGAAGAAGGTTGTCATTGTGTTGAAGGGGGTTGCGAGGCGCGTGGTGATTTTCTTGGTGAGGGGGGAGTCGGCAAGGAATTGAGGGAGGGTGTGCTTTTCGTCCTCGGGGTTGCATGCGTCTGCTAGGAAGCGGCAGTAGAGGGACCAGCGGCCTAGCATGATGCCCATTTCGTTGAGGAGGCCGTCGATTTCCTTCATGTCCACGCCTTCGTCTTCACCTCCTGTAGCCACGCGGGCTGGCGAATGGGACCGAGGTGCACCCGGCCTTTGAGTAGGAAGGAAGCTTTGCACCAAGAAAGTAAAGGCGTAGGACTTGATGTCCATCAACTTGCGATCCACATGTCGTTCATCGCCCCATGTATCGAGGACAATTCCCCCTTGGACGTCTGCTTCCAGCTGCAGCCGCTCAATAACGCGATTCATCTTCCTAGGACCATAGTGCCGCTCAACCAACCCCCCATGCCCATCGATAATCTGCGCAATATGCTCGAACAACTTGGTCAATGCATTTGCATAAAAGAACCCCTCTCTACCCCCAGTGCCAGCATTCAAATTCGCGCGCGCTCGCGCAGCAACACCCTGACACACATATCGCCCATACACGTCCAATCCAACCTCCGACTTCCCAATAAGCGGAAAGAGCTTGAAGAACCTTGTAATCTTTGCTCCGTTTCCCTCCTTAACCGCCTTATCAAACTCCCTCAAAAACAACCCACACAGCGACTCCGCAGCTGTATCCAACGTGACGCTCGGGGGGTCCGGCACTTCAGCAGTTGGCACCATCTCCCCTGCAAATGCACCCTTCACCACCTCGTCAGGGATCTGTGCCGCCCGATGCAAGTAACTAGCAGCAGTCTCCCAATCCTGCGGCGCGCCCATTGACCCAGAAACACCAAGCACACAAGCCTTTAGCTCAGCGACTTGCTCAACAACTTCCAAGGTCGCCTTCACACGAGCCTGCTCGAGATCCAATCGTCGGACGGCACTCGCGATGCGGTCTGCCGTGATGGCCGCGGAGGAGAGCATGCCATGGCGGATGGAGCGGGTTGTTGTTGTTTGGGAACCGAGATTGGCGCGGAGAAGGTCCAGACGGGAAAGTTCGCGGGAGAAGTCTTTCTGGGAAGCGACGAGGGCGTCAAGACGAGCGGTTACGCTGGCCTCCTGAGTGTGCAGGTGAGATAGGGTGGCTTTGATTTCGGCGACGGAGCTGGCGTTGAAGATGTCTGGGTCGGAGGACGGGGTAGAATTGGATTGCGGTTGCGGTTGCGGGGGCTTCTCCGATTTTGGTGGAGAATTGAACGAGGGTGTATCTGCGTGTCCATTGACAGCGCTAGCCGGTGATATGGCCATTTTGACGATTGGAGAAGACAACGTGTTTGAGGAGATGTCAGATGAACGGAGATGTTTATGCGAGGTGTTCTTCCGCGGGGTGAAGGCGGTGAGTGGTTTGGCAGAGTCACGACCATACCATGAGAGCCTTCAATTGAGATTGGTCCTTAGAATTGAAGATATCATTGTAAAAGAATATGGTGTTTTTGTGCGTGTGAATGCCCAATGCTGGATGCGACAATGCAGCCTGATAGACACCTCAGGCATGAATTACCCGATCGGGCACATCTCAGCTCGACGTCATGACGAGATTTCGTCTCCCGCATCTTCTCAGATCCCAAATTAGACCATATTAGTTAGAAAAGGTCTATCATATTAGATACATTTGAAGACCGCCACCATCGGCCGTCGCCGCAGACCCCGACACCAACACAAGCCCAAATCCGGCCGACGAGGCATCATGGGCAACGAACCGTCCACTTTGGTGGACGAAAAAACACACCCGTCTGTATTGGAGGCGCGGACGGTGGACGCCCTGGCCAAGTATGTCCACGAGAAGCGCGTGCGAAAGATTGTGGTTATGGTACGGTTACCCGGCGGTCAGAGACAAAGCTTGAGACTCGCTAAAGAAAAACAGGTTGGAGCAGGAATCAGTACATCAGCTGGAATCCCCGACTTTCGCTCTCCGGATACTGGCATATACGCCAATCTTGCGTTTCTAGATCTGCCTGACCCCGAGGCTGTCTTTGATATCAGTTTCTTCCGAGAAAACCCCAAGCCTTTCTATGCTTTGGCGCGCGAGTTGGCACCGGGTCGGTATCGGCCTACGATTGCGCATTCATTCATTAAACTACTCTACGACAAGGGCTTGCTACTGAAACATTTTACGCAAAACATCGACTGTCTCGAGCGGCAGGCAGGGGTGCCAGGCGAGATGATTGTCGAAGCGCATGGGAGTTTCGCGAACCAGCACTGTATCGAATGCAAGGCAGCGTATCCCGAACAGGAAATGAAAGAGCACGTGGAAAAGGGCGAGGTGCCGACGTGCAAGGATTGCAAGGGTCTGGTGAAGCCGGATATTGTGTTCTTCGGGGAAGCTCTCCCAGAGGAATTCTTTTTGAACCACGAGCTTCCTGGCGCGGCAGACTTGTGCATTGTCATGGGGACTAGTCTCCAGGTGCAGCCGTTTGCTAGTTTACCGGGGTTTGTCTCGGATGGAGTTCCCCGTGTTTTGATTAACCTGGAGCGCGTGGGCGGGATGGGCTCTCGCCCAGATGATGTACTTATTCTTGGAGATTGCGATGCTGGGGTGCGGAAATTGGCCGCTGCATTCGGGTGGTTGGAAGACCTTGAAGCGTTGTGGGAGGAGACGAATCCGGATAAGGACGCTCGGGATGCCGAGATGGCGCCGTTGCAGACCAAGGACGAGCGACTCCACGACGAAGTCGAGCGGTTGACCAGTGAAGTGGACCGGACACTGGGGCTATCGGGTGCTTACGAACGGAAAGTGCGAGAGCATATTGACCGGCAGCGGGCGAAGGAGGAGGCCAAGCAGGCATCCGGGGCACAATCGGCCGATGCGGACGACGGTGAGGGAACGGGATTGGGACATGTATTTCCGCATCTGGCGAAGAAGAAGCCATTGTTGTAATTAGGCGTATAATTCTCTATGCCGGTACATGTAGTAGTATGTACTGTCTTAGCTGTACCCCGTAAATACGTTGAATGTTATGCATATGTAACCCAAAGCATAAACCGGTGAAATCGGTTGAGATGACTTCATGTCCGTTGCGGGGCCTCACGTTTGCCCCACGATACAGTTTCTTCGCTGCACTCCGGTTTTTCTCTCTTCTTTCCCCCAATACACATCTCTCTACTCTATTATTTTCACTCGTATATTGCACTTATACAGCTCCAAAATGGTCGGAATTGGTCCCAAGCCCCCCCAATCCCGCAAGGGTACGTGAGATTTCCCTCCAGCGGCAATGCGACAGCCCTTGCGCCTACGACCAGCGATGGCACAACACCATGGGAATCGGTGCAATGGCGAGAATAATGCTAATCTCAACAGGATCCTCCGTTGTGGATTTGCCGCAGAATCTCCAGCACCAGATCCAGGAGTACGAGGAGACCTTCACCGTCAGCACCGAGACTCTGAAGAAGGTGGTCGACCACTTCGAAAAGGAGCTCGAGAAGGGTAAGTTAGCTTACACTGGGTTTCTACCATGTCTTCCAGTATACTGATAAAGCGCAGGTCTCAGCGTCGAGGGTGGTAACATCGTAAGCTGTCTCGCCCATATCCTCCGATGAAGAATGCGACACTGACAAGCCAGCCCATGAACGTCACCTGGGTTATGGGCTTCCCCAACGGTCACGAGCAGGGAACCTTCCTCGCCCTCGACATGGGCGGTACTAACCTTCGTGTCTGTGAAATCACCTTGACCGCGGAACAGGGTGCCTTCGACATCACCCAGTCCAAGTACCGCATGCCCGACGAGCTCCGCACGGGCACTTCGGAGGAACTCTGGGAGTACATTGCCGACTGTCTGCAGCAGTTCCTCGAATCCCACCACGAGGGCGAGAACCTGTCCAAGCTGCCCTTGGGTTTCACCTTCTCCTACCCCGCTACCCAGGACTATGTCGACCACGGTGTTTTGCAGCGCTGGACCAAGGGTTTCGACATTGATGGTGTTGAGGGTCAGGATGTTGTTCCTATGCTGGAGAATGCTTTGAGGAAGAGGGTGCGCTGGTTCCAGCTTCCCAAATAAGGGACGTCTGCTAACAGAAACCAGGGCCTCCCCATCAAGGTCGCCGCGTTGATCAACGACACCACCGGAACCCTCATCGCTTCCGCATACACCGACACCGACATGCGCATTGGCTGCATTTTCGGCACTGGTGTCAACGCCGCCTACATGGACAACGTCGGCTCTATCCCCAAGATCGCCCACCTCAACCTCCCCCCCGAGATGCCCGTCGCCATCAACTGCGAATACGGCGCCTTCGACAACGAACACATCGTCCTCCCCCTCTCCAAATACGACCACATCATCGACCAGGAATCGCCCCGCCCCGGCCAACAAGCCTTCGAAAAGATGACCGCTGGTCTCTATCTTGGTGAAATCTTCCGTCTCGCCCTTCTCGACGTCGTCGACAACAAGCCCGGCCTCATCTTCCGCGACCAGGACGTCTCCGCCCTTCGCAAACCCTATCTCCTCGACTCGTCCTTCCCCGCTGCCATCGAAGAAGACCCCTACGAGAACCTCGAGGAAACCGAGGAACTCGTCGAGCGCAAGCTCGGCATCAAGGCCACCATGGCCGAGCTCGAGATGATGCGCCGTCTAGCCGAGCTCATCGGCACCCGTGCCGCCCGTCTCTCGGCCTGCGGTGTCGCTGCTATCTGCAAGAAGAAGAACATCGACTCGTGCCACGTTGGTGCTGACGGTTCCGTCTTCACCAAGTACCCTCACTTCAAGGCCCGTGGTGCCCAGGCTCTGCGCGAGATTCTCGACTGGCCTGCCGAGACCAAGGACAAGGTCACCATCCAGGCTGCAGAGGATGGATCTGGTGTTGGTGCGGCTCTTATTGCTGCGCTGACGCTCAAGCGTGCCAAGGAGGGTAACTTGGCTGGTATTCGGGACATGGAGGATATGAAGCAGCTTATTTCGTGATTTCTTTAACTTTCCCACATTTTACTTTGATTTGCGTTCTGTCACTGTTTGTTATCATTTCGGTTATTGGTGTTCGATTGGTATGGAAAAATACGTCTGATTAGATGATAGAAAAGCGCATCACATCATAACATGTTTGTGCTGTCAGACCTGGTATATACTGAAATATATGCATTCATCTCATGGTCAATAACCACCCACACCTTCAGAGTATTGTCAAGACATCGAAGAGCTATATAATATATCTGACTTGACATTTCAAGGTTCAGAATGTCAAAGGCATTTGAATATCTTGTAAGGGCGAGTCTCCGGGTGATTTCTTGTGAGCTAACTAGGCTGTCGTAACATCCTTGATCTATACGACAGCCCTCTTACGCGTCAGAATCCAGGTGTGTCCCTGTTGGTATAACCGTAGTCAAGGAATGTTTACAAAAGCCGCGCGAGCATTTCAGCCCAGAAGTTCTCGATAGAACTCATAGTCTCATGCGATACTGCTATTTCAATAGCGTGAAATGAGCACATAAGAATTGTTTGCTCATCACCCGTTACAGACATAGGAGGAAGCCCAAGAGGCTAGTAGCAGCGCAGGCAACCAGGGAAGACTTGCGAGTCAGGCTGCTGGTTGAGGTTGCCGTTGCCGTCCCATCCTGTTCCATGGATCCATTGAGGGCGCCCGCTCCAAAGGACTTAAAGCCACCACTGATACTGGAGGGCCGTTTCGTGGAACCCTTGACGCACTTGCTGTCGTCCGTGTGCGCTGCCCAAGCGGCAGCCCATAAGGCTTGCGGTTCGAACAGTGTCCTGGTGGTCCAGAACATGCGGCAATCGGCGTCCTCATACGTGTACTGCAGTGTGGACTCAGATGAGTCGCCCTTTCGCACCTGGTCTTGGATCTGGATTTGTCCATCCTGGCCGGCGCGGCGAAGAAGGACCTCCGGGTTGGCGAGCGTCCTCAGCTCGGAGGTTTCGAAGCCCTCGATACCCAACGTTTCAGTCGCATTCATCATGCCCGAGATGGTTCCCGAAAGTTTACCGAACGACAGGATGGTGCCACCTTTGGTGCCCCCGAGAGCTTGCATGGGGCCCTCCTTAGCGCGACCGCCCACCACAACGGACTTGACGCCCGCGACGTTCTTCAGCTCTTCGTGGAAGGAAGCGCAGGAGGACCCACAGAGACCATCCATAAGCATGACCATGTTTTCGGGTTCAAAGACGGGCGGTCCAGATGGGGGGTTCTCGAAATTGAAGCCCTCTTGCAGAATACTATATCTGTTGCTGTTGGACATCTGTGAATGGGTCAGCTGAATAGTGTCACACCTCCAGGGCGGGCCGTGGTGGGCTTTTCGGAGTTGAACTTACGTTATAGCGCGAGGTGAGCGTGAATTTGTCTTCATTGTATGTGAAGGGCCCGAACCAAGTCTCCCAATCCGGAATGTTGTCACCGTTGACGTCGACATATTCCTCGTAGTCCCAGTGAGTGGTCGCAACATCTGAGGTCAGTTAGCGCTATATTTCTTCTCATCCTAGCAATTAATGCTTCTATATACCTTCATACCAGTTCGACAAGAACTTCTTGTATGCGGTGTTGTTCATCTTGATCTCATTAAGAGCATCGCCAACCCTCTTATATCCTTCCTGTGCCCGATAACGCTGAGCGCTGAAAGGAGTCTCGGCGGGGAAGAGCTGCATGAAAGTGTCGAGCAGAAGATCAACGTCGCCTCCTCCATTTTCTCGGAGATCCAGAATGAGCTTCTTCTTGCCCTCGTCCTGCGACTTGCTCAGGAACTCTTTGACCAACCTTTGGAACTCGTACGAGGCATCCGTCGCATTTTTGGCAGAGGACGTATCGAAGCTACTGATCTGGAGGACCGCAACATCGTTTATCGTATCCATGAAATACCCGGCCATCATGGCTTCGCTATGGTTCACCACAGGCGGTGGATAGTTACTATAGTCTCGCGGGATCAATGTCCTCCGAGACAGGTGGAGTGCAGCTTTCTGCGCTGCCGAGGGAGTATCCGTATCCGGCCTGTAGGCCGCAGTCTTAAGCTTGGATAGGATCATGGAGAGACTCTTGCCGTCGGTGACGTCGCTCCAGTTAATTTCGCTGGCAGCTGAGGATATACTGGCAACATTGTTGTACCTGTGCTTGGTACCATTCTTGAAGGTGACTGTGGTGACTGCGTTGTCATAGACGCCGTAGAACAACTGGGCTGGAGAGACGAAAGAGCCATTATTACCCTTTCGGAACAAAAGGTTGTTATAGCGGGCGTCCAGATTGGTGTATTGCTCCCAATCCGCAATCTTTTCTAGGTACTCTTGTACGTCGTGGCCATTCACCTTGGTAATTGGGGAGATGGGAACGCTGTCGTCGACATGCTGGGCTCTGATATCATCGGCCACATACGTGTTGGGCACCTTCAGTCCGTCGTCGGAGATGGTCGTCATCGCAACGCCGCGCTCGAAGAGGAAGATGCTGAGGATGTCGGACCCGAACAAGAAGTGGTAGTTGCCGGTGTCAATGCTCAGCTTCTGGATGGCAAGGTGGACGTCATATTCGCTGTCGTAATCGGTGAGGTTGTTCTTGATCTTGTATAACTCGCTAATGAGGTCCACCGAACCCCGGTCCCACGTTTTGGGGGTGTTTTTCAACCAGCCCGTCTCGGAATGCCATTCCCACATGAGCTTAAGCTGGTCGATCAAGGCCTCATTCTCCTCAACGGCTACTGGAACGGAGGTCAGACATTCATGGGCGATTTTAGCAGGGATATTATTGGCATTCTCGGTAATTTTGGCAATCCTTGCGCAGGCCTCTGCAGAACCGGAGCTAGATGGGACTGCCGAGGACGTCGAAGAAGTGGGGATGATGGATGAGCTCTGGGCCACGACCAAAACGGCAGAAGCCAAGATGCTTCCAAGGAGATGCATTTCAGAATCGGCTCCGGTGTTGAAAACAAAGAAAACGATGAGGATGGAAACACAAGAGCATCTTCATGGCTCCATGGAGGGCACTTATATGCCTTACGAGAGATTATTCTTCCGAAGGATGAGGCTCGAGCTGCACGAGAAGCCTGTCGGGTGCTCCGCCGGGAGCCGTATCCATGCCTGATAGGAATTGGTGGAGGCTTTCAGGGTCCTAGCCGGTGCTGCTGCATGCCATTGGGCCAGCACAAGGACCACTTTTCTCTGAGGCTCTTACGGGCCCGTGGTCTTCTGCTTGGGTTTGAGCACCAGTTGTTCGAAGATAGTGCCATGGCCCACTGCGTCTTTCATTCATAGGCTGATGGACATTGAATGCATATGACGGCACGAATTGGAGGCCCAGCCTCACTGCGGCTGGGTCCTAACCACCTTGGCATGTTCATTGACTGGTGAACTATTCCTCCACAAAGAGGGTCCGGATCAACCCAGACACCACCGAGTTGCCTTTCCCGGAGAGTTTAGCCGCTGTCTACCTCAAGGCATCGTGAATTTCTGTGCCAGGTTAGCAGGGACCAGTTAGTTATGACACGCGCGGCCGAGTCAGGGTTTAGTTGGGCACCGCGCCGATCTTCTCGCCAATCTGACTGATAACTTTCTGACAGTCGCTTATTTGTGGCCTGGTGGACCCTGATCAGCGTAAGATAGAAACCCCGCGCTGATCCCCGGATGGCTGCGATATTTGGGTGCCTGTTTAGCTACACCTTGAATAGAAAAACCCCGACTAATGGTTGTTTTCCTGGACAGCTTATGATACAACGCCAATCGACGAGTGAAACAAAAGACTCAACGAGCTAGCAATGTACTCCATAGACTTGACTCCTGACAGTATTTCGAACACGAGGTACTTATACCTAACTACATGCGGGCGGACCCACACTCACACTCTCATACATACTACATCAGTCCCAAATTGGTGGGGAGAAAGGGCAGTCTCTTGTCCCCCAGTAAAGCCGCAGCTCTTGCCCAGGATTCGTCCGTTAAAAGCTGACTGTGCTATGTGCTGCAATAGGTGGGAAGACAAACAGAGAAACAAGGGATTTCCATCCAAAAGTACATATGACAAAGCATAAACCCAGACAGATTTGCCGTAGGTGCTATTTTAGGCAAACATCAGAAGGGCAGAGTTACTTAACGTGAAGAAACTTATCACAGCACTGACTGTTCTTCACTGGCGTGCAGTCATCGTTTAGTAGAGGGCCATTTGACCACAGCGAGGCGCTGGGTACTAAAGAATAATACGAATATTCGATGTAAAGCCATCAGAACCGACGAACATTTTGAAAACCGAGGAGATAATGAACTAAGATGACGGGTTAACTATATCTGTAAGAAGGAACAGTAGTCAGAAGGGATACAAAGTAAACAGACATGGGCTGACACTAGCATGGTGTCATCCTTGAGGGTTCGTACGAGAACCCCATTAAACCACCGTCACCTTTCCTCATCCTCAGAAATCAGCCTCCGCCGTTCAATTTCAGGCTCCGTAGACTCCTGCTCTTGCAATCTCTTCCCAGCTATATATACAAAAGTCACCAATGGCACGCCCACCACGAGACTGGATGCTGTAAAAAGGATATTGACGGGGACAGGATTTCCCTTGAATTGAATGTGCGTTAGATAGTCCAGGCCGTATTGTGCGAAATTAACGACCCCCGAAGAGCATATTATGGCTCCATAGACACGGCCGAATGTTCTGAAACCGAAGATTTTCGTCGTGTAATTGCTTTTTCCAAATACCAACTCTCAGCGGCTATCACCATCGCTCCATGGACGAGCAAAAGCAAGGAAGACTGTACTTACGACATGGCAGAATAGTAGTATGGCCGCAGTAGAACAAACAGAATTATAGTAAGATATCCAGTCCATACATCCGATATTGAGTTCAAAATCCCAACAGTAGTAGTAAGAAACACGATAAAGGCGAGCGTAGCTGGTACACTGAGATGATCAAGGAGCAGTCCTATAAATGGCGTAAAGGCTACGCCACCAACGGGCAATGCGACATCAAACAAGTGATTGATTTTCTCCGCTTGCGCTTTGGAGTGCAGCATGTACCTGTACTGGGACCGCACTGTGGCAATGAAATAGTTCATTCGCAACATTTGCAGAGCAGTCATAAGAAGCATCAGGATAAACCAGGGTGTTGCCACTTGCTTGTGTGCAGGCAGGCCATGGAGAACCCCCCACACCCTGCTTGTTTCCTGACACTTTTGCTCCCAAACTTGGCGTCGCTTTCGCTCGCTTTCGTCACCGAGTACTGTGTTGATCATGTGTAATTTGTCCCGACGGTGCTCTGCTCGTTCACTTCTGACTCGGTAAAGCTCTGCATCATCCTCGATCTCCTCATCTGACTCATGGACGTCCCGAGTTTCATCTTCTGCGTGCTGTATTTTTACCTGCAGCTGATCTGCAGTTTGATAGTCGTGGGTCGGCATTATTGTGAGAAATGCAACAAAGATAAACGCAGGCACTGCCAGATAAGCCAAGAAAAACCATTTCGGTTTGAAGACCCTTGGATTCCGCTCGTAGACCAGGCGATAGAAAAGATAAACCGCAGCAGAAGCGTCAAACGCGCCAGTAACAAGTGCGACAATAGTCCCTGCGTACTTAGGGAAGGCATGGGCGATTCGGAATGACGGTACAAAGATGAAGGTTCCACCAAGAGCTAGAAGAACGTTCCCAGCGATGTAGCCATCGAAATTTGGACGGGAGAAAGAAGCTGCCATGAGGAGACTACCAGTTGCCAAGACAGCACAGCCCACAAGACAACATGATCGAGAGCCATAGCGGTCTAAAATAGTGCCGACAGGAAGAGCGGCAACATTGGCAGTAATGGTGCCCATAGTATAAAACAGATTTAGGCTGGCGATAGAAGTTAGATGGAAGTTGCATTGTGGAAAATCAGGGCAAGGGGGGAACACGGCGTACCGAAGATCTTGCTCTTTGCACAAATCAACACCATCTTGTAATTCCTGTTTTGTGCACAGGTTATGGTAAACTTTCTCATCTATCATGACAGGTTTCAGTGCAGCGAAGCCGAATACAACACCGGCCGCGGTCCAGCAGGAAAGGAGGGCCAGAATTACCTGGGCTTAATGGGTGAGCTTTTGGAATGCATGAGCAACAGAACATCCATCCATCAGCTGCTTACCAAGTCGCTTGACAGCTGAAACCTTGTAAGCAGGCGAAGCTGCCTTGGCCCTTGTTATATTTGGTTGAGGCAAGACATCGTAGCTGATCTCATATTGGACTGGGGCGGCATTTCCACTACTGGGAACATCAATCAGATTTGTCACATCACCATGACGCTCAGGTTCACAGTCAATTCCATCAATCGAAGAAACGCGCTGCACTAGGGACATATCGTAGTTGCCCCCCCTGACTGTTTCTTAGGACTGATAATTGGCAAAAGGAAATCATGAAAAGCAAAGAGAAATCATGATTGTTTTAAATAGGGAGGTCCACTGTGGTCAGGTGATGAAGAATAATCTGGAAGATTCAGATCACAAACCTTCCAGTGCTGTCTTTACTATTCATGGAATCAGCCCTTCTTCTGGGCAGTACGTCATACATCGTCGTATCGTGATCTGGGGAAATAAGAGTAGGTAAAACCCTGGTTAAACCATACTCCGCTTTTAGTAAAGCCATGCTCTAAATGTGGATAACGCTTTACTGGAGGATATGCTACATAGAAGAAGGAATTGGTGCTGGGAATTGCTATTCATCGTGTTACCGCGAAAGCGTACTAAAGTGGGTTTATTGGGTTATTGTCTTGGTGCGGTTATACGGTAGAAATCTCCTCGGACCTTATAGTGGGGGGCAAGAAGTGTTCCCCCTTCTCCCTGAACGCCACTCCCCCACCGCCTTCTTATATAAATGAGTATCAACATGCCTGCGTAGATGATATTGTTGAGTTATGTACTATCAATATCGGCCAGCTAGGGGCCCAGGGGAGATGCTTAATACTTGCCAGGTCACGTCAATGTTCGACAACCATCCAAACCAGAATGACTATTCCTGGGGTATAACCACAGTCTGCATGCTCGTTGCACCGCTTTGCCTCTGTCTGTGGTGGAAGTAAACTGATTCATTTCTTATTATTTAAGCCCAGCAGATCCCAACAAATCAATCACCCCTCATTTCCTCCCTGCTTCGCTGCTCACAAGATGGATTGCCCCGTTTATCCTCAAACCAGATGCTAGCACCATTGTCTAGTAGATATGCAAGAGGTTCTCTCTGGCCCTTGTAGGCCGCGCGATACAATGCAGTTCCCCATTTATCACCTTCAATCACAGCAGGGTTGAACCACTACGGGCCAGCCTCAAGGTCAGCACCATGTTCTACTAGTAATTTGAGCACCTCGATGTTGCCATGTTCACCAGCTGCAATGTGTGCTGTGCTTTCCTGCTGGTGTCATCCACGCTGAAGCATCAAATGGGAATATCTCCATAGATGGATTGTCACCAACCAAAGCACGCACACCTGGTTCATAATCATTGTAGCCCCATGCTTCATTGGGGTCCTGTCCATTCTCCAGAAAGGAATCGAAAATCTCAATATTGCCATAGTACTTCCAGGCTCAATGCGTCACCGAGAAATTGGCTGTGATGCCTGTTGAGGTCAAGGCCATTCTTGACAAGTACCTTCCACACTGTAACAATGCATGAAGCAAGCCTCATGATAGAGCTCATTATTTCAAGGTGTCAGCGGTAACCTGGAAGCCTCGCTAAAAACCCAGTTGGGTACGCCAACCTGTGCCTTTGCTGCAGCGTGCTCAGCTATGTCTGTGAGTAAGCTGGATTGCTTTCCTGGGTTTGCTGACTTGTGGAAGTCTTTGACGCTGTGAAGATGGCTGTTGGTGATGACTGCGTCTAGTTGTGCTGACAGATGTTCTTCCGTGGAAAATGGCATGATGAGAGGGACGTTGAAATGAAAGCTCATAAGTTGTGTCTCACAAAGCGAGCAAGCAGTCTGGGTGTTCTGCTCTCTTGGCGAAACGTGGAAGGGTCCCTCTCTTGAGTTGATAGCGGTTTTCTACTTGCGATCAAGAACTCCGAACAAAAGGAGAAAAGATACCCACTCATGCTTATCATGGGCTTGTATCGCCAATGGTTCCACTCTCCATTACGCTTGGCCCAACACAAAATATCATCCACATAGGCCAGAACCCACGCCAGCGATCAGCTATTGCCTTAAAGAGCACCTTTCAACGCCGTGACTAACATTGAGCATAGCAAGGATAGTCCCGACCCGACGTGTATGTAGATTGCTCAAGCTGTTTTCCCACCCCCGCCCCTTGGAAGTTATATGATAGATTTCAGGGAACAAACTGGGACCCATACATTTTCTATTTAGCTGTCCAGTGGAGGTATGTACAGGAGCGTCAGAGGAGAATTTTGACTCAGTAACATATGAAAAAGAGCGCTTAATAAAGAGAGACAAGTGTGGGTAAGTCAGCCAATTTATGAAGACTCGACAAAGATCAAATATGTTACATGGTGTATTGATAGCAACCGCATATTGTTAATGCATCCAACTGCAGTCACTGGACCGTCCACTTTCCCCATAAGGAAGGGGAGATATCGAGGTGGCCGGTCGATGTTCTGTTCCAATTTTCAGCCGCAAGAGAGACAGCTTCATTTCCAACAGTGTAATTCTGAATCACCAAGCCCGTCCCATTCGCTGAATGCGCTCCAATCGTGACGTTCCTGTTCCCGTTATTAGGGTCAGTGAATCCCCGGACGACGCTGTACTCCAGCTGCGTGGTGGCAGGTGAGAACTCCTCAATCCAGGCGTTGATGATCCGGAAACGATCGAGGTTCGACATCAGATTCATGCCCACCAGCGCTGGAGATATACCTTCCGATCGAATGTTAGAGACGGTATAGTTCGTAATGGTGTTTCTTGTATTTGCAGTATCTGTCGCTGTCGGATCTTCGTAACTGGCTGCGCATCCTACCAATGCCCGAGGGTAATACTCTGAGCCACCTTGGTATCTGCTGTGGATCACGTCGACCTGATCAACTGAAATGTTGGCGATATTGCGTGAATACCAACCCATCTGGATAATCGGGGCATTGTTCGTTTTCCACACTACGATTCGCTCGGCGCGGACATTGGAATAGTAGGTCTTGATGGTGTCATCGCCAGAGTGGTAGAACACATCGCGGATGTGGCTGTTTGGATATATCTGCAGACCATCTGTCTGCGTGTAGAAGGCGCCCACCTGCTTGTAATCGGCTACGTCCACGGTGAAGTTTTCAAGATCTCCGTAGAAGTCCATGACATTGAACGGTTGCGCATTGGTGGTGATACCGTGGATGGTCCAGGATTGTCCCGCCGTGATGCCGTCTCCTCTCCACATCTTGAGGGATGTTGCATCGGATTTGTTGTTGCTATACCCCGAGGCGACGTTGGCCTGGTAGACGTATTGCTCGCCGGATAGAACACCAAACCCGCTTGCCTTTAAAGGTGAGTCGCTGTTCATGTATTGCACAGCTCCCTTGACGTACGCTCCGGGAGCCAGGTACACCCATTTTACGGAAGGACTCAGAATAGCGTGTGCACTGCCGGTAAAATAATAGACCCCAGGATCAAAAACAGCCACAGACTGATTTATTGTGTCCAGCCCACTGACATACCCCGGTGGAACTCGGTATAGATCGTCCTGCTGAGATGGAACCATATCCGATGGCGGGAAGGGGCTGGCAAATATCAAGAGCGCGTTCAACGGCTCCCGTCCAACCGTCGGCATCGACTCATTGTAGCTGGGAACGTAAGAGTCACCGGATGGATTCATGTTCTGCACGTAGTAGGAATTGACCCCTGGACCGGCATTCCGATATTCCCAGATATCATCCGCGAATTCGACCGAAAAACGCATTCCGTGCGTGTCAGGAGAAAATGGCACTGATATCAAAACCGAGTTTTTTTGCGCGGTGACATTTAGTTGCAAGTTGGAAGGCCGGATGACAACATCTTTGGCAGAGACGTTCTTGCCATCCAATCGGGTCACATTCACCACCACATCGCGGCTGTACAAAAATTGCGACCAGGCCATCGTCGCCCCAATGCTATCTTCGATGGAGATCCCGTCTCCTTCTGGACAAATGGTGTCATAGTCGCCCGGGTAGCAGATCTGACCTTTCCCACTCCGCGGAATGGTCTCATACACGAAAGAGTTGTACAACTCATTGCGATGTGCTCTGCCGACCTGCACCGAATAAAGGTGCGACTGACGAACATTCGAATCAGCCACTGGGGTTTCTGTATTGATTTCACCCGTTGCATGCCACCATGTTTTCAAATCGTGGAAGTCGGCAGTGCAATTGACGGCACTGGACGCATTGTGACTAGGTGAAAAACTTGGCTGATCTACACTGCGAGTACAGGCAGGGACGAAGGTGGCAGATAACGACAATAAGACCTTGAATATTTTCATCGCAGCCATTTGTGCTATCGGTTCAGGCCAAAGGGAGTCAATTGTAAAGGATTGCCTGCCTGCGCTGGCAAAATGTTGAGGGCAATCGGCAGCCAGACAAAGGATAATGATTATGAACGAAAGGAAAATTTCCTTTCTTATTGACCTTTATTCCTGCAATTAAGATACTGCAGCAAAATCAGCTCACCGAGTCCTCCAACTCCAACACAGATCAGCCCGATAAATGTCCGCCTCCGTCGGATTATGTCCGGCCGAAGTGTTACGGGATGTTGGAATAATTAATTATATCACAAAACTCTATCAAAATTGACCTTTATGTGAGATTCAAATGCTCGTGATGTAGGCTGATGCAACTGAGTGGGCCTCAAAGAAACTGTAACTATAGGTGAGTCAAACAAAATCGGAACTATACATAGATCAGGCAATTCATATTCGACCGCTTGCCCTGCGCTACCCATAGGAGCGGGACGCTGAAAAACTTCTATCTTTGTTATTACTGATTAGATCAGAGCAGATGGTATGTGTGATTTGTAGACATATATCCTTTGTACAGCTTGACCAGGCATCAGTTGTCTCATTCCGTCGCTTAGACCCATAATGGCACATTAACAGCCTTTGTAGAATGCCAATAAGCATAGACGGGGGAGAGAAATAATTAAGGGGAACTACTGTGCGCCTTGATCCACACGAAACCCTGCTTGGATAGATTATACATATACATTGGTCCAGGCTCACAGTTGCCAAAACCTCTCTCAACCACTATTGAAATTGTTGCATGAACACGAGGATCTTCAGAAGACTTTGAGACGGGGACATTGGTGTAAAAGTACAAGATATAGTGGCACTGTTGGATTATCTGTCCTGTGGCGCCCGTTCAATACGCGTGGAGTATACTCGAATGTCTTCCACAATAGACAGAGTGTATTCGACGTTCATGAGGGCTTCAGCAGCGGAAGCTTTCATAACCAACTGTGAATTGTGCTTCAATTTATTTGATTATGAATGTTAACCGATAAAATTGTCCCAGTATGGACATGGGCATCCCCGCCTTTGATATCCGGCATCATGCAAATTCTCTCGCAACATCCGTGATTCCCCTCTTGTTCCAGGTGTCCTACTTTGGAGTCAATAAATGACAGAGTATGGGTTCTGTAAGGCTGGGTGGGGTGGCGTCAATAAACGACTTACCGTGCGGTTAGGGTTGCTTCAGTCCGTCTGGATCCCTACTAGTTGGATGTGTAAAAGGTACGGCGATTTCTAGCATTGCATGTCTCATAAATTGTTGGCAAGCTCAGAACTTCGTTATTATTCCTTCCTCTTCTTCATTTTATTGTTTCTCTTGGTCATCGTCAATTCCTTACAATCCACTTTTCAATGGAAAAGGCCGTAAATGCTTTGCTCTCCAGCATAACATCCCAACCAGGCCTCATAGGAAGTCACGAATTCTACGTGTCTATTTCTTCCTAAATCAGATTCTCCTAATGTATGTCTCTCCTTCTGTCGTTGAACAACTACCACTGATGCTATTCAGTTCGCTACTTTTCAATATTTTATCCCCTATCCCATACTTTTCTTTCTGTCATTATCACTTTCAGAAAGAAACGCTGATTTGTCTGAAGCAGGCTTCGAGTCTTCAAATGTTACTCATAGCCCCTATCTTATTTATTCTGTTTCCTATAGAAAGAGCTACCTTATACTACATTCGAAGAACTCACAGGATTCAGAAGAGGCCAGAAAGGGAAACTTGAAGTTTAGATCTGATGGGGTAATGCCTTCTGCTTAGTGGTGTATTTAGGGTGACTAATATCGAAAGATGTCGATGGGAGAGTAGAGAGGATTGCTGTCGAATGTAAGATGAAATTCAGAGGTATTCTTATCCAATTCATGACTCTTCGTCTTGGAAATTCTAGATATTTCCTCTACTGATTGGACTAACAAATGCCGCACTCTATCCATGTTTCTATACGAAGTATATAAGAAGAGATGATCGCAACCAGCAAGAAACCGGTCCCATTAGGGCATTGTGGCAGGTTGTAGGAGCTCAAGCCCAAGCTAACTCAAGGCTGAAATCATAGTACCAGCACTTAGGTTCTTGAGACCGACATCCCAAAGGGCTTCCTAGAAATTAAGGTAGAAAGGCTTGCATTGAGGGGTAGCCTTATGGTCATGTGTTCAAAGATAGACGTTAACACCGCCCCAACTACGTGAAATCGAACAACATCCGTTTCCGGATGCATCCTTCTTTTTATACGTTGTAATTCTCTTTTTGTCTTGTTAACTTCATTATTGATCCCAGGATTACCTCAAAAAACGTTGCTGCGTAGTCTAAAAAGACCCCACAACCCGTGATGCTGTATTGAATACTCTCACTGAGGGAATGGAAGATTATTTCGCTTTAAATCAAGATGACCGATCACAGCTTCGCAAGACCTTCAATTCCCTCTGCATGAATACAAATAACACAAGGCTAATCACTCAGTCCGCCTTTGTCTTATCCCTCGAGACTGCAGGCTTCTTGCCACTAAGCATGACAAAGGCAGGAGCTCTCATCAGTTTTTGCCTTTCCCAAGCCCTTCTACAAGTCCACGGCGGTGTACTTGACATTAGATGGCCTCCTTAGGGCAGCGGCCTCGATCGACTTTGAACGCTCGATCCGGAACACCGGCTGATACCCGGTGTCTCTTCTCCCAAAATCTAGCAACGACCGGCGACGACAAGGGCTTACCTTTTAGCATGGACCAGTCAAGGAAAGGGGCCGGGAGAAGGGCGTCTGATTTCTCTGGCATGTTGAAGGATGCAGTGCTCGGGTTTTCGCCCAGATCAACTATGATGAGGATGACGATGAAATATTCCATGACCTCCTTGATACACTCGTCAACGCCCAGCACACACCAATATGATGGGCGATGACCCCCGAGACGGTTTATGGCAGTTTGCCAAGGAGCTTCGTGGAGGAAGACAGGAGTTCCTTCACCATCTCAGTATCCCGCAAGATGAGTTTCGGGCTGTTATGAAGCTTTTTCTGGTTGCGCATGTTCGGCCACCAATTGTCCAGATTGAGCAATTTGTAGTTCTGGCCACATCTTGCACTGTATTGTTAGAAGCTTTGCTCCGGATTCTAATCTCGGTATTACCATGGAGTGGTATGTCTTTTATTAGATATACACCTGATAGAAAAACAAACTAACCGAGCAGCCAGAGCTATTCATGGGCCTTCACCGTCTCTTATGCCTTCTTTATAAACCATTAGATGAAATTGACATCAAATACGGCCCATCTGAACCAGGCCACATAGCCACCCATCCCATTCTCTCCCAACTGGGAATGATCTTGCTCGAGACAGTGACCTTTGACAATACCCAGCTGCACAGACGATCTGGCCGATAAACTCGTAGCCAATAAGTTTCTCCTGGGATGAATTCCACCCCCATATAATTCAACCTCATCCTGCCTTCTTTCTCTTATGTATGACTTTACCCCTCATTATTTTGGTCCAACTGCTCTAGCTTCCGTTTCTTACGCTTTGGTAAAGGAATCAGAGGCTCTAAGAGTGGAAGATATTCTGATTCAGTTACAAAGGCCGGTTTCCAAAATGGGTGGATATCAGTCAATGGAATAGCTTTATTACTCTCCAATAGAGTATAAATCCAGTGTGCACAAGGAAGGCCCATTGTCCTTGTGAATGTATTTGTACAGGGAGGCAAAGGCGCATGTGACACTTCAACGCTTCAACACCGTTCGATAGCTTATATCGACAAATGCCGCCATCCGAGCAAGCAAACAAAGAAGTGCTAGTGTGGCCGCACAACCCATAGATAAAAACCCTTTTCTTCCGGTAGTTAGATTCCTCTTCTTCACTTCTCTCCAGATTCGGTATTCTCGTCGATGGCTACAATAGTTTAGATAGGAATTGAAGCAGTAAGCTTGGTTCTTTATGTCCTTAGTATTTTCCGCACAGCATTGCTTGCTCCTGGGATTTTTCAGACTCCTAGGGGCGCTGGCCTGGATCCTAAGATAGCTGCTCCTGTTCTTGAGAGCTAGGAACACCGCGGGGGGGGCGGGGGGGGGGCGGGCGGGGGGGGGGGGGCGGAGCGGGT